>JAUPFZ010000003.1:13075000-14275000 GCA_036937285.1 Euphydryas editha
AATAATTCAATTCATAAAAGTATGCAATTTTTCATCAATCGTCCGTAAACCGATTTTACAGACAAAAATTTTTTTATTAAAAAAAAATCGAGTGACTTGGTCGCTTTAAGCCTTGTTTACGAGAGCGCGTGTGGCAGGCGAAGTCGGACGGCAGCCTGGCGGGCGCGGGCGCGGAGGAGAGCGGCGCGCTGGGCGCGGGCGGCAAGGTGCGCTCGCGCAGCCTCGAGCCGCTCACCGGCCTCGCCATGTGGTCCTCCGAGCCGCAGATTATTGGTGAGATCTACTCTTTCGACTTAGTTTAACCTATTCTAGTATTTTCAAATCATCTTGGCGTGAATCAGAAGAAAAATGAAGTTACTTCAGACTTAGTTCCAGCCTTTTGTTATAACGGTATGAAATTTATAATATAAACTAGCGGCCCGCCCCGGCTTCGCACGGGTATTTAACTAAACTTTTAAAAATTATAAATTTATATTTTTTATCACCTACATACACCATCTATCGTATAATTGTAGAATATCGTTTTTATATTTAGTGACATTTAACATAATAGTACCTATATTAATTGAAAATGATGTTTATCTAAAATATTAAAACGATTTCTATTCCTATCCGACATATTTAGTAAACTTTTAAGTTTAAAAAAATAAGTTTTGTGAGTTTTTAAGATTCCTTAGACCAGATGGCGTTGGCGGCGTAGGTACCTATTTCTATTTTCATACATATTTGTTTTTAAATTTAATTACAATGAAACAAAAACTAAATTATACTGTGAGTTATGTTTAATTTTTATGTATTAAAGTTATTTACATTGGTTTTGTACTTTTTACGTGATACGTGAACACACAAAAAAACGATAAGAGATGGCGCTGATACAAAGAAAAACGCGCTATTGGAATTTATTCTTGATGATATATAGTGTATTAATAAAACGGAGGTTTTAACAGATTTATTATTTGTATAGATTTAGACTAGGCTGTATGGACTATAGTCTTTTGCCTTTCCCTATTGGGGATAAATTTTAAAACAACAACAATCATCTTGGCGCGATGTGCTATGAGTGCACAAGGTACACAAGCGCGATAACTGCTTGTGCACGGTTGAGCCGAGTACATTTTTTTTTAAATTAAATTTACATAAAAATGCTTGTTAAATGATTCAGGACAATCGAGCTTGTTTTTTACTTTTATTTTTCTATTTATTTAAATGATACAACGTAATATCTGCATTAAAATATCGAATGTTATTTAGTTGTTATCTGAACTAATAGTATTATTATTATTACGCTTATTTACGCTATTTGTACGCGTAACAGTAACGCGCAGTCGTTCTGCTAGTAACACATGTTTTTGTCCTTTTGTAATGCAAGTGCATTGCATTAATAAATGCGCATGTGCATTAATAAATGAAACTTGACATTTTGTACAATATAATTTGAATTGAATTGAACTGAATCAGTCTGTAAATGTCCCACTGTTGGGCGAAGGCCTCTCCTCCATATCGGAGAAGGGTTGGAGCTTAATCCACCACGCTGCTCTACTCCGGGTTGGCAGATAATTTTCCTACCATGAGTAACGATCGTTATCAGTTGTTTATGATAAAAAACGGGACTGCTGTTTTTAGGTGCTTTCCTAGCAGAGTGAAAGGTAATAGGTGTAAAAGATCTGAAGGGACTAAAGTATAGCTCGTATTCTATCTATCTATGTATGGATGGAATACCCCATCCAAAAACAATGGTTCTGGAGTTATAATTTTTTTAACATTTTTCAAAAATTCCCGATTTTCTAGGAAAAAATTCGATGATTTCATTTCTTTCTTATTTCTACACAAATTTTAATGTCATAATTATTGTTTAATCATTGTTTTATTAAATTAAATTAATAATCATTACTTAGAGGCTAAAACTTTTAAATAAGGATCTTTGAAAGTCGTGAAAGTAAAAAATAAGGCGTCATACTTTAATTTTTATTTAATCGTAAAATAAAATATTATTTATAAAAAATACGTACAAAGTACACAAATACGTACCTGATTTCAGTACCTATCCGACAAGGTATAAAAAAGTACATAAAGTTTCCAAAATTTAGAAAAAAACACTTGGTAATAAAACCAAGTACCATGAAATACCAAACTGTAGAAAATCGGTAATTTTTTGAAAAATGTTAAAAAAAATTATAACTCCAGAACCATTGTTTTTGGATGGGGTATTCCATACATAGATAGATAGGATACGAGCTATACTTTAGCCTCTCCAGATCTTTTACACCTATTACCTTTCACCCGTATATCGACATATATGTACGACATATGGATTACTAGCTTCGCCCGCGTGGATGTCGGTTATCGCGACCAAAAAAGTTTCCTATGTTACTTCTAATACCTCCAATAATAATACCTCCTCCTCCTACAAACTTTCATGATGATCAGTTAAGTAGTTTTCGCGTGAAATTGTAACAAACAAACTTACATTTCACATTTATAATATAAGTATGGATTTTAATTTAAAGTCTCATCACGATAACTTCATGAAAAGCATGTGTCGGTTTTTTTTATTATCTTTGTATATTATCAACTTCAATAAAAATATTAAATGCTGATAGCGTAAAAACAACATCACATGACAATGATGTAATTAATATTAACCGATAAACTATTTTTAAAATAATGTTGATTCCAATTTATTATCAGACCTGAGTAATATTCTGGTAAATCTATTTACATTGTGATAATTTGTTTATCTGGTAAACAATCAATCATATACGACAATTTTGATATATGTTAATGGTAGTTAGTAATTTTCTTGTCGGTTTCAATTTAGTCGAATTTCGATAATTATCAGGCATTTGACATTTTTAGAAACTGCTCTGTTCCTATGAGTCTAAGTGCAATATATTTAAGGTAATATAGCCTTCCTGAAGAAAAAACTATCTAATGGCAACGAAACTAAACGAAATAATCGTAGAGGCAGAATTTTTTCAAATTTAATAAAATAGTTTTTATTTTCATATAATCACAATCTTATAGAACGTTGTGACCGACTTATTTCTTTTCAAATTTTCTAATTTCTGCTGTCCCAATTTTATAGTTTCGGACAATGAAGTTATTTGCATAAAATTGATTCAGTTTATATCGAAAAATAAATTAACGATCACAGTTAATTTTTATGAACAGGTCATGCTTCAACAAAAAAAAAAATTACTACGCCACAAATTTTCCGCGTGGACATTTAAAAAATTCTATATTTTATTAGTGTAATTCAAGATCTAAGATTCGATAAAAATAATAGAAATGATGTTAATCACCATCATTACATGTAAGGGAGGTAGGGGAGGGACGGACACTTTTTCACAATTTAATGCATAGAAAATCAGATTTTATAGATAATCAACATTTATTGCCAATTCTTATTGCACCACACATTTGGCTAGATATCTTAGCAAGAACTTTCTTAAAATTATAATCAGTCTCAAATTTATTTCAGAAATTAAGTCAAAAGTGCTCAATGCTCATACATATATTAAAGGATTACTTATTGACATTATTTATTAATGACTCATCATCCATATATTTATTTTCGTGTTTTTAAAACCTAAGTTTTATCTAAGATAACTGTTGTCATCCTTAGTTTACGATTAACAGTAATCTTATTAACAGCAGCTATCGTAAAACATGTAGCTGTATATGGTGTTTAATCTTAATCTTAAATTTATATATCTTAATCTATACTAATAATATAATCCAGAGTTCGTTTGTGTTTGTGCGTTAATGTCAGGATCAATCATTTATAAAATAAGTATCATTTTAAAAACAATTTTTCGTCAGAAATCCTGAAGAAAGATTTTAACAACATATCATGCACACTCATAGGTGCGGAGAAGTACCGATAAAGTAAATCTTCTAGTTTCATGGGTGTAGCGAGGTACAGGCAGCTGCCCCCCTCCAGAAGAGCTAGAAGAGCGGTTGGTTACTGATAAAAAAGATGTTTTCATCTTTTCTTATTCTAAGCAATGTCAGTAATAACGATAAGTGGAATGAATAAAAGAACACATCTACTACTAATGTGATATACTCATAATAATCTCATATACTCATAAATGTTAAAAACCATTATTAAAACAATACAGTCTACGATTTTGTTTATCTGACCTCCCCCCCCCGCCCCTCTCTTTATAAAGAATCCTGGCTACGAACTTGTCTAGTTTCATAATAAATTTTTATACCGAAATATTTTGTTTCCAGAATTGGTAAAAGGAGAGCGTGGTCTCGGTTTCTCTATCCTGGACTACCAGGACCCCCTACGTCCGTCCCACACGCTGGTGGTGATTCGTTCCCTGGTACCGGGCGGCGTGGCGCAGCAGGACGGCCGGCTTATTCCTGGAGACAGGCTGCTGTTTGTAAACGATCAAGTGAGTTCGTTGTTCTTTTGTACTAATCATTTCATCTATTTTGATCGAAAGCGACAATCATTAATTACGTGAGGCGCTTGGTTGGGGTCGTGCGAAATCTCACTCAAACTCAAGTGGTGGGGAGGGTGGTCTCGGCAAATATCACGTAACTTATTTTACGTCATTAAAAATCTTAATACTAGTCTTAACTAGTCTTAACTTAAAAAAGAAAAAAAAAACAACAATATATAATTATATATATATATATATATATATATATATATATATATATATATATATATATATATATATATATATATATATATATATTATTTTTTTATTAATCTAATGTAATCGAGTACATATTAACTCATTTACATTACAAATACGCATTCTTAAAAATATCACGTCAGATTAGGGGAGGGGGGAAGGGGTCGAGCTAAATTTCACGAAATCTCACCAACCCCCTCCGGGTTTAAAAAATCGCCAAAATTGTCTCACGTAATTAATGGACCCCCTAAGGTGCTCAGTAGAAGAGTGTATCGATCCACTAACTATTTTCTCTATCATATATTTAAATTTCCAATCAATATTTTTATGTTATCTTTGAAATCAATAATCCTATGATTTGCAGTGACGAAATGTTACGAACTCGAAATGACCAACAAGAAACATGGTAAAACATGGTGTTCCGTTGCATAATAGTTGTATCAAAATTACTATGCTACTTATAATTAATATTTTTGACGTTTTTGTTAGGCTTTTAGGTTTCATAAAAATTTAACAAAACGTTTAAAAACATGTTAAAAACAAAAAAAATATATATATCTCCTTAAAAGCAAATTATTACACGGTACACTATTTTTGCCGTATAATGAATAGGATATGGCATTACGTGTTTTTACCCGTTTTGAATTATTATTGTTTTTTTTTTCAGATTTTTTGATTTATAATTACGGTTTCGTTTTGTGACCTTCCACATTATACAGGTTGTCCCAATTGGACTAGTATTTTCTATACATATTAATAATAATAATAATAAAAAAAAAAGAATTTAATAATGAAAATTTAGCCCAATCATGTTTTCTTCATTCGCTTCTTGTATTTACACATTAGCGGAGCCTATTAGAGTACCCTAATTAAATTACCGAACGAAAAATAGCTTCGTTTGCATAAATATTCCGTGAGATGAATCACTGATCGTTTGTAATCGTGAAAATTTATTACTTTAAAATTGAAATAATTTTTGTGAGTTCCGTTACTTTATATAACTAAACTTTCTAAAAGTATAATCATAACTCGAATATATATATATTTTACACAAGAATTACACGGGTAGATACAAAAATAAGGTTCTTGTAGTTTATCGTGATACGTATAGAATACACATACACATAAAAAATACATTTGAAAATGACGAGTGACAAGTGCAACAGCATTATAATTTGTCATTTGATGGGTTGGAGCAGTGGTGAAATGAAATGAAATGTAAATATTTATTTCGTCATAAGGTAATATAATATATATATAGGTAATATACACACTTAACGAATGTCAAAAAAATTTCATTTAAAATTAATACGTCAAATTATTACAAGATTAATGTCTCGGTAGACATAACATTACTATTATATCATCGGCTTTATTAAATGTTACAATAAATAACTTAATCTAATGTCCCTAGTGTTGGCCGAGAGGAAAAAAAGCCGGCGGAAAAAAACTCTCGGTACTCTTTTAAATAATTAAGCGTCATACAAAATAAATGAATAATGCACAGTATGACCATGAAATGATTAGGACAAACACGAGACAGCCAATCGTATATGCCGAAATCACCACATGCCACCTGCTCACAAAATTGTATAACTATATCTAATGACAATTTGCATATTGATAGCCTGGCCGAGTTATATTCAATCCCATGCCTTTTTATCATTTAGAAATTCATTTATGTCATAGTAAGCTTTTCGACACAAAGTTTGCTTAATAGTTTTTTTAAACTTCTGTAAAGGCAGAGATTGAACCGCAACCGTTATTTTATTGTAAATTATAATAGACATTCCAATAAAGGAACGACTTTTTTTGCTGAGCCGACATTTAGGAAGCGCTAGTTTGTGGCCGTTCCTGAGTGTTACATTATTCAAGGCATGATCACTACGGCTCACAAACAAATGCCTATTTTTACGTATATACATTATATTTTCATAAATATATTGCGATGCAAAGGTCAGATTATTGATCTCTTTAAACTTTTCCCTCAGTGATTCTTTACATTTCATTTTATATATGTAACGGATAGCCCTTTTCTGCAGAATGAAAATAGTATTAATATTCGCCGCATTGCCCCATAGCAAAATGCCATAGGACATTAAACTATGGAAGTAGCTGAAATATACTAATCTAGCTGTATCGACATCCGTTAGTAGACGTATCTTTTTAACCGCATATGCTGCAGAACTCAGTTTATCCGCCAATCGACAGATATGGGGTCCCCACTGCAACTTTGAATCAATAGTGATTCCAAGAAAAACCGTTGAATTAACTAAATTCAGTTATTGGTCATAGCACTGACCGCTGTGCTAGCGGTCGTGAGCTCAATCCTCGTTCATAACAATTTATATAGGCCATACAGATGTATATAATGGTCTGGGCGTTTGTCTTTATATAGTGTGCATTTCCGGATCCTTGATACAAATTTTCGTTCTACTTAGGGCCATAAAGTGTTAAGGCATCCATTAATTATGTGAGACAATTTGACACCCCCCCCCCCATTCCCTGGTAAGATGTCGTGCGGTTTCGCTCGGCCCCCTCCCCCATACCTAATCTAACATGAGATTTTTTAAAACACACTATTACATGAGTCACTTTGTTCGTTCACGTTACACTTTGTACTCGATTACATTAGATTTATTAATGAAAAAAATCTTTTTTTTTTATATTTACTATTTAAGACTAATTCAAACTAGTATTTAAAAAAAATTATGACAGAAAAAAAATTACGTGATATTTGCCGAGACCACCCTCTCCCCCACGTGAAATTGACTGAGATTTTTTTCGAAACATTCTCACGTAACTAATGGACGGCCCTAAGCGTTAATATACCTATGGTCGTCCAGAACCTGGAGAACGCGAGCCTGGAGCAGGCGGTGGCGGCGCTGAAGGGCGCGCCGCGCGGCGTGGTGCGCATCGGCGTGGCCAAGCCGCTGCCGCTCGCCGACGCGCCGCCCGCCCCGACCGCCCCGCCCGCGCCGCCCGCGCCCTAACCGCTACACACGACTACCGGCCAGTTAACACTTCGCACTACACTTGTAAAAAAGATTATTTAAAAAAAAATTACGCGATAACGTCATAAAAAAACATAAACACAAAGTGTGTGTGTAATTATGTACGCACGTAAGAAGTTTTACCTTATAATAAAACGATGCGCCGAGTCAGTGCCGCGCGCCATCTGTAATTTTGACTTACAAGCTGTTAGCGTAACGTAATTGTTAATGAAGTTATTAGCAACTAGCGACAGATGGCGGTTATGGAAATCAATTTTAATATCTTACAATTTTATCTTAAATTTTTTACTTTATTTTATCAAAATATCGTTTAACTGATACGAACTACAAAGTAATAAGTAAATAAGTAGTTAATTAAACTAACACATTGGAAAAAGAAACCGATCTCTGTATATAAATTTTAAAGTTATCTATATCTTGTAACTAATATGATCAAGGAGGATTGTATATTCAAATATGCACCTTGAAGTATTTAACATAAGGTTGACATTGGTTTATAACATGTAAAGTGAAAAATCATTCCGAGAATTTCATTGACTACTGGTATTTTGTCTCTTTCTTACGAGACTTGCCTTGAATCTATGGTAGAAAGAGATGCAATCCCGGCCGTAGGAACGTTTTTTGAGTGCACGTGAGCATTCCAGTTTGTATATAAATTCCTTGAATATGATTCATAATAAAATGACAAACAAAAATGGCTACTTGCAATGCATCATATTTTTTAATTATTAATAGATAATAAATGAAATAATAAAAACTAAATAATAAAATGCAATACCAATATTATATATATCTAACTAATAATATTTTATTAGTAAAAGCTTCTTTAAAAACAGTTCAGTGTAGGTTGCGTGCTGCCGCTGTCTCTTCTACTCTGACCCATCGGCCGATGATAGTGTAAGAGAGATAGATGCGTCACAAGCCGAACGTTTAGGCCGATCGTGCCTCTATCGCTTGTTCCGCAAACGTGACAATGATTCATGCTTTTTCGTGCATGCAGCCGGCTTTCATCGATTTACTAGACGTTATCACGTCAATAAAAATCTTATCTTTCAATTTAATAACAATTCTCCAAAGCATATATATATTCTAAATATATCGACTCGATATACCTAATTTAATTTCTATCTACTCAACTATATAAATTTACCTTTACACACGTGACACGTTTAGCTACTTAGTTTTTTACTATTCGATTAAATTACTTGTCTAATGCGATCTAGCTCGAAATTTGGCCTGATACACGAAAATATAATCTAACAAGGCATGCATTCAATGATATGGTAAGCAACGGATTAAGAAACACCACTCTTCGTGAATATTTTGACTACTCATTTTTTTTTTTTTTTTTTTTTAATATTATAACGACTTCACGTTAATTTGTGTGCAACGAAATGATTACTTGGTATTTACAGTATAATTTTTTTTTTTAAGAAGACGGCGTGGTATTTTTTAAACCCACCAGTATTCTGGGCCTGATTGGTATAGGGCTTGATGGGGTTGAAAATTAAAAAAAAAATTTCCTATTGTCCTTTGTTTTACCGAAGAAAAAAAATACCAAGTAATATTTTTATTTTAATATAAATATTAGAACCTTTTTTGGTTGTGTATTTATGAGCGTGATTGATTGATATGCCTGTAATTAAATCAGTTTCTACTTTCGTGTGTCATACTATGCTAAAGTCAATTACCTTTTTTTTGCACGCCTGTGCTATTTTTGTAAATCAATATTTGTATTATTCGAACAGTGCCGCACCCTACTCGACTATATTACCTGTATACAGTAATTTTCTTTATTACGTCGTCGGCTAAACATTTAACTTGAATGTGTTAAAAAGCAATTTTATAGGAAGCATTGAAATTTATTAGGTGTCAGAAGAAACAATATAATATAATCCTAGGGTTATAATTTTTTGTCTTCATTTAAAACATAATTTTTATTCATTATCATCGTATTAATTTTTAATTCATAATTTCAATATAATTACCTGTTTGTCTGTATAATGCATTTTAAAATTCACTGTCAAATTTTGTAATTTAAATTTATATTATTAGCATTTTTACTTAAAAATTGTTTAACTAGATTTATTACTTTTACCCTATATTTATAATAGGCTACTATCAGCGTTTTTAAAAGTGCACGTTCTTTGCTCTGTGCGCATGCGGCGTACGCGAAACGTGTGAAGTGAGCCTTACTTATGGCCCCAATTTCGCCATAAAGGCTAGTCCGGTCACGGAGCAGGAAGAATTTCGTACAATGACCTCTTTGCCTACTGACAGTGGTCACAAACATTTTTTAAATTGATGCGGAATCGATGCCCGATTTACCCGGGACGGTATTTTACCGGGGCTCTGAGTCTAACTGACCATTTTAAAAATGAAATAAACAATGCGTATAGAAAGAAATGCAGAAGGGTAAAATGAAGAGAAAATACTGCGTATTGTATAAATATTTAGAAAGCTAGTAATAAATTACGTTTTAAAAAAAGGATATAACAGTTCGTTATTTAAAAAGGCTTACAATCCCTTTGGACAGCAACTGTTGCATCTGTGTGAGCGATACACATTATATTTTCGCGGAAGTGACAGATATGGGTAATAAAAGGTCAATGTAGAAAATTCTTCCTGCTTCGCATACGGATTTTAAGTTACGTAACGCCGTTGGAGGAACGCGCTCTCGAAAAATGCTTATATGTGCATAAAAATAATTATGTATACATATAATTTTTTTCAGTATTACAATGTATCTCTAAAAAAATTTTTGTACTTCTAATATTGTACTTATATATTTTTAGATAGGTAGTTAATATTTTATCAAATTTTTATATTATTTTCTGTATAAATATTTAGCAAATAATTGTATGCAATATTATATTATAAGTTGGATGATGACATTTTATTAAACTTAAGGCTTAATTGAATTTGATTATTAAAAGTTATTTATGTTACAAGCTCACGTTTTATTTTATACTTTTCAAATGTGACTCCATATTGAATATATTTTATTGCAACATATAAAAGAATGACAAGCTGAAAAAAATAAAGACTTTAATTTCAAAAATAGATATATTTAGTAACAAAAATATTTACACCATTTCGATGATCAATCATAAGTGATGGAACTATTATCTATTTGAGCAACAACATGATTGTATAAAATTTATTCACTTCTCGCCATCTCCCTAATAACAATTAATTAAACTTAATTAAAATCTTATTCCTTGTAGAATTCTTCTATGATATCCTTGTACTTCTCGTATACAACATTTCGTTTTATTTTCAGTGTTGGTCCTGAAATTAAAAGTAAAATTAAATTATCAACTAACTAACACACACTATTCTCTTATAATTATGAGAATTTTTCTCAAAGTCTAAAACGGATTCTATCGCATTTATTTAAAACTTTACGATTTAAAGATTTTTAAAACTATTTCCCGACGTTTCGGACCCTTTACAGCGTCCAGTTTACAGTTCCCAGAGACCATGGACGCTGTAAAGGGTTCCAAATGTCGGGAAATAATTTTAAAAATCGTTAAACTTTTTTATTTTTAAATAAACGCGATAAAATCCGTTTTAGACTTTTAATTAAATAACTAACACACAATTGTAACTGATTAAATAAATGCAATACTTAAACAAATACTTATATTTTATATTTTTGAAAATGATTTTTCGGTAAGATAACCGACAATAATTTCCAGAATTAAACCAATTTCATATTCACCCAATTCTCCGCTGTTCATAGAGAAGTCTGCGGGGAGGATAGCAAACTTCTGGACCTTTTGCGCGTTTGATATAGCGTGTTTGTTTGCACGAGCAATACCTTCTTCAATAGCCTTATATACCTATAAATGAAGAAAAAATATATATTATAGTAGGAGATTTTTTATGCCTCACTGCTATTTACTTATGCTTCTCTTCGAAGTAGCGGATACACATATCTCAGAATTTCTTTTGAAATACGCAAAACCGCACATGTTATTTCCCAGAGCCACGAGTAAAAAAAAATAAAGGATTTTTAAAAGAAATTTTAACAATTAAAAAGTTATTCTTAACTCAGATTTAAAAACCCTCAATGACTTAAAATCTCTAATAAAATGATAAATTATAACAAAAAAATCTCAGTTGGTGTCCTGTGGCTTTGTCAATAATTTTATAATTATAAACACTAGCAAAGAAATGTATGTTTGAATGTATAGGTACTTACAGCAGGATCTTTGGTTCTAACAATCTCACTAATCGTAGTAGCTTGGCTTCCGAGACTCGCTACCCATTTCTTTGTTTCTGTTTCTAGCTCGTCGAGCGTATCGCCGGTATTTGAATCAACTTTGCACTAAAATTTAAAATTATATATATACCCAAATAAATATACATGACTTAGAGAAATACTTTTTGATAATTGTAAATAAAACAGAAGGGATGAAATTGATTTTAGAATATAGTCATGGTTTCAGTTCTGTGTTAAATCTTGAACTTTGAATCTATGTTTTATAAAATGTGTCATGAAACCAACTTAAACATGTATATTTCATCATTATAACTTAAAATCACTACATATTATAAAACAAAATACTCAGCCGCGTCTGTCTGTATGTCTGTCTGTTCTTGATAAACTCAAAAACTACTGCACGGATTTTTATGCGGTTTTCACCAATCGATAGAGTGATTTATGAGGAAGGTTTAGGCACATAGGTATACATAACCCAGGCGCAGCCGGAGCAGTCCGTTAGCTAATATATAATAATTTCCTTTGTCTTACCTTAAGCGTAAGCAGAATTGACAAGAATTTTCGTCTGTCTCCAACTAGTACAGCGTAACCGATATGTAACAGTTCGGCCTGTACGGCTTGTTCGATCAAAATTGGCGCAATGTTTTCACCACCGGCCGTAATTAATAGTTCCTGAAAAGATACAGATATTAACAATTATAGCCAATATTTACTTCCAAAATGTTACATTTACATATAAATTTAAGGATAATATTGTTTTAGTCCATTTGTATGAACGTGGAATTTTTTAAAAACTTAGTATGATGATAGCCTGTATTTGGTATATTATATATATAGGTGTATAACTTAGGCTATTAAAAATCACGCTATAACTCAAGTAAATGTATGTAGTAAAGCAGTTATCATTAATGAAAACAGGCTTGTACTTAATAAGTTCATATAAAATTTTATAAATAACTAAGCGACCTGCGCGGTTTTATCCATTCATTTATCATGTTTACTAATCAGCTTCTCTTCGTTATAGCATTTTGTTTTATAGACTTCTTGAATATCAGGCAAGCAATAAGATTTTTTTCAATTGGATCTAAATGTTGAAGATTAGCGCATTCAAACCATTAAAAATTATTTTTTCGTCTTATTAAATATAAATTCTGCAAATTTCCTAATAATTATCTACTGAGGATGACGGTTCCTAACCTTTATCCTGCCGGTAATGTATAGCAAGTTATTGCTATCTAGTCTGCCCACGTCTCCGGAGTGCAACCATCCCTCATCGTCAATAGTCGCTTTGGTTTTTTCTTCGTCGTTGAGGTAACCCATGAAGACGTGTCGCCCTCGCATAAAAATTTCGCCTGGACCGTTGATGCTCGTCGAGCCATCGAATTTGGTTTCCGTACCATCGAGGATTTCGCCCGATGAGTCCAACTTAAATCTGGTTACAAACAGTAAAAGTTATTGTAAACTAAGTACAAGCAGACCGAATATAAGTTGTCTAGCTTGAAAAAAATGTATACCTAACATATAGAGCAGGGATGGCGAACCTTTATAAATCAACGTGCAATTTTTTCTAAACAGATATCTACTGACATCATAAGCGTGCTATCAAGTAATTTTGACTTTATAATTATTAGGAAAATAATAAAAATAATAAATTGTGTCAATCAACTCAAAAGTCTCTATCCAGAGTCGGAAGTGCACACGAAAAAAAAGGTCATCGCGACCCCCGTACCGATGTTTACATCAACAGGCTATGCGTATTCCTAAAAAAAGCAGTGCATTATGAATTTCACCGTGATCGGTGACGTGCCATTAGTTCGCCATCCCCAGTAATAGTATATGTGCACTCACTTGGGGTATATGCTGAGGGAGTGAGCTCCAGAGGCTTCACTCATACCGAAGGCATCCATGATGGGTATGTCTAGGGACAAGAAGAATTTCTTAATGTCGGGAGAAAGTGGTGCGGCGGCCGTCACGAATGTGGTACAGCGGTCCAGGCCCAGGTTGGCGCTCACCTTATTGAACACCAGAGACTTGGCCAGCTTGTATCCGAGCGAGGTGCCGTCTTGCCTATACCAACAGTGTTTTCGTAAGAGCCTTTTTTTTAGCTTTTGTTACATTTAATTTTGAATGCTACTTCTATATAACAATGTATCATATACTCAAAATAGCAACATAATAGGTATTTATTATATTATTACCAGTATCTTCTTTTTAAATTGAAAGAAATAATATGATTAATGGAGGGATAAAGAATAAAAAATTTTGCTAGTGCATTTGATTAACACTCAAGTCTTAGGAAATTATATCATTTACAAGTTAAAATATAGCCTGTTGATAAAGATTGTCTTTCTTCCCTTTCAGGCTAGACAAGTGAGTTGCTGTTTTGCCCATAATGATACTTTTCCATGATAGTTATTTTTAACAAAAAAGAAAATAAAATACATCAATACAAAAGTAAACGATGGTAAAAATATCACACATCAATAAAAAGAAAATAAATATACAATGTTAAGTTACCTTTTTTTTAATACTAATAAAGTCTTCAATTTTTATGTACTAAAATAAAAATAAGTGATACTAAAACTAGTCTATGAAGGAAACTGATCAAATAACGATGTATGCTACGTACGAAACACCTTACCTCCGATAGTGTGGGTTCATGCAATATTACTATTACCACTACTACTATGACATGCGATTCAGTGAATCAATATCTCTGAACTGAACTTAATCATCCTGTAAGCGTCCCACTGTTGGGAAAATGCTTCTTCTCTATATAAGAAAAGGTTTGGAGCTCAATCTACGCTGCTCCACTGCGGGTTGGCGGATAATTTGCCTACCATGTGTACATATACAACCGTTCTAGTGTAGTGGTGCAAGTAGTCTCCTCAACGCCGCGCGCTGACGGTTGCGGGTTTGATTCCCACTTGGGACAGATATTTGTATTTGGTTATTTGTTTTGGTTTGGTTGTATGTCCTTGTGGTTCTCCCCACCATGCGTCGGAGAGCACGTTAAGTCGTCGGTCCCGTGTTATCATAGACACCTGATAACGATCGTTACTCATTGTAGGGAAATTATACACCAGACCACAGTGGAGCAGCGTGGTGGATTAAGCTCCAACCCTTCTTCTATATGGAGAAGAGGCCTTCGCTCAGTAGTGGGTTGTTTACAGGCTGATATAGTACAGTGTAGATATATGTTACATTTAAATCTAATCCACATATTCGACTTAAGAACTGATGCGACCTTATGACAGAAAAAACATGCAGGCACACACATGCACGTGCGAAGCTCGAGCGGGTTGCTTGTTATAGTAATAAATAATAATTGGTATCGACCTCATGCTTTTTGGTTCTCTGTTAAGGATTTGTTTTGTTTCTACGTGTGTACCAAGACTGATATAGTTATTGAAAAAAATATCTTATCAATCTTTTAAACCTTTAAGAATTACTTAGATGTAAAAGATTATAATTGTACTAATGTTTTATAAAATCACTCATAAAAATAATGTAAATATTGTACTAAATTGCTTAATAATTAATTTATCCATAATCCCTCTTAAAGTTTTATCAATAATGTAGAAAGAAACAGGATGGGAAACCGTCACTACATTTTATCTACGTCAAACGCATCACATCACGTACCAATATTTAATCATTTCGGAGAGAGTGAAGTCTATCGGCAGACCTATCATCCCAGCTGACATGGCGCTAGCAGAATTTATAACATTATAATAAATAGTAACAAATTTATATTTACTTTCTGGATATTACTATGAAAATATAATAACGAAAGACTTGTTTATAAAAAGTTTTATTTTTGTTTGTGTTACATTTTATTATTTTAATATCAAAAGTCATATGTATTAATATTAAAGCTTAATAAAAAAGACCTACCCGTTAATTCTCGCTGTGTGATGTTGAGTTCCTTTTTCTTTTGCCCATGCGGCTATGGAACGTTTCACACAACCGCTTGACGCTCCTACGGCCATGATCTTCTCATACATTTTTTCCCATACTCGCGGCACAGCCAAGAACCTGATTATTCGTTTTTTAATGTTGTAATTATACAATAACATATATTTGATATATTTACTATTATACATTGTATATAAGCTTTAAATAATAAATATAAACACATATAAACATATAAATATACAAAACACTGGTTTTACTGCTATTTGATATAACTTTGAGGATAATACAGAAGATAAAATCTCGGCCACGTACTTCATAATTCGTTATTGATCTTAAATAAAGAATCGAGAAGCGTTGAGAAGTTAAAAGCGAGAGCATAAAATGTTATTGATTTACCTAGTTGGTCGAACTTCTTTCAATGTCTCTACTAGACTTCCTTTCAGGGCGTCCGGTTGTGCGAAGTACACTGCTACGGCATTATACAGTGTCGTATAAATATCCACCACCTAAGAATTATAGCTCTTTTTTAATAATCAATAGTAATGAGTATAATCTTTGCCTGAAGGTTTTGAAGAAAAAAGATAGAAATCGAATTTTGAAACTTTGTATATTAGAAGTATGTGGTGTATATATAATCACCGAAACCACTGCAACTAGTTTTAAAAATATTTTATATTTTTTTGAAAGGTATACATTATTTCCGATGGACAGGCTAAAAAACATTACAACATGATTCACAGGAGTGGGAAAGTAACCACGAATGTCAATGAAACCAATAAAACAGCGAGGGTTTTTATTATTAGTTTATCATTATAATTATATAATTATTATTAAAACAATTATAGTATTTTTTTTTCGCAGGTTAAAAACATTTTATGCGTTGAATTGCAATGCCGAGTATATTAATATTTGTACAAGCAGATCAGCGTTTTCAGACGTTCCGATTTTGGCGGGACGTCCCGATTTTAAATTTAAACTAAATGTCCTGCGCGGTACATGCTCAGTCCCGCTTTTCGGGGATAACTTGATCGTACGTGCAGAATGCTGAGGAAGCGTGGGCGGGTGACACAGACGTGTGTGGACTGGCCGCCCGCCCTTTTATTTCAGAAGACGAATAAGACTCAACTATTTAACGATATGATGATTTCAAATATTATATTTTTATTAAAATACATTTCCTATGGCAATTTTGCTATCTATTGTCACGTAAACGTAATTTGGATTCAAATAAAAAAGATAAATATTTAAAAACTTCTGATTATATACATTTTTTTACTATGTCCCACTTATGACGAAAGAATCCCGCTATTTCATTCGAAAAGTTCCAAAGTCCCGACTTGGCAAAAATAAATAAATTTGGCAACGTTGAAGCAGATGATAGACTTTATTAACAAAACTTACATATTTCTAGAAATATAAATGTGTCTGACTAATAGCCTTCTAAATTATCAAATACTTACCTTGTTAAAATTAATCAGATATTCGATAGATAGTACGATGCATGTACACTTCACGCTAATTGTAGGTACATTCATCGTATTATCTACAAGATAAAAAATGTTGCGATTGCTTAGAAATACATTCCAATACAATGAAATTAGTCATACTCATAGCAAGTTAGATTATTATCAAATAGCAAGATAAGATTCACATGAATTTTTTCCAAATTAAACGTTCTTTTCCGTTATCTAATAAATGTTTGAAGGAATTATAAAAATCGGTTGAGGCTACAGATTGAATCTATAGCAAATAAAAATATACAATCAAAGATTTCTCTTTATAGTATTAGTATAATAATTGTTGTGCGTCAAATAATTCGAACCCTGCTAAATTGTGGACGAAATTAGTTTCGTAATCAGATTTAATCATAAGTATATACTTTACATTTGATATGAGATATAACAGTTTATTTATTATTAATTAATTAATTTATTTAATTATCAAATAGAAAAAAAAAAACAATCTTTACAAATTTATAACTCTAGGTAGCAAAAGAAATCCAATACAATGCTACTATTTTTTTATTAAATAGTGCAATGTAAAATTAAAAAAAACATATATTTTTAGTTGCTAAATTAAGATTATTACAATACATTTTAAGACGAGATAACAGTTTTTTTTTATAAAATTGACTCACTGAAAAAACCTTGTATAAGTAGGTATACCTACATGTTTCACTGTTAGGCAAAAATCTTTTCGCCTATATATATACAGAGCGTAATCACAGTGTGCGCAGTGGATTATTCCGTAAATAATATATATATATATATATATATATATATATATATATATATATATATATATATTTAATATATATTTTATATTTTATAATTTTTAAATAATATATATATATATTTTTTTTATTTTTTTGTATATATATTTAATATATATATTTGTATATATTTAATATATATAAACTTATTTTGAAAATTAGTTACCTAATGACTAAAATTGCAATCTACAATCAATTACTTTTAAAAATTAGTATAAAAAAATTAATAGTTTATTGATTCTTATTTCCTAAAATACCTTGTTTTTGTGGGAAATCTAAATAACCCGTTTGTTATTACTTTTAAAACCGATTTTTAGGTCTTACTAACTGCAATGACGAAATTTTATTGGGTCCCCCCCCCCCCCCCCCCCCCCGAACTGATACACAGTAGGTACGTCTCGAGAAGATAAAAATGTAAGAAACTTAGATTTGTTCAATCTTGAAGTAAGTCAATTTACAAAAAGCCACTCAAATACCTTCCTTAGACCATTCCTTACTGCATTGTTAAATGAATATTCCTTCGTATCAACTGTAATAAGTACAGTGTCATCTGCATAGGCTATGATTTTACAGTTTGGAATAAAGAGGTGACAAAGATCGTTTATGTAAACAAGAAAAAGCTTACGAAGGGAACATCCTAGGTAAGAGGCATTTTGTCACAAACATTATTTATTGTCCAAAGTGACGTCCCTATTTACAGTTTCTAATGAATCTTCTAAATGATCGATGATTCTAAATGATCTTTCCTTATTTGGGTAGTACATCGAATAATCACCTGCGCACACTTAACGGTTACACCTAGTACACAAGAAGGTTTGGAGTATAATCTGTCACGCTATTCCACTGAGAGTAAAAAAATTCCCACTTATCGTTAATATCCAGTATTTATGATAACGACAGAGACAAACATATAGAAAAGAATAAAAATATTTGCCCAAATACAAATATTATGAATTGAACTGAATTAGACTGTAAACTTCTCTCTGCTGGGCAAAGATCTCTTCACCATACAGGAGAAGGGTTGGAGCTTACTGTCCTGTCCACGAATATGATAGGATAAAAATTCGGAGCACTTTATCAAACGATGTAAAACTGGATAGCATTGGTTCAATAATGAAAGATGATCAGGATAGGGATCTTTTCCTAAAATACTGTAAGAAAATTGTACAGATATTAAATAACAGGAACAAGTAAGCTATGTTGTAGTTATATAATGTAAGTGTACAACATAGAGAGAGTAAGCAGAAAATTAGGGTAAGATTAAAATAAAGTTAGCATTAATAATATTGTTATATTATTGTAAAATCAATTAGCAAGTAAGTCAACATTGTAAATATGATCTCAATGCTAGTTAGTATAAGAAAATTGTACTGTATTATTATAATAGATTTAATGTATAAGTAGCTTATTATAAGGAAAAACTGTATTTTTATCATCATAGTGAATAAGTAAATAGATAATAATTAAGAAATTAAAGGATAGGACGGGAACCAACCCGTCGCGCGAGAGGAATATATGCGTGAAATAGTATGAATGAGTAGCTACCTAATAATATGTTAATACTAACTCCGATCATGTTGGAGGACTAGATTAATATTACAAAAAAAAAAAAAATGTTTGGAGCTTAATTAACAATCCTGCTCCACTGTGGGTTGGCAGATAATTTCCCTGCCATGAGTAACGATGGTTAACAAATGTCTATGATAACATTCAGGACTGAAGGTTTTACGATAAATCGGTCGATCAACGATCTCCGAATCAAGGTGGGAACCCAAGAACTCAGACCAGAAACAAATATTTGTTCAAATACAAATATCTGCCCCGAGCGGGAATATTCGCACCACTACACCAGGACATTTGTCAAATATCCGCTCGAGTAGAATGGAAACCGCAACCGCCGGCGTTAGCGGCGTTGCGGAGCTTTCGTCACATTTACTTACACCTTAACAGTTACCGAAAAAAATTGTATATTATTTTATCAATATCAAGGTAACTACTTATAAGTTACTTAACTACTTTATAAATATTTTAAATAAAATTATCTTTCTACAAGTGATCCACGATAAGATTTATGATAATCATAATTATTTAATTACATGTATGAGCCGGGTACAAGTTAAGGTCAGGGTATTGCTATAGCAACTCATTGCAAATATTATCAAAAATCATATATGATTGTGATTACAATTGAAGGCGCTTTTGCATGCTATCACATGCAACTGCTTGTTGCCGGATAGCTATTATTATCATCTTTATACTTATTGCATATTAATTGAGTATGTGACAAATTTTATCGTTTCCTACAAAGTTATAAATATCATTGCAAATACACTTATATAACAAATAATAAAATTAAATATTTGCAAAAAGTAAAAACCGCGATATGCTCATTTTCTTCAGTTATCTTCGTAAATAAGAATTATTAACAAAGTATTATCACTAGTATAATCCGTCTCTAGTTTTTATGTTTCGTATAAGAAGCACTTGAAGCCTTAGGTCATAAAATTACATATAGTAGTACAATATAATAAGATACAGTTGTTGTTTTGTGCTTACCTGGGCAGCGACGTGGCTAAGAGGTAAGAAAGAAATAAGGCAGTCGATGGTTGGCTTTAAATCGCCGCATCTTTCTGAAATAATTAGCGCGTCCCACGTGAGGTTGTCATGACTAAGCATCACGGCCTTAGGTTGACCCACTGTTCCAGACTGGAAATTAATTATAAATAATTTAATAAATTGACAGTTTATAAAACCTACAATGGCAGTAGGTACTAAAATATTGTTTAAAATTTTTTCAAAGAATATGTTTCTGTATAACAAATACTACGCATAGCAACTTAGCAAGAATTATCCCTAGAAAAGGGTAGTAATGGTGAATCAAAATAAGATATTTTTTTTTAATTTACATGACGAATACAGGTCGGGTGTATTTTCGTGAATACGTTGTTTTACCTTTTCATTGAATTTATAGGTATTTCACTAATAATATTTTAAATAAACTTTAAAAACTTATATATCTCATTATATGCAATTTCCAAATAGGGAAAATTTTTACTGTCAATTCTGATACATTACATACATAGGTACATTATGTCTTATTATATACTATTAGGTAAATGCGCATTACTATAATTTAATTCAATACACACAAAATTAAGCGTTTGGTATAGAAACGCGTTGGGTACCTATAGAAATTAATCTGTCAGGGACATCATTAGAATCGATAATGGAGACTAGATAAGAAATTGCTTTTATTATGGACTGAACGGAACTTAATTTCGCATTATCCTGTCTAATAAAATTATAATATAATTAATATATAGTAAAATTAAATATATAGTAAAATTATCTACGTCAAAGTTTATGACATTGTTAACATAATTCAATAAAGTCTATTACTTTTATAATATTTTTGTAAGTTTTATGCATGGTTGCCAGAGTCCTTCATAAATTTATAATTAATTACTATTTAATATTTCTTTTGAATAAACGCTATAGCAATAAAAAATTAATAATTATCCGGAGTTCACATAATTGTTATTCCAAATTAAAACCTTGAGAGACTGGACTTTAAACAAACACAATGGTCGTTTGAATGTGTTGGAATTTAAGAAGCAGATTGTATGTATGTAAGAACCATGCGAATGTCTAATGTCTCTTTGAATTTATTTATAGAAATCCAAATTATTTTTAAAATAAATAAAAAATAATGTATCTAATAAATGATAATGTATAATAATTGTATTATTATTCTAGGAAAAATATTTCTTAATGTATTGGCAAAATTACGAAACCTATTTATATAACTGATCATGTTAATTAACGATCATACTACGATAATTGCAAGTAATTCAGGCGATATATACATATTATAATGATATTACTTTATCAGATTCTCGCTAAAATAATTAATTAAACATTGAATCATGCGACGGATTTAATTAAATAAATTTTACAATAAAACGACTTTTTGAATTACCTTAAATAATACAATTCACTTGCAAAAAATTTGATAATACTGTTTTCTTAATTTTAATTTCCAAAACAGTAAATATAATTGTAGTAAAATCGAAATATATTATAAAACAAAGTACCTAGCTACCCCGCAGCGTCTGTCTATCCGT
Organism: Euphydryas editha; assembly: GCA_036937285.1. NCBI lineage: Eukaryota > Metazoa > Arthropoda > Insecta > Lepidoptera > Nymphalidae > Euphydryas > Euphydryas editha. The sequence continues at coordinate 13,097,212 of JAUPFZ010000003.1, forward strand.
TTGTCTATCTTTGTTGACTAGTAGAAAATAATAATAATTTTGATTTACACATTTACTGTTGTTTAATTTTGTAATTTTAATTTAACATTTAATAATAAAAATGTCGTTTGTGATTCACTCTGTAATATGTGATATTTTCTAATACTCGTATAATAAGCTTAAAAGTTTGCTGCCTGTACGTTATTATACTTACAGTATAAACTAGTGTGCAACATTCGTTGACAGAAATTGTTTTCAACACGTTGTCGAGCTGCGTGTCCGGCTCTTTAGAGCCTATTTCCATTACTTGTTCCCACTAGAAACATAAACAAAACTGAAGCCAAGAAATATAGGAAAAATATAAATAAATAATTTCATAGGTGTTATCGTACGAACGAAAACTGCAAATGTGATAGATTAACCATGTTAATTATTTTAAAAAGCAAGATGGCTTTAAACGAGTTCTTGAAATTAAATTGACGACATTTTATTTGCCTCGTCAATGGTTTCCTTTACTAAGTTGTATATTATTTCAATCGTTCAAGTATTGAAAATCAAAAAAATTCAATTAGGCTTTTTAAGCTTTATGTATTGCGTGAACTTATAATCACTATTATTTCCATAAGAAAACTGTCACAGATTTTTACTCTAGGTTTTAGGTATATACCTATATAGGTATTTAGGTTTCGGACTGTCTGCAAGAAATGGCTAGCTACCCATAAGACCAATTTCCCTGAAATTACGTTAGTGATGTGAGAGTACTGACATTCTCATTAATATTTTTACAGTTTTACTTACGCTGTATACTCCTGGTATGGAAGTTTCAAGCTTTCCATCCCATTGAATTATCGCTTTGAGGTGCTTCAAGCGGCTCTGTATAGACAATATTTTATCTAATTGCTTTTTGTCCTGCAAAACGCAGATGTTCGCGCGAGATGTATCCAAACAGTGGAAACATGCCTCCGCGGAATTCGTTGTGTATATACCAGCAGCATATCCTCTGTAAAAACATTAGATTAAATACTTCCTATCCATCCTCTATCCGCTTCAATGTATTACTGTTATAGATAGACAGGTAAATATACAGTCAGACATATAAAAAAGATAAATAGACATAATTTTATTGTAAGTATACTTACAAAAGTAAAACATTATAAAATATACAAAAACCAGCAAAATGCTAGTACAATAAGACGGCCTAATCGTTTAATTTTTTTTTTTCAGCCAACATTAGGATTACATTTATTTACACGAAGGACGCAATACAATGAACTGGTGCCAACATTTTGAAACAATGTATGTAATATTTGGCTCATCAATAAAATTACGGATGTAAACATATAAAAACAAACTTTGTTTTATTTCTTTGGACAACATGACTATTAATTTGACTACTGTAATAAAATAAAAACACGTGACATAAAAATTCGACAACTTTAAGGTAAGTTAATGAATCCTAAGTATATCGTTATCATTGTTATAATACAACAACATTTTGTATTCTATTTAATATATCATCTAATATAATATACATATATCCCTAATAATCCATACAAAATCTAACTGGTCGGTAATTTTATTATCGTACTCACCCTGCGTGTATTGCGGCAAGATCTGCAATATACCATTCCTCCGAATTAAAACCTAAAATGCAAACGGAGTGAAACCTTTCTAGACCTAATTTGAGGAAACCTTTTGCAATTGTACGAACGCGATCTTGATATTGTCTGAAAACATAATATTTTAGTGAATTACAAATTTTTTTTTAAATTGTCTTAAATCGCAATATACTGCACTAGATAGACGTTTGTTAATGTGTAGCTGCAGTATGATATATAACTTTATTTAATTAACAGGATTTAGCAGTAAATCCTAAGATTAGCAAGACTGAACAAATAAACGAATAAGAAAACTTAGTACGATGTAGTATGTAATATACTCGTGTAAATACAAACATACACGAGTGTATTGTAATGTATAGATCAACAATAAAACTATAATAGAGTGATATTTTAAAGCAATTTTCGAAGTAATGTATATAAATCTTTATAGGGATAACGAAAACCGTATTTTCTTCCGATTGACTAATAAATATCGACATAGCGCATTTTCATTTTAACAGTAGGTACTGAAATAATAACGAATCACGTAACGGGTTACGGAGAAGGGAAATCAAAAAGCTGGAAACTCAGTCATTAATCGACCATGAACCGTTTTAAATACAAGGCGTCTTTAAGGCAAAGCGAAAAGTTTGTCTATTTTAAATTTATTTACAATTTTTTTTTTTATGTTTAGTGATATTTTGAACAGTTTTAATCTGATTTTTAATAGATAAGGCATTTTATTGTTGCCTAAGGTTTTACAATAACAATTTTTTTTAATTGGATATTTTTTTTTTACTTATAAGAAGAAGACGAGTCAACTGGGGTGAGTAATTTTGTGAGTCGCACACATATTAATGATTCACGTGTAATGAAGTCATTACATCATTATCATCATATCAGCCATTAGATGTCCACTGCTGAACGTAAGTGAACGTAACGTGATTGACCGAATACTTTTGATTTCAGGCACAGGTATGAAGGATGAAAAGAAGTTTTTTAACTTCCCAATCGCTGCGCATCCTAACAGGATTCGACGATTGACCCCTCTGTCATAGTTAAACCTATCAAGATGGACCTTTTGTCTTAGGCAGATGTACTCGTTAACAACTTAGAAAGTAAAATTCCCAACTTTTTTAAAAATTGATATCGGGTGGGGAAGACATGGATAATCAACATTATTTTCCCCTTGTCCATGTTCATTTTAAGGTCTAATCGTTGGGAAACTCCATTGAGGTCACCGAGCATTATGCTGAGGTCTTCCGGAGATTCTGCCAAGACTACGATATCATCGGCAAATCAAAGGTGAGTCATGTATTCCCTGTTAATATTGATGCCGAATCCTTTCCATTACAAGGGCTTGAAAGTATCTTCCAATGCAGCGGAAAAGTTTCGGAGAGATAACACATGTTATGTCCACACCTGTCTTACACCTCGCTGTATTGGAATCGCTCTCGTACTATGCTCCTGTCAACTATCATAATGGCTTTATTTTACAAACACTGTAACACTTCGATATACCGGTAGTTAATGTGGTACCGCTGAAAAGACTGCAGCACTGCCCAAGTTTTGATCAAATCGAAGGCTTTCTTATAGTCCACAAACGTTAAACACAATGATGGTTATATATAGTCCTCGGTCTTTTCACTAATCGGCTTGTTCAGGAGGTTGGCAGTGAAAAGGGAGGTGGCAAATAACTTGCGGGCAAGACGATTCATAATGACCTAGAAAACTGTTATAAACGTTGCTCAGAAGTGAAATGGGCATACAATTTTTCAATAAGATGTTATCTCTCTTCTTCAAGAAGAACACCACCATGTTTCCATTCCAGACTTCCGGCGTTACGCCCATAAAACAAAACGGCATTAAAGAGCTTATGAAAGACTTTAAGTACCGATGTTCTATCTGCTTCGGAAGCTCTGACGTAATACTGTCTTCACCTGGTGCTTTGTTGTTTTTAAGCTTTCTCAGAGAAATAGTATCGGGTAAGCTCTGCTCTTGAATCCGGGTCTGTAAAATGTGCCCCTGACTGTGTGAATAGTGTTTATAAACTTGTTGTTTATATCGTCAACAGAAAAGCGATCGTCAAGGCAATTGAAACGATTAGATATTTCGAGCTGAAAACTCTGGGGGTTTTTGATATGTCCGTGCGTTTGATGGTTAGATTGCAGACTTCATCATTGCGAGAACGTTCCAATTTAACATTAATATTTAATATGCCACTAACAAATAGGTACACACACGTACAAAGTATAATAGATTGGTACCCACGAGATAAGAAAAGAAGACGAGGTAGGCCATACAAGCGATGGAGTGATGACTTGGTCGAAGTAACTGGTATACTGTGGACCAGACTAGCGTGGGACAGAGCTTGCTGTAGTGGTTTAGAGGAGGCTTTTACCGCCATTGGCGGCCCTTAAGACTAATCTTACACTAACATATGAATTAGATTAGAGATAGTATACTAACCGTACTAATAAATAATAATTATTTGAACTGTAATTATTATGTATCAAAATGTAAAATGTATGGGATAAATAAAGCTTTATTTATTTTATCTATTAAATATTCCACTAACAAATAGGTAATCACTCCCGATTGTCACCCTATGGACCATGGACAAGTCATTAAATATTTGTCGCTTATCATGATGAAGTCTTACTCATTTAAAGTGGAAACATTCAGACTCATCCAGGTCCGTTTTCAATTAGTTTGCCAATACTTTCCACGCTTGGCAGGTGGGTTAGTGACCGTAGTGAGTCGCGACAGGGTATGATGATACTGCTGTCCATCGCTATCTTTTTTGTTGCACAGTACTTCGCACCATAATGGCCTTAGTCGCCTTTTACGACAGCTTGGCAAGAAGGAGCTCAAAACTATTCTTCTTTACCGGTCACTGCACGGCACAATTAAGTAATGTGTATTGTGAAGTAACATGTCCTCAATATATTCGTACGATTCTATGGAAAGAGTACGTTGTAGCGACATGTCGCCGTTGATAATAATCTATCGCCACAGATATTCCAACATCGTGTTGCATAGTGAAACAATACGTGACTCTTTTACCAACCTCAAATAAATTATTAAAGTTATCGATAACTACAAATTTGAATTTTACCATATTGTGTATATCCATGGAATAAACAACTTGACAGTTAAAAGCCTGTTACTGCTTTATCAGCTTACTTTACTCACGAACTATAACTTTTGAATTCACAGTTTATGAATAGAAATATTTGACAGATAAAGTGGAGTTTGATGGTAAAAAAGAAAAAAGTATCATTAACTATTCATTTATAGTATTAATTTTTTATGAAATTACTACGGAAAGGTTTTAATTCGTTTATAAAATGAACGTATTAGATACAACGTTTACTTGCTTATTATGCTTTATGAATAATGATATAAATAAAAAAGTAATTAACCGATACTACATGCAGATGGTGAGAAACACCTTATAATATATAATACATAAAGGTGTTTTCATATTGATCCAGTTATAAATTAATACTCACTTATAAGTAATTTTCTGCCATTTTCCATCTTTCTTAGTTGCTAGAGCAGTTGCGTTAGGATACCGAGCAACTGTTCTGTTTAAAAGGCCAGGCACTGAAATAGGGGGTTCTGCCGCAACCCCTCGCGATCCCATCCGAAGCTTAACATACCCTCCAGGTGAACAGCATATGTAATTGTCTGCCGGTATGACCTGGTCTGGTCCTAGATATAAAATTATTATTGATGTTAGATTAGATTTATCAATAATACAATGATAAACGTACCTACTATATTATATTATCATTTAGATTATAGAGTATATAATTAATAATGGGGAATTTTTAATTGCACCTCTATTTAAAAATTAAGCAAACAACATTTCTGGACTAATAATCTACCTGCATATCAAATAAATGACTGTATATTAATTTAAATAATTGTATAACTAAACGTGTATTATTAGAAAATGTTTAAAATAAATCAAAGTTAGCGACTTTTTTTATCTAACTTTGCTACGAAAATCTTGCTAAAACCACAGATATAAGCATTCTAAAACAAAATTACTCACCGGATAACAAAAATACTGATTTGCACACTAAATTATCCAATATTACAACCGAATTACTAACATCATTATCTAAATATTGCATAACAATTAATGCATATTTTAGGTTAGGTTAGGTTAGGTTAGGTTAGGTTGGGGTGCTACAGTCGGTGACCTCCGCGTGGTGCACCCTGGAAACGTAGGCAGCAGCAGCTGCACAGTTGCGATTGCGGAACTGCTGCTGCCTACGGCTAACGACCGACTCGGAGGGAACGCGCTCCGGCGCTCTGCTCGTAGCAGAGTTGTCCCGTTGAGCGCGTATAGGGTGGGATTTCTCCAGCGGTGCTGCGCTTGCGCGCTGTGCTAGCACGGAGACTGGGCGGGTCTGGCGTGCGCTAACACCGCCGTCGGACGAGCGAGCAGAAGCCCTGTTTGCTCACCGTCAATATCGCAACCCCGTTTCGTGGTGTCGTGGTCATGTCTCGCGGCCACGTACGGGACCGAGGGTCTTGGCTTAATCGCCCGGATCGCGAGGAAGAAAACCTCTATAAAAAATTACCCCGAATCCCAAGTTTTGGCGCGCGGCGAGGGGATGCATGGTTGATGGGTAGTTCAACCAATAGCGCGCTCCCAGCCAGGGTACCTGCGGACCCCCTGTGTTGGGTCACAAATTTACGCTTACCCGGGTACAGGGATCACTGCCCGGATGGACGTTTACATATCCCATACTCGTGGGACCAAATATGGAAAATCTAAAAAAACAAAATACAACAGAAGATGAAAATGAGAAGGGCAGTGATGCGCCTCGTGACGTGGCGCCTCATCTCTCAACGCGTGAATCAAAAGGCAGATCCGTGTCTACGAAGAGGAGGGGGGGGAGAGCAGGAGCCTCGGCGACAGATAGCTCAGCGGCCAATTCGGCTGCGGAGATGTCTGCTGCAGAAGAGAGCGGTGTTTCTTCTGCTGTTCCTCTTCCTGTGCCACGACCAGTCTCAGCACGGCACGAATCAAGAAGGAAGCGGGCGCGGAGGAGCGATGCGGTGGACTGCGACACTGATGCGGACCTGTCTCTCGTTCAGCCGACGAAGCTGCCGGCAGTTAGTGCAGGGTGTAGCGTGACAAGGAGTGATTCACGGCATTCACGCACCCACAGCCTACCGCGCTCCGTCAGCTTAACAAGAGCGGAGCGATCGGAGGAGACCATGCGAAGGATGCAGGAGGCGAGGCAAGGAGCGGAGGAGCGCCTAAACATGCTCACGGCGCAGCTCGCGCTGCCAACCAAAGAGCCACAATCAACGGCTGAAATGGAGATGCGAGCAATGAGCAGTGTGGCCATCATAGAAACAGTGGCCGCGGGCTCAAAAAACCTGAAGGGTAACTTTGTGCGCGGGTTAAAGGACGCCGCGCACGAGTTGGAGGTCTCGCTTGAGCGCCTCATTGAACAAAATAAGCGCCTCGAGGCACAAAATGCGCGCCTTGAGGCCGCAAATAAGCGTCTAGATGAGGCTAATCGACGAATGGAGACTCGGTTGGCGGCACTTGAAAAGGGGGAAGCTGAAATGCGGGTTGAGCTCGGGCTCCCTGCGGCTGCCTCTTTAGAGCCCGCTGACCAACCGGCCACCATACCCGAGGATACAATCCGGACAATCATTGATCGCATTTCTGCGGTCTTTGGTCCGCGGATTGACGCACTGGCGGCGAGGTTGCCGCCGGAGCCGATAGTGCGGCCGCCGCTAGCGGCCGACAAAAATAAAACAGCGCCTCCCACGGCCAAGGCACCTCCACCGTGCCAAGAGGGACGCGCAATGACGTCGACTGCAGCGGCGACCGCATCGACGTCGTCGAGGATCGTTTCTTCTCGGGCTCCAGATGAGCTTGAGAAGAAGAAGAAGAGGAAGAAGAAGAAGAAGGAAAGGAGTGCGGAGACGGGGCAAGCCTTGAGGGGTCAGCCTCGAGAGGAGTTCCCACCTCTTGTTCGCGCTGCTCCGCCCCTGCGGGATGCTGTGCCCAAAGTAACTTCTGCGCCCTCGCGGGCTGCTGAAGCTACACCTCGGGGTTCTGTCCCCGCTGCTGCCGCGCCCATCGAAGAGGGATGGCAAGTGGTGGGGGGCCGGAAATCCCGGGGAAAGGGTCGCAACCCTGCCGCGGAACGTGAGGCGGCGCCAACGGCAAATAGAAGGCAGACTAAGCCGCCGCCCAAGAAGAAAAAGCTGCGCAGGCTCCAGGTGCCCAAGGCAGCTGCGGTGGTTATCACCGTGCTGCCGGAGGGTAAGGAGAAGGGCCTCACGTACGAGGCCGTCCTAAAACGCGCCCGGCGGGACATCGACGTTTCCGATATTGGGAGCGTCGCTGCTAGAACCCGTCAAGCCCGAACGGGGGCTCGAATTCTTGAGTTCCCCGGGGCTGACGGTGCGAGGACGGCTGACATGATGGCCGAGAGATTACTGGGTCTGTTCCCAGAGGAGAGTGGTGTCCGTATCGCCAGGCCCGTGAAGTGTGCTGAACTGCGTATTTCCGGGCTGGACGATTCCGTGACGGCGGATGAGATCCGGGAGGCCATCGCCTCGAAAACTGGGTCTCCAGCAAACGTCGTCCGGGTGGGCACCATTCGGCCAGGCCCAGGCGGTGTAGGTTCCACTTGGGCATCGTGTCCTGTTGCGGCCGGCGGTCTCTGGCTGCCGCAGGTAGACTCCTGGTGGGCTGGAGCTCCGCACGAGTGAGCGTGCTGGAGCCTCGGCCTGCCAGGTGCTATAAGTGCATGGCAGTCGGACACACCCGGCCGCTGTGCACTAGCTGCTTTGACTGCAGCGGGCTTTGCTTCCGCTGCGGTCAAACAGGGCACAAAGCCGCAACCTGCACCGCTGCCCCGTTCTGCCCTGCGTGCGCGGCGGGCAATCGCCCCGCTGAGCACTGCATAGGGCGGAACGGGTGCAAACCTCCAGCGTCAGGCCCAAAGAAGGGGGTGGGAGGCAGCCAATCGGTCCCGGCTGCCCCACCTAGCGCGGCTCAACCGCCGCAGCGGCAGGAGGCAATGGAAATGGTCTGATTATGGACCGTGACATTGTCCTCCTGCAAGGGAATCTCAACCACTCCGCCAGGGCACAGGACCTCTTCCTGCAGTCCATGGTAGAGTGGTCGGTCGGTGTCGCCGTAGTCGCGGAGCCCTATTCGATCCCGGACCGCCTGAATTGGGTGGGCAGTAGGGACGGCTCCGTGGCGGTCGTCGGATCAACAGCACCGCATTCCCCGCCCTTGTCGGTCAAAGACAAGGGCACGGGATATGTGGCGGCCGAATGGGGAGGGATTACGTTGTATGGCGTGTACTTCTCCCCTAATCGCAGTCTGGCGGCTTACGAGGTCTTTCTACACAATCTGGAGACCTCGTTACGGCGCGCACCGGGTCCCGTGCTCGTGCTGGGAGACTTCAACGCCAAATCCACGGCGTGGGGGTCTCCCAGGACGGACGCTCGCGGTGCGGCGGTTGAAGAATGGGCGGCGGCGGCGGACCTCGTTTTGTTAAATCGAGGGTCCGCCCAAACGTGTGTGCGGCGCTGGGGTGGTTCGATAGTGGACCTCTCGTTCGCTAGCCCCGGTGTCGCCGCACGGGTAAGGAGCTGGTGTGTCCTGGAGGAGGTTGAGACCCTATCCGATCACCGCTACATCCGGATAGAGGTCTCCCGGTCCCTCCGGGGCCCCAGCAGGGGTCACGCGGCGGACAGAGCTCCCGCTTTTCCACGATGGGCTGTGGGTAAACTCGATCGGGACCTACTGGTGGAGGCAGCCATTGTTCAGTCTTGGCTGTCTCCCCCCTTGACGGAGGACGTTGGGGCCGAAGCTGGTCGCATTCGCGGTATGTTAGCGCAGATCTGCGATGCGGCCATGCCCCGCGTGCGGCACCCGCCCCGACGGAAGGGGGTATACTGGTGGTCCCCGGAGCTGGCGGACCTCCGCGAGGCCTGTATTCGTGCCCGGAGGTCTTACACCCACAGCCGACGTCGCCGAATACGCGACGAAGAGCGGGAGGGCCAGCTGTATGCGGCGTATAACCACGCGCGTGCTACGTTGAAGCTGGCCATCTGTCGCGCCAAAGAGGCGAAGCGGCAGGAGATGGTGGAGGGTCTAGAGCGTGACCCCTGGGGACGCCCGTACCGCGCGGCGCTGAACAAGCTCCGCGCGCAGGGCCTCCCCCTTACGGAGACCCTCCAGCCGGGCTTCCTCTCTGAGGTAGTTGAGGGCCTTTTCCCAACGCGGGCGGTTCACACGCCCCCGGTCATGGCTCCACCAGACCGGGAGGCCGATGAGGAAAGTGTACCGCCGGTGAGTGAGTCGGAAATGGGGGCGGCGGAGACGCGTATGCGGAAAAGTGCTGCCCCCGGGCCGGACGGGGTTCCTGCCCGAGTGCTGGCCCTGGTCCTCAATTACCTGGAGCCTCGCCTCAGGGGACTGTTCGACGCTAGCTTGGTATCCGGACAGTTCCCTGACTGCTGGAAGGAGGGGAAGCTCGTGCTCCTGCCGAAGCCGGGACGGCCTCTGCAATCAGTCGCGGCCTTCAGGCCCATCGTGTTGCTGGATGAGGCGGGCAAGCTGTTTGAGAGGGTAGTCGCTGCTCGCATCGTCCAGCACCTCACGCGGGTTGGTCCTGATCTGTCCGACGCTCAGTTTGGGTTTCGGGCTGGTCGGTCGACGATCGACGCAATTTTGCGTCTGAAGGCCGTGGCTTCGGAGGCCGTCGCCTCGAAGGGAGTGCTGTTGGCGGTGTCTCTCGACATTGCCAACGCATTCAATAGTCTGCCATTCAGCTGCATCACGGAGGCACTCCGGTTCCATGGAGTGCCCCACTACTTAAGGCGGCTGGTGGCAGACTACCTCGACGGCCGTAGCGTCCTCTTCGTCAACCGGGAAGGGGACGTTGTCAGGAGGCCCATGTCGTGCGGTGTCCCACAGGGTTCTGTTCTCGGACCGCTCCTGTGGGAAATCGGTTACGACTGGGTCCTCCGTGGCCGGCTCCCCCCCGGGCTGGGCTTAATTTGTTATGCTGATGACACACTGGTCACAGCCCGGGGCGGGACCTTCGAGGAGGCGGCATCCCTGGCCACCTCAGGTACCGCGGAGGTGGTCAGGAGGATCGAGGCACTGGGGCTCAGGGTGGCCCTTAACAAGTCTGAGGCCATGCTCTTCCATGGGCCTCGACGTGGTCCACCCGCCGGTGCCTCGATAACGGTTGATAATACTGTGGTCGGTATCCGGGCCCACATGAAATATCTGGGCCTGGTACTCGACGGAAGGTGGTGCTTCGACGAGCACTTTCGCCAACTCGCGCCGAAGCTCGTCGGCACCGCGTCCGCCCTCGGTCGGCTAATGCCGAATATGGGCGGACAGAGTCAAGCGTGCCGACGACTCTACGCTGGGGTGGTCCGGTCGATGGCGCTGTACGGCGCCCCCGTGTGGGCGGAGTCCCTGACTGCCCACAATAGAACCCGTCTGTGGCGTCCACAAAGGGTCATGGCGGTCAGGGCCATACGTGGCTACCGCACGGTAGGTGTCGAGGCTGCCTGCGCATTGGCCGGAACCCCTCCATGGGATTTGGAGGCGGAAGCGCTCGCCGAAGTTTATCGGCGGGTGTCGGCGGCGCGGATTGGGGGCACTAATCCCTCGCCGAATCAAATCACCGCATGGCGGGACGACGCCCGCCGCACCACCTTCACGCGGTGGAAGGCTCGGCTGGAGACGCCCCGGGCTGGTCTTCGGACCATAGGGGCGCTTCAGCCGATACTGGAGAAGTGGACGGTGCGGCAGCACGGAGTCCTCACCTTCCGACTCGTGCAAGTGTTGTCAGGGCACGGCTGCTTTGGCAAATACTTGCACGTTGTCGCAAGGAGGGAGACGACTCCGGGCTGCCACCACTGCGACTGCAGCGAGGACTCGGCGCAACACACGCTCGAGTCGTGCCCAGCCTGGGCTGAGCAGCGCCGAGATCTCGCTGCAGTCATTGGAGAGGACCTGTCGCTGCCGGCCGTTGCGCGAGCGATGGTCGGTGGTGACAGGGCCTAGACCGCGGTCGCCACCTTCTGCGAGGACGTCATCTCGCAGAAGGAGGCGGCGGAGTGGGCCCGGGAGGACTCACTCCTTTCGGACCCAATTCGCCGCCGGCGCGCGGGGCGGCGCAGACGCGCTCACACGCGCCTGATGCCGCCCTAGCCGAGGCTGCGGACGGTAGGGTCGGGGTTTGCCCACCGTCCGCCGAAATTGCCTACCGCGAAGGTGCGATGCTCAAGTGCGCGGGGCGTCGCACAGGAGAGAGTGCTCGATGGAGCTGCCGCCTGCGGACCACGGAGCAACGTACGCGGTACCCGTGGCCCGCCTTGTAAGGGCGGGTGAGGGCGCACGGCGGGTTATTTTAGTGGGTGAGGGCCCCACACTATCACGTTGTCTCCCCGGGCGACGGGATGTGCGTTCAGGTACATTTTTTCCCGCCAAAACAAAAAAAAAAAAAAAAAAAAAAAAAAAAAGGTTAGGTTAGGTTAATTTAATAAACATGACTGATTAACTGGTGTTTTATTTAGTATAACTCATGTTCTTTAAAATTTAATAGGTGATGGATTCCAAAAAAACAGATTAAATATATTGTTGCACTAAAATAATAATTAGATTTACTATAAGTTAACAGTTAGTCATTCAGTAAAATAGTTGAGCTTTAAAGATCAAAGAGTATAGTATATTTGATTTATTTGATGCGCAAATTTAGTGTGCAATTCAGTATTTTTGTTAGCAATTTCGAATACTTTGATAGAAAAACGTAGATTTAAAGTTGTAACATTAAATACATGCCATTAATAATTAAGACTGTTCTGGGTTTAAGTTAAAAAAAAAAGATGTTTATAATATAAATTAAGTTTAGGTTACTGTGCTGTTGCATTGATATCCTGTAAAAATAGCATAAGTTTGTTGAAATATATAAATAAATAAATAAATATTTGGGTTGCAGTAGATAAGTAGAACCTGTAATATTTATACCTAATATGCGACAATTCGACTTTTTTGTAAAACATTGTTTAATTGCTTAGACACACTTATGTTTTATTACGACTTAACGTTTTCTTTGTACACTAAGGGCCTATCTACTTCTAATAACAATTTGTTTACATAATGCTTAATGTGTGCATAAACTCATAATATACCTACAACTCAATTTCAACGATAAAATAATACATATATACGTTTATCGTGGCTTCTTGAATTTGAACAACTTAAATACTTAAATTAAAACATATGTAGTTTGAAAAATACAAAATCAGCGAACGATAAAAATTAACTATTATTAATAGGATTATAGGGGAGAGTTGGATATTACCGAGCCTCTAAGAACTTGGACCTATAATTCGGAGAAGGTTCGATATTATATATTCAAAAATGCAGTAAATAGTACAGAATTTATTTAGCTACGCATACATCACGGCAAAATTTTTCAAAAAATAAACAAAAATTAATTATTGCAAAATAATAGAAAAACGGGAAAGCGTGGTATTATCAGACCGGTCTGATAAAACCGTGCCCATAATAATTTCGTGAATTTCTATCAGTAAACTTAGAATAAAAAAAAATGCAACGTTGAATAAACTCGTTCGTAGATAAAGAAGCATAGACTCCTTTCTATACCTAGATATAATTATTATTTTACGACTAGATTAATTATCATAACCATATCGGATGTCCACTGCTGAACGTAGGCCTCCCCCCATCGACTCCGGTTCAAAGCAGTCTCCATCCAACGACTTCCGGCGACTCTCTTCAAGTCGTCTGTTCATCTCGTGGATGGCCGTCTGACACTGTGCTTGCCGGTACGTGGTTTTCACTCGTACACGCCCTGGGCGCGGAATTGACAAACTCTGTTATTTCATTTTATAACCTCAAAATAATACAGTCAAGTTAATTGTATATTCAAATCAATCTAGTCATTAATTCTATAATATGTGAGGATTAAAATAAAAGTAATCAATGTGTTACAATACAAATATAGAATAGCTTACCTCTTGTCAAAAATGCCCGCGAAATTATAAGGAACGAGAGTAAAAACTTGTAAGACACGATGTGTCTTAATCGCTGCTCCGAGTAAATTAGCGTCGTGCACGGGGAGGGGTAGAGGACTCGGACTGTGATCTTTAAGGACTAGATAGCGCAATTAGCGTTTAGTTTTTGAAATATGCTAGGGCGTGGAATTATCAAACGCGCGGTATTATCCAACTCTCCCCTATAATATACTATAAATAATATTATATATATAATTATTTTTAAGTCTTACAATATTTTAATATTACGAAACACCTACATACTATGATTTAAATTCTGATTCATACTTATTAATAATAAAGAAAATTAATATTGATAACACAACGGCTTATCGAGCATTCTTATACTTAACATAACTCCATAATAAGTATAATAATATAAAAATTATAGTTACCATTTAAATATTTTTGATGATCAATTCCATTGGGGACTTGCATATTGCTTACTTTAACAATTTCTTCGCCGTTTTCAATACAAATTTCAGTTGACGCTCCCTGAAAAAGTACTTTTTATAAATGAAATGGTTTATCACGAGTTTTATATTTTATATTTATCGTTGTAAAATTAAGGCTTAAGGTAATGTATTTATTATGTAATTTCATTATAGTGTACAATATTCTTAGGTATGCCGTATGATTTGATTAGAGCAATGCGAAATAATGTCATAGTTTTTGTAAAAAAAATTCTAGATCTACCTACCACTATGATGAATTTATTTTTCGTTCTGTTCTCTATTATTTTTCGTTGTCCTGGTCTTTACTACTAAGGGGCTATTCATTTATTACGTAAGACTATTTAGGGGGGGAGGGGGGTCGACCATGTCTTATTTAGTACTTTATTAGTACCTTTGTAAGTAGATACAAATAAACATTTCTAAAAGAATTACTTTGAAAAATAAACATTAAAACAAACCAAACGTGTCATAATTTTTCCTTTAGATTCTTACGTAATAAATATTAAACAGGGGGAGGGGGTCGGTCTATTCTTATTTTTTCCAATAATAGGTGGGAGGGGGTCGAAAAGTAGCAAAATTAGTCTTACGTAATAAATGAATGGCCCCTAATAGTAAGTTATATTGTATTATAGAACGGAGTTGTTTGAGCGGACTTATTTCGAGATATATTTTTCCGATTATTTTTTAGAACTGTACGTCTACCATGAGTTTCCAGAGACGATAGTTCACGATACACGCTAGCTAGTGTAGTAGACAATTTGTATGGAAAGTTGAGCAGCACCTCTCGCGGATACTGTCATTACTATTGCGTTTCTGCGTTTACTACTATAGTTATGTCATGTGCGCTTGTAACAAAAACTCATGATTAAGGGTTTTAAAACAAAAAAATGAAAAGAAAATTACACAATAACAAAAACACGATATAAATCACATAGAGTACTTGATTTGTAACAGTCCTAATATTATAAATGTGAAATGTATGTTTGATTGTTACGATATCACGCGAAAACTACTTAACCGATCATCATGAAACTTTGTACACATATTCTTCATAGGATACTTTATATACTTTATATATATATATATATATATATATATATATATATATATATATATATATATATATATATATATATATATATATACATATCCAATCAATCAAATCATACTAATATTCAGTCATGAAATTTTGTACACATATACTTGAAGGTATTAGAAGTAACATAGGATACTTTTTTTTTGGTCGCAATAACCGACATCTACGCAGGCGAAGCCGCGGGCAGAAGCTGGTATATATTTTAATTTGAAAATGAAACATTGGTAGGCTTTAAACATTTGTGGTACTTAAGGGTACTCAGTACTAAATAAAACGTAAAAATTAAATACTTCATTGTGCCTCTTCAAAGTCACAGTGTTGCGGTAAAGGTTGTTTTTTTTTTGTAATAATTGTATAACAATTGTCTTTGAAGGTAGAATGATATTGTAAAATTTTCCCACGGTAATTAAATATACTTATTGTTTTTATTGTTAGTGACTTGAATTTCAAAGTTTAAGTCAGTCGAGACTCTGGGATTATTGCCATTTCATTAACATTATTATATTTAAATATCATATTTATAAATAAAGTAACAATTTAAATTTAGTGAATCTGTATATTTAAGAAATTTATGAAAAAATTATTGCAAAGATCTAAAGTACTTAGGTAATTATTTAAATTGCTATAAAACTTAGAAATCTATGTCTGTCTGTTTGAACTGGTATTGATTTTTTTACCCTTAAAAGTGAAGTAAAAATAATACTGAACATTTATTTTGACACACACTTGTGTGTACATATTTATTTAATCTTTATTGCACACCATAAATACATAACAGAGCATAGTTACAAATTAGTTAAAATTGTGTAGTTATTAGTACAACAGGCGTTCTTATTGCTAAATAACCATTTCTTCTTTCATATTTAACATAGTTCTTAAATGTTGATAGTGATTTAGCTTTTCTTATGTGCAATGGCAAACTGTTACACAATTTAATAGCCCGAACAGTAAAAGATTGAACAAAAAATTTAGTTTTATGTGCAGGTATCTTTAGCATAAGATTTTGAGATGATCTTAATTCTTCTGAAGCAGCTCTTATATATTTAAATTTATCCTTCAAATAAGAAGTGGCCATATGGATGGATAAAATAGAAAGAATATGCAGGTTCCGACGAGTGCGTATAGGAAGCCACTTGAGCTTTAAGCGAAATTCAGAAACATGGTCAAACTTGCAAGTACAGAATATGAACCTGATAGCAAAATTTTGGAGTCGCTCAAATTTATTGGATTAAATCTCGGTCAAATTAGGACAGCTTGCATCTGCGTAGTCTAGAAATGAATAGAAGGAGTGGGTTTGCCAACATAATTTTGGTAGCGATTGGCAGAACAGATCTGAGGCGACGTAATGAGCTCAGAGTTGTAAAAAAATTTCTGCTGATTTCTTTTAACTGCACCGACCATGACAACGTTTTATCTAGGTAAACACCAAGGTCTTTAGCAGTGGAACAGTAAGTCATCCTTATACCGTTATATATAACAGGAGGTAAATTCAGGTTGTTTATTTTCGCAATAATACCTGGGCTGCAAATAATAATTACTTGGGTTAACACTGAGTCCATATGGCTTACTCCATTCAAAAATATTTCCGAGGTCCATATTGATTATATCGACTGCACTTGCAATATCCTTGGGTGTAGAATGGCGATAAAGATCAAGATCAGATGGCGATAAATATCAGATTTATTGCCATGTACCTATATGGTACAGAGAAAAAATAGATTGAGTAATGGAGTAAATGAAAATTTAAAAGAGCAAAGGAGACAAAACGTCGTCTACATATGACATAAAAAACTATCAAAATAATAATAGATGTCTACACATAATGACTGAAAGCCATAAAACCAATCAATCAGTCGATATTAATTTTTCGAATTGCGATGTTCAAATTAGCACCTGCAGAAAAAATGCTTCGATATAATTATGTATACAGTAAAACCTGTCATTCGTGCTAAAAATGTCGCACAGATTGTTATAATATTTTATAGTTACTGTTTTGTGTCGTTTTACTCATAACAAATACTTTGTAATAATGGAATTCATAATTGAACATTGTTTATACAAATACTGAATTTAGAAATGGTTCGTTCTGGTGTAGTGGTGCGAGTAGGTAGTCGCCTCAACACTGATCTGGGAATATGTCCTTCTCGGTTTCCCCACCGTACTCAGAGAGCATGTAAAGCCGTCGTTTAAGGGTTGTTATCATGGACACCTGGTAATGATGGTTACTCATTGTAGGGATGTAATCCGTCAATCCGCAGTGGAGCCGCGTGGTGGATTACTACTTCTATAACGCCCTGCTTAAACAGGCTTTTAACGCATTTTTTTTTCAAGTGAAAATAAGCTTAATTATATATACATTTATCACATAGTTGTATCTCTAATCTCTTAACAAACTTATGTTAATAGTTAAAAAAAAGGCTAAATACAAGTTGAACTTACACACAAAAAGCCTTTACAATTTTTAACACAGCGTCGGTTATAGTAGGTATTATTAATAAGCGTCGAAAAAACACATTTCTTGTTTGAAGACTTTAATTTTCAATTCGTTTAATTTTTATTTCATTATTTGTGAAGTTTAGGAAAAGCGTCCCCCGTCTTCCCTATTAATAAAGTTCCATTTAAACTTTTGTACGGGATCCTAAAAATCGCTGTTCTTCACCTATTCAGTTACCCAAATTTTGTTACGTAAAGTGTACGTGTTAAAGTACTGTTAAGAAAATCTTTACTATAACATATTTTAATACTATTATTTTACAATACTGTTACTTGAATCATTACCGTGACCAGGGCCGGCCTAAGGTGAAAATTGCATGTGTGTAAAACTCACATCTTATGCCTCTATAAAAACATTATCGAGTTTTATTATCTATAATTATCCTGTGTCGGAAGTGTACACAAATACAAAAGCCGCCAGGCTATACGTCTTCCTAAAAAAAAGGTTGTCCGAGATCTACCATCGAATGTAGCCTATCCGAATACCTAAGAAATATGCCCTCCCAAAAAGCTCGAGTGTGCGGCTACACACTTCGCACATCCCTTAGGCTGGCCCTGACCGTGACTGTAATATATATCTCTTATAATTATTATGATTTTAATTATATAGTTATTGTCTTTAGTCTTTACCTAGGTATTAATAAAATTAGAAACAAATGTTCAGAACACAATGACAACGAGTTTTGTTGGATTGGTTATAAGTGAAGTGGAGATTAGACGGATTGTGTTGAAGCTATGAGTTTAAATCACATGGCATTAGAGTTTATCGAAGATCTCTCAGAGATTTTTAAGATAATGGAGATAAATGATATCCTCACTTGTTCCGAATACTGAAAATATTTTGTAATCCCGTGTTTATATTATGTCAGTTAAGTTTACGCCTTCAATAATATAATAAGAGACAGTTTGTAATTTATTAAGACTTATCAGACTTTAAACTTTCTTAGTAGTTGAACAAATAAAGTTCAAACACACTGATCGATAACAGCATTGTAAAATTATAATAATATTAAAACGTACTATATTAAAATGACTCAATTAATCGGACTAATTGATGTCGTAACCTACTCGTATGCAAATTATCGAAAATTCGAGTAACTGAATATATCAAGAACAGTAATTTTTACCCTTTCATATTTAAAGTATAGTAGTCTTATTAATAGGGGTCAACGGAATCCTTTATCTAACTCTGCTTTCCGTCCTTCCGTCACAGCAGTCTAGAACTAAAACTTATGTGGCCTTATCGTCGCCGTAACAACGAATAATAAAGATAAAATATAGTTAAAAACTGATAGTTCTTCATTTACCATTCGGTGTTTTTCGATCTCGAAACGTACGGAGTGTTGTAAATTGGACGGTGATAAGGTAATCTTCGTGTGGGTCCGAATTGCTTTTCGGTTGTTGTTTTAGTGGTATATGATATTGTTGCCTTACATTTATTAAAGATAAAAGAAAAAAAAAGCAATTGTACGTATATAATACATCTATATTTTTTAATTATTTAAATACTAGTTGTATTTAAATAATTAAAAAATGTCACGTCGTCGCCCGAACATAAGTTCATGAAAGTCATTGAAACAAAAAAAAAATTAAATAAAAAAAATTCTTGATTATGCAAGCCGATTTGACTGAAATAAAGAGTAATTTACTTTAGGTGTGTAAGGTGTGATTAAATTTTTGGTTGTATTTTTAGAACAAAAATTTTCCTTGTTTGTTTTATGAAATAGTAATGTAATATAATTCGTTATTCAAAATTGATAATTTTTATCGTTATAGCGTCATAAGCAACATTGCTTTAATTATGAACTGTATTATTATAGTTATATTTTTTAAATTTAGTAGTATCATTAAATATTTTATTAATTTTGGTAACTATTCAAAAAGTCAATTTAAGTGCTTATGTTGAATATGAAAATGAAATAAACATATATGATCTTGTTTATTATAGGTATACTGTGTACTTATTCATCTTCACTTTATCTTATTAGTTTAGCCATTCATGCCTAATGTCACGACTTGAGATATAACATTATTTTATTTTCGTAATAGGATATAATATTATATTACATAAAGAAATATTTTATAAATTTTTGCGCATATTCTACTACAGAATTTTATTATGAAACAACCTGTCAACGTCCCGTTTCTGGACTAAGCCCTCTTCTATTAAAGACAATGGGTTGGAACATAATTTGCCATAATATTTTAATGTGGCAATTATACATTATATGTAAAATGAACCGATAATCCGTTATATACCTATTATGAAATATCTTAAAATAGAAAGAAAATGAATAAATATATAAAAGCTATTTAACGGAAGCAGTAGAAAATGTAAGTCAATTCTGACTGGACTAATTCAGTTTGTCGAGGATTTCGAAAACTCAATGCCGGTTACAGATCTACTTTTAGTAAGGGGGCGTCCATAAATTACGTGAGGTGTTTTTTTAAATTTTCTGTCCTTCCCTCCCCCCCTGGTGAGATGTCGTGAGATTTTATTCAACCCCCTCCCCCATCCCCCAATCTCACGTGAGATTTTTCAAACGTCGTAAAAACGTGTATAACGTCGAAGTATGAATGAAATTATTTTCTTTCGAACGAATTAGTGAATGATCTTAATCGTATTACGTGTTTACGCTCAAGATTAAATCTTAAGCATGTACAATCTGGATTAAATGGACCAAAATAGTATCATTATTTTTTGTTTCAATCAGAAAAAAAATTGCGTGATATTTGCCGAGACGCCCCCTCTCTCCAATGTAAGATTAGATGAGATTTCCTCACGTAATTTATGGACGCCCCCTAAGAACGTTATATAGAAACACCTAAAAACTATATAAAAAAGAAGTGTTAAGTAGTCATTAATAAAATTCATATGTAAAAAAACACTTAACTGGACAAAGGAACACTATAACCTTCTGATGACGTACGCCGTGTTACCAGTACGCCGAACCGGCGAAATCGCCGGAAACCGGATCCCGGAACGAGGTGTTCACATTACACCGGATCGGCAAAAACACCTCACAAAACACCGGTTCCGGTGCTTTCGCCGGAACAGGATAAATGTGAACAGCTGTATATAGAATGTATGGCCACTAGCCTTTCCGGCAGTTTCACCAATCCGGCGTCCGGCTTAGTGGGAACGTGGCCGTAGGGAATTTCAAATTTAATCTAGTGGTATTCGATTGAAGCAAAGTTTATTTTATTTATTTATTTTAATACAAATAATAGTTAATTAAATTTAGATTTCACTCACGAATATCAAAGATATACCATGTGGGTGTTAAGACTAATTTCAAAGTTTCACTTTATCACATTTTTGTTAGTTACAGTTATTGTTGCCAAATGATGTGCCAGATTATTAAATATTATGGTCGTATTATTATTTTTTAAGAAGCTTTTGAAAATCTCGATAAGATAAAGTTCCGTAGACAGCATATACGGTGCTTACAATTGAGAGAAATTATTATTTATTTTTACAAAGAATAGTAACATTTTTATGAACTGTTATCTGCTAAAGCTCGCTTGTCTTAATACACATTTTTGTCAATTAATCTACTATAATACATAAATTTTTATTATTTTTTAGGCTTAGTTAAATGTCAAGATTCGGCGGTACTAAGATTTTACTCAATAGATAGATTAACACGTTCATAGTCCACGGTATCCAAATGGATACGAAAACAGTGTATATTTTGTAAGGTGGACTGTGAAAGTTGTAACGAAGAAATCTCAGTGATTACTAGTTACATTTGCATAAATTGCATAAATATAATTAAGGCATTTGCATCAGAATATAACAATACTCGTAGTAATAAATAAGCAATTAAATTATTCAATATCTAAAGTACCATAAATGTTGTAGAACTGAACTAAACTGAATAAGCCTGTATTCGTCTCACTTCTGAGAAAAGGCTTCTTCTCTATATAGAAGAACTGTTGGAGTTTAATCCACCTTGCTGTTCCACTACGAGTTTGCGGATAATTTCCCTACCATGAGACACGATCGCTGTCAAGTATCTATAATAACAATGGGGACCGCCGGCTTTACGTGCTTTCCGAAGTAAGGTGGACTACAAAGGGCATAATACACCCAAATCAGAAACAATTTTTTTACTAATACAAATTAATATCTGCCCTGAGCGGAAATCAAACTACACCAAAACGGTTTTCCATTTTATTAAATACAAAAATTATAAAACAAATTTAGAAAGAGTAATAAATATAATTTATAATAATAAGTATGTTGTTTTCTAAATTATTAAGTATGTAGTCGACTTTTGCAGTTTTATTCGTGTTGGCGTTAAGAATACCTTTTAGCTTACATAATATTTTATAAGTAATAGCGTATGCAAAGCCCCGTTGACGTAAGACGACAGTCTAAGTTTAGGGCCGTTGTATAAGCTATACCTAATTATATTGAATTTCATCATAACTAGTTGAGTATTCCATGAGATTCGCGTGTTTTTACAAAAAAAAAGACTAGCAATCACAACACGACAAATAGACAAAAATTCTAAAAACTGTCGTTTTGACAAACGTATCACAAATAAATAAAAAAACTACAATAATAATTATTATGTTTTAAAATATTCAAGATAGTGAATCAATTTCGCTTAAACGATTTTGTTACATATATAGATGATAAGGCATATCAGAAAACAAAATTTATAAAAAAATAACTTTATTTGTAATACTTATTTGTCATTCTTTAATTATTAACAACATATTAAATTTAACATTTATATACATAATTAATATTGAATTATGATCAATATTTAAGGAGAATACTCGGTACATGATTCTCATTCGAATTATGTAAAAAAAATAGGTACTTAATTTTTGACCATTTTTCCATAAATTTCAATTTAAATAAATGTAGTGTGGACACATTTCCAGTCATGCCGGCGGCGGCGCGTGCGGCGTGGTGTTATACCCGCTTGCCAATTTGCACGTGGCTAATGATTGACAATCCTTATAAATAAATATGATTCCATTTTTTACCCGACTGCGACAGAAGGAGGGTTATGTTTTTCGAGTGTATGTATGTATGTATGTATGTCCATTTCTTTGGCACGCCCTACAGCTCAAACGGCTAGACGGTTTTTGACATATGAGGTGTCGTTGGATTTGTCTAAATTGTAGTAGTGACATAGGCTATATAAATTTTCAAAATGGCGCCCGCAAATGGCGGAATGAGGGGGGGAGTTGAATTTTTTTTCTTACTGTAGCAATATGGGTATCAAATGAAAGCTAGTAAATTGTTTTATTCTTTTTAGTTTATAATAAGAGTACTTTATGCAGTCGGGTTTTTTGATTTTTTTTTAATTAAGCATACTTGTAAATAGCCGGAAATACCAAGATAGGTAAACAGTTCATATTAAGTTTTGTCCAAATTTCACATCATTTACCTAGTCAACAAATTTGTTGCTTAAACGAGTGATATATCGCATTGTGAGAATTAAAGTGACTCAATCCAAAATTCACAACTTTAGGGAATCATGGAAAATGATAAAATTAAATAAAAAATATTTATCACTTTAGCACTAATTACTAAATCATTATGACCTAAAACAAATTTAGTCTTACATAATGATTTAGTAATTAGTGCTAGTGACAAATATTTTTTATTTTATGCTATCATTTTCCATGATTCCCTAAAGTTGTGAATTTTGGATTTGAGTCACTTTAATTCTCACAATGCGATATCTTGGTATTTTTGGTGGCGGCGTTTAGACGTAGGTAAACTACCGCGCGATAACTAAATGTACCTACCTACATACCTGTTTTGAGTCGACAGCGCAGCTAGCTGCTAGGGGGTCCAGACGATGCGTAAATAATTAGATAGCTGTTGGGTAACTTTACTTAGAAGTTTATTAATATTTACCTTTTTTTATATAATTCGAAAGAGAATCATGTACCGAGTATTCTTCTTAAATATTGATCCTAATTCACCAGTCATCCTCTATATACCTATTGTTCTCTTTTTATTAACTTCTTACGATCTGGATTTTTGATTGTCTAATAAATAAATTTGGTTTTTTTCTGAAATACCACTTTTTTTTTCTTTTTACAAATTTAAAGCGGATATTAAATTGGCTTATTCGTCATTAATTTTATCAAGTGTCCATCGACTTTATCAACTGCTATAAAAGAATTAATATAAATTCCTAATATTTTACGATAGTTAAACATCCTCGATTCCAATAAATTATCGTGACCACTACTAGTAAAAGAATTAATTGTGTAATATTTTAAAGATTATATATAATACCATTTTATAAGTATAGATTATATACTTATTTTACTTCTTTAAAATACAATACACATTCATCATAGAACATAAACAGTTAATGTTCAATATTCAATTTTGGAAATCCAGCCCCTAATGGGGTAAGATTGGGAATAAAAGTTTTTGTTGTTGTTTTTGAACTAAAAAGCATACCCTTTATTTATTTATTTATTTATTTTTGATTCGAAATAACAAATTAAAAGGTTTTTGCGTTTTTTTAATTTCCGGGGCGGGAATCGAACCCACAATGCTGGAGCCGAAAGCAGCGTCACTGGTAACTGCGCCAAAGGGTCAGACAAACATGCATTTTATACTATTGTCCATCGATTTTTTTAATACGTTTGTATAGCCAGTGTAATAGAAAAAGTTAGGGTATGTGGTTATAAGTTATAAACTTATACCTAAAGCATAACGCTCATAATACGAACGCAGCAATAAATAAAAATGCTAATCTGACAGGTATTGATTGCGGGTAAAGCTATCTAGGACGTATAATTAAATTAACAAATAAATTCATTAATTAGAACTATCTCCGATATCCAACGATACACGTATCATCCAAAATATAAATAGTATCAAAACATCCTAACGATTAACGAGTATATAAAATACTATACACACACATAAATTCACATTTTTCTTATAAAAAATAATCAATAATTCGATTTAAGTCACACGTATTTTATATAAAAATAAATACTAAATGATAATTTCTAAGTAAGTAAAATATGTGAACATTCATGTCAGCGTTTTTGAAAATTCTACTCGACTACGAGAGATAGGGGATTTAAGTTTAGATTGGAATTCAGACAAAAATAAAATAAAAGAAAAAATTATTAATTACTATTATTTGAGGCTTAGACTTTAAAAAACTATAGTTTTTATATATTTATGTCTCCTCGTGTGCGAGTAAAGCTATGGATAAATGTTAGTAATAGTATACTCCTCGTAAGATCCACGCCTTCGTGTGGTGACCCAGCTAAGGTTATTCTGTTTAGAATGTCGTGCAAATCTAATGATCCTGTTTTTATAATATAATATTACGCTTTTTCTATATTCTATTCACCCCACAGTGTCAAACTGACATAAAAAAAAGTAATATACATAAATTGTTTTTAAAGAAAGCACTAGGTTGTGACAAAGACGACTTGTACTTGTACTACGATACTGGTATGTATTTGAAAAACCATCGCGCTAATTTAAATTGTATGCCTAATAAAGAAAAGTCTAGATGACTTTTAATTGCTATAGTACTATCTTGGTATGGTATCCTTAATTGGAGTTAAATGCAGCTATTAAAATTTCAAATTTAAGTAATAAAAAGTATACTTTGCATAAAAAGTTAATTTATTTAGTACTTAGAGTAGGTACACTTTTTCCAACAAAGAAAAATGTATTTAAGCAAAAAAAAACTTGGAATGTTATTATATTTTTTGCGATAATATTATTGATAAGGTCAAAATGGAGAACACTTGTTAATTTTTTTTAAAACCTTAAGTGTAAAAAGGTGACATGATTCAGTTTATAGGTTACATTACATAATATAAATAAACAAAGCAAATGTTGTGTAAATTTCGGCAAAAGCGGTCAGATAACGGGCGTAACGGGTTTATCACAGGTATCGTTCGACTCCGACTAACTAACCTAGTGACGTAAGTATCTAACCGCGTGCGCCTTGGACGACCAAAATAGTATGGAAAACATACAATTCAGTATTTGCACTTTGCAGCTATACGTAAATTCAATATACCAGTGCACAGTTATTTATTATCATAATTCCATAATCTATTTGTGCTACATTAAAAGATCTGTGTGCTTTTATAAAACAAAAATTATATATTTTCCAACGTTTTGAATATTTGTCATATAAATTCTAAAATATAATGTATATTTCAAATTGTATGGAATGCTATCTAAACTAAAAAAAAATGAAAAAAAAAACGAGTTTTAAAACTGTAACAGTAAATTGTTTCAGGAAAATCATCTTACCGGTAAATTGCTAATACATCCGCAATAATTTTAAAGTAAGTACTCCACTGTGTTTGCACTTTTCAAGTCACTTAATTATCATAATGAAGACGATATTTCTAAGTTTTAATATAAAATAATGGTATAATATATAACCAAGTTCGGGAGTATAATACGAAAGAAGAAGACGAATAGAAAAAGTATAGATTATAAATTTACAGCGACCGCGACGATATAAGTGCGCCAGCCAACTGGCGATTTGCCCTATCACACCACGCGACGGTGTAAAGTTCACCACTGGCAGAGAGCTGTGCGTGAACGATTTCAAACATCTGTCTTGCTTGCATCTAGTTTTAGTCTATTTAATTTTTACAAAACACTAGCAATATTTAATTGATTTGCATACCGTGATGGAGTTGTTTTTCTGTTCACTGTCCACATCCATGGAGATGCAGTTTTACAGCCACTAGACAGACGACCGCACAGAAGACAAAGTGTACGTCCTCTGCTCATAAATACTTATTTTTCTCTCCCTGATACGCTGATAAAGAAACAACAGGCTTGGCTATCAGTGCGTGATAATTGACGCATTACTTAAAAATAATTTAATCTAACGATGTAGTTAATGCAAAATCTTATCTTTTAAATTTATTAATGCAATATAATTCTTTTTTGAATAATAAATTACATGTTTTACATCGCTCACTAAATTATGATACTGTTGACTCTACTTAACTATTTATTTATTTATTTTTAGCGTGGAAGAAAAATTATAAAATTAGTGTACAGACATACAATGTCTTAATTTTTCAATAATGTCGTCATATCACCTGTTAGATGTCAAATGGTGAAAAAAAAATAATGTACCTAATAACTTTGTTGTAATAAGTAAAACAAACGCACTATTCTAATATTTTTTAACAAGAAATAAAAATATATAAAATGTTAACAGCTTAACATAGTGTAGAGAAATACTATGTCTTATTTTTTTAATAATGTCGTATCAGCCGTTAAATGTCAACTTATAAAAAATAATAATATACCTAATAACTTTGTTGTAATAAGTAAAACAAACGCACTATTCTTTGGCACCTAATTATCTTTTGTTTGCTACACTTGTTATTCCCGAACAATAAATATTGGAAGCGTATAATTTAGTGCAATATTTCGCATATTCCACTGAAAAACTGAAATCACATCAAAATAATGAATGACGACACATTTATTAAATGATACATGATAGGTATTTTAAATAAATGAAAATAAATATAAATAATAATTAATATTAATTTAAATAAAAAAAAAGTAAATCGACTTAAATAAATAGTCCTCTTTATAACTCTACATACTCGCACATCTGTGCTAACACGTAGAAATATACATTATGGATTCTAATATCCGACCCGTTTTCAAAATTATATGTTTATAAAAATAGTATAGAATTATTTTTTAAATGAAAAGAGTCATTTTTGAAATCAATAAATACACAGTAACAATCTTGAGTATTGATACTTGAACAGTTTCATCGTTTATCTGAGCTCAATAGATCATTGCCATATATCTAAAAGACCATCTAGATACTCTTAGTTCATACTTTGTGCATATAATACACAATTATTAAAATTCATCCCCTAACGGGGTTAAAAAGGGATAGAAAGTTATTTTGGGCGTGATTTGCTTCGAAGTTGATATCAATACTCCTTAGTGCTTTTGATTTAAATTACATTTTATTTTGACACATGTTTGACAACTCAATCCGTCTATTATAAAATATTTTCCAGTATGACGTAGGTGTAGGTGATATCTTTTTTTGGAAGCTCCTGGTGTAACAAGCAAGACTATTCTATTAAATTTAATGTTAGCCAAAGTGAGAAGCAATAATGATATTGCGTACGTGAAGCATTGACGACCGTTCTGGTGTAGTGGTGCGAGTAGTCGACTCAACGCCTCGCCTTAATACCAGTGGTGGCGAGTTCGATTTCCGCTCGGGGCAGATATTTGTATTTGTGCAAATATTTGTTTCCGGTCTGGGTGTATGTCCTTGTGGGTTTCCCCACCCGTGCATCGGAGAGCACGTAAAGCTGTCGGGCCCGGTTTTTATCATAGACGCCGGGTAACGATCGTTACTGATGGTATGGCGGAATTATCCGCCAACCCGCAGAGCAGCGTGGTGGATTAAGCTCCAACCCTTCTCTTACACGGAGAAGACCTTTGCTCAGCAGTGCGACGTTTACAGGCTGATTCAGTTCCGTTTATGTATCAAAGGCCAAAAGCATATTATTTACTACAAGATTATATAAACGACAAAGATGTGTAGGTTTAGTGGCTCTCGCTGTCTTAGAAGGACATATGGCTGAATTTATAACATTGGTTGAATATTATTGACGGTTTTTTAAAAGTTTCCGATTTTTCTTTTTACACAATCTACATTCCGAATCGGTGGTAGCTCCGCATTTACTATAATCTATTAAATAATAAAATTATTATATAATGATGATAACAACCTGTTATCATGGATATCTGGTAATGATCGTTACTCATGGTAGGGATATTATCCGCCAACCCACAGTGGAGCAGCGTGGTGGATTAAGCTCCAACCCTTCTTCTATATGGAGAAGAGGCCTTCACTCAGCAGTGAGTTGTTTACAGGCTGATACAGTAGGTACAGTACAGTACAGAAGCATTTATTGCCTACAGTGACAAAACTGAGCCTTAGCATAAATATGAGAGTCCATCTAAGGGGAAATGTTATTGCTGGACATTTCTCAGACCTGTTGCTTAAAATAGGAAATAGATGATTTCTGGGAACTGGATAATAATATAATGTATGATTGTAAATAAATATCTATTTACCATAAACAAAGCTTAAGTTCAAACTCTTAAGGTAGCGGGAGTATACTTGAGGGAAAGCTGCTTCTCCCACAGCCAGTTATATGTAGCATGTTCCAGAGTAGCCTGGTGATTGAATCGGATAATAATATAATGTATGAGTGTATATGAGTATGTATTTACCATAAACAAAGATTAAGGTCAAACTCTTAAATTTACGCGAATTTTATTCATTTAATTAAAAGTCTATAACGGATTTTATCGCGATTATTTAAAACTTTACAGTTTGACAAAATTTTTAATTATTTCCCGACGTTTCGGACCCTTTACAAGTTTACAGCGTCCATGGTCTCGGGGGACTGAGGTGGTGGGTGTCCGAATAAAATATAATTTGGACGCAATTAGAATTAATTATAACATGGACGCTGTAAAGGGTCAGAAACGTCGGGAAATAATTAAAAATTTTGTCAAAGTGTAAAGTTTTAAATAAACGCGATAAAATCCGTTATAGACTTTTAATTAAATCAAACTCTTAAGGTAGCGGGAGTATACTTGAGAAAAGCAGCTTCTCCCACAGCCAGTTATAATTATAAGTGCCATGTTCCAGAGTAGCACAGTGATTCTAGCACCCGAAGGAAAAACAAAAAATATTGTTTATAATCAAGATTGTTATATTTTATAAGAATTCAAACATTTTAACATAATAATTTATATGTTATAACAAAAGTAATAACGTAAAAAACCAATTAAAAACCATATTAGAACCATTTTCGACTTCTACGCCGACGAAATCGCGGGCTAAAAGCTAATATAACATAAGAGAGGCTATATCGCTATCGACATTTAAAACTATATTAAAGATCACTATTTTAAGCTGGAGACGATTTGAATTAAGTTTTTTTAGTATCAACTGTTTTTATCTTACAATTTATTTCATTTTTATATATTACTAGCTTCTGCCCGCTGCTTCGTACGCGTGGATGTCGGTTATCGCGGCCAAAAAAAGTATACTATGTTACTTCTAATACCTCCAAGAATATGTTTACAACGTTTCATAATGATCGGTTAAATAGTTTTCGCGTGAAAACGTAACAAACAAAACAGTTCAGTTCCGATCATACCCTCCACTACACCAACGCCTCCCTTTATTTAATTATATTTTGTTGACACGTTGTGAGTGTGCTTTATATATATATATATATATATATATATATATATATATATATATATATATATATATATATATATATATATATATAGTGTGGTTACAATAATATTTAATTATTTTCAAGTTTATTAATATAGTAAATTAATTATATTTTAACTAAATATAAATCTGCAATTTATAAAAAAAAGAAGTTTCATGTAATGCTATAAGGCTATAACTATTTGCTTCTGTAAACAGAGTATAAAATCTTTCAGCTCAACACCGTTTAAGTTCTCCTGGCACTGCGCTGTGCGTCAAGTGTCAACACATTTTGAAAAAGTGAGTTGACACATCCAGCGCAGTGAAGTGAGTTAGCACAATTGCGCGGCGCAGCGCAGTGTTACACATGTCTAATGTCGATAAATTGGTACATCAATATTGACTGCCGAAAGCATCTAAAGAACTGCGTATTTTAACTATTTATTGTTCTTTTAGAATATTATTCATTGTAATGTGAAGTTGTGGTAATGTAATCATGGTTCACGCTCGCACTGCCGCGTCTGTTGTAGTAATTCGAAATGTATTAGTAATAACAGGTTTAATAAAACGTTGAAAAAACTTTCTACCCTTTGAACCAAACTCTCTCTAGCTAACTCTTTACTCCTGCTATTGTTGGCATTGTAGATTTCGATTTTTCTGACCAAATATTACAAATAAGCTGGAAAGGATACAAAACTTAGGTATTCGCGTAGTATTTAAACTGAACTGAATGAGCCTGTAAACAGCTCACTGCTGGGCAAAGGCTTCTTTTTCTTATAGAAGAAAAGTTTGAGCTTGATTCACCACGCTGCTCCACTGCGAGTTGGCTAATAATTTCCCTACCATGAGTAACGTTCGCTATCAGATGTCTATGATAACAACCGGGACCGACGGCTTTACGTGCTCTCCGATACACAGTGGGGAGAACCACAAGGACATACATCCAGACCAGAAACAAATATTTATACAAATACAAATATCTGCCCCAAACAGGAATCGAACTCGCGACTGCTGACTTTAAGGCGACTACACGCACCACTACACCAGAATGGTTGTCAATTTCATTATTGGTCTTAATATATGGGCTGCATAAACATTTCAATAATATAAAAACAATTGGGTTAGTTACCAGTTCTTCTTCTTCTTCAAGTGCCACTCCATTACTAGAGGTTGGCAGTCAGCTTCTTATATTTTTCCTTGTCCAGCGCCAATCTGAACAGTTGCTCGACGGTCTTAATACCTGTCCACTCCCTGATGTTATGGAGTCAGGACATCTTACGTCGACCCGGTTTACGCTTCCCGGGCACATTTCCCATCATGATGATCTGCAAGAGGGAGTACCGATCATGCCTTAGTACATGTCCAAGGTAGGCAGTTTTTCTTTGTTTGATAGTCCGAATAAGTTCCAGGTTTTTTCCCATACGGCGCAAAACTTCCAGATTTGTAACCTTATCCGTCCAACTGATGCGAAGCATGCGACGGTATGACCACATCTCAAAGTCTTCTATTTTTTTACGGAGCTCTGCTTTTATGGTCCACGCTTCGCATCCATATAGAACAACGGGCCATATATAGCATTGAAGGAGCCGGGTTTTTAATTCGATGGAGAGTTGTCGACAGCACAGGACTTTCTGCATGTTTGTAAAAGAGGCACGGGCCACTTCAATGCGAGCACGGATTTCCGTATCGCTTTCCCAAGTGTCAGTGAGCCACGAGCCTAAATACCTGTACTTGTCGACGTTTTCCAGCGTGATGCCGTCGACCTTGATGTTTGCGAGGATCTTCTGAGAGTGCGATATCACCATGACTTTGGTTTTCGAGACGTTCATGTTCAGTCCGAATTTTTTGCTGTGTAGCGAAACTCTGTTAACTATCTCACACAACCCTTCCTCAGTGCTTGCTATCAGAACGGTATCGTCAGCATATCGTATGTTGTTGATAAATTGGCCGTTGATTACGACACCGTGCTCCACGTCTTCAAGTGCCTCCTTGACAATCACTTCTGAGCAGCAGTTGAACAGGATTGGAGACATGATACAACCCTGTCTTACACCCCTCTGTATGGAGATTGGATCTGTCTGCTCGCCATCCACTCTTACCGTTGCACTCTGGTTCCAATATAAACTCCGGATTATACGCAAGTCTTTGTCGTCAAGACCTATATTTTCTAAGATCTTTATAAGTTCCTCGTGTTTAACACGGTCAAAGGCTTTTTCATAGTCTATAAAACAAAGATACACATTTCGTTGCTTATCTCGGCATTTTTGGACCAGTACGTTAAGGCCAGTATATTCGAGCGTTGTAGGTATTCAGCGCTACCTCCCTCCCCGCGCGACTAGTTACGCTAAGTCTCCGATCAAATGAACTCTCGATGACCCCGCGCGCGGCGACGGCGCACGGAAATAATTAAATATACTTATAATTTAACAGTAGTGCAACATGCTAGGTTTTTTTTTTTACTTAAGGTTATTTTATAATTAAATTATATAATAAACTTTTTATGGTTTTGTTTTCGATCCTGAAGGCACAGTATAAAATGCAACATAAACATTTAATACCTAAGAGAAGTAGATAAAAACTATTATTTAATTTTTTATGGGTTTATAGCTAAAAAAAAAATAATTTTTACTATTAATATTTTAATTTCTATTAATTATCAGTAAATTATTTTTTTTTTGATAATTAATACACTTAATACAACATTTAATACCTAAGAGAAGTAGATAAAAACTATTATTTAATTTGTTATGGGTTTATAGCTAAAAAATAAATAATTTTTACTATTAATATTTTAATTTCTATTAATTATCAATAAATAATTTTTTTTCTCAAAAATAACTTACCTAATAACTTTTGTGCAGGATTTACACATGTGTTTGCTGGGATGTTGTGAAGAAAAACACTCCTTTGTTTCTTAAATTTTCTTGTTCTTGTTCTAAGCGCTGCCGAGAGTCGAATGCCAAATCGGCCAAAAGGCGCGGTTCATATTTCATACTTAGTGTTTACATTTACTATGTATAGTAGCGAGTTATGAATGGGGCCGCAGGGGGAATAAAGCGCCACGAAATCTTTTTTGCTGCTTCAGCTGCGGTGGCTCTGTCCATTGCTTTTTTTTACGCTGGGAAATGCATTTATGCATCCCGCCTACTGTAAGGACGACGGGTATGTGGGACTCGCTGACTGCGGAGCCAGAATACCCACTAAAACCCAGCGGTGCCGGTGCCCTCATCGTCGTAGTAGGGCGCCACGCTTTCGCATACAATCGTGACGCCCCGACGGTGTGCCCGCCTCTGCGGGCCGCCTTCGCTTATAAGGCACTCGCGGGCACTGTGAGCGCTCTATTGCCCTGGTGGCGAGTGGGAGGATGTGGTGCCCTTTCCCACTCTATTGCGGAGGGTGGAGGAGTGCATATTGGCGTCTCTTCCTCCCTGGTCGTCTTCTCGGAGCGGAGCGAGTCAGCGTGTGCGGCTGCTTCCCGCTCTCGCTCCGCGGCCTCCTTCAGTGCCAAGACCTCCTCACAATATGAGGTCACAGCCGACCAGCACCTCTCGCTGTCAAGCATGCAGCGGACCACACTTGACAGCGAGAGGTCTCCACCTATTACTGCCACAAGGGCCCTGCGCTGAGGCTCCCAATCGGCGCATTCCTCCAGGGTGTGACGCGCCGAGTCGATTGGCGCGCCACACTCGTGGCAAGCAGGGGTGGCTTCTCGCCTAGCGATTTGGTGCAGGTACTTACCGAAGCAACCGTGCCCGGTAAGCACCGGCAACAGCCGAAACGTAAGCACCCCATGCCGCCTGTTGACCCAGCGACGAAAGTGAGGACGTCGCTCTGTCCATTGACTGTCTCAATTCTTTGTCGGCACCTCGCAGGTTAGTCCCATTGTCGGACCAGATTTGAGCAGGTTGTCCTCGTCGCGCTTTCATTCTTCTTTAATCCATTATCACTGAGTCTGTGCTCAGTGACGTCGCTATCTCTAGGTGGATCGCTCTTACAGCGAGGCACGTGAATACTGCCACGTAACGTTTTTGTTGGCTGCGTCCCACGGTGACTGTTAACGGACCGAAGTAGTCCATCGTTGTGTATGTGAAGGGTTGCTGATGGTGAGCTAGGCGACACACAGGAAGGTCTCCTGTTCTCGGGTATGGCGGGATCACTGCCCTAATCCAGCAGTGTAGACACTGTGAAAACAGCGTTCTTGTGACGGGCCGCAGGCGTAGTATCCAGTAGTGCTGTCGACATTCGTTCACAGTCGCCTCAACTCCCGGGTGATGCTTCGTTCTATGCATCGCTATGATCCACAACTTCACTGTGTGATGATTTCCGTCTAGTGTCATCGAGTTTTTAGATCGCGTTGATACTTGCTTCGCGGCGTTAATGCGACTTGGGACTCGGAGGGCTCCCTCTGCACACTCGATGCTCAGCTGCTTGAGGCGACTGTCTCGGGTGACCGACTTCCCGTCTTTAATGCTTTCTACTTCATTTGGAAAAGATTCTTCTTGGACTGTTCTCATGAGTAGGTCTTCAGCTTTCCTGATAAGTTCCGCGGAGACCGGACGAGCCTCCAAAGTTTCTTCGAGCTCTACTCTTATTTTCGGGCGTGTTTTCAGCTCCTTGTTCGTCGTTTTCCAGTCTGGGTCTTTTAACGCGATTTTCTTAGTACTTTTATAGTTGAGTCGTTGTGTATTGGCTCGACAGAGTTCTATAAACTGTAGCACTCGAGCCGTCGTGTAGCGGAGTCTGTTCCAGCTGGAGCACCGTGTGCAGTCTGGTAACCCTTCTTTGAGTCGCGGCTGTTTACGATCGGTGACGTGATGAGTCCTTTCTTCGCCTGTAGGTTCGGTTGACGACGACGAGGCGGACGTTTCCGGGGGCCAGGTGGACTCCGGATGATAAGGAAATTCAGGACCTGTGTACCATCTGTGACCACTGCTGAATCCCGCTGGTACGTCTCGCGTCGCGTCGTCGGCTACGTTTAGCCTGGTTGGGACCCATCGCCATTCGCTGACCGTCGAAGAATCTTCAATTGCCGCTAGCTGCTAGCTAGCCGCTGTTATGTGAAAATACTAATATAACTTATTCAAATTTTGGTTATGCTAATATATCGGTCTAAGATATCGATGATAATCATTATATTGTACCTAAAAATAGATTCAGTGTTCATTAAACTTACGAGTACTTACCTGATCGCTTTTCTAAGCTTACGTAGTTCACGTCTAGATATTTTTTTTTATTTCTAGTTTTATTCCCCATTTTATATCTACACTACACTGCTATACAGTAAAAACACTTCCAACGTTGTTAGAGTACTAACTAAACTAATCTAATAAAATAATCAATAATAATCTATACTAATAGATAAAGCTGAAGAGTTTGTTTGTTTGAACGCGCTAATCTCAGGAACTAGGTACTGGTTCAAATTTAAAAATTCTTTTTGCGTTGGATAGCCCATTTACCGAGGAAGGATTTTGGCTATATAACATCACGCTACGACTAATAGGGGCTGAGTAATAATAAGAAATGTTACAAAAACAGGAAAAAATAATCTTTTTTGAGAGCTTCCGTTGCGTCCTTTATTATTTTTCTTCTCGAGACATTTTTTAATTATAGTTCCACTTTTAAAGTAAATATAACACCACTCTTTTACTGTAAATTTTCGAAAAAAAAAACTCAGTAATACGTTGAACGACCCAAGAATCAAACCTGAGACCCCTTGCTCGGCAGTAACGCTTGGGACCACTGGACCAACGAGGCGAAAATATTTAAGTACGTTTTTCCCTCAAATTAACGCGGGTGAAACCGCGGGGCACAGCTAGTACTAAATACAATCTATATCTATATCTATACTCTATACTAATAGATAAATCTGAAGAGTTTGTTTGTTTGAACGCGCTAATCTCAGGAACTACTGGTTCAAATTTAAAAATTATTTTTGCGTTGGATAGCCCATTTACCGAGGAAGGATTTTGGCTATATAACATCACGCTACGACAAATAGGGGCTGAGTAATAATAAGAAATGTTACAAAAACGGGAAAAAATAATCTTTTTTGAGAGCTTCCGTTGCGTCCTTTATTATTTCTCTTCTCAAGACATTTTTTAATTATAGTTCCACTTTTAAAGTAAATATAACATCACTCTTTTACTGTAAATTTTCGAAAAAAAAACTCAGTAATATGTTGAACGACCCAAGAATCAAACCTGAGACCCCTTGCTCGGCAGTAACGCTTGAGACCACTGGACCAACGAGGCGAAAATATTTAAATACGTTTTTCCCTCAAATTAACGCGGGTGAAACCGCGGGGCAAAGCTAGTACTAAATAAAATTATCCAATCTATTCCTCAAACCACACTATCCATTCTCTGAGGATAGAGAGGTTCACTGGCGCTCGAATTCCTAAGAGACAAGACCGGACCCTATACATCGGTTTTCACACAAGAGGAAAAGAAGACGTTGATAGACAAGGGATACGGCACCGGACAGGGATCGAGCGTCATGACTATCCACGAGGCACAGGGACAGACACGCGAGGCAGTCATCATCGTCCAGACAAAGACTAGGAGGCTGCGGATTCATGACAGTGTTCCGCATGCTGTGGTTGCGGTGACCAGGCACACAAAGACCTGTGTCTACTACACCGACGACGGTGATGATGCAATCGGTCGTTTTGTCGGCCTCGGTGGAGGCCACAACGAAGGAAATACTCGAGCACACCCTCAAGATGGCTATACATAAAAGAGACACCGCCGTCATTGAGGATGTGGTCGAACAGCTTCCCTCGGGGGATGGCTGCGGCAGAGTCTCCAATAAATAATACAAAAATAAAGAGCCCAAATGTAAATGTAGACAAGCCGTAAAAATGTGGTGGCTGGTATGTACATGTACTAACAAGCAATGAAATATTAGATTATATTAGATCAAGGAATAAACGCATGTACATAGAAAATAAGAACATATATATATATATATATATGTGTGTGTGTGTATATGTATATATATGTATGTGTGTATATTTGTATATGTAAATTATATTTGTAAATAAAGATTATGTTTATTAAAAATGATTATATGTATGTAAATATGATTATATGTATTAAAAAAAATTATAATAATAATAAATAAATAATTGTCGCGTCATAGAGATCCTGACAATAAGTCTAGCTAATGTAAGTCTAAAATAGTACGCATGAAACTATATTAACAATCTTATACATTTAATTAAAAAAGGCACGGGCAAATATAAGCCCGTGGATATATGTTATTAAAAAAAAACCAATCTTTAGAGGGGGGGGGGGGCACGCCGCCAGACAGCAGAGATACAGGTCCTACTTCGATGACGCCACGCAGGCAACTAAAGCGAGGCGCGCGGGCCGTTTTCTTATATAATTTAAATATTTAATATTTAAAAAAAATTGAAACACTTATTTAAAAAAGTAACCGTTAAATGTTCTACTAAAAGTTATTACCTATTTTTACATGTGAATATTGTAACTTAAAATCTGATATTCTTCAAATAAAACAAGAAAAATAATCAAAAACATCCTTTCTTTGTGTTTTTTTTTTATCGAGTCAAGTTACAATTATCGTGTTTTGAACCGTTGAATAATCAAGAACGTTTCTTAAACTATAACATATATTTTTAACGGATCAAAAAAATGAATATTACTATGTTTAAAACTCTATCAAAAACAGGTGATTTGGGATATACTGGCCTTAAGTGCAAACTGCGCCTCTCTCGTCCCCATTCCAGAACGAAAGCCAAACTGGCTTGCCCCAAGTTGGTCATCGCATTTAGCTCTAATGCGGTCATGTATTATAGAGAGAAAAATTTTCAATACATGACTCATGAGGCTAATAGTTCTGTAATCGGAACACTTCTTAGCATTGGGTTTTTTGGGCAAGGTAATAAAAACAGATTTCAACCAATCATCGGGTATTTCACCAGATTCGTATATGAGGTTAAACATATTAGTCAGTGCATCGATGTTATCATGCTCCAGTAACTTCAGGACGTCACAGTTAGGCAACAGTTGTACTGTACTGGCAGTTACCAGTTAGGCAACGACAAATTATACATTCTCCATTCCCATATTACCTTTACAAACTACCCCATCTTAAGGAGTT
This sequence comes from Euphydryas editha, assembly GCA_036937285.1. Classification (NCBI taxonomy): domain Eukaryota; kingdom Metazoa; phylum Arthropoda; class Insecta; order Lepidoptera; family Nymphalidae; genus Euphydryas; species Euphydryas editha. The sequence goes on from JAUPFZ010000003.1 coordinate 13,135,340, forward strand.
TTACTTTTTGGGACATGACATCGAACGCAGTTTGAGCTATCTTAGCGACAACTCGCTTTAATAGCAATTTAATTATAATATTTACTTTATTAGAACGTGTTTGGTCCATAAAATAACGTTGAATAATACAAAGACAAAAGAAAAATATAGTAAAAAGTCATAATTATTACACGTCAATTAAAATAAATATAAACTGTATTAAAGTGTCAATATAATTTAAAAAAAGTGTTGCTAAATGTCAGTTTTCATCCTAAATGCATCACACATTTAATTCACAATATCGCAGGCAATCTATATATATACAATCTATAAGGATAATCTTCCAGTCGTCAGCAAAAATGTAACAGTGAGGAATGGCGTCCAGAAGAGCATTGAGCCTTGTGAGCGATCGCGGAATGGGGGACCTCGCGCGAGCTGTGCGACACGGCGGAACTTGTGCCTCCTGTTCTGGCGAATTTTAATATATTTGTTAGGAATGAAAATCCTACATTCTAGCGTAACATTACTACATTCTAGTGTAATTCTGAAGTATCCACCATGCTTCTGAGAACTTTGCACATCATCAATATTTGGCCTCTCCATTTTCTAACCTCCAGGGAGTTATAACCGAGGCAACTAAGAAGGAATCGAGTGGGGTACATGAAGGGGTAGTACACGTATGCGCATGACAGAAACGAGTAACTTTTATATTTGTTATATAAAATTTCCTGTACAAGTGAACATGTATAAAAATAAAAATCTAGTTCATACTACCCAAATAAGGAATCGTAATTATTTTATTGTAATAAATAGTGTATATAAACAGCAATTTTACAGTTTTGTTTAAAATAATTATTTATTATTTGTCATTGCGTCCATTCGTTATAATTATATTATATTATTGGGTTATCAGAGAAGTGAACATCAGGACCTGATGTCCACTTCCCTGATAACTCAATGATATATAATTTTTTAATATACCTTCAGTTAAGGAATAAGTTTGATATAAGAATAAATAAGGTGACCAGCTGTACTCATTTACTGAGTTTTGTACTCTTTTTTCCCAAACCGTACTCTTTTCAAATCCTGTACTCTGTAAGTACTCATTAGTATAATTTTATACTCATTTGTATTTCTAAAATATTTTTTTAGATTATTTTATTTCAATTTTATTAATTAAATATTATGACAGTGATTTTAATAACAGTCTTGACCTACATATATACTATAATTTTTATAAAATTTGGTATGAATATATCGAAGAATAGATAGTGAACTTTAGAGCATTAAATTGTTTCAAATGGACCCTTCTAAATAGTAAAATTGAATGGGAAGAAGTTTCTTCAGCAGTCGAATTTGTAATGAAGGAAGTAATAGATATTGTTATTAATGACAATTTCCTCTTTGAAGAAATTCGAAGAGTAAATTTATATTTAAATGAAGAAAAATTGAAGAAATGGAACGATGAGAAAATAGAACTTGACAAAAGATGGGTAGAAATCTTTCGGTATTTTAGAGTAGAACATATCCCACATGAAAATTTAAAAGTTTTAATAGAAATTTCCTTATGTTGTCCAGGGACTAATGCTGCTGTTGAAAGGGTATTTTCACTAGGGAATAATTATTGGAGCAGTGAGAAGTCGCAACTTTCAGTAAAAACATTATCTGCCGTCTTAACAGTCAAATTTAATATGCAAAATGAAAGTTGTTTGGATGTGGCTACATTATTAGACGAAAATCCTCATTTAGCAAAAAAATCCATTCCTAAGAAAAATATGTTTTTAAAAGAAAATAAAGTTTTTATCGTTTTTTCTTCTTTTTTTCACCTATGAAATACTTGCAAAGTGTACTCTTTTTGAACAAAAAATAGTTGGTCATCTTAGAATAAAGTCAGGATAGTACTATACTCTCATGGTATATTTTATCACAAAACGTTACTAAATACTGCATTTATTCAAGTAGGCTTCAAAAGCACTTTTGAATAGTCATTTTACAAAGTATATACATATTTTATATTAATTGATTATAAGTATTGTGAAGCTACCACCGATTTAGAATGTAGATTCTTCTGAGAAGAATCGGCAAAAAACTCAACAGTTACCTACCCTTTTAAACAAGAAACTATAAATACAATATTTAATCATTGTCAATATTTAACCAAACAATATTGAAAATAATCTACTATCCGTGCGCAGAAACTTTGCCGATGGCCTTGTGACGTCACGCGTCGATAGTCATTAGGGTTGAAAAAAAAAGGTCACATTAATGTAGATTATTATTGTATATATTCTACATCAAACTAATAAAATTAGTCTCGGTCGAATTATAAATTTAATATAAAGTGTAATTATAAATAGTAAATAAAAAACGCTGTTGTTATTACGTAGATTTATATTTTTATGTATTTATATTTAGTGAATGAATGAAACGTAGCCGTAAAATAAAAGTTTAATGGTTCCAAACAACGAAAACAAATAACTAACAAAAATAAAACAAGTAAAACCTAAGAAAACAACAATTAATTAATTCGTAGCGAAAGCAAAAAATTACGTATCGGTTGCGTTGCTAGCGGTACACATCAGACGAGCGAGGGACGCATCAACTCCGGTGGGAGTCGTGGTCATCGGCAAAGTTTCTGCGCACGGATAGTACTTATCTTTGCCAGTGTTGCTTTGTCCGTGGTTGTGACGATTCTTTTTAAATATCACAGTACCATCCTTTTTATACAATGAGTCAGTTGATCGAAAAAATTTGTAAGATATTTAAAAACATCTTTAACAATACCAAAACGCTATAATAAATAAAGCTAAACTATTCAAAATACTCTTAACAATAATATTAAATTATTATTGGCGGCTACTTACTATTATTAGCGGCTTGAGAGCTTAGTTTTTAGTCTTCATACGTTTTGGTAGAGACTGAACTTGCATGTGCAAAATCGCGCCCTAGAACAGGGCTGAAGCCTTTGAAAATGGTAAAAAGTGAAAAAAATAATAATGGTGAGATGAAACCCATTGAAAAAGGAAGATAATATAGGTAACAAAAATATAAATATTTTTCCTAAAAAAAATATTTTACGCCTGTATATTATTTTTCCTTTCATTTTTGTTATATTCTCTTCCTTTTCTAATGGGTTTCATCCTATTTTTTTTTTGTTTCAAATATGATCGACCTTGGTCCCTTTCGAGCCACGAAAGGGCTGCCGATCCGGGTTCGTTTTCTCAGATCTCTACGTAATTGTAGGTCTTTTAAAACTAATCCACGTCTTAATTCTAGCTTTCACAGACAAGACCTATACCTACGTCATGTCACTCAAATTAATATATTATCTAATTCCTCTATCGTCAAAGTAGTCAAGCTTTGTAATTCTCTCTTAATGAAATCCGTCAAGCCGAATCAATATACACAACATGTTTGTAGAAACAATATCATTTATTAAGATTATCTTAATAAGTATATTGAATGTATTTATTAAAATTACATATTAGATTTATGTATAGCAGTATAGTAGAACTAATAGGTAGGTATATATATATGTACTAGCGGCCCGCCCCGGCTTCGCACGGGTATTTAACTAAAATTTTAAAAATTATAAAAATAAATTTAATTTATACTTTAGCCTCAACAACACGTGGTAATTATGCTGTTAAAATGTAGCTTATATGACACGTTCGTAGATTTACCATAGCAGCGCCATCTATTGATTACTTACTCAACCCAGTCGAAAGGTATCGACATCTGTTAGAATCATTTGGAGTTAAGAGACAAATAATTAGCAATAAATTAAAATTGCGACTATAATTTGAGATTTAAACTATCCTATCTCTCAAGTTGGATCGAACTGCACATGGTGTGCGAATTTTATTATAATCGGTTAAGTGGTTTAGGAGTCCATTGAGGACAAACATTGTGACACGAGATTTATATATATATGTATATATAGTAATATTTGTTTTTTAAATTAATTACTATAAAATAAAATGATTTTGCATTGTTTTAGATTACTATACGTCATGAGACTGTCTTAACTTATATCAAAATGTTTCATATTGTATATTTTTTTATGTATGTATGTTGTAAAAATTAATAAATCACTACAAATTATAAAATAAAGTCCTCTGCCGCGTCTGTCTATCTGTCTGTCTGTTCACGATAAAGTCAAAAAGTACTGGACGGATTTTCTTGCGGTTTTTACCAATAGATAGAGTGATTCTTGAGGATGGTTTAGGTATATAATTTGTTAAGTGTTAGTAACATTAGCTAAAATATAACGGTAATACTCAGTGCCTGATTAAAGTAACTTGATGCCCTAAGCAATTTTCCCCTGTGGGCCCCCCTATCCTTAAATGAACTACAAACAATTAATTGAAAAAAAAATGTGAATACATATCGTAGGTAGAATATGTATGTGTTGTTGTTTTGCCGGATAAAAATTATAGATAGTTGACGATAGTTATCGATAATTATCGGTTCAATTTTCGGACGACGAAAAAAAAAAAAAAAAAAAAAGGTCCTCCGCCGTACCATAATTATCGATACTTATCGGATACAAAAACAATTTTCGATAATTATCTAATACCACAATATTATCGATAATTATCGGATGGCACAAAATTATCGATAATTATCGGATCGCAAAAAATTATCAATAATCATCGAATGAAAACTTATCGATAGTTATCGATATTTATCGAATGAAAAATTATCGAGTACTTACGAATTATCGATAATTATCACACACCCCTATCCCATGCTAGGTGGGATCGACACAACATGATTTCGTCTCTGTCATGTCGTCTCTGGTGCCCCCCAAGACGGGATGCCCTAAGCAATTGCTTAAATAGCTTATAGGCTAATCCGGCACTGGTAATACTAAACTAACTAATAGAAACGGGAGGCCACCACTCTCTCCAGGAGTTTGCCCGTGTCATCCAGCAGGATGATGGGCCTGTATGCCGACGGCGAGTGGACGGATCGTCCGTCCTTCCGCAACAGGCACAGCTTCCCATCCTTCCACGACTTCGGGAATGGTCCAGACGTGAAACAAGCGCTGAACACCTCCCGAAGCCGTTCGTCCATCTCCTGGAGGGCAATTCCAAGCATCCGGTCCTCAGGCGGCGGACCGCAACCTCCATCTCAGCCTCTGTCACAGGCGGGATGGAGGTCTCCTCAAGCTCCTCAATTGGGGAGACGGCCATTGGTGGAGGGGTGTGGTTGGGATCTCTTGCGGGAAATGGCCCACTCAACACCCTGTCCAGGGCCGCGGGCTCCAACGATTTGGTGACTGGGGGCGTCTGGTGGCGGAAATTTTTCTGGGCAGCCTTGTACGGACGCCCCCACGGATCCTTGTCGAGGCTCGCCAGGGCTTCGCCGAAGGCCTGCGACATGGCCCTGGCGATGGCCAGCTGTAACTCGTGCTTAGCGGCGTGATACATCTCGTACAGCTGGCTCTCGACCTCCAGCTCCACGGCTGGCATCTGCTCGTCGGTCCGGCCGTGACGTCGACTCCTGGAGTGTCCGTAGAGTCACCGTGACGTTGTGCAAGCGTCTCTGAGCTTCGCGATCTCTGAACTTTACCAATAGACCTCGCGGCGTTCGGGGCGGTGCCGGGACCTCGGCATGGCCGCGTCGCACACGGCCGTTATCGCGTCGCGGAAGTGGTCCGCCGCGACGTCTAACTCCGGGTGAGTAGGCGCAGCAGACCATGACTGGACGATCGCCGCCTCCCTTGCCAACTCTGCATCGAGGCGGCTGACGGCCCAGCGCTGAAACTGCACCGCCGCATGCTTAGGCCCACCTCGGCTGTGGGAGGTGGAAACATTGAACCTCACTTTTTTGTGGTCCGAGAGTGTCTCCACCTCCGACAGCACCCTCCAGGCCCGCACACGTGTGGCGACAGACGGGGAGGCGAACGATACGTCCACCACGGACCCCCGTTGTGTCGTACGCACGTGTGGGCCGACCCCGTGTTGAGCAGGGTCAGGCCCGCGACGACCGCCCACTCCCTGACTACTTCCCCGCGAGAGTCAGTGGAGGGGTTGGCCCAATCCCGGGCCTTGGCATTCAGGTCGCTGAGGAGGATGACCTGACGTGCGCCTGTCTCCCAACCGCAGAGAGGGGCGGGCCGCCGCCGCCGGATCGCCCCACAATGGCGACGGAACCATCCAGGTCCGCAGCCCAACAAGGATGCGAGGGAGGGACGTAGTACGGTTCCGCCGATACCGCTACGTCTATAAGCCACTACGCCAGTGCCTGCATAAGCAGGTCTTGGGCCTGGGCGCAATGGTTAATATTCATCTGGAGGAAGTTGTGATGTACAACCAGGTCCAGTGATATATATATATATATATATATATATATATATATATATATATATATATATATATATATATATATATATATATATATATATATATATATATATATTTCTTTTTTTTAAATAAATATACATGTAAATAATACATATAGAAATAAATACATAATATTACACCCAGATTTGAGGCGGGAATCGAACCTATGACCCTGAATCAGAAAGCAGGGTCACTGCCAACTGCGCCATCGGCCCAATACGCATAACTCGGAGGAAACGAACAAATATATCGATATTTTCGATGTCGATTGCGCTCCGTTAGTTTTTCAGCTATGTTAGGCTGGTCAAGCCTGTTGAAAGCTATTCTAACGGAGCGCACAATCCTTGGCCTAGTGTTGCCCGACCTGAGGCTTTGACGTCTGCCAATGAGGGCCCAGGCTAGGCTGATACGGCGTTCTATTCTTTTCTTCCAGGCTAGTACGTACTAATCATATTAGTAGGAGTCTTGTCTCCAATGTTCAAGTCCAAGTCCAGGAGGGTCTTGGCTCCAATGAGGAGGTGTACCACCAGAACGATACAAAAGAGAAGATCATGCAAGCCTAGGCTGCCATCCAAATATGCAGGTAGCATTCTATTAGCTGCCTCAATGACACCCCTCGTCGCAGCATTGAGGAAAATACGTGAGAGTCGTGGCATTCGTTTCATAGGAGTGCTCCGTATCTCGGAAATTGCCTCTTGCAAAATACCCCTCATTTGCTTTACTTTTTGGGAGACTGCCTCTTCATCATCCACAGGAACTTCGCTTCGAACTCTCTCCTGTTGCGTTACTACTACGTTATACTTTGTAAAAATTCGACTTCAAGAGCAGCCTCACATTGAAATAGTTCGTGCTTGTCGGCGTTGAATATTGCGTGAAATAATATGCGTCCTTTCGTTGGATGTACCGAGCTCGATCTGCTAGGTTCTGTTCCGTGACAGTAAGATTTGGCTCAATGTCAATCATGTCGCTGTTTATTACTGCTCGGCAGGGCCGGATTTAGGGGAGGGCAAGTGGGGCAACTGCCCCGGGTCCCCACATAAGAGGGGCCCACACTTCCGAAGTTGGGATGACCTTTTTTTTTTAGTAATACATATACCCCGATAGAATAAGAATCAGCGGTTCGGAGGTGGGACGACCTTTTTTTTTTTCGTCGTCATTTTTGTCTGCAACAAAAAAATTCAATTTTAGATCAAAGGGCCTCCACTTTTCCGTTACCCAGTTCCCAGTTCTGCTGCTCCGTACCGAGTCCGTCCAGTTTCAACCGGACCAAACCGGAAAAAGGGAAACCGGACGGACTGTGGAGAATACGCACGCATGACATTTTCCTTCAACTTTAGTGTTCATCTGGTTATCATTTGGGTAGGTTTTGGTGCCGGAGGTGGGGCTTGCGGGCGACCCGCATGCTGCTACTTCTAGCGCCAGCTCCAGACGTGCCCTGGCGTCTCCCAAGCAGCGGCCCTATGCGCTTTCTTTTTCTCCTGTCCATCCATAAAAAAAAATTTAAGTGCTAAATTACTCAGTCAGAGGAGCTCATACTCTCCGAGGAGGCTGCGCTGGTGCTATGCAACTTTAGTTGCCTTTAGTCGCCTTTTATGACACCCTAGGCAGAGGATAGGTTGACCCTATTCTAGTCTGCCGGGAACCACACGGCGATTATATTACATTATTATTAATAATAAAAAAATTGACCTTATGTTATTCTTATATTAAATCGCAATGAAGTATATATTAACTTTGATGTCACTTTTGTAAATAAATAAATAAATAATTACTGTAATATACAATCTTGTGTCGAATGGAACGTTTTTTGTGATCGCCGATCGGCCATATTTTTCTCACAACATACGTCGTGTGGCAAACGTCAAAGATAAGTTTACTCACTGTTTCATAAAATTATTTCGTCACCAAACAAATTCAAATTGTTTTTATTGTAGTGCCAATTCAATGCTAAAATGAACCGAACTGAAGGATTGGTACAACGAAGAAACGTTGTAAAGGAAAACAATTCAGATGGAAATAGAGAAAATCATGATGTAGACGATAAGAAAAGCGATAAAAATTATGATGACGGCGATTCGAAGGAAACTCGATTAACACTGATGGAAGAAGTATTATTACTAGGATTAAAAGACAAGGAAGTAAGTACAGAATGTTGATAAATAACTAAAATTTAACGCTCTATCGTATTCCATGGGCTACAGTTTCAAGTTTAATCGGCATGGATTTTAGGGTTACACATCATTTTGGAACGACTGTATTTCGAGTGGTCTTAGAGGATGCATTCTAATCGAATTGGGCTTAAGAGGTCGTGTAGAACTGGAAAGAGCAGGAATGAGAAGAAAGGGATTATTATCTAGAAAAGTTATTGTTAAATCAGGTAAGACATCGTACACTTACGTTGGTATGCGCTAGATTGTTTTTTAAGTTGCTTATAAAATTAAGAAAGTTTTATTTAAAAATAGACATTAATATTAATTTGTTTAAAAGAAAACAGTAAGTATTTATCATATAACCAATTTTAAATATGGATATATTAATTTTTAAAATGTATGTTCATATAACAGTAAAAAGTTGATAAGTTAGACTAATCACTGTTGTAATTTATAATGGATAATTTATTATATGAAGTATTGAGATGTTTCAGGCTAATGTTTTTTTTAAAATATGTTTTATCTTATAAAGAGGTTTGGATAATTATCCAAGTTGATTATTGGAGTTTCTACTATTTGGAATATTTTATTACAATGCAAAGCAGTGTCGATTTAATATCTTATCTCATCTTTAACACTATTTGTTAGGTTTTTACTATATTTATGTATAATCATTGAATTAGAAACAATGAAATAATTCCTCATATTTTTAGGTATTTAAAATAATAATTTGATAAATACTTATTGATTTTATTATACTTACTGATGAGTTTTTTTTATTAAAACATTATTATAACAATGTGTTATAATAATGTTTTTTCAGATAATCCAACTGGTGATGTGCTACTAGATGAAGCTTTGAAACACATGAAAGATACTGATCCACCTGAAACTGTACAGAGCTGGATAGAATATCTCAGTGGTATGCTTATTTGTTAGTCAAGAAATACAACTTGTATTATGACTTAACTTTAAAATTAAAAAATACAAATTAATTAAGGTATATCAGTTTGTGAAACTTGCATATTTTTAACTTTAAAAGTAGAACATTATAATATATTTCTTTTACATAACAATATGAACAAAATTAAGTTAAACTAATTATAAAAATTCTTATTAAATAATAATAATACATATAGGAGCAATTAAAGAAGTATTTGATACTACTTATTTATTATGTTTATTTTTAGGTGAGACATGGAATCCAATGAAATTAAAATACCAATTGAAAAATGTACGAGAAAGATTGGCTAAAAATCTTGTTGAGAAGGGTGTGCTAACAACAGAAAAACAGAACTTCCTATTATTTGATATGACAACTCATCCTCTTACTGATAATGTTGTAAAATGTCGCTTAGTCAAAAAGGTATGTATAAATCATATTCACTGATTATATTTGTAATACTTTTGTAAAAAAAAATAATAATGATGTTATACAAAAATGTTGGTAAAAGTATTTTACAATAGAGTTTAGATATTATAACATAAAAGTTTCATAAAACTAATTTATTGTGAATGTTCAAAGTTTCAAATTAAGATAATACTAATAAATATTACTCTACAATAAAATAATTAGGGCATATTTTTTTTTAATAACCTCAATAGTTTTATTACCATAGTGCGTGTTAAGCAATTATTTTATGATTTATGTTTGATGCAAATTATTATTGATAAAATAATTTGGCTGCATATAGATTATAGACCGACAAGGTTTCTATTAAAATTTTTTTTTAATAATATTTAGCATTAATTAACTTCACTATAAAATGCGAAAATACTAAATTTCCGCTGCTATGCAAAAGCTTCTACTACTATTAAAAAGAAGAATTTTAATATATTCCCTCGAACTGATTCACAATATATTATGTGTCGGATCATGAGGCCGATCAGAGTGGGTGTTTTCTTTAGAGAACCCAGACATATGTATATTTTACTAGCTTCTGCCCGCGATTTCACCTGCGTGGATGTTGGTTATCACGACCCAAATAAAAAAAGTATCCTGTGTTACTTTTAATACCTCCAAGAATATGTGTACAAAGTTTCATGATGATCGGTTTATTTGTTTTCGGGTGAAAGTGTAACAAACAAACTTACTTTCGCATTTATTATATTAAGTATGCTGTTCTCTTATATTTACGCGAATTTTACTCATTTAATTAAAAGTCTATATCGGATTTTATGGCGTTTATTTAAAACTTTACAGTTTAACAATATTTTAATTTATTTTCCCTAATTTTCTAATGGGAAATAATTTAAAATATTGTTAAACTGTAAAGTTTTAAATCAACGCGATAAAATTCGATATAGACTTTTAATTAAATATTAAGTATGATTATGGCAAATTATGACAGCTTCCTTAGTGACAATTACATATCTTGTTGTTCTGATGGCTCTGACAGTGATGACAGTTTTCACAGTACATCATACTTCACTCAATGAAATGCTAATTTCAATGCAATCCATATTAATGCCTAAAGTATTTCGGCTCACTATCCATAGATGTTGGCGTCGTTTGATACTCTTAATCTCTAAGCAATTCTCATTTCTGAAACCTGGTTCAAACCTTGTCTTCCGTCTGCATGCTATTCTTTACAAGGGTTTCATTTAATACGTAATGATCGTACCGATAGTCCAGGGAGTGGTGTTGCGATTTATTTGCGCTTCCATATTCTATTTTCTATAGTAACCCTATCAACACAAATTCCACCTGCCGATTCAACTTAATATCTCCTTATTGAAATTACGATATCTAATACAAAAATCCTTCTTGGTGTGTCTTATAGTCCCAATTCGAGTGTAAATTTCTTTTCTACTTTTCAAAATTACTCAAATCTCATACTCCCTTATATAATCAAAATATAATTATGGGTGATTTTAATACATGCTATCTTAACGGTGATTATCGTAGTTGCCTATTAAAATCAGTAGCTAATTCTTGTAACATGAAATCCCTACCCCTTAACAGACACACACTTTTCCAAATTGTACTCCATCCCTTTTAGATTTTATTTTAATATCCTCCCCTGAATTCGTTCACAATTATGGCCAATGTTCTACTTCTGACTTTTCCTATCGTGATCTAATATATATCGTGAGATAATATAGAAGCGCAATTTTTTTGGTATGGATACGCGCATAAAATTATTGGTCAATTATTTTAGACGCTAGTTCGACTTATCTTAAAGTTGCTACATTTAATTCCTTAGACCAGTCAAAATCAGGCATTTCCAGCTCCCTGGTTAACAGATGACCTTAAAGATCTAATAGCAAAGATAAAATCGTGCAAAGTCTAAGCTGAGAAGTGACAAATCAGAATTGAACCGCGAAAGGTTAGAAAAATCCGAAATCACTGCAGTAAGTTATGTAGAGATGCACAGGGTCTATCACATTTACAAATAAGTTGAGAATGAAGATCCTAATAAAATGTGGAAATTTCTCAAATCCATAGGAGTTGGTAAATAATTAAATCTGCAAAGTCCCCATCACTTTGAATCTTGATCTTCTTAATAAACATTGTAATGTGTTAGAAAACATTACTAAAATGACTACAAATAATTTTCTTTCTCATCTTTCGACTCCTGATTATCCAACATTTAGTTTTTGTCAGTTCGTCGAGAGTGATGTTAGAAAGAAGTAAAGAACATACAGTAGGCGCGCGAGTTCATGTCCATCCTGAGGAATGCGGTAGTTCTGTGACCTATCATAATGTCGATATCGATAATCTCATTTGGTCAACCATAATATCTATTCCATATTTATTGCAACTTTAAGTAAGTAAATATTTATTTATTTATTTATTTTTATTTAATACTTTATTACACACGTTATTAAATAATAGCATTGAAGAAAAAAAATTTACAGTAAATGTACAATGGCGGCCTTATCATGTTATGTATTATAAAAGTTTATTTTTATTTGAAATTGGTGAAGGCGAAGTACTCATGGTTTCGTAAAAAAAAAAACAATACAATAGCGGTCAATAGTTTTTAGTATCGACAAGCACGCGTCATCGTCAACGGACAACAGTCGATTTCGGACGAATTCGGCGAGGTGGGTGAAGGCGGGGCGCGCTGCTCCCGCCCTTCACCTCAGGCCCCGATGGACATGAACTCGCGCGCGTACTGTATTGTCCATTGCATCTGCACGATAGTGTTAGTCGTAAGATGATCATTCTCAATCTAGATTTAATCTATCCTATTATTATAAATATCCTAAATTCATCTATTGCGTATGACACATTTCCTTAGGACTGGAAATTCGGTAAAATTATTCCCATCTCCAAAAATACAAACCATATGATTTCTCCGATTTTCTTCCTATTTCAATTTTATCATTCCTCTAGAACTTATCATTCCTCTAGAACTTCTTGTTAATCAACAAATTTGCCTATATTTAAACAAAAATAACATCCTGTTCTCTTATATTTACGCGAATTTTATTCATTTAATTAAAAGTAACATCCTTTTAGTGCTTTCCAGTCGCGTTATTGTCCAGGTCGTAGTACGGCTACTGTACTAATAAAAATCATTGATGACATTCGCACTGCCATGGACAATAAGCAGCTTTCTTTACTGGTTCTTATAGACTTCAGCAATGTTTTTAGCAGTGTGGATTCTGATGTTCTAGTGAGTGTGCTCAGTCCTCTTATCATATCTGCTCTAGCCGCTGGCTGGTTTCGTAGCTACCTGCAGGGACATCGACAGCATATTCAGATTGACGAAAGTTTTTCTGAATGGTGTGACGTCAAGGCCGGTGTTCCTCAAGGTGTGCTGTCTCTCTTTTCTGTTTTCATAAATTCTATTACTTTCAACTTAAGTTATCTCTACCACTATATGCTGACGACCTCCAACTTTATTTATCATCAAACCTTGATAATCTTTCTAATACAATAACTACAATTATCAAAAACTCAAGTTATAAATAAATAAATAAATAAATAAATAAATAAATAAATATTAACTAACAACCACACCACGTTAACCTAGCCCCGTGGTAAGTTCGTAAGAACTTGTGTTACGGGTACTAGGAACGGAAATAAATTTAAGATATAAATACATATATACATAAATACACATCCATGACCCGGTGCAGACATCTATATTCGTCATACAGATTATCTGCACCTGGCGGGATTCGAACCCGCGACCGCTGCGTAGAGTGTCCAGTTGCCTGACCACTCGACCAGCCGGCCGTTATCCTTATTGAAAGTCATAATGACTTTATTTATTGTCATGACAAATTGTCAAAATGTTTGTGAAAGTCATAATATTTTATGTAAATAATATTTTATGTAAATAATATTTTATGTAAATAATATTTTATGTAAATAATATTATGGATAAAATTAAAGGATTTTTATTATACATAGTTTATTACACTGGCAGCCAAAAATGGTTGTTGACATGTTAGCTATCAACAGATTCCTGTTAATTGTGGGAGTTCCTGGTTGAAAAGGTTTTATTGTTTTATTTTAATTTACAGTTTTTGGTTATTTTTTTAATAAACTCATTTTAATTGTAAGACCCAATTTTTTTCTCTATCTGAATCCTTGAGTACGTATGACGTTGAGTAAGTACGTAATTTTGTAATACTCCTTTTTAATAGTGACATAGATAACCATAGTATTTAAAAATAAAAGTTTAAACTGTTTATATTTTATAAGAACATTTTGTTTTAAGGTTATTTACAAAACATTTTTGAAGTTACTAAAGATATTGTTATCTAAACAATATACATGATTACTGCTATGGCATGACTATCTTTGTATGTAATTTTGTAAACATGTCACAAATTCCCCAATGATAATCTATAAGTTTAATTAAACTGATATAACATAATAGAATGATAAAGAAATACAATTAGTTTAACAGTTAGGTAAGCATATCAACTATATAATCAAGCATATGCCGCGGTGGCCTCAAAGGGCTCAAAACTATTTATAAATAACAAAGGTCGAATAAAACACGCGCGCTTCATTAAATCGCACCAATTTCACGCACGTGACTAATAATGCAAATTATTTACTAATTAAGTAATTAAAATGGCTGATATTTTTTAAAGGATACATTTGATCTATTGGTTATAATATTTAAGATAGACAGATAGAGGGTATATTTGAAGCAGCAAATTTTTCTTATGAATCTCTGTATATAAATATTATATATATATTTATAGCGAGAAAGCAAAGAAAGTTTGAAAAAATATTTCTTGAAATATTTATAATTACATCATTTTTGACGACGCATTGGCGCAATGGTCACAGCAACTGGCCGATAGACTAGCGGTCGCGGGTTCGATCCCCGCACATGACAAACATTTGTATAGGCCATACAGATGTTTGTCGTGGTCTGGGCGTTTGTGCTTGTGTATTGTGTGTGTTTCGGACCCCCGACACAGGATTCACATCCTACTTGGAGCCGTTGAGTGTGAGATGTTTATTATAATTATTATTATTTAGTTGAGAGAAGAGACAGAGGGTATATTTGAAGCAGCAAATTTACACTTGTGAATACTCTGTATATAACCTTGCCTTTATAGTGAGAAAGCCAAAAAAGTTAAAAAAAAATATATTTCTTGAAATATTTATATTAGGTACATCACTTAGTTTATCATATTGGCACATAAACATAACAAGCTGTACAACAAATTCATGAGATTAGATGGAGGAGGGCAAACAAGTTGACTGGCCTCGGAATAACAGAAATATTTTTAATTTATCCACATTTGACTAATGTTTGTATTTTTCTATTTTTTTTTTAATTTTATATGACTGTATATATAAATAGGCATTGTAACTGTAGAATACAAAATTTGATTTATGTTCTTAACCTAATTTACAAAAGGCTCATTATTTAATTTATTATGTTCAATTTATTTATGTACTAACAACCGCTGCGGCTTCGCCCGCGTGGGTGTATTGATAAAAAGTAATCTATGCCCTTCAGATAAGATATACATGTCCCAGACTTTTTTTTCGAACTTTTAATGGTGATCAATTACGTCATACGTGGTTCTTGCGTAACTTTAACCGTTTCCGTAGCGCACGCAACGGAAGCTCTCAACAACGATTTTTCCCCCCGTTTTTGTAACATTTCTTATTAATGCTCAGCTCCTATTGGCCCTAGCGTAGTGTTATATAGCCTGTAGAATTCTTTGGTAAATGGACTATCGTACACAAAAATATTTTTTCAATTGGAACCAGTAGTTCCTGAGATTAGCACGTTCAAACAAATTCTTGAACTTTATAATATTAAAATATTAGTATATATTATAAAAATTGTACTAATGAACAAATAAATAAATATAGACACAGTCTTCAGTCGGATATTGAATACAGGTACATCACTAGACATTGTCTAGATTCAAATATGAAAATTATTGTATTGCGCACTTTTACATGTATCCGCTAATTACAAATATTTTAATTAACTCATTGTATTAGCAGATATCCGTTAATTACGTTGAGTTTTTTTTTGTTCTTTTATCCCCCCGTGGTGAGGTTTCGTTGGGTTGACTATTAGTGAAGTACTCAAATAATTCTTATATTTTTGTATAATAATGTACCTATAATTCTGTAAAAGTTGACGTGGATTTGTAATTATACCCCCTCAGATAAAATCAGATTTTACTTGTCGCCACCATTTTAAGCTCACCTAATTAATGGATGGAATGGGAGTACTGCTCGTGGAAGTATTGTTATAGCATGATTTGAAAACAGCTCGACAGATTGTTTATTTTTAATAGTTCGTAGTTTTTTATACTTCTCAGACGTGGAGAAATAAATGGCTTGGTAGAAATATGAAAAAAAAATAACATGGCAAAATGAATTTTTTATATGAGATTTATGTATAAATTTGAACAGAACATCTGATGTAAATATCATTTACATTAATATAATTATATTGTTATGCTTCTGTCAATTAAATGTTGTTTTAAAATTTATTCTCAATAGGGAAAACCGAAGGACTATTTAGTCCATACAGCCTGCTCTAAATTTGTAAATTTCATTCTGGTATAACAAAAGGCCGGAGCCAAGGCTGAAATAACTTCATTTTTCTTCTGATTCCATCTGTCAATTTAAATTGAAGGTCCAGGAGGCGGCCCTCCGTCGGTCCATCGTGGACGTGGCCCACGCGGACAAGCGCTCGCTGGCGCTGCTGATGCTGGCGCACTCGGCCGACGTGCTCGAGAACGCGTTCGCGCCGCTGTCGGACGAGGACTACGAGCTGGCCACGCGCCGGGTGCGTTCACTACTCGACCTCGACTTCGAGGCGGAGGCCATGCGGCCCGACGCCTGCGAGATCATGTGGGCAGTGTTCGCAGCGTTCACCAAATAGCATCAGATCTCCGTTTAAGCCGCGAGATTGATTATAATTTAGAATTTTAAAATTTTATCGTTTATTTTAAAATTCTAAACTTAAAAATTTATTCCGTGGCTATTACGTAACTTGCACGATCGCGAGAAAACGTTATGTCGCATTTCAATACTAGTTGAGCTTCAATTAGTATTAAAATTCGACACCACAGCGATTTCTCGCGATCGCGCAAGTTATGTAATAGTCCCCACGAAGAGCGGCTTGTCTTAAACTGTGAATCGTGTGCAATGAAAAATAAACAATTTACTATATGAATTAGTATAATTACTTGTACAGGAACTCGATTGACTTTTTGTGATCAGTATTAGGTTTAAATTGACGGTCCGTTGGGAATTTGTTGATTTTTCGTCAGACAAATGTTGTGTATAGTAACTGGAAATTGACATTCGATAAAAACACCTGGATTTGAAACCTAAATTAAATATTGTTTGTTCGATGGCTATAGTTGTAATAAAAAAATAAAATGTCGTGTGTACTCCGTACTCATGTCAGAAGTGAAACATCTTTGTCAAACTCAACTTAAAATTTATTAATATTAATAGTTAAACATTCTATTACTTATTTACGTGTTGTTTACGCATAGTTAGGATATGCGACATCATACTATCTCATTCTCTCCTCCACATTTTTGTAATTGTGTCTCTTACCTGTCGCTTTTTCCGTCGCATCCCGTTTCAAATCACAATGATTCTAAAGAAGTTTCACTTCAAAAATGGCACAAAATGATAAAATTTAATAGTAAATACCTAGTGAATGTTTGGTGCATTGATATTTAGCAATAAAATAGATTACGAGATTCGACTTGGATGCTGCATATGTATTATAATTTGTATTTATAGGTGTGTAATACTTATCTTAATATAAAACACTTAACATTCGGTATAAATATTTTTATATGTATTTATATTATTTGTGTTATTGAACATAGTTATTTCATTTTATTTTGGAATCGATTCATACACACTACTAAAATGTTTATTATTTAGTTATAATATAAATTAAAATTATATGGGGCTTAGTTAACAATCCTATTGAATATAAGTGGTCTGATTTTTAAAGTAACATCTTGAAACTTAATAAGTATTTAAATTGACCTTGTTATATCTTTGTTCCACTAAAAATAGTTTTGAAAGTAATTATTCAGATTATTATTGATACTATTATTCTTATAGTTATAGAAAGTTTTACAGAAACGTACTAAAAATTGAGATTAGTATCACAGTTGCTGGCATTCTATAGAGATAATTATAAGTCAATGTTATTTTTAATTTTTTTTATCATTAACTTGTCTGAAATAAAGTAGGTTATCTGTGAAAATGATAACTACAAAAACAAAACACGTGCAAAAAAAAAAAAACAAAGCGTGCCATGATATTTAAAAAATAATTATAAATACTGTTCGGTTTCAAGTCACTTAAAAGTCAACTTTAATAATATCTTTAATATATTTAATTTATAATTAACTATACGATAGATTAGACTTAGATATCTAACCTAAATGTTTGTGGGTTATCTGTAATTCTATACTATTTGTTATAATAATACAACAGTAGGTTCTCTAGAATTATTGATAGAGGTAAAGTATAGAAATTCTAGAATATTCCGTCATTACTCGCCAGTTCGGCTTTTTGAGAGTACTAAAAATAATATGTTGAAATCTTAAATGTCATATTCATAAAATTTAAAAGAATGCCTCTCTTTCAAATTCGAAAATACAAAATGTGTATTTAGTTTCAACCTAATTCGATTGTTAAACGTGGCATTAATAATTCGACTGTCCCTACGTACAGTATCGAAACTGAAAATTTGCGATTTTTTTTTATTGCACTAAGAAACTCCTTTTTATATAAATGTTTTCATACAAAAAAGAGAATAATCTAAAAAATACATATTAAACCACATTTTTGATGAGTATAATATCGATACTTAACAAATAAATGACAATTTTGTACACAAAATTAACTTAAAAGTGATCTCCTGTAAAGTACCTTTTTTCAGTTTCGATAGTATACGAAGGGACAGTCGAATTGAAAATTAAATTAAAATAAAATTGCATTAATATCAAATCTAATAGAGAAACAAATTAATGGAATGAAATTTTAATGAAATTCGGTGGTATGGTAGTTTTTGGTATGGATTAACATGTAGATGACTTAACTAAAATTTGTAATTTTTAATTTAAAAACAAAATACTTTTCAGGAGATTAAACTAATGTCTAAATATGTTTGAAAAATTTGCTAAGTGTTAAATCAGAATTGACACCTAGACATATTTTCAGTAATTAAATTGATGTTTTTCAAAGAATTTCATAAATAAACACACTAGTTTAAGATATCAGTATATTTTTTATAAATTAAATGTAAAAAAAAAATATGGAAAATATATTTGATAAATTATTATGTAACATGAATGTATATACATACCTACTGACGCTATAGTTGTATTTTGCTATTCGTTAAAGATATTATTACACATAGTGACTTTTAAATCTTGTTACTTTTAAATATTTAATTATTTATTGTATATATAACGCTTTTTATCATTGAGTATGTACATGATACAAAGGCGTGTCAAATTTGGCCAATATTTGTATTGTCAGTGAAACTACACGCAAAGAGATCAAAAATAGAATAGGTTTAGAATTTTATACAAATTTATCATATATATGTATATGCAGAGTGACTGGTGAGTCACTATCAATATTTAAGGAGAATACTCGGTAAATGATTCTCATTCGAATTATGTAAAAAAAATAAGTACTTAATTTTTGATCAAATTTCCATAAATTTCAATTCAAATAAATGAAGCATGGACATTTTTCCAGTCATGCCGTCGGCGCGTGCACAGGTATTGTACTGTGCCTTTATTCACATGAAAAATTTTTCAAAGTTCACATCATTTACCTAGTCAACAAATTTGTTGCTTAAACGAGTAAAATATCTTAGTATTTTTTGCCTATCCTAAGCCAGGATTAAAGTATTAAGGGAGATTGGATCATGCTTGTCTATCCTGCTACCCTGTTAACACGTGCCGGCGTTTGGACGTAAGTAAACTACCTGTTTTGTGTCGAAATGCAGCTAGCTGCTAGGGTGTCCAGGCGACGCGTAAATAATTAGATAACTGTTATTTTTCTTAGAAGCTTATTAATACCTATATAATTACCTATTTTTATATATTATTATTATTATTATATAATTTACCTATTTTTTTACATAATTCGAATGAGAATCATGTACGGAGTATACTCTTTAATTATTGATAGTGACTCCATTTATCCTGTATAATTCAAAAGCTGATTTATTTAGATTTTTAGTCAATATTCTACAAAATATTACATAGGTATTTCCTTCAAATACGAAATACTTAGATTGATATAATGTCATCTTAAATGTTTTTTTTTTAATTGATATATACAAAATTATCATGGATTACCTTTTTTTATTTTATTTAAAAATTAGTTTAAACTTTTAGTTAAATATCAATTTCGAGTTAATATTATACATACATTAATTTTACCTTAGAGTATATTAGATTATTTTTGTAAGTATGTTTCAGGAAGCAGCATTATTATGTTTAACGGTGTTACTTTGTTTGAATTAGGATATTTTTAATTTAACTAATAGTGTTGCTAATAAATGTATAAATTAAATATTAAGAAATGTATCATACACTATTGAAAATCATTCAAATATAATATTCCTTAGACAATTTTGTTTACCGTTCTCCTCGCTTTGTAGACAGCTTCTTCGGTTAGTGGTTTTTTTTTTTAAATAACGGATTATAAAGTGTACTTCAAGAGATTTTTATCTGCCGGCCTTGCATGCTCGCACGGCAAAGCTTTGTCTATCCCTTTTTTCGTATTATTTCTTTATGTCTACAGTAGCTAACATATGTGCACGTGATACTCTTCTCGTTACGTCAATAGAAGAGATAACAGGATATATAATTAAGTTTTAACTTAGACATAGAGAGATAATACGAGAAAAGGGGTAGACAAAATTTTGTCGTGCAAGCATGCTAGGCCAGCTAATGTGTAATTTTTCACTTTTAAATACGATTTACAGATATTTCAAGTGATCTTAGCCACGTGTTAGCTTAGTGTGCGTGTCAGGAGGTATAATTGAGCGCGTTTTATATATAAAAATAATTTTTTAATATGTAAATTTTTTGAATTATTCAAATTTTTATTATAATATACCTCGGAATGAAAAAAAAAGTTTTATTTAAATGGACTCTGGCTAAAAGCGACTCACACATGCTACTCAAAAGCTGACTAACGCGTCCATGTATTATATATGTTAACACGCACACATAGTCACGCACCAAGATGAGTTGAAAAAATTATACCTACTTATTTATATAATGCAAATAATATTTTTAATAAAGTAGGTAAATAAAGTTAGGTTTGATGTTTTTCGGTAAATGTTTTGAATTGAAATGTTAACTTTTTACTTATGAGCTTATGAGGTTTGCCACTTAGAAAGTTCATATAGTTTCAATTATGCTAACTTCTTTAATTTATCATATGTGACTTTTTATTAATATTTTAATGAAAATATTTAAATTTATATTGAATTAGTATCGATTAATTATATATAAATTTTATTAACAATAAAAAAATAAAAACATTAAAAGGAAAGGGTACCTGAGAGACTTTTAAAAAATGGGTATTTGAATAAAATGTTCTTGTCTCGCTCCCCCAGACCTATCCACAAACAGTAAGAAAGGGACCACTGCAGCTCAGACCGTTTTAGGTAAATAATGAATGACCAAAACAGCACTTCGTAGTCGAATATTTTCTCCCCGAAACTTGCCAACTTCTTTTTAAAGGTTACTAAAAAAAACTATGTTCTTGTTGTTTTTTTGTAAATATGCGTAGTTTTTTTGAATGAGTGTCTGAAAATGAATAAAAAATTAGAAAATATTTCTAGTTTTTGAAGACTCCTACTCCCTATGACAATAAGAATATGAAAAAAACCAAGACGTAAAGGCATGGTCATGGCAGTTAAAGGTTTTATGTTACAAAAATATTTGATCTAGTGTCATTATCTAGGGAGGAAACAGTCGACTACGTTTATATGGAGAATGAGCCGGTATCCTTTCCTCTTATGTAAAGAGTATTTATGAAGACAGAATAATACAACATTCATTAAAACTTAAAATACTAGGTGGTATGCAAAGTTTGGAGACACAACATAGATCTCAGTTTTAGAATAAATTAAACACAGTTTTAATTATTATTATGAACTTTTATTAAAAAAGTCATTAAGTCTTAAACCTCTTTATGAATAACTATAATTTTAATGTATGGTTATGTGCAAGAAATCATAATACGTTGGCCTCAAGCTAATTTACTAGTTCGACCAGCAATTACAATAATATTGAATAAAATAACTATATTACTTACAATAAAGACTATAATTGGAGTTAATGCGTAATAATAAAACAGAGATTACTAATTCGGATCAATTTGACGAAAGGCATGGGCGTAGCGTAGTACGATCAGAGAGGTTATGCTGAGGTAGTTTCTCCCGTCCCCCCTTCCAGCAAGGTCTACGAACAGAAATAATTATAGGAAAAAAGTGAAGTTGCATTGCATCTAATTCGCTTCTCGATATTTACGTTTATAGATTTTCGATATAAACGTTTTTAAATTTCATGTTCAACTTTGCCAATATTAACATAGAACCCCAAACACAATACTGGCTACGCCCATGACGAAAGGTATTAAAAAAAATAGGAAATACAATCACACATTTAACGTAGTAGCAATAAAAAATTAGGGTAAAATCGAAAAATCGTGAGATCCTCACTAGTCCTAATAGTAATTTCATTGAAGTTTTGGAATAATTAATTATAAATGCGATTGTTATATATTTCTTATACATATATCTTCTTTTGTTAACAAGTATATTATTATTATTTACTCGCACACTGACAGCACTAGACAACAGTTACAACGAACTTATACTATAAATACTATTCCTTTCATACAGTCTCACAGCCATCTCGATTTTAAATAAACTTAATCTACAACAATACTTACATTGAAGCGTATTCTTTGAAATGAAAATCCGGACAAAATTTAATCTGAAGACATTGTTTGAATTATTTACATTTTTTATCGTGATTAGTTACATAGATTTCTTCACGCAAAACGTTCCGTATTCAATATTATAAGGTGGGAAAGTTAATTATAAATGGTTTAAAATAAGACGTAAGTTTACTAATTTAACCATTGGAAAACTTTTGTAGGTATAGGTATAAAAAATAAATGCATCATGAGAGATGTAAAATGATCGCTTTATTTTATAATAGTGAGAAATGTCAAAGATTTGTTTTTCTTTAAAGTATCGTATGACATATTTGGAATGACACTCGAATATAAAATAGTAGATATTATGTTATATTGAGAATTTATGTAATTGTTTTAGTAATTTCGCTCAAATCAAAAATCATCAGAAAAAAAGTTAACAAAAAAATGGAAAATTTAATAAAATCGAAGTTATATTAACGAGAAAATTTATAGTCAATTAATACGATTACTAGACCAAATGTAGATTATAACGAAAACAAGGTTATGAATATAAAAATGAAGGACATCGCGAATTGATAAGAGACACCTGCTCTTTTGTTAACTTTTTAATAAATCACTTCTAATAAGTAATAACACCCGGTTTGATTTAATGCTTATATAAATATACAAATTCAAGTTTTATAGGACAAATAAATAACACGTGGAATATATAATCCTAAATGCACTTCCTAATTATTTCCAATTAGTTATATAATATTTTACACAATTCTTATTTAACAATTTTAATACATATACAGGTGACTGGTAAATTACTATCAATATTTAAGGAGAATACTCGGTACATGATTCTCATTCGAATTATGTAATAAAAATAGGTACTTAATTTTTGACCAAATTTTCATAAATTTCAATTCAAATAAATGAAGCGTTGACACTTTTCCAGTCATGCCTGCGGCGCGCGCACAGGTGTTGTACTGTGCGGCTTGTTCACATCTAAAAATTGCTAAAGTTCACATCATTTACCTAGTCAACAAATTTGTTGCTTAAACGAGTAAAATATCTTAGTATTTTTGCCTATAAGCCACGGATTAAAGTATTAAGGGGGACTGGATCATGCTTGTTTATCCTTCGACCCTGTTAACACGTGGCGGCGTTTGGACGTACGTAAACTACCGGTTTTGTGTCAAAAGTGCAGCTAGCTGCTAGGATGCCCAGACGACGCGTAAATAATTGGATAATTGTTGAGTAACTTTACTTAAAAGTTTATTAATATTTACCTATTTTTTTTACATGGTTCGAATGAGAATCATGTACCGAGTATTCTCCTTAAATATTGATAGTAATTTACCAGTCATCCTGTATATGTATTAAAATTGTAATTTTTTTTTAAATTGTTATTTTATGTATTATTCATTATTAGGCTTCCTATGTGATGTATATGTATTTGATTTGAAGATACATATTATGCTTATACATATTCCATATTAAATTACCTATAAGATTTCGGCGAAGAATTTATATTACATATAAGTATATGTAATAATCACAGGAGAAAGAGCACACTATGTTACTGTAAATACTAAATGATAATATTGTAATTTCATGTTGATACATATAAAAACTGTTAAATGAATAACTTTGTGCAATATATTTAATGTAACCTGTTTAAATCATTCCTCTTACGAATACTACGACAACATTTTAGTGATAAAGACAAATAGTTTGATAGTGTGACAGTCATAGTTTAGTATTTTATTATATTAATTATTAAAAGGGTTTCTGATAATTATAAATCCGTTGGGTACCTACTATAAATAATAAAAACAAATCCAAGATTGTAACAAAAAAAAAAAAAAAAACACACCAAAATAGAGAAAATAAAACGTTTTGAGATTGTCGTTCTACCCTCTAAATGTCCCTAAAATATTATTCTAGCACTTTCCATCCGAAGATTTTTTTTATAGTCCCGATTTATATCAGTGTGTTAGGAAAAGAGCAGGACCTGCTCGTTAACGGTCGCTGTCACCAGGCCTCCGTGTATCGAATGTCGTACTCCTGCAGTTGTGGCAATCTTTTTCTTAGTACTTCAAAGGCTTCTGCAGACAGTTTCGTGCTGTTCAAATTTAATCGCCTCAAACTAGATAAACCTAAAAACATTAAACGTTATGCTATGTCAATATATAGTTTCTAAATATAAAATCAAGTAGGTACTGATCTCAAGTTACGAAATTTTTGATAAGTTTTCCGTTTTTAGTGGAATAGATTTTCGATACTTGTTATTTAGGAACAGAAAAAATTGCATTCTTTGATTTAAAAAAAAATCTATCTTACTATAGTGTAGTATTTAAAAGAATTAAATAAAATATTGGAAGTGAACTAAACATAAATTAAAAATACATATGTAAACAGAAGAGAAAGATGACGGATATTAATTGTTAGGTATTTTATACTATCTTAGAGTATATTAATAAAATTAATCTTTACCTGATAATGCTTCGATTCCCTTGTCCGATACAGGAGTTTCACACAGATTAAGAACTTGGAGACGTGGCAAATGTTCAGCTATAAGCTGTACCCCACTATCGCCAAACTTCGTTGCCCACAAATTTAAATAGCGCAGTGAAGGTAGCTAAAAAACGTAAAAAATATTGATTGCATTAATATTTTTTTGATTGTATGAAAACATATTTTAATATTTTTACTGACTGGAAATAAAATTGATTTTGAACAAGGATACGAGATTGAAAGAAAACGCTTAATCTTATAATAATACTAGCTTCCGCCCGCGGCTTCGCTCGTGTGGATGTCGGTTATCGCGACCAAAAAAGGTATCCTTATGTTACTTCTAATAACCTCCAAGAATATGTGTACAAAGTTTCATGATGATCGGTTAAGTAGTTTTCACGTGAAAGCGTAACAAACAAACGGGATATGAGCGATAACTGATTAGCATGAGTATAGAAATAAATAAAGAGCATTCATTTATACTAATGGGTTTAAATGTTGTATTAAATATGTAATTTTAAAGCACTTACAGCAGCAAAACAAAATGAATACATTTTTTTTTACTATTGTTGATAAACATTGTTAGCTAAGGTCATTGCTTAACTACTATGAGGTGGAGCGTGATTTTAATAGCGCATAATATTAATTACTCAGTACAAAAGTTTTCAAAAAGTAATTAAAATCAGGTCGGTTAAATCCTGAGATAGGTACTTTCAAAGAAATAGTTTATTCAGATCTATAATATTGCTAACTCTCGGTCGTCGCTTCGTTACCGTTTAATAAATGCTATGGAGAGAACAAGCAAAAATTATATCGGTGTAGAACAACCGTTCTCGTGTAATGGTGCGAGTAATCGCTTTAACGATGTGGATCGCGGGTTCAATTCCCACTCGGGACAGATAAAAATATTTGTTTCCGGTCTGTATAAATATTTGTTTTCGGTAAGTCCTTGTGGGTCTCCCCACCGTACCTCGGAGAGCAGGTAAAGCCGTCGGCACCCTGTTATTATGAACATCTGATAGCGATCTGACACTTCTTGATCTGAAACTTCAACCCTTCTATATCGACCCTTATGGAAATATTCCCTTTTTTGCATAAAATTTCGAAATTCCAGACAATATTTGATTTTTTCAGAATTTCTCAACATTTTTCAGAGTTTTTTTTATTAATTTTCTTTTTTTAAGACTTTTCTTTTACGTTTTTTAGAAAGACTCTGAAAGTCTTATCATTAATAAAAAACTATGAAAAAAAAAATGCTGAGAAATTCTGAAAAAGTCAAATATTGCTTGAAATTTCGGAATTTTCTGCTAAAAAGGGAATATTTCCCTAAAGGGAGAAAGAAGCCTTCGTTCAGGCGTGGCACGAGTCGGTGTACCTTGATGAGGTGGTGCGCGCAGGCACTGGTGACGCTGGTGAATGCGAGGCTGAGGCACTCGAGGTTGCCGAGCGCGCCCGCGTCCAGCAGCGCCGCCACGTCGGCGTCCGTGGCGCGCACCGGCAGCGCCAGCCGCCGCGGCCCGCCCTGCGCCTGCTGCAGTGCACATGCCACACGCCATCAGCACCACGATTCAATCATATGCGCAGAATACTCACAATAGTTATTTATGTATCTAACTATTGTATATAATAAGGGGTATTAAAATACGAATGTGGGTTTATCATATGTATATGTATCACATATATCAATAATATCACATGAGCGTTTTAATACCTAATTATCAACAGTTGCATTCAAGACTTTATCTACACCCATAATATGAATCCTCTATAGAAGATTCAAAATGAAAAAAAAAATTGCGGGGATTCGAATAACCAATTTTTTTTTTACGTCGCGCGGCGTTCTATATAGCAGTGAAACGCGCGTGAATGATGAATGTTCTTTTTTTGAAATTCATACAGATGTTCTTTTTTTGAATTTCATACAGGTGTTCTTTTTTTGAAATTCATACTGATACCACGCATCGAATAGTAAGAATATGGCTGTCTGTTGAGTAAACCCTTTGCAGAGAAGGGATCGAAAAAAACAAACAAACAAAGGAGTGTTATTATGAAATTCAGTGCAACATTACATCATCCGTTTGGATGATATAATGGTTATTAGGACACTGGGTGTTTTAATGTTGGCAATAAGCTAACAGTTTAATAATTTTTAGAGGATTTAAAGCATGGGAGTAGATAAAATAACATATATGGATAGTTCGACTTAGCGCACGGCACGTGTGTGTTCTTGTAAATATGCTGACTTTTGTGTCATAAACGCAGCGCTCGTCCAAGCGATACGTGTAGTTATCGCTTTGCGTTCCGAATGTTTCTAATATCGTACAATGTACTTGACTGTATCTCTAAATACGCATGCGAATTTACTGTTTCAATACAAGCATATGGTATACAGAGCACTATGCGCCGAGATTATTTGAATCAACTATACCGAGATAGCTGTAGAGTAGATGGAATGCATGAGACAGGCAGCCACTGTGAAGTTGCTGCCTATCGCTTTGATGTCATGTATTAAATTCTTTAAAATTTGATCGTGTGTGAGGGAGATTAAGGAAAACGTAATGAGGAAATGCGTATATTTTAAAAGTAATTATACGATATTTGTATTCGCCAACTCTTAGCGAGCAAGCTATTGGGGCAGCGTGACTAATAAACATGGGAAATTAGGAGTGTGTTTATATGTACTGCAGGGAAATCTATTATATTAGCTCACTCGTCAGACGATATCCTATTCAAATTTTATAGATGTGCTTGAAATCTTTTTTTTTTAAACTTTGTTAAGAAATTATTGTACTGTACTGTACTGATAGCCTGTAACAACCCACTGCTGAGCGAAAGCCTCATCTCCATATAGAAGAAGAGTATTGTAGGTACTGTAATATCCTTTAAATGATCAAAGCTGTTTAATACGATCAAAATGTTACAAAATCAACTTTAATAATGAATTCATTATCATCGACGTTGAGATCAAAATTTTAAATTTATCTATTGACGAACACTACCTAGTAAAACATCACCTCACGTTTGATGAGAATTATTTGTCATTTATTTAACAAATGATTACCTATTTAAGCAATTTTTTAAAATACCAATTGTGAATTAAATTTTTATTATTAGGATCAGTAGTTTTTATTCTTACCAATTTTTGTAGCGTTTGCTGTCGCTCACACAAATCTTTATAATACCGCTGTCCTAATTCAGTTCCTTGCAATGCAGCTATGATTTCAAGCTGCGTCTGTTCCCCACTAGCAACTTCCCATTCTAGCATTAAACATAACGCTTCTAGTGCTGCTGGCTGAAAATATATAACATCTACAAATATATGATATATGTAACTCTGTATAATATAAAGGCTGATAAATAAAAGCGAACTTACGTGTTCGGTGAGTGCGACTAGTACAAAATCGGGTAGGTGCTTGCTCATACTCTGAAGAAAACTTTTCCGCTTACAGCAACAATTGAGAAGAGACTTTAACTAAAAAGAAAATATAAAATGTTGTTACATTCGTATAAAAGTAGGTACCTGTTATACCTACTCGTAACTGTACAACTGTAACAGCCTTTTTACGTAGGCAATCTCATAACGGGAAATCTGTATAATATTCTGACGATATGTGACGGCCGGCTGGTCGAGTGGTCAGGCAACTGGATACTTTACACAGCGGTCGCGGGTTCGAATCCCGCCAGGTGCAGATAATTTGTATGACGAATATAGATGTCTGCACCGGGTCATGGATGTGTATTTATGTATATATGTATTTATATCTTAAATTTATTTCCGT
This sequence comes from Euphydryas editha, assembly GCA_036937285.1. NCBI lineage: Eukaryota > Metazoa > Arthropoda > Insecta > Lepidoptera > Nymphalidae > Euphydryas > Euphydryas editha. Next base: position 13,164,516 of record JAUPFZ010000003.1, read on the forward strand.
TCCTAGTACCTGTAACGTGGTGTGATTGTTGGTTAATATATATATTACATACAAATATCTACACATTAATACTTGTTTAAAAACGCATAGGTAGGTATAGTGCAATAAAATAACGAAAAATTTAATGTAGTAGAGCTCAGCTGTATCTGTTACTGTTTGGAACTTTACGGCTGGTTCATCCATATTCTAGTTGTACCTATGGTGAGAAGAGAGCCGGGACTTCAGTACCGTTGTTATTTGTTGGTGGCAATTTTTTATATTTTACTCATTCAATCGCTTATCACTGACCATCTGTCAAAATGTCAGGTTAGTGTCATCTTCGTGTTCCTAGTTGTATGGTTGTATATGTCGTGGCCATATCGTAAAATTGCCCACATCATTAAATGCTCGAAAATTTAATGAATGGTCGCACCATTTCATTGAATTAATAAAAATAAATAAATAATAAACAAATATATTTCATGAATTGTTTCACTGTCCATTGGGCACATCATGATGTGCCTTGGCCAGATCAATGATAAGAAATCGTTTGTAGATATGTTCAACTAAGGCGCGCTACTTCGTGAATTGGTCAAGACTATTATTTTGATCATTTCGCTTATAAAACGAATAAAGGATAATAGGATAATCATGAAAAAAAGTCTATGGACTATTAGTGGCTATATTATATTAGTGGAATATATTATATTTAAGACGAAAGAAGAAAAAAAAACCTAACCCTACATATTCTGGACTTTTTATATTCAAGAAAAAAAAAAACCTAACCTAGGTTAGAAAATATCATGGATTTTTATTATATATTTCATAAACATCCTATTTTTATTATATGGACAATCTTGGATGACAAAATCGTGAAACGTTTACGATTTAATGATTTGGTCAAATCTAGTTGCCCCCATCATGAAATGCGACCACTTCATGAAATACGATTCGATTTCGAGCATTTTATAATGTGGGCAATTTTATGATATGACCGCGACATTCTCTAGCTGTTCGGTAGTTTTTTAAACGGAAAATACGTTTGACACTTTTTATAGCAGTTATGAAGGTGTATACAGCGTTTGTCAAATAAGATCTTAGTTGAAGTGTGATAACGTTACGTGAAGAGTAATCGTCATAGTCACGCGAAAGTTTGTCTGGTCTTTGGTTTGATTGTGTAAGCCGTTGTTTGATGAAAACATGGAATATAGGAATAGAAGACAGCATATTTGTCAAACAAATATTATCGTTTGGGCCGTGCCTCTGGTGGGTTAATGCCCTCCGACTGTTGTTATCGGGTTCTCGTATATATGTTCAATGGCTCGAATAACTTTGAAATCACGATGTAAGATACGTCAGTTTTTAGATCGTATGTGGCGAGATAGATGTCGCTACAATATTACCATATCGCCCCAGAGCCGACAGAGCCGGTCGTGCGGCAGCGCGAGCGCGGGCGCGGCGGGGGCGGCGGCGCGCAGCCAGGAGGGCGGGCAGGGCCGCGCGGCGCCGGCGGCCGCCACGCGCGCATGCGCCGCGCAGCGCGGGTCGCGCGCCAGCCGCGCCAGCGCGCCGCCCAGCCGCGCCGCCACGCGCGGGCAGCTCATGGCGCCGGCGCTGAGCGGCACCGGCTGCAGCACCCCACCCACGACGATCAGCCAGTCGTCATATTCGCACCTGAAGGGTTCGACCGAATTTCAATTTCACTGGTGTAGCTTGGATTTCTAGAAGTCTTCTTGGGAGAGTTAAATAAGAAAAAAGTGTGTGTGTAATGTACGCAGCTGCCCCCCTCTAGAAGAGCTAGAAGAGCGGTCGGTCACTGATAAAAAAGTTTTTCCCACCTTTCTTACTCTAAGAAATGTCAATAATAACGATAAGTGAAAAGAATAAAAGAACACCACCACTACTAATGTGAGATACTCATATATGTTAAAAACAACGAATAAAACAGTACAGTCTAGGATTTTCTTTATCTGCCCCCCTCTATAGAGAATCCTGGCTACGTTCTTGTTGTGAGATTGCTATCTCAAAGCCAATTAGTGTGTTTGTAGCAACTTACATGTGTTCAAGTATATCTGCGAAGCAGAGCACGTCGAGCTCACTGTCGTCGCAGCGGTGCGGCGAGCGCTGGTCGCGGTAGCGGTCGTCGATGGCGGCGAGCGCGACGGACGCGAGGTTGGGCGCGGCGCGCGGGTGCGGGCACGCGGCGCCGCTGCCGTGCGTCACCTGCACGAAGCGGCGCACGAGGCTCTGGCCCGAGTTGTGCGCGCTGAGAGCGCTGTGAAAATATTAGAGCGTAAGCGGCATATTTTAAACGCGCAGACGACGCGCGTTTTAGGTTCGCGCGTTTTCGGCGTCGTAGATGCTGATTGTTGCGTTTGAATTGATGATACAATGCAAACGTGAGTACAAAGGGGGTGGAGAAGGGGCAAAGGAGAAGCGTGCGTTAACGAAATCACACGGAAGCTACGAGCGACTACAGCACGTCTGTATGAGTATATAACTGCGCGCATACGGACAGTATAGGCGCGTTTCACGCTCGTCCCGTATGCATAGGTCACAAGGTTGCGATCGAAACTCGTTTGAAACGCGTATACGCGAGTCTTATGCGCGTCGTCTGTGCGTTTAAAATACGCCGTGTGCTTACGCTCTTAATATTTACTCTAATAATATGTCTAATGTGTTCGATAAATTCGGATTTATTAGTGGTGTTTTATGAGTTTGAAACGTAACGTCATTAGGGAAATAACATCATAAAAATATGATTATCTTGTTCTTGGCGGTAAAGAAAAACATGGCGAGGAAATCTGCAGTTCAGAAGAATATTTCATTTAGTTACATCCTAGTACATAAACTAGGTTTGGATGCACAAATTGTCTTACATTTACAATAAAGTACAAATAATTTAATTAGCTAACCTTGTTCTTAATGTTGTCTTTGCATATTAATGGATTTTAATGATAAAAGAACTAATTGGTGTCTAATGTCAAGGACGACCGTTCTGCTGTAGTGGTGCTAGCAGTTGAATCAAAGGCGCACGCCAGCGGTGGCAGGTTCCATTCCCGCTTGGGACTGATATTTGTATTTGTACAAATATTTATTTCCGGTCTGGGTGTATGTCCTTGTGGGTCTCCCTACCGAGCCTCGGAGAGCACGTAAAGCCGTCGGTCCCGGTTCTTATCATAGACACCTAATAACGATCGTTACCCATGATAGGAAATTATCCGGCAACCCGCAGTGGAGCAGTGTGGTGGAATAAGCTTCAACCCTCCTTTTATATGGAGAAGAGGCCTTCGCTCAGCAGTGGGCGGTTTATAGGCTGATACATTTTTTTTACAATCGACATCCGATATAAAAAGGGAAGACTGTCCCTCACATTAGATATTATTAACTCTTCTATACTCAGCTCTCGCTTTCATGCCTCTCGTAGGTACTTTCATGCCGCATACTAGTTTTCTTCTCTCAGCCATCCACATTCACACAATGAAACCGGGTATGTTCCCAACTAGGCTAACTAACTACTGGCTATGTAAATATTCTCTATTTTCTCTTGTTCTAAAATACACGAGGAAATGAGTGGGGGTTGGGTTTATAAATTTTATTTGTAACATTTTTTTTAGGCTGATACAGTACAGTACAGTACCTATAGTAAAGCGTAAATAATTAAATTAACTAACCTTGTTCTTAATTTTGTCTTTTATATGAATGGATTTTATTGATAAAAGAACTATTTGGTGTCTAATGACAAGGATGGTGCAAATATTTCCTTACCTTATATAATCTCTGACGAATTGTCGATCGGTAAGTGCCTTTGCGAAATCGACGTTTCGGGTTAGTATTCGGCGCACGGGCGGCGCGAGCGCGGGCAGCGGCGCGGAGCGCGGGCGCCGCCGGCACAGCCTCGCCAGCAGGGCGCACAGCTCGCCCGTCACACAGCGCTCCGCCAGCAGCGGGGCCGCCGCGCTCGTTACATTCTCCGCCCACTCTTCCCAGTCTCGACCATCCTTATTCTGTAATAATAATAATAATAATCATCATCATCATCATATCAGCCATTGGATATCCACTGCTCAACGTAAGCCTCCTCCATCGACCTCCAGAGCGACCGGTTCAAAGCAGCTTCCATCCAACGGCTTCCGGCGACTTTCCTCAAGTCGTCTTTCCATCTCGCGGACGGCCGTCCGACGCTGCGATTGCAGGTACGTGGTCTCCACCCGAGAACCTTTCTGCTCCATCGGCCGTCAGTTCTACGAGCTATGTGCCCAACCCATTGCAACTTCAGCTTGCAAATCCGTTGGGCTATGTCGGCAACCTTCGTTCGTCTGCGGATTTCATCATTTCTGATTCGATCTCGCAGATAAATAGCCAGGGCTATACCAAACATAGCCCTCTCCATTGCACGCTGTGCGACTTGGAGCTTGTTTAAAAGGCCCATAGTAAGAGACCACGTCTCAGATCCGTATGTCATCACTGGTAATACACATGGGTCGAAGACTTTCGACTTCAGGCACTGAGGTATGACAGATGAAAAGGCGTTTTTTAACTTCCCTTATTCTGTAAATCATACTATAATATTATAAATGCGAAAGTAAGTTTGTTTGTTACGCTTTCACGCGAAAACTACTTAACCGATCATCATGAAACTTTTTACACATGTTCTTCTAGGTATTAGAAGTAACAAAGAATACTTTTTTTCTAGGTATTAGAAGTAACAAAGAATACTTATTTTGGACGCGATAACCGACATACACGCAGGCGAAGCCGCTGGCAGAATCTAGTAAATTATATCTATATCTCTTAAGTAATTTTTTTGGAAAAGGTTTATTTTTTTATAAACCTAAAGTTTAATTTAAGGTTTATTTAAGGGTAAGGTTATATAAGGTTATATAAAGGTTATATAAGGCCCCTAAGGTTTATTTTATTTTTGTTTATTTGGAATTGCTTCGCAGTGTATTTATATCAATATTATATATATTCAAAACAATATTGATTAGTTTGAGAAAAGCAGTAACAAACGGAATGATAAAATTGTAACCTCAAGTTTCCGAAGTCGCAAAGTAATCGTTTCCTTTTTGGGACAAAGTATACTCATATATAAAATCTCAAAAATGATTTTATAATTACCAGTAAATAAGTTTAAAGTATAAAAAACCGTTCGACAACACTTCTGGTGTAGTGGTGCGAGTAGTCGCCTTAACGCAGGCGGTCGGGGGTTCGATTCCCGTTCGGGGCAGATATTTGTATTTGTGCAAATATTTGTTTCCGGTTTGGGTGTATGTCCTTGTGGGTTTCCCCACCGTGTCTCGGAGAGCACGTAAAGCCCTCTGTCCCGGTTTTTATCATAGACGCCGGGTAACGATCGTTATTGATAGTATGGCGGAATTATCCGCCAACCCGCAGTGGAGCAGCGCGGTGGATTAAGCTCCAACCCTTCTCTTACATGGAGAGCCCAGCCCAGCAGTGTGACGTTTACAGGCTGATTTAGTTCAGTTCATGTTTTAAAGGCCAAAAGCATATTATTTGCTACAATATTATATAAACGACAAAGATGTGTAGGTTTTAGTGGCTCTTGCTTTATTAGGAGGACATTTGGCAGAATTTATAATGGTTGAATATTATTGACGGTTTTTAAAAGAGTAACTGTTAAATTTCCGATTTTCCTTTACACAATCTACATTCCAAATCAGTGGTAGCTCCGCATTTACTATTATTTTGTTAAATAAAAAAAAAATACTCCACTAAATAAGATTGATGAGAGGATTTAAAGTGCTTTTGAAGCATATTTTAATTTTTAATTTTGTTTTTACGCTTAGGTAGTTATTATACAACATATAAATATATAGTATAAAAGACCTTGAATAATTCACTCATAGCGTCCTTTTTTCAAGTTATTTATTTGTATCTTTATTAAATTGAAAGTTTTTGCGTCGCGTTATATTAACGGGAGCCACTGATTCGACTTTAAAATTCGTTTTGCGTAATAAATCGCAATTATTCATTAGAGAGTAAAGTATAACGCTAAAACAAATAAAAACGCCTCAGTAAACAACAGCAGGTGAGAACGCACGTTTCATCTTCATCATCTGGTCGTGGTAATAATATTATAATATTATCTTGTCTAAAATAAAACCTCTTAACAAACTAATGACGCGTATTCTCCAATTTTTAAATGTCTAAGGACCGGCTTAAATTTCATTTTGCACAACTTTTATCACAACCTTGCTCATTATTATTTTACCGCGCCGTTTGACGTCATTACATACATTATTTTTTTACATTTGTTCCTCAATTAGTGCAGTAGTTAACGCTTATATTAATTAAACTTGTATTTGTTAACGAGTTCATAATGATGTCTGTAGATAAATATGCCAGCTACGTCAGTGCCCCTTCAACGATTGCCGCTTAGAACAGAACTCGCAGAGAAGTTTCAAGAGAGAAAGAAATAGGAAGTCGAAGATTTCATAAGAACAAAAACAGAACATCCGAATGGCTCGTAAATAATTAGAAAAAAAAATAGTAATTTAAATTTAGCTTTCAATGACGCCAGTAAAAACATCAAAGGCCGGTTTTATTGTAACTTTTATGATCTGTTAAATATTAATTACATTTTATAATGAAATGTTTTGTTTGATCTATAATAAATAGTTTTAGTGATGTATAGTGATACTATAGTAAAATTGCATAAACAACAACAACGATAAGTACATTGAAAATAATAATAATCGAAAAATAAAAAGTTTTCGGATTTATCATGATGATTAGTCGGTAGCTGGATGTAGATTTATGATTGAATGTCTAAAACATTTTTAATAGCGGGTATTTAATGTTTAAGAATTATTTTTAAAAAATCCGTCACAAGTTTTAGAAAAAATTATATTGGATTATGCAAATAACAAAGAAATATTTAATTAGCAGTAGGTACTATGATATTTTGGATATTATGGTTATAACGTATACCGGCTATCACACTAAGTTAATGTCATGATTCACTAATTGCTTCTTTGAATTTTAAAATTAAACTCTTCCTTATAAATTAGTTTTTATAAAATCATAATAATAGTTACTACAGTAAGAACAGGATATTTTAGAAAGAATATTCCATCGCTCATCTCATATATCATCGATTAAATCGTTTTATAATGAAAAAATGTATTAGCCTTATCAAAAACTCCGTTTTTTTGGATCGTAGAGCAATTTTCGTCATTGTAACTGACAAACTTCCACAAAAAGCAAGTTTCCTCACGCAAATGAGATAGAACTGGTAGATCAAATATAGTGACACGTAGATAAGAACAATTTACTCACCTCGGAAAGTAAATCAGTGAGAATTTGAAGAGGAGCACGAGTCACGGTCTCGTCTTGCAAGGGTGTTGTCATCACAAAATCCACCATATTCTAAAAAATTAAAATGGTTTCATTCAAACGGTTAAAACTTACACTTTTTAGTATATTTACGTGTTCGTGCGCAAATGGAAATTCATAATTATAAAAATGTAAAGTCTAAAGTAGATTCTATTTCAGTTAATATAAAAATGAAGATCAGGTGTTAGTGATTTGAACATACCATCATTCATATATTAAAAGTTCAATAAGTAATTATATGTAAAGGTTAAATTTTGCTAATAAATAATTAATTTATCTGCTTCAAGACTAAGCTTATAGTAAGTATCTATATTATTTATAGGATAACTGTTAATCTAGTTTTGTAAACTAGCAGATTTATAATCTAAAGATATATCTTAAAGAAGAAGTCTTGGAAGAAATAGCTACTGAGCAATAAGAGACTTTTTATTTAGCTATTGTTTTTTATATCTATAAGTATATAAGTTTATACTATTCATTCATTCGTTCATTTGAGATAATTTTTCTTTCTTATTTTTTTTCTTTAGTGGGCTTTTAGGGCTTTCAATAGTGCCAAAATAGCGCCGATGATTTCTCTAATGTAAATTTAAAATAAGAAGTATTTTTTAAGACTACATCGGGTATTTACCTATCATTCGTGACAGTGTTTCCATAAATACTTTATAATTTCAAAGGTATATTTTGTTTTCATTCCATTTACATCAAAAGTATTTTTTTTTAATACTAACCTTAAGCTCTTTCAGTACTACTTCTTTCCTCACGGACTTTGTCAGAAAATTGCGGTATCTTATCATGTTTCTCTGCAAATAATTTATTTCATGAGAAATATTCATTACTAATCATGAACACGAATAAGACCATAGATATTTTCATACTCACCCTCCATACTATTGAGTAATACCATTGATCCCTTGTATAAGCGTCGTTTGCCTAAAAAAAATATTCTATTTACTTATTTGTGTTACGGATAATAAACATAATTTTATTTTATAAATTTATACCTATAGTTTTACTAGTATATTTTATAAACTCGAAACTCATTTAAGAACTCGCCTGTAATAAAAGTGAACCATGAGGCATTACGATTCGTAAGCAGTATTTTCTTGCTGGGTCCCAGCGGGAGATACAATAGACCTCTTGCATGCAGCTGTACGACAGCGGACGTTCGAGTAATCCCGAAGGCTAAAATAATTAATAATATAAATATAAACATGATTTTTTTAATGAAATAAAAGAAAACATGAGAACAATTATTCCTTAATAATAGTGTGAACAATAATATCTAGAATTTAGTCTAATTATTTTTTTATCTTAGGGCTTTGTGGCTTATATAGTAGGGGAGCGAGGGGCTAGTTGTAACAATTTTTCGTTGGGACCTTATGGAAGCTGACTTGTTAGGTATTTAGGAAATGCAGCAGTACTATTTGAATGAGCAACTATTCAACTAGTGATTTCAAATAAAATTTTGATCAAACCTGTGACAAGTTCTTGTAAAAATGGCTTAGAAAAAAAAGTGACGAGTGTTACAACTTACCCCGTGATTGGGGCTAGTTGTAACAGTAGGAATTGAAAATCAGTTTTCTATTTTTCAAAGGTTTATTTAGCATATTTATCATTAGAAACTGTAGACATGTTAAGACGGATTTCGACTTTTAAGTTTTATTCTTAATGTAATAAAAAAATATTCAAAAATTTACAAAAACTTGTTATTTCTTTTTTTAGATTATAAAGGAACTATAGATTTACAGCCATTTATAGTCTTAACTACTTAAGTAAGCAGATTTTTGGTTCATTTAGCGTATTTAGCATTAAAAAGTTTAGGCACATAGTTTTATTCTTAATCTAGTAGAAAAATATTCAGCCATTTATAACAACAATATCTCAACTTCTTAAGTAATCAATCAGCTTTTTGATTAAAGTATTATAAAGATTTGTTACTCCTTTTTTTACATTTATCTAAATAGCGACACATGACCTAAATTAAAGTATTTTGCAGCTTTTCGTACACTGTTTTAATTTTACAAGACTTCAACAGAAGCCAATTCGTACACATTTTGTCTTTGGGAAGCACTTTCAGTTTTTTTTATTATAGTGTCTCATTCTGAAATGGATGAAATCAATAAGTTCAACAAAAAAGTATTCAAAACATGAAAAGAAAAAATTTAAGTATGTCCCACGTGATTTCATAGAAATAATAAATCAATTCAATTGTTACAACTTGCCCCACGAAAGTGTTACAACATACCCCACTGCAAGATTTTTTGAAATAACTGCTATAAAAAAATATATCCCCTATTTAGTATAAAATTACAGTTAATATAAACGAAGTAAACAAATGCTAAATGTATTTGAATAAATCAACAAGTGCTAAACAATTTGAAATCAACAATAATCAATTTTGTATAAATAAAAAAAAATCCATTACGTGGTCTTATCGGAGCGCCTGCGTAACACTGCCTTCTGCCTCATCCAGCGGGATACCGATCACGCTCATATGATAGAATGGGTATTAAATAGTAAGTTAGGTTGAAAATTAAATTAATATTCTTCTATTATCTAAGTAAAAAATGCTTGTTACTACTTGCCCCTGTTACAACTAGCCCCCCGCTCCCCTACGATAAAGACTCTAATTCCTTTGAAGTTTTATCATTGGCGGTTGATAAATGCTTTCTACTTTAGGAACAAACACCCAACAAGCAAAGTAATCCTATAAAAAAGATTATAAGTCTCTCACTACTAATAAGTATCATATAAAGGCATTGTGATAGACTCTTTAATTTATAACAGCATTTGTCAAGCTTTAACATACTCAAGTGCATTAACTTTTATATGTCGGTCTTGTAATTCGCTACAAGACTGAGCCATGAAACATTTATTAGACACTTTTACTTGTAACACTATTTCACAAGCGTAGATTTCCTCAAACGCAGTTGCTTTTATATTTTAGTCTTATAGTTAACTACAAGATTATCTTGTAGGACACTATTAAGAATAAGTCTCCTATAATTGTTTGCAGTGAAATTAAATAGTCCTGGATAATAGTTTGATCCTATAGTAGCATTTTGTAAGGAAACAAGATATTTTTAACATACTTAACTGAGATCACTATAAGTTTGTGCTGTTATAGTCTTGCTCAGGACTCTTTTAAATCTAATAGCACTTAATAAGACAGCTATAAGATAAAAAAAGCTTATATTCTACTAGATCAAACACTTTATTAGTAAACGTCAGTTATTTTGTTGAAATTCAGTTGGTCCACTTCGTCTTGTGAAAATAATGCTTAACATGAATTAAAGCAATTGGAAACGATTTAAAAGGGTGAAAAACCAATGAATATTTTGTCAAAAAACAGTCGACATTCATATCGAAATATTATATATCGGAATATACATCGAAATACAACCATCTTGTAATTTAATTCCAATAAAAACTCAATTCAGACAATTAGGCAGATTTCAAAGGAACATTAATTTATTTTAAAATGGAGGTGAGTTATTTAGACTTAAACTGATACAAGTACTAATTTACCTACAATGGTTCTACAAAGTACTTAATGCAGAGCAATTTTAAATATGGCGAATACTCATATGAATTTATGAAATATTTTTTTTTAACAACAATATATTAAGTGCTATTTTGCGGGGTGCATTGTGAAACTTACAAAATTGCGGTATACATTTACAGTAAAAATTACTTCCCCACGAGTTCATACACTATATTAACGATATATGTATTACTAGTAATGTTCTACAATAATAATATTAGTAATGGAAAATGTACTTAAGTTTTTATCAAATATTTAATAAAATACTCCCGAAACCATCAGCTGAGACAACAACAAAAAAAACTTCTAATAAAACATACTTTTAACTAATAGCTAAGTACATTACTAGTGCATTATAAACAAGATTGGTTTAGTAACATACGTAAGTATATCAGTTACTAACAAGAGCGTTTGTACTTGTAATTGTGTAGTCTCAGATCATTATAGAAGCTATTGTGCTTCCTCAAGTATTTTACAGGGCTTAGTAACATTTTGTAAGCTAATTAAAAGATAGTTTCAGAAATAAACGCTCCTATAACTGCGCCCAAATCCAGCTTTTTAGCATGCTATAAGTTTCTTATAAGTGAAAATAAAATTAGTCTTGAGATCGTTTTAAGTACTGATTTTGCTAGTTGGGATATATCGAATATTTCATGTAACAAATGAAAACACCCTACTTATGAATTCAGCTATAAAGTTATTTTTAGACTCGTGTGTTACTACCTACATTGATAATAATATTAAACGAGTACATCTGTGACAAACTGACAACATACAATTACATTTCCCGCGTAGAGCGATTTCCGTCCATTGGAAGTATGAAAACGTGTTAAGATTATTCAAAAGCGTCCGTAAATAAGTAATCAATCAATAAATTTGATTTAATGATATGTTTAGACTTGAGGATTAGTTACGATTATAATAATTACGCAGTTTATTGCGTGTGTTTATTTATTATAGTAATAGTTCGCGAGACAGAGCGTTTCATTAATGATTAATTAATTTTATTGGAACGGGCGAAAACGCGGGTATTATTTGTTTGACGTTTCGGAGCAACGACCGACAGGGCGCGAGCCCAAGACACGAGGTTGTTTGTGACGTCACATCAGTGTCATCCTCATCCCATTCGTTGCACTTTCGTTGACTGGCATTCTGGTCGACGCGGATGGCCTTTATAAACCTTGTCTATGCAGTTCACCTTCAGTTTTTATATCTACCGAACCATGACTTATTTAATTAAATTATTGAATGGCACAAAATTCATGTATGTAGGTAAAAGAAACAAAAGGTCTAGGCGAATTTATTATGTTAAAACTAAATTTACCTGAATTGAAACGTGCTACGCTATTGTTTGCGTCACTTTTCTTTAGTGACGTCAACGAAAAATGTCTTATAAAAACAGTTGCTTTAGAAAGGTGTGAATAAATATTTACACTGTGAACGTTATCGCATCAGCCATACAATAATATAGAGCAAATCTATGATTTATGAGCAAATGTATTGTTGTTCATAGGACAGATCACGTCACATTTGTATAGAATATGATCATCAAATTTGTATTTTAACTAGGCATTGCCCATGGGATATGATGACGCACGACTGTTTCGTTATCTGCTCGTTGACCTCAATGAATTTACGATAAAAAACAATTGTTTAATTTAAATATCAAACGTCATTCACAACATACATGTACCTTAAATATTTTAAACATAAACTTTGATTTAGGCGGCAATATTATTAAAAACATGTTCTGGTTTTTAAATCAAAACAAATGCATTTAAGTAGGGATGCGGTATCCAAATCAAAGTATCGATTACTAGAAGTATTAATTACTACTGAGTACCTATAATTACTTAGTACTCACTAAGTATTATTGTTTCAAATATTTCAATGTATCGAATAAAATTATTGATACTATAAGGTATCAAGTTTTAAGTACTTTTATCTTATTTAGGGCATAAAATGTTTTATTTATAATGTTACAGGGAGAGTACCGATGTATAAAATTCAAGATAAATCTAACAAACCGAACTGATGTAATTAATAGTTTACACTGATTTTTATATCACTAAACGTTAAAATAGGTGTACGGATATACACACATTGTGCTGCGATATATGTGATTTGGAAAGTCCCAGGGAATTCCTAATAGACGTAAACGTTACGTAAGCAGAGCTGTGATTATTTGAATTTGAATAGTATATAGAAATTTACAAAGTATTGGTTTAGTATCGAAACTAGAAATGGCAAAAATACATGGTATCGATACCTTCTAAAAACCGAGTATTTTTTTGCATCCTTACGCTTCACGACTAGTGCTAACATACGAAGGGATTTGACCCGGCGGACCATATCCGCCGGACCGAATCCATTCTCACTACAGACCACCGGACCGTACAAGGAATGTTCATCGTGTATAGGGTTATCACACTTTTATTAATTAAAAATTGTAATTTATCACCAATTTTCTAATTATACATTAAAAATTTTACTTTAACACTGTTTCCTAGAACTTAAAAGTAGAATTATAAATAGTAAATAAAAACGCTGTTGTTATTACGTAGATTTATATTGTTATGTATTAATATTTAATGAATGAATGAAACGAGGTAAATTACTTGTTCACTTGGATATAACTAATTTCCTACGAAATGATTTCTAAATATTTTCATAAATATGTTTATGCCTTTATGTAAAATCCTGAGGCTGAAATGGAGGCGGTGATTACCCGCCTCCAGAGTAAGAAGAGGGCCCCGGGTCTAGACGGGGAGCACGGGAGAGTCCTCGCGATTGCTCTCGGGCACCTAGGCGACAGCCTCCGGGAGCTGTCTGACCGCTGCATGCGGTCTGGTCAGTTTCCGGGGGCCTGGAAGGAAGGCCGGCCTACTTCCTAAGGCAGGGTGGACCCCGGACTTGGCTTCAGAGGTGCGACCGGTGGTGCTGCTGAACGAAGCTGGGAAGGCCTTGGAGAAGATAGTGGCCTCCCGGCTCGTTCAGCACCTGGAGGAGGGCTCAGGACCTGGACTGTCAGAATTCCAGTTCGGGTTCCGAGCACGCCGGTCGACCGTCGACGCCCTCAAATGCCTACGGGCGGTGACGGGTGAGGCGGAACATGAAGGGAGGTGGTGGTCGCGGTATCGTTAGATATCGCGAACGCCTCCCACACGTGGTGATACGGGAGTCACTATAATACTTCGGAGTGCCCCCGTATCTAAGTAGGCTGTTGGAGCCGTACCTCTCCGATCGGAGGGTAGGCCTCGAGAACCGGTCGGGGTCCGTTGAGTGGCGGCGAGTCGGCTGCGGTGTCCAGCAGGGATCAGTTCTGGTACCGATCCTGTGGGACATCGGGCACGACTGGGTCCTGCGATGCCGTCTTCTTCCCGTAGCAGATGACACCCTAGTTTATTCCCGGGGACAAAACTACAAGGAGGTGGCGCGGCTGGCCGAGGTCAGACTCGACCTCGTGATCAGCCGCATAGAGAGTTTAGGGCTTCGTGTCAGGATTGAAAAGACCGAAGCCCTGCTCTTCCGCGGGACCGGCTGCAAGGGACCTCCACTGGGGGCTACCCTTCAGATAGGAGAGGGGAGAGTCAGGATGAGCCCCCAAATGAAATAACTCGGGCTCATCTTTGACGGAGGGTGGACCTTCGGCCCACACTTCGCTATGGTGGGACCGAAGGTCGTAAAGGTGGCGAGTGCACTGGGCAAACTCCTCCCGAACCTCGGAGGACCCAGCGCCGCCTGCAGGCAGCTATACTCCGGTGTCAGCCGAAGTATGGCGACGTACGGTACCCCGGTTTGGGCGGATCGCCTCTCCGCGAGAAATAAAGCAGCGCTGCGCGCCGCGCAGAGGACAATCGCGGTGAGGGTAATTCGGAGGTACCGTACGGTATCGTGGGCTGCAGCTACTGCTCTAGCCGGCGACCCCCCGAGGGAGCTCGTGGCGGAGGTTCTTGCCGAGACCTACTCATACATCTCGGGTAGAAGGGCTCTTGGTGAGACCCCACGTTGGACGGGATCCTACAAGTGCGTTGGATAGGGCAGGAAGCGCTAATGCGGAGGTGGGGGGAGGACCTGGCGGAGCAGCCGTATGACACACGCGTAACGGCTGCCATTCGCACAGTCCTTGAGCGGTGTATGCGTCGAAAACGCAAGGCCCTCACCTTCCGTCTGACGCAGGTGTCGGACGGCCCAAAGGTAGCCGACGACTGAATGTCACGATTGTGGCGCAGCGGTAGACTCTGCCCAGCACACCCTCGAGGTGTGCCTGAGATGTGCGGCGCTGCGTCAGGGTCTGACGTTGGTCCTCGGAGGGAATTCGGTTACATGTTTATTAGTAATTAAAAATTTGTAAATTTTTGTAATAAGCTAATTTTCTTTCTTATTACGTATTTGGCGGTTAAGTTCTAGGAAACAGTGTTAAAGTAAAATTTTTAATGTATATTTAAGAAATTGGTGATAAATTACTATTTTTAATTAATAAAAGTGTGACTAGGACAACCCTATACACGATGAACATTCCTTGTACGGTCTGATCGTCTGGTAGTGACAACGGATTCGGTCCGCGGATATGGTCCGCCGGACCAAATCCCTTCGTGTGTTAGTACTATTATTAAGTGCACTAACTACAATTGAGTAAGTACTCACATTAAGCTATACTTGGAGCTAAGAGTTAATAAAGTGCTTCTAGTAATTTCAGAGGTTCATTCAAGTCAATAAATAGAAAAGTTTCCTAAATCATTACGATTAAAATGTTTTATGCGAAATTAAAATCTATAATAATAGATTTTAATTTCGTAAAACTAATTTACTAATTACGAAATTAAAATCTATAATAATAGATTTTAATTTCGTAATTAGTAAAATATTGCTACAGAAAAACACGGAGTGATGAATTATAACATATTGATGTTCATATTATATAAATTGATACATCTGTAATTATCAAGCTATTTATAAAAATAAAAATGAAATAAAATAAAAAATGGAATTTTTTCTTTAGTTAAGTCGGGTAAATACAATAACAGAACTAATTTTAGAAAGACGATAACTTACAGAAAAATACGTTCGTTCAGATCAGTTAAACAAAAACAACTTTAATATATATGCTTACAGTTTTTGAAACCACGTGATCTTCGAGGAGGCAGAGAATGTGGGTTTCCCATCTTCTGAAAAATTTAGCACCTAATATTTTGTCCACGACAGTTCTCGTGTGCTGGAAGCAGCATACTCTAAGATTTCCTTCCGTGGCTAGTTTGTAGCGTGGGCCGGGCGGTGGGACGGGGACACCGGCAGCGTTATTATTTTTTGACCCACTGCTATCAGCACAACATTCTGGACTAGAACCCTGTTAACAAAATATTAACTTTAATATAAATACGAGTGTCCATTTTAAATTTAAAGATATTATTATTTAAAAGATTAACATAGGTATAGTATTGTGTAAAAATGTGTCGTTCAAGCTACAATTAAAAAAAAAAAAGAAACAATTACAAATTCATAATGCCTCGTATTCATACTGCCCCGTACCAATCAATCATATCTACAATACTATCCTACATTTCACATAAATGCTATTTTATATACCTTTACAGCAGTTCACTGCTCATAAAATGGATCTATTGGTTAGGTATGGACGAATTTGTAAGCTGTAAGATAACTTAGTAGTTAACCGTCTTAATAATATAAAAAAAAAGCGGCCAAGTGCGAGTCGGACTCGCCCATAAAGGGTTCCGTAGCAGCAAGTAACATCATATAAAAGTTCTTGCTTTTTTAAATATTTGAGTTGATTGAATGAAAGGTAAATTGCGGTTCAAACCAATTTTCGATGAAAGTTTGCATGGTAATGTACATTATATATTTTTTTTAGTTTTATCATTCTCTTATTTTAGAAGTAACGGGGATGTGACACATTTTACCTCTTTGAAAGTGTCTCTCGCGTTAAGTTTAGAAAAAAATTATATTAGAAATCTCAATATCATTTTAGAAGACCTATCCATAGATACCCCACACGTATGGGTTTGGTAAACATTTTTTTTTAATTTCAGTTCTAAGTATGGGGAACCCGCAAAATTTATTGTTTTTATTTCTATTTTTGTATGATAATCTTAATGCGGTTCACAGAATACATCTACTTACCAAGTTTCAACAGTATAGTTCTTATAGTTTTGAAAAAAAGTGGCTGTGACATACGGACGGACAGACAAACATGACGAATTGATAAGGGTTCCGTTTTTTTGCCATTTGGCTACGGAACCCTAAAAAGTATATCTCAAAAACATTTTCAAGAATTGTACACTATCGAACGCTTTGTTTGTTTAACAGAAGGCAAAATTATAAATGAATTGACATAAAATAGAGCCATTAAATTATTATATTAGCAATATAAGCTGAGTCTCAAATGTAAGTTTAACAAGTTTTCATTCA
This sequence comes from Euphydryas editha, assembly GCA_036937285.1. Classification (NCBI taxonomy): domain Eukaryota; kingdom Metazoa; phylum Arthropoda; class Insecta; order Lepidoptera; family Nymphalidae; genus Euphydryas; species Euphydryas editha. Next base: position 13,181,824 of record JAUPFZ010000003.1, read on the forward strand.
AGTTTGCGTTTGTTATGTAAGTCCTAAAATGTGATCCTGGAAATTTTAACTGTTCTGGTCTTTGTTAATTAATAATTTAATATTACAACATATCTCCATATCTGTCATTATTGTTTTTCGAATATGTTTTGATATGGGTATTTTTCCTCGTGTCGACAATACTGGTGATAACATTGCTTAGGTATATAGAAAGTTACTAACACAGTTTATATTGGTTAGTAGGGCGTATTCGAAACGAAAATGTTAAACAAATGATCTATTTTTTAGGAATAAAGCCGAAACAATGTACAATATTTAATTTTGCATTTTTTTTTGTGTTCAAAATCAAGGTAATAACACAAAAGACTTGTTTTCTGTGTGAGGACGGCCCCATTATTTTATTTTATAATAAGTTATAACATAATAGTAGTATGTAGTAATAACAGAGGAACACGTGGGTTCCGTTGGCAACCTTAGCATTTTGTACCAATATATGTATGTATATAAAAAAAAAAGAATGAAACGAAACGTTTTTTTTTTGTTTGTTATGTCAGGACAAGTTTTGTATAGAAGAAAATTAAAAGAAATTTTTTTTTAATTGAAATCAGATTTTTTTAAATATAAAAGTGAGTGAGTCAATGTGACAGAATGACATTCAGTGTTCAGCCAGCTACAGCATAAGTCTACACTGCTAACATCTAACGCACATATCCAAAACCCCGAGAGGTTTCAGCTAGAATTATTAAATCGTTTCGATTGCCTTGACGATTGTGTTTTTGTGGACGAGGATCGAGTCGGGAGCCGATTTTACAGACCCGACCGTAAATGCGGCACCCGAAAGCTCTCTGACCAAACTGAAAATCTTATGGAAGAGCGACTACTATTAAATCTGCAGTTCTCTGGTGACGCTAAAGCATATATAGGCCGATCAACGAACGTATATGAAGGAGGTCGAGAAGTTTTATGTACAGTTGTATACCTCGGTCCCCCAAACTGTTCTTAGCTCAGTTGATATCCCGGATATGAGCTTGTCCGAGATTAATATGGCTTTGGAATAGCCCAAAAACAACAAGGCACCAGGGAAGACCGTACTACGTCAGAGCTTCTAAAATCAAGTAGAATAACGGTACTTAAAGTCTTTCAGAAGCTCTTTAATACCTTATTGCTCGTGGGCATAGCGCCGAAAGCCTGGAACGAAAGCGTTGTGGTGCTCTTCTTCAAGAACGGCGATAATACCTAGTTGAGGAATTACAGGCCCATTTTGCTTCTGAGCCACATTTATAAGCTGTTCTCTAGAGTCATTACGAATCGTCTGACAGGCAAGTTTGATGACTTTCCGTCCCCCGAACAAGCCGGTTTCCGAAAAGGCTATAGAATCGTTGACCTCATACATACGAAGATTATACAAAAGACCGAGGAGTATAATCAGCTAATGTGCTTAGCGTTTGTAAACTATGAGAAAGCCTTCGATTCGATCGAAAATTGGGTAGTGCTGCAGTCTCTTCAGCGGTGCCATATTGGCTACCGGTATATCAGTGTTACAGTTTTTGTACAATAACACCAGTATGTCAATTCCAGTACAGTAGCATAGCATGAGAGCGATTCCAATCCAGCGAGATGTGAGACAGAGAGATGTTTTCTCTTCGAAACCGCTTACTGCTGTATTGGAAGAAGCTTTCAAGTTCCTGGAATGGAAAGGATTCGGCATCAATATTGCCAGGTACCTAGTACATAACTCACCGTCGATGTATATATTTTTATTTAAACACATTTATAAAAAAAATAATAGTTGTAACAAAAGACGGAGTTAATGACTAGTGGCATTCTCTTCCAGTCAACCTTTAGGCCATAAAGAAGAAAAAAATTGTAGGCGGTAGCGGTATACATACACACATACAGACATAAAAATATTATATATACGACGATATCGTGGTAACGGCAGAATCCTTGGAAGACCTTAGCATAATAAGCATGTTCGGTGACGTCGACGGAGAACATGAACAAGACGAAATTCATATCGAATGCCCATATCGTGCCCGCCCCGATATCAGCTGGGAATTCCACTCTCGAAGTTGTTGACGAGTACACCTACAACAAAAGGGCAATCTTGGTAGGTCCAACGTTGAGAAAGTAATGGACGGGGTTCTGAAAGTAAAAGTATCCATTACTTAGTGCCGTAAGTCAAAGTATTCGACCAATGTGTGTTACCAGTGATGATATACGGATTTGAGACGTGGTATGTACTCGTAACTATGGGCCTTTTAAACAAGCCCAAAGTCACACAGCGAGCAATGGTAAGCTATTATTCTTTGCGAGATCCAGTCAGGAATTATGCGATCCGCAGATGAACTAAGGTCGCCGACATAGTCCAGTGGATTTGGAAGCTGAAGTGGCAGTAGGCAGGATACATAATTCGTAGAACTGACGGTCGCTGGAGCAGAAAGTTTCTCAAGTGGAGACCACGTACCAGTTAGCGAAGCGTCGGACAGCCGACCACGAGATGGACAGACGACTTGAGGAGAGTCGCCAGAAGTTGAATGGAGGTTGCTTCGAATCGGTCGCTCTAGAGGTCTATGTTCAGCAATGAACATCCAATGGTTGAGATGATAAAATAATGTTTTTTTTTTTTAATTTTTATATATTATTAGAAATAAAGAGAGCTGAGACTGAACAGTAGATAGAACATTAATGTTGTAATATTTTGAAAAAATCACCTTGTGTTTGACAGAGTAGATCACCACCTCATTAAATTGGTTTTTTTTTTATAACTAGACGAAATAGCAATATTGCACATACTTAATGTACGATATCGTTATTGTTAGCTCCTCATTAAAATCCATGAAAATAGTATTGTTACTCATCAAATAAAGCAACTTGATTTATATTTCGAAATCTTACTTTTATTCTCTCTATACGAGTGCTACGACCTACGATTATTTCTGTTGGATTTTTATTATCTTACTAAGAAGTAGTGCAAAATATTCTGTTTTCGTTTTCAGCACGAAAAGTTCCTCAACGTAACATGATAAACAACTGTGACGTCATTCATATATTTATTTTATATAGACTTGAAATTTTATTATGAATTAACACAAAAAAATATGTTTCGTTTTATTGAAATTTAATTATTGAAATTTAATTATTAGACTAACGATGTTAACATCGTTAGTCTAATAAAGGAATTTGTTGAGTTTTGTCCTATTTGAAGGAGGATTATGGATTATTTTATAATATTTCATGTACATGATGCCCCACGCAGCCTAAAACTTTATTTCGAATGACTGACCTTCTTTAATATTCAAATATATACTGTCTATACTAATATTATAAATCTGAAGAATAAGGTTTGTTTGTCTGCTAGTTGAACGTGGTAATCTCAGAACATGCCAGCGATTTGAAGAAGAATTTTTGCGTTAGAAATGTACTATATGAAGATTGAATACAAAACGTTACACACGGCTCGCCTAGTTTCTTACATTATGTCAGGTCATGAACTCGACCATTTAGGAACAAAAAACATCCATGTTTAGACGATAGTATTTTTTGTCATTTGCTAAGTTATCGAGCCTCCTTTCTCCCCACATCTTTTACTTTCCTATCACCACTACATAATTATTATAAAACAAATTCCCCTGCCGCGTCTGTCTATCTGTCGGCCTGTCTGTATATTCACGATAAACTCAAAAACTACTGAACGGATTATCATACGGTTTTCACTAGTAGGAATTTAATATCTGTTCATACATATAGTTTTGCGCCCCTTCCCACACCTTCTACACTAGTCCTCTGCCCAAAGGTTGCCTGGAAGAGATCGCTGTGTTAGCGATAAGGCCGCCTGATGCAACTGATGCAATGTGATTGATGTAATTTACCTATATGTATTGTCTCTTTATTGTATCGGTGTGCAAAAGTATAAATAAATAAATAAATAAATAAATTTCTAGAGGAACAATTATCTGTCAAGGTTTTGTGTAAATTGGTTAAAATATGATGATCATTGTTGGAAATATCGTTCAAAGTCAAGTCGACTGTTACGTTAGTCACCTTAAGTATTTCATGCATAATATGACACTTTACACCATATATATTGAGATTTTGTGTAATTTGGCCATAATACAACATAGTTTAAAAAATATTACACAAAAACGCGTAAGTGCCACCTATTCTATGGCGCTTACGACCTTCTTTTCGCGAGAATTCGATTGATCACAATGGAGCGTCAGTCAGCGCGGCGCGCAGGGCGGGGTAGAGGGGCGGTTCAAGTAATAACGTGCCGGCGGTTGTGTTCATTTGAAGTTTTTTCATATAGCTAATTCGATTCTCGGAGTGATTTATTACTTACGATTACTACTGCAGGCATAATTTTATTATTTTAGTTAGTATATTTTAAGTTAAAATAGGTATAGATTACTTTTCAATTTTTATTTCAGTCGTATTAGAAATGCTTTTTTAAATTTGATTATAGGATTGTAGTTTTATTTAGTTTGTATTTATGTAAATGTATGTTTCGTGGCTAATCTGCTGCGCCGTTTGTGATGAAATTTGATAGGACATAGGCTACTTTTTATCAATATACCCACGCGGGCGAAGCTGCGGGCGGAAGCTAGCGTTAAATAAAATATTAATTTTATTTATTTATTTATTTACTCTTTATTATACACGTACAAAAAGAAACAAACTGTTTAAGTATAAAATAAAAGACTTATGTAAAAAAGGCGGTCTTATCGCTAAGCAGCGATCTCTTCCAGACAACCAACGTGAAGGAGTTAATGTGATAAAAAGCGGTGAGGGTGTACATAGTAAATAAAAAATTAAAAATAAAAGAGTATAAAACAAACTATACATAAGCAACTAATCAATACAAATCAAAATACTCAATATAAAACAACGTGTTACATAAATAGTATACAGTATAGGTACCTACGTACACTACATATATAAATACGTAACAAAAATAAATACAATAACATATTATATAACTTAGTATAATACGAGTATATATATATATATATATATATATATATATATATATATATATATATATATAATTTTATGTGTCTCTAATTGTCTACTGCGTTTATATAAAAATCAACTATAATGTACTAGTTACTTATCAATATGGCCTATGCATCATTACAGGATCTTATTTGGCATAGCCACTTGCAGAATTATTTTTAGGCCATATAATCTTGATTTTTTTTAGACAAAGTTTTTTTTGGCGATGTTTTTAGTGTTTGTTAGGTCTATTTCATTACCAGTAACGTTATATAAAATAATTTTTGGTTATTTGTCACATCAAAGCTGGAGAAAAAGTTGTTTATTTGAATTCACTAATTCAAAAGCAAGAACTATTTTGAAAACTTTTTTTACCTTAGATAGCTCGTATAAAGAGAAAGGTTACAGGTTATAAGTTATCACGTTATGACTGCCAGGATGTGTGAAGTAAACGTGATTGTCAAGTGTTAACACGTCTAGCGATTATTAAAAGTCAATGCGGGCAAATTTCCATAGGTGTGGCCTAATGATGACAAACTTTTTTCGAGTTTAATGTAGCTTTTTTTGGACCGAACAGAAAGACCGAAAAGACCGAAAAGAACCGACAGAAACCTATCACATTGACAATTGTAGGTAAAATCAATATTATGTTTAATTATTTCATATAGCAAAATTTTATATTAAGATAAGAAATATAGTGATTCTCGGTTGTTTTTAATATAAAAAATTTAATAATAGCTGTTTCAATAATCACGTGTTCCGCCAAATTTTTGACACTAGACGTTGCTGACGCGTACAAATACTTGAGTTTAAATTTGTGTAAAATAATAATAAAAACAATAAAAGACATAACATAAAATAACTTTTACACTTGTTAATAAATTAATAAATTAAACTAAGATAGCATATATATACATAATATTAAAATAGATAGTGATAGTAATAATAATGTAATTTAAACATACATTCAATTTTCGTTGTGTGGGTGTATGTATTCTGGTCTGTGATCATTCATCAATTTTATAATAAGTTTTCTGTGTCGGTATAATCTAGTCCCAAAAGCCAAAGTTCAAGTTCTTTTTTCAGTTTGTGAGTAGTGAGATTTTGAATTTTGAATTTATTGATTATGCCATTATATAGACGCGGTGAAAGGAAATATGGATGACGTCTTGCAAAAGTTGTATAAGAATACAGAATGGAGATTCGATATAGTCGCTGCTTTTGTCGGTACTTATGATCTGATGAGACTACAGCAGATCTATGCATAGAAATAATACTTCTAAGTAAGAACAGTTGTCTAACTGTCAACAATTCGCAGTCTCTATACAGTAGATCCGTACTATACCTAAAGGGTTTACCAAGCATGACTTTGAGAACCGATTTCTGAGCTCTTTCGATTCCGATCATAGTGGTTATAGGAGCTCCACCCCAAACTGTTATAGAGTAAGTGATAAGGGATTGGCAAAGAGCCTTGTATACATATAGCATAAGATTTTTTGGAGATGAGTGTTTGAGAGACTTGAACACGTAGGAAATTTTTCGAATTCTGGATGCAAAATTGGTTATGTGGTTTTTGTATGAGAAATTTTCGTCAATTGTAACTCCCAAGTATTTTATAAAGGTTGTGCGTGCTTGAAGATGATGCTCGACTACACACATGTAATTTTAAACATGATAATGATGGAGGTTGTGGTTTGCGCGTTTCATGAAAAGCTATGTAATAAGTTTTATCAAGATTTAAGGTAAGTAAATTTCTCAAAAGCCAATCTGCTATATTTGATAATCCTTTTTCTGCGGCTTTATATGTTTCTTCCCAAGTAGTTCCTTGAAAGATTAACGCTGTATCATCAGCATAACAAATAATGTCTTCTTTTCCTTGTATTGATTCAATTATGTCGCTTATGTAGATAAGGAATAGTGTAGGACCAAGAACGCTTCCTTGTGGAACACCGAATAGAAAATCTATTATATTTTATCTATTTTATTATCAATAAAAATATTGATAGATACTTTTTTACGCGAACATTCCTACTTATAGTATTCGTTTAATGGTGCTCCATTCTGGCCAATCGAATCCGCGAGAAAAGAAGATCCATGTAATAGCGCCATATAATTGTGTAGCACTTACGAGTTTTAGCGTGATATTTATTAAAATATGTTATATTATGGCCAAATTACCCAAAATCTTTATAAATTGTAGCCTATATGTTATTCTGATGTATAAGCTATGTTACTGTAAAGTTTCATCTAAATCCGTTCAGTAGTTTTTGTGTGAAAGAGTAACAAACATACAAACTTTCGCATTAATAATATTAATAAGACTAACTGTTTCCCGCCCGCTTCGCTGGTAGTATAATAAAATTGATTTTCAAAATCTAGACTTGAAACTCGATTGATATGATATTTCTCTTAGGGGCTCGCTCGACCCCCTCCCCCCTAAAAGCCTCACGTAATTTGTGGACGGCCCCTTATACGGAATTAAATTTAATATAATATGTCATTAATGACCGTTCTGGTGTAGTGGTGCGAATAGTCACCTCAAAACGCGCGCCGGCGGTCGCGCTTTCGTTTCCCGCTCGGGACAGATATTTGTATTTGTACAAATATTTATTTCCGGTCTGGATGTATGTCCTTGTGGGTCTATTCAGCGTGCCTCGGAGTAATGAAATGAAATGATGAATGAATGATGCTCCTTTATGGAGAAGAGGCCTTTGCCCAGCAGTGGAACGCTTACAGGCTGATTCAAGATAGAGATGTCCTTTCTTAAAAATCATCTTCACACTCCCCACCACTCTTACGCAACCTGCATATAGGGTCGATTCCCGCCAAATCTTATCTTAGCCAATCTAATTATTAAAAAAAAAAATCTGCCAAATTGGAACTCTTGGTTCAAAAGCTTCAGATGTCTTAGAATACGTCGACTTTTTCTTATCTAATAACCTTCCTTTCATAAATATCGTAAAATGAACCAAAAAAAAAATCGACTTAAGAAATATTCCTGCAAAGGTCTGAATTTATAAAAGCTTTGGCTTTTTATTAAAGATTCTTATACTAACCCGGGAAAAATAATCAGGCCTGATCATGCATGAAAGTACAGGTATAATCAAGTCTAATATCAGGCATGAGTAGGCATGACCATGTATGATCAGGTCTGAACGTATTTTTACTCTTCACGTATGATCATGCATGAACAGACCTGATCAGACATGAACAGGCATTATGTTGTCTAATTTCAGGCCTGCTCATACATGAACAGGCCTGATCAGTTTTTCCCGGAAAATTTGGAGTCTATAAAAGCTATAACTCGGAAATTTAAAATTTTCATTGATAATACCCACCCCTACAATCCTTATTGGGGATGAGTTATCATAAAATCCGCTCATAGATCATTTCTACATCACATATAAAAGATTCCTACCAAATTTGAAGCCTGTAGGAGCTATAGTTTAAAATCGGGAATTTTTCATTGTTGACGCCCCCGCAACGGCCCTTCTGGGTGGAATTTAAATTGGAATTTTGAATTTCGTGAAATTCGTTCTTAGCTGACCTCTACTAGGCGAAAAAAAATATCTCTACCAAATTGTAAATCTCTATGCCTTATGGTTCCAGAGATATCGTGATGCGTCAATACATAGGTGGAAATATGTCATATATATGGGTAATTCTCATTTTTGAAAAAAAAAAAGAGAGACTGACTATCATTTTTACAAGCTGTGGTACTTAAATGCCGTGGTTATGATTTATATTATTAGAATATAAGTTTAAAATACTATAAATTTAGAAAATATACACATAAATTAGCTGAATAGTGATTTTTTTATTAAGTGCCAATTCATGAATAATGTCCCTACCATGAGTGTATAAAAAAAAATAATTTTAGGGGTTTCTTCCATGTAATAAATATGAAAAAAGAATATCAAATTATATAATAATAATATAAAGAATAATATATTTGAAGATAATAATATATTTTTTATTTTTTTAATATATTTGAAGGTGAAACCTACAAATATCTCGGAATGTCAGAGACATTGGGCATTGATGACGGAGCCATGAAACAACTGATAAGGGAACGATTCTTTGGCCGGCTGAAGAAAGTGCTTAACAGCTTTTTATCGGGCGGTAACAAGGTACGTGCCTTTAACAGTTGGGTTATGCCCTTAATCGTCTATACCTTCGGCATTCTGAGATGGACTCAAACTGAGTTAGATTGCCTTGATCGCAAAGTCCGTAAAATGTTAACAATATACCGAATGCATCACCCTCGTTCATCTTTGATGAGATTATACATCCCACGAAAATGTGGTGGTCGAGGCTTTTTAAACGCAAAAGACCTCCACAATCGTGTGGTGTATAATCTCCGAGAATATTTTTTAAACATCAAAAACGATATGCACAAGGATGTTGTTGCCGTTGATAAGGGCTTTACTCCGCTGTCCTTAGGCAAAGAGAAATGGCGTAAACCTATAGTAATGAGTACCATTGACCGCGTGGCCATATGGAGGAACAAAGAACTGCATGGTCGGTTCTACAAAGCTCTGACAGATATAGATGTAGACCAATCCAGTTCTGTGTCCTGGCTACAACACGGGAATCTGTTTGGGGAGACTGAAGGTTTTGTCTGTGCAATTATGGATGAAGTTATCAAGACGAACAATTACCGGAAACATATCATGAAAGATGGAACTCCAGACATATGCCGAGCATGTCGTAGGCCTGGCGAATCCATCAGACATATTGTTTCCGGTTGTGGTCGTCTTGCTAACGGTGAGTATTTGCACAGACATAACCAAGTAGCCAGGATTATCCACCAACAACTTGCTCTTCGATATGGCCTCGTTGAAAATGAGTTACCGTACTATAGATACAATCCAACGCCATTTCTTGAAAATAGTCATGCGTTGCTCTACTGGGATCGGTCTATTATCACTGACAGATTTATTGCAGCCAATAAACCTGATATAGTGCTAGTAGACCGATCAACGCGCCGAGCTATTATTGTTGATATTACAATCCCGCATGACGATAATCTCGTAAAGGCGGAAAAAGAAAAATTAAGTAAATATTTAGACCTTGCCCACGAGATTACCGCCATGTGGAATGTGGACTCAACAATAATTGTTCCTATTGTTGTGTCGGTCAATGGCCTATTAGCGAAGAGTTTCGACCAACACCTTAAGAAACTCTCGCTCGACTGTTGGATCAAGGGTCGGATTCAAAAGGCGGTGTTACTTGAAACGGCCCGCATTGTGAGGAGGTTCCTCAGCCTGGAGCCTTAACCACCGATGGCCTGGGACTCAACCTGCCACCGGAGGAATACCTTTTTTATATTTTTAAATATTTTTATTTGTATTTTTTATAAATATATTTAAAAATGTAATTATAGGGAAAAATGTTGAATAAAAGAAATATAATAATAAGTTTAATTATTACTTAAATAAACAATATTATATGTATATACTATGCAGATTATCATCATCAATGTATAGAAATTGTGATCAATTTATTGGTCCCTTCCATGGATTTAAGTCACACCACTCGTATTTATAAAAATATTATGCAAATGCTTCTGGACATACGGAAGGAAATCATCCCCCATCTTGATTCAGTTGTCAGTTCTAAACGGAGTTATTATCGGTACGAGAAATTTCATTTTCAATTTCTGTTCTCAAAACTCGTTATTCATAAGAGGTCACAACTACGTTGATCGTCAAAGGTATGTATGTGCACTTCAACTATGAACTTTAGTTTGTGGTATATTTGCTTATTTGTATCAAAAACACTTTGCTAAACAAAAGTCCTGCTAAGTCAAACATGAACATTTTATATGTTCATGTGCGATTTAGAGGATATTTGACGTGGTAACGTCTTGTAAATCGATGAATGCCGGCTGCATGCACGAAGAAGTGTCACCTGTCGCGAACGAGAGCGCCGAACAAGCGATAGAGAGGCACGATCGGCCTAAGCGTTCGGCTTGTAAATGAAAAACAATAACGCAGATTGGAGGATCTTAAATATCACACATGTATATAAGTTGTAAATAAATTGTTACTTGTAATTAATCTGTATAATTTAAGTAATAAAATATTTGAATTAACGAGTGCAAATAAATGTTAATTTATCGAAAAAAAAATGTAATTAATTGAATTAAATCATTCTTTGTATTGTAAAAAATAATTATAACTCAGTGATAATAATTTTTTAAGTTTTAATTATTCAATTAATAAAACTATGCAATTTGTTTTCAATGTTTTCTTATGACTTTATCACGTAAAATTATCGTCCGTAAACCGAGTTTACAGACAACCCATTTTTTTGGATGACATTAATGTAGTGAATGTCACTTCCATGGATATTTTTTTCAATACCTATATTGTTTTTACTTTAGGGGCTGCAAGCTCTGCGAATATTTTACCCTCAAAGAAAAACAATTAACCTGCTAAGGTCCATCATCACTTTCATCGTAAAGACATTTTCATCTGATCACCTCTTTATTTTCTAAAAATGAGAATTACCCATATATAGATTACAATGTCTTATTACACAAACGATGAATTTCTAAAACAAAACATGTTCTAAATTGAAACATATATATTATGAAGTGGAATCGTGCAATTAGTTGATCGGTATACTTGAGCCAAATGTAGGTGTGGTCGCGTTTATACAAAATGAAATTGAAATTATAATTACAACACTCAAACAATGTCTGTTTTTACGGCAGTAGGGACCTTCTGGTTCAAATCTACAAAAATATATTTAGATACAAAATTATTTAATTTAATGCTGAGGCATCGCTATCCAATTTTTTTAATCCATATTTAACACATCTACTTTGCTATATCTGTAATTATACTGATATTGTTATTTATCAAATAATCTATATAGTTATTACGTTACTAGTTTAGGTGACGGTGAAAATCAGATATTATAGATTCTCAATAGTACAATAACAGACCATCACATGGTATTCTTGTCGATATATTGTGATAGATCTCATAATGAGGAAAATCTGAAGAAAGTTGTAATAGTTTTTGATAAAGCCTACCATAGTTTGACCCTGAAAATATTTTTTTAGTCTTGTAAACATAGTGATCCTAATATCTTGGCTAACTTACTAATTGAAGTAATACAGAGTTACAGACCTGCTTAAAGAAACATACTAAGAGTATCTGCACTGCTAGTAAAAAACGTATACTCAAGCCTTGGATGAATGAAGGTATTTTACGGTGTACCCGATTACGAATGCGATCTAATCCATGTGATAAAATTTTAAAAATCACATTTAAAAGATATCGAAATTTTTGCAATGAATTGATTAAAAAGGTGAAACGAGATTATTTCAAAAAACAGCTAGCTAAATCAACAAGAAACTATAAATTACTTTGGAACACGATTAATAACATAACACGCTTTAAAGCCCTTAAAATACCTAGCACCAATCTTCTCAATCTAACGGAGACCCCCTTACAATCAGTCAATCAGGTCAATCATTTCTTTCCGGGTATAGGTAGGTCTCTTGCTTGGGCCATTGCTGATTGTAGAAATCCACATACTGTTTATACTGATCCAGCTATATCTGACTCTCAGTTCAGTTCTTTTGGTATATTAGATAGAGATTCATCTGAAGTACAAAGTACGCTCATGACCTTGGATTCAAGAAGCGCAACAGGATGAGATAATACCTCAACCGCATTTCTGAAAAGGCCAAGTAAATTGTAATTAGTGATTTAATTAATTTAATTTTTGAGAAGGGTATATTTCCGAGCATATTAGCTTTATAGCCTTTAAGCAATCTATTCCCACTCTTGTATATAAGAGTGGAAACACAGATGAAATCACTAATTATAGACCGTATCTGTTTTGACTTCTATTTCGAAAATTATGGAAAAAATACTGAACAAAAGACTCCTGAACTATCTCGACAAATTCAATATTATTTCTAAGTAGCAGTATGGCTTTCGTAAAGGCACATCGACCGAGGATGCTGTAGGGGATCTCACTAAATTAATTGTTCAACAGGTTGAGAAAAACAAAAAGTGAGGGTATTCTTAAACTTAAAAAAAGCTTTCGATACAGTTTCTGTACCTATTGTATTGAGGAGACTAGAGGGTCTTGGTTTTAGGGACAAATCTCTGTCTCTATTTGCAAGTTACCTTAAAGACAGGAAACAGTCCGTCAAAATCAGAGATATTTGTTAGCAATACTGAAACTTGTTGACTACGGAGTCCCCCAAGAAAGCGTGATTGGCCCGAGACTATATACATAAATCAATTATGTAATATGAAGCTCAAAGACGGTCAAATGTTTTCCTATGCAGATGACACTGCCATTGTCTTCACGGGAGATACATGGTTTGCTGTAAAGGAAACAGGAACTGAATTAGGTCTAGCCAAGGTGGCAAAATGGCTTAATGAAAATTTACTAACTTTGAACATCACCAAAATCAATTACGTTTGCTTTACGAAGTTTAATAATACTCAACCTACACCTAATTTTATAATAAAAATTCATAAATGCTCTGACGCTATAAAGTCTGAATGTGACTGTTCTCAAATAAATTAGGTCACTAGTGTAAAATACCTTGGGGTTATGGTTGACCAGAGATTGTCTTGGTATTCGCATCTGGAATTGATTAAAACCCGGATTAGGAAACTAATTTGGATATTTAAAATCTCTGCGGCATGTTTGTACAAAATCCTTACTAAATAAAGTATACATATCATTGTTTCAATCAACGGTGGGCTATTGCATTCCCATATGGGGTAGAGCAGCTAAGACCAGGTTCCTGGAACTGGAAAGAGCTCAACGATGCTTGATAAGTAAGTAATGTACTGCAAACCGTACAGTTTCGCCACCACTGAATTATATGAACTATGTAATCTGCTTTCGGTAAGAAAACTTTACATATTAACAACAATATTAAAGCTCCATAAATGCTTGAAGTATCAACCTCCATCAACCAACAGACGTAGAAATTACACATTGCCCTATATTGACTCGTTTAAAAGTAAATTTGCGTCGAGACAATATACAAGACAATCTATTTAAGTACAGTAATACCCCGAGTTACGCTACCCCGTTTTACGCGAATTCGGAGATACGCGGTTTTTCTTTTTGATCACCACTCGCACTGTGTTCGATTCGAGCGTGTTCTGTGTGGAATTATTTCACGTACGCAGTGCACATTATTGATTTATATTTAATTATGTCACCCAAAAGACCAAAAAATGAGTCATTTGAACCTAATAAGAAACGAAAAACACTGTCTTTGGAGTGTAAACTAAATATATCAAAGACTTGACTATTATAAAAAAGTTACTGGCTTGCTACGAGGAAATTTTACGTGAGAAGAAGAAAAACTTAACACGTCAGACGACGTTGTTAGAATATATGAAGCCTTCGACATCAAATTAACTTCGGTTTACCTTGTTTTATTCATAATAATGTAAATTGTTTTTATTATCTAACATTTTATTAAACATGTTTCCTCTAAATTATTGTTTTCTTTAGACTGGGGTCCCGATCAAACAAATTTTATACGTATTTATATGCAAAGTTGAACCCCGACTTACGCGAATTCGACTTACGCGGCTATCGCTTGGTCCCACCAATCGCGTAAGTCCGGGGTATTACTGTACTTATTTAATCAAAAAAACCGGGAAGTAGACATGAATGAATTACAATGAATGCAAGAAGGCTTTAACAGACTGGTTAGTAAGACTACCAGTTAGTTAAGTTAACTATAAAGAAATACACTCATTTGCAAAAAAAACGGGCGGTTTCGATTTTCTTCCCTGAAAAAAATAAAATACCAAAAAGGTTTTAATTATTTGAACATGTTACTGGCCAGTTATAAAAGTGCCATAATGTTTATAAGAGTACATTCCAAATTCAAATTTTTGACTGAGCCTGGTTTTCAAAGAAAATAACTTTTAACTACATTTTGTGGCGCGAATTCCCTATAGTTAATATCGACTCTAATTAACTTTTTGTCAATTTTTATTAAATTATCTGGTGTCCTTGACATTTAAAAGTATTGTTATTGCTGTTTAGCAATCTCGAAAATGGTAGATAAAGTGATAAAAGTGAGCAAAATTATTGCGCTGCTTGAAGAAGGTTGCAGTCAATGCTTCGTCGCTCAGAGGCTAAATGTGAGTCGGTCGACAGTTCAAAGGACCTGGCAGCGCTATCAAGAGACTGGTTCCGTCAAGAGAAGGCCTGGTTCTGGCAGAAAGACATGTACTGAACCACGGGATGATCGTTTTCTAGTTAGTCAAGCGTTGAGAAATCGCAAATCTTCTTATGTGGACCTCAAGAACACCCTCGAAGAAGTAAGAAATGTGCAAATTAGTATATGGACGGTCAGGAGGAGGCTTCTCGCTACTAATATACACAGTCATCGCCCGGCACGCGGCCCTAAATTACTCCGTGGACATCGAGTTGCCAGGCTTAGCTTCGCTCGAAATTGTGTGTCATGGACTCATGAAGACTGGGATAGGGTATTGTTCTCCGATGAAGCCAGGATATCTCTGCATGGTGAAGACCGACGTCGGCGAGTGCTACGTAGACGAGGAGAACGCTTTGCAGAGGCATGTTTTGAAGAAATCACACCTTATGGAGGGGGCTCTGTTATGTTTTGGGCAGGAATAAATTCTATGGATCGTACGGAGTTAGTCTTCATCGAAAACGGTACACTGACTGGACACCGATACATAACGGAAGTTCTAATTCCTTATGCGCAACCCGCTTTAACCGCTCTTGGCGAAAACTCAATTTTTATGGACGACAACGCTCGCGCCCACCGGTCTGGCGGTGTGGATGCGTATATGCTAGAAGTCGGAATTCGTCGTTTGGACTGGCCAGCTAGAAGTCCGGACCTCAATCCCATAGAGCATGTCTGGGACGTTCTGAAGCGACGAGTGAGATCAGTGCAGCCGGCTCCGCAGACCATCAGAGAGCTAAAGAATGTGATTACCGCGGAGTGGGAACGTATTCCCCAAGAAACCTTAAAAGATATACTCACTAGCATGCCCAGACGAATGCAAGCTGTGATTTCAGCAAGAGGGGGTCACACTCAATACTAAACTTTTATCTGCTTTTAATGTATTCAAGAAAAACAAAGAAATTAACGCGTTTCATTTTTATTTAGCGAGCAGGTACAATCATAGTGTTTTGAGCTTAAACATTATTTCTTAATAATTTAATTAAAATGTTATGATAAAACTGATGAAAACTATTCCTTCCTAATTAATTTATAAAATTCTGAGGATAACAATATCTAAAATTGTCAAACAAACTAATAGTAACTATAAAATAGTTCTTTGCTTAAGTGCCCGTTTTTTTTGCAAAAGAGTTTAGAATCCTTGTTTGAAAACTGCTTTATATTATACACACAGAAACATACACACAAACATTATAATAATACACACGATTTATACAAAATAGTATTTTACTGTTATTATTGTTTTTATTTTTAATTCAATTATGTGCAAATTGTTATATGAAGTATAATAATCGTCATAGTCGTAGAATAGTGACGGATCTTGCAGATTTGAAACTTTGCAGGATAGACGTTTCAAACAGTTATGTTGTTTTAGTTGTATATTTGAAATGTCTGCCCTGTGTGGTTTTGAATTTGTGAGATCCGTCGCTATTCTATGACTATGACGAAACACCAACAAAACATACAACAACGACAAAATAGTTGTTTGAAGTGTCTGCCCTGTAAAGTTTTAAATTTGTAAGATCCGTCATATAGGTATTTCGTAATTTATATTTTGTAGTACTTATTAATTGTATGTATATTGGTTTTTATGAGTATTGTATATATATATATATATATATATATATATATATATATATACATATACTCATAAAAACCAAGCACCGTGCGTAATTTATATGTGGGCGCCACTATCAATATTTATTTTTTTAGGGTGATATACCCAAGCGGTACAAACAGTCTTGTTACTAAGCCTCATTTGTTCGTACTGTTACACGGCCGACCCTGACTGTCTTTTTTAAAAAAACTACTTTTTCACCACAACTACTTTTATTAAAAGAAATTCACAAAATACTAATTTTGAACTTCCCAAATATTAGCGAGTACTCTAGTGGAGTACTATTCGCGACGGCTTCCAGAATCTAACTGATTTAATTATGAAATAATAAATCGAATGAAAACTATAAAATGCTTAATAAACAAAACTATGCTAACCGCATGGAGACAATGCTGATTAAGGCTTTATTGCCTTGTAATAAGGGTTGTAACAGCTCCCCCTTTTTGACGAAGCTTTATCTCCCTAAGATGAAGCGAAGTGTAATAAAAATTCAGCGATAATATTTAATATTTAGGAAGTTTTAACATTATTTGATTTAATATTAAATATGAAAACTTGTTACATAAGTTAATAACCATTTACATATCCAATTATTTTTAATAGAGAATAGAAATAGGAATTATTATTTAAAATTTAACATAGAACAAAGCTTTAACATAATTTAGTAATATAATATTTAAAACATTTAAAAAAATATAGAATTGGAATTATTTTTAATTTAACATAGAACAAAGTTTTAACTTTAATATGATATAGTAATATAATATTTAAAACATTTAGAAAATATAAAATTGGAATTATTATTTAATTTAACATAGGACAAAGTTTTAACTTTAATATGATATAGTAATATAATATTTAAAACATTTAGAAAATATGAAATTGGAATTATTATTTACCATAGTAAAATTAAACACATAAAATCATATGAAATTAGAAATTTAAATTTCTATTTGAAGAATATTGAACATCAGATTCATACTTTTGTTGCCGAATTGGCAAAGATTGTACTGATATCTTATCATCATCTGAGGATGAAATATTCGTCATTTCTATAGAATTGGAAATCTTAGATTTATTTTTTGTTGACTTTCTATTATGACATTGATTGAATATTTGGACACAACATCCAGAGTAAGTCGAATTCTTATTCTTAAGACATTGGTAAACCTTATACACAAAATATAAAAATAAACACACAATTAAAATATAAGTAAATGTAGAATAGTATTGACCGTATTTAATAAAATGAGATTGGTTTTCTAAATTATTTAATTCGTGTTCCAAATTATCCATTTGATGAGTAGCATACTTTAACGAATCTAAATTGATTTTACTCAAGGATATCGGCGATAAATGTGGCAAACTTTTATTAAATACGTCCTTTTTACAACAATCATCAGCTGTAATATCGAAACTTATGTCTAAAGGAGATTTAATCATAAAAGAATAGTAATTTGTCGGCAATAATTGAAAAGTTTTAGAATAGCCGATACAATTAGCTGTTAATTTTACAATTCCTGTGCCTTCAATAAAATAATCGTTAATTTGATCATCACAATGAACAGTCAATTTATTTACTTTTGACTGAACGAAAATCCATTTGTTATTTTGTAACTTTTGCCAAATATCGATATCGCCATATAGAATTCTGGCGTTACATTCAGAAGGCAACGAAAGTGTGACCTCGGTCAACATCTTAGACTCACAATTTGGACTATTTATACATGAGTATATATTTGATAATTCACATATTGAATAGTTACTATTTATTATCTTACACCTATCAAGAGAGTTCAGCATATCATAATGTAATCTATCGTCGCTTAAAGCGATGTATGAATTAGAAGGTTGAATTAAAGCGAAAGTATTGTGTGAGTCATCGTGAGGTGTAGGTAAAGGTATGTTTTTATAGATCGTGAACTTATCATATGTAATTAAAGGAATTTGCAATACAAATATGACTTTATTGTTATAGTAATAAGAACTAAGTTTAGAGATATCAATTAATGAATGAATTGTGTCAATATTTAGCGCGACTGGAAAGTCTAACCTTTTGCTTATTTGATTACTATGCTTAAACAATTCATTATAAAGACTTAAGGGACTAATTACGCTAGGATGTAGTATATTTATCTTAGAAAATAGGATAGAGTTTAATGTAGTATCTAGTAAATTAGAAATAGTCAATAATGAACCTTCGATAATATTAAGTAAGTTATTTAACTTAGAGGTATGAAGTAATATATTATCAGTATTGGTAATTTGAGAGAGTATATCATTCATATTGTTTATTTGGGTATTGAGCTTAATTTCATTTTGGTTAAGTTTGTAAATAGTAGTATTAAAATTATTTATAGTTGATTTAATTATATGAATGTTATCTCTCATTAAATGAAATATTTCATATATATTTAATAATATATAAAATATATATTTAAATAGATTTAGCAGGTTTTATCTCATTAGTATGATGTTTAACGTTCTTGCGACCTATTTGTAGGGTCACGTTATGTTTATTGTGTATTTTTATGATTTTATAAGGCCCTTTCCATATGGGCGATAACGCTTTACGAAGTCTGTGGTGGTGTCTTAAATACACCATGTCACCTGCTTTATACGTTATTTCGCGTGAATTAGTATCATAGTATTGTTTTGATCTTTCTTTACTATTAATAAGATTTTGAATAGCTTTTTCGCGACTAAAACGCATTCTGTATTGTAAAGCACGTATATATTCATTATAAGTAGTATTACTGGTGCTTTCATATAAAGAACTTGGAATTGAGGGTTTATAGCCAAATAGTAATTCGTGTGGCGTATAATTAGTTGAACAGTGAGGAGTAGTATTGTAAGCTAGAATTGCTGTAAATAGGTAACAGTGCCAATCATTTTGATTTTCGTTTACAAAGGATTTTAGATACTCCTTTAAGGTGGCATGTGACCGTTCTAGAGCCCCGTTTGTTTGAGGATGGTAAGGAGCAGTGAATAGGGCTTTGATTTTTAGGATATCTGTAAGCTGTTTAAATAAATCGGATGTAAATGAGGTGCCTAAGTCGGTTAAAACAGTTTTAGGAAAACCGAATAGGGACATAAAATGTACGAGATTTCGAGCTATTTCGTCACTCGTCGATGTGACCATCGGATAGGCACTTGTAAATTTAGTAAGATCATCTTGTAGCGTTAAGATGAATTTAAAATTTTGGAAACCCGCATCGGGCAAGGGACCTACTATGTCGAGAGCTAATCTCTCGAACGGCCTAGTTGATGTAGAAGTGATCTCCATTGGAGCTTTGTTTGATTTTCTTAAAGGTTTATTGATTTGGCAAAGTTTGCACCTTTTGACATAATTTTCAATGTCAGAACGCATTCCCTTCCAGTAATAACTGGCTTTAATTCGTTTATACATGCGTTGTGATCCTGGGTGACCGGAGATTGGTGAATCGTGGTTTTCTTTTAATATTTTAGGGACTTCCACTGGGGTAGGATAGATTAATTGATTTTTGTAAATATGTATTTTAATATTTGTGTTGTGGAAGATATATGAAATCATGTTGTAAATCTTAGTATACGCTAATTTGGAAAATGGATCGGAAAAGTCTGATATAGCAAGATCTGTTATATTTTGGTCATCGATTAGGATATTCCTAAGTTTAATTAATAAATTATAAATATCTCTAAAACGAGTTTCTTCGTAATGATGTACTTTTGTAAATAAGAAATAGTAATTTTTATTTTTATCATGAATACGTTTAATTGAAAAAGGCTCGCGTTCGGAGTTAAGAAGGTCACAAGTATCATCAAACTGAGATAGTATCTCTTCACAATATGGAATAGAAGAGTCGAAGTCTAAAGAAACTGGGCATGCAATTGTATTTAATTTGGATAAATGTAAGCCTTGAATACATTCTTCGATTAAAGTATTAGAAATAGGAAGCTGGTTAGTGAACTGGTATTTAAAATATTCTTCGTAAGAGGCATTATTTAAATTATTAACATCAATCGCGTTAACGGGACATCGAGATAATGCGTCGGCGTTGGAATTAAGGCGTCCTTGTTTATAAACAATCTCGTAGTCATATTCCTCGAGTTTCAAGCGCCAGCGAATGAGTCTGCTACCCGGATCTTTTACATTAAATAACCATACGAGTGGTCGATGATCCGTTATAATTTTAAATTTGTTTCCATATAAATATGGCCTAAAAGTTTTTACCGCAAATAGAATGGCTAGAAGTTCCTTTTCCGTGGTCGAATAATTTCCCTCGAGTTTATTTAATGTTCGCGATGCATATGCTATTGGTAGGTCCTTACCTATGGGACCTTGAGATAAGATGGCGCCTACGGCGTAATTACTAGCATCGGTTGTGACATTGAAGGGTTGCGAAAAATCGGGATATTGGAGAAGAGGAGCGGTAATTAACTTTTCTTTTAGAAAATCGAACGCGTGTTGCTGTTCCGGGTTCCAGGAAAAAACAGCATCTTTCTTTAAGAGACAGGTAAGTGGCTTAGTTAATTTAGCAAAGTTTTCTATGAATCGGCGATAATAGCCTATCAAACCTAGGAACGATTTAATTTCCTTAGGACTTTTAGGAACTGGGAATTGTGAGACGGCCTTTACTTTTTCAGGATTCGGAGAAACACCTTTGTCGGTGATAATATGGCCTAGGTAAGTAACTTCATGTCGTAAGAACTCACACTTGTCTGGTTGGAGTTTTAAGTTGAATTGGCGAAATTTATCGAATACAAGTTGTAATTTGACCATGTGATCTTGTAAATTTTGACTATATATTATGCAATCATCTAAGTAAATATAGCAGTGTAGACCTTGTAAACCTGATAATACGGTATTCATTAGTCTTTGAAACGTGGCTGGGGCATTTTTCAACCCAAAAGGCATTCTGGTGAACTCATAGTGTCCAGCCATGCTTGAATTAGTGCTAATGGTTAAGCCTGTCTTTGAGGCATCTTTGGGGTCCATCCTTATTTGGTGGAAACCGCTAGTTAGATCAAGCGTCGTAAAATACTTGGAATGACCTAGTTGATCTAGGATATCAGTGATAAGAGGCAGCGGATAACTCTCGGAAACAGTGACGTCGTTAAGGCGACGATAATCGATTACTATTCTCCACTTTTGTTTGCCAGAAACATCTATCTTTTTCGGGACTACCCAAACTGGGGCGCTCCACGGCGAAATAGAAGGTCGGATAATATCTTGGTCTAACATCTTTCGAATTTGGGAATCGACTTCATCTTTGTGACACTCGGGAAATCGGTAAGATTTGACGTGGATAGGAGGTGCGTCACCTGTATTTACAGTGTGTTCAATAGCACTCGTGGAGGTTAAAGGCTCACCGTCTAGATGAAAAATATCTGTATATAAAGAACAACATTCTAAAAGAGCTTTTCGCTCTTCATCATTTAGATGAGAACAGCGGATAAGGCTCAGAACCTTATTTGCACGATCGGATTTATTAGTCGAAATAGAATTAGTATTAAAACAAGATTCTGAATTAAAACACTCACGCTCGAGTGGCGTTAACTTTACATGATAATTTTTTACTTCTATATCATTTTCGGTAGTATTTAAAATAGAAAGATTTATTTTCTTATTTGGTTTAATCTTTACTATGCAATTAGCGACGTAAACACCTTCGCTTAAGGTATGATCTAATACGAGAGCTTCATTGTTATGATATAAGTCGGGAGAGTAATTCGATACAGTGCACTCGATAATGGCTTCGGCACGAGCCGGAATGATATAAGTTGGCTGTGTGTAAACAATGGGAATAGAATGATTCAATAAAGTTATAAATTTAGAAGAATAATTAATATTTGACTTAAAATAATTACAAAAATCGCTACCGATAATTCCGTCATAATTATTTAAATTAATATCATCCTTCGACACATGAAATTTATATTTAAATATTCGATTAGATACGTTAAATTCCATTTGAAAGGTTCCTAATGTTTCAACAGGATTTTCGGAACTGTTGATACCCTTTAACTTGACAGTTTCATTTGATAGATTTGGAATTTTTAATAGACAAGACGCTTTTATAATACTGATAGTCGATCCTGTGTCGATAAGGAAACACAACTTATTTAAGGCATGTTTGGAATATAAGTATATATGAGGTAAAGAAACCTTTTTGCTATAATCATTAATTTCGTATATATGTTTGGATTTACGATTAGTATTTAAATTACATGTATTTTGACAATTTATTTTGTTATTAGAAATCGTAGAATTAGGTTTATTTGATTGAGACATAGATTTAGAGTAATTTGAGTTAGATTTTAATGATATATTTTTAGAGTTAGTAAAATTTTGACACTTATGGCAATCATTAATGCCATTAAAAATAGTAGGACTCGGCTTTTTTGGCTGAGATATAGATTTGGTAGGACTCAACGATTTTTGTTGAGATTTAAATTTAGTAAGACTCAACGCTTTCGGTTGAGATATAGATATAGTAGGACTCAACGCTTTTGGTTGAGATTTCGATTTATTAAGACTCAACTCCTTCGGTTGAGATATAGATATAGTAGGACTCAACGCTTTTGGTTGAGATTTCGATTTATTAAGACTCAACTCTTTCGGTTGAGATATAGATTTATTAAGATTAGTATGGAAATTAGAATGTGGCGTGTCCTTATAACTATGATTGGATTTTGGCAGACACGGAACCAAAATCCTTTTTAATTTAAATCATGATGATGATGATGAATAGATTGAGTTTCATTTATATTATTATTATGTTCATTTTCACACGTATGTGCCGGTGAATTATGGGAACTAGCATTTGACGTGTCACGTTGCACGGCGTTTATACGGCGTTTCATATTAAATTGACGTTTGCGACATTCTATAATCGTGTGACCAATGTGTTTGCAATAGTTACACGTTTTTTCATGAAAAGGATTAGAATTATTAGAATTAATTTTTGGACTAACGTGAAATAACTTTCGTGAATATTTAGGCTCTTTATTTTTGTAACAATCGGAGGAGCTATGTCCTACTTTATGACATATTGAACACAGTTTTTGAGATTTAGCATTGATTTTATAATAATTGAATAATTTTTCCTCGTCAGTTGCGTATTGTATCGCATCACTGAGAGTTAAGGGATTTTTACACCTAACAATAGTAGAAATTGAGGGGTTAAGCCCTAATAAAAATGAATTTAATGCAAGGTCTTCCATGGCCGCTATTCGTCCAGGAAGCTCACTTTCGTCCTTACAGCTGTAATGGATATCAGAATGTATTCGTGTTAAAATTTGCTCTACTCTTAGAGAATACTTTATAACATCTTCGTTTGGTAACTGTTTAGAGTGCTGTAAGTCAGATAGTAAATGCGTCGCGTGTTTTTTCTCTCCGAATGTGGATCTGAGAAACGCTTTTAAATCAGTCCAATTCGAAAACTGTTTTAAACTGCACGCAACCTGAGCTTTACCTTCTAATTGCGATATTATGAATTTGCACAAAATAAGTTGCTGCTCTGAGCTAGCTAAGGACATTGCATTCTCGCAATTGGTGAGAAATGCAGGGAGAGATTCCCTGTCACCACTATATGGTTTAATGAATTTAGTTAAAAAAGATAGTGTTATTTTATCAGACATTTCGCTTTTCTTTGATTCCACCTTTAAAGACATTATGATTTATTATGATATGCTGAACTGAACTAATAATAAAATAAAGATATAATAAGTACAATGATTAGATTTAGGAAACAGTGACCATAGTAGAATTAGAAATATTAAATTAAATTAGAACTAGAGTTTATACGATTTAGAACACTGATTTAGGAAACTGCACTTTTTTATCACTTTTTAGATTTAAATATTTTAGAAATAGCACAAAAACACTTACAGGAAAACGCCAACACACACTCGCATGTCGCGATGTGAGAACCGGTGTCGCGTTGCGATGACGTCTCTCGTAACTGGAGCGGATGGAATTTTAGGTTTGATGTGGTGAGTTAGACCTGGAGGCTTGGTTGCACTGGAGCGGGCTCAGACAATATGCTGAGGCTGACCGTCGTCCTGGATAGGTAGCTGGAGCGGGCTCAGACAATATGCTGAGGCTGATCGTCGTCCTTTTCAGTGGCTGGAGCGGGCTCACGCTGAAGAGCTGAGGCTTACCGTCGTCCTGGTAGCTGACGCAGGCTTAACCTTGGGTCAAGTCTTACTGTCGATCAGAAGACATCAGGTGCCTTGGATTCAGGATACCAGCGTCTGCTCTATGACTCTACGTCGTCAGACTTCTCTGGTATCCCACTTCTGACACCAGTTGTTACACGGCCGACCCTGACTGTCTTTTTTAAAAAAACTACTTTTTCACCACAACTACTTTTATTAAAAGAAATTCACAAAATACTAATTTTGAACTTCCCAAATATTAGCGAGTACTCTAGTGGAGTACTATTCGCGACGGCTTCCAGAATCTAACTGATTTAATTATGAAATAATAAATCGAATGAAAACTATAAAATGCTTAATAAACAAAACTATGCTAACCGCATGGAGACAATGCTGATTAAGGCTTTATTGCCTTGTAATAAGGGTTGTAACAGTACGAACGTCAGACCGTCCGTCACAGGTTTCTATCTTTGGAACCGTTATGTACACCACATTAGATTATTTTTACTATGACGCTGTTGCAAATAATGCGATAGAAACACGTTATTCTACTCAATTAACGTGTTTTGTCAGCTTTTATTAGCTTATATTGTATGGTGGTACGGAATCCTTCGTGAGCGAGTTCGACTAGCACTTGGATCCAAGTTGGAAGGCTTTTTAATAATTGAAACATTGGATGAAAGTTTTGTAAGTGGCACATTATTATTGTTTACGTCTTATTAAGCCACTTTCGTTTTCTTTGTATATACATACCTATAGTTTGTTTTTCTTGGTGAAATATTAATGAAACTCTGCCACTTTATTATATATGATTAACCCTCACAATACAATTTAAAAGCGATGAAACGCTTTTTGTTTTTGTCTAATTCTAAGTTCAAATACAACACCAGTTACAGAACAGAACTAGGTTTGAATCTCTTCGCAAATATTAAGTGCGCTACATAAATGTGTTAAAGTTATAAATGTGACTTAAAATAGATAGATTTCTTTGCTACAAAAAAAAAACACCTGTTAATAATTAATCGTATTGTAGTCTTTGCAATATGTATAAATAATTTTATTGTAAAAAAGATTAAATCAGAAAGAAATAAAATCTTATAAGAAGTAATCTATAAAAATAAGTCGGGTTTTCCTTCCTGACGCTATAATTCCAGAACGCACGAACCGATTTCCACGGTTTTACATTCGTTGGAAAGGTCTCGGGCTCCGTGAGGTTTATAGCAAACAAAATTCAGGAAAAATTTCAACAGAAAAGCAGGAAAACAGGGAAAATCATTTTTCACATACAGCGCCATCTCTGATACATAGCATGTACTACAAACCAATATGGTTTTGCATGGTGGTGGAGCAGATGGCACCAGTACGTGGTGTGAGTATCCCTCACGAAAATAAGTTGGTGGCGAAACGGAGTTCGCCGGGTTTGCTAGTTTGATATAAATAAGAAAAATAAACTGGTAAAAAAAAGTAAACAATAAATCATACTAATAATGATAAAACATATTAATACTAGATAGATGGATTGACAGGCACTTTTCTTGTAAGCTACAGAAAAAAGGAAAATATTTTACGGAAAAAAAGACAAAAAGAAATTATAATTTAACAACAATTAAAAGCTACATTATCGAAGAAATCAGTCCATTGAGCTTCGAGATTTAGGAAGATACAGGACGTTTAACGTTAAAATAAAAGAAACAAGCTCTACCGCTTTCTTATAATAGTATCTATAGATAACAGTGGTGTCAAAATCAGTGTAAGGACTTCGGCCTTATATTGCAGTAAAACCTTTAAATTGACATAATATACGTAGATATATTTGAGTTCGCAAGATAAATTTCTAAAAGAAAAACATTGACATCAGTAATTCGAAAAAACACCTCGCTTGTAATATGGTAATAATTTACTTTTGTCCATCTAGACTGGAAACGGAGTATTTAAAAAATTAAAGAATTTTACCGTCGGTGAGATGTTATTACTACGTCAGTACATATTATTACTTCAATGGTTACTGTAGGAACAGTGTTCCTGGAACACAGAGAGATGGCCGGTGCTCGAAGCACCCTAAAGCTCGGGGCTCTGTATAATAACTGATACATCTGTAGTTACACCCCTGATAGATACGAGTATCATTGTCCGTCTCTTTCTGTTGGAATGTCAAAAATTAGATTAAGATATCTGTTCACTTTTCTTAGCTCAATCTGAAGAAATGCGTATTGCTAAACATAACATTGGTAGGTATCTTTCGTAGAAGATTTCGATTCGCACTCTCTTTGAAATTATAGCAAGTATTTTGTCAAGTGTTAGTTATCTAAGGCCATGTTCAGATAGCAAAATTTTGACGCGCATTTTCAAATCGCACGACTAGACATCCTAGCATTGATATAAAACCGATCACATGAGCGCGCGTTAAAGCGCGTCAGTGAGCGTTAAGGGGGTGGTCGGGATTTATTGCGGTTAAAGAAATTCATATTCAGCAAAAGTACTGCGATTTCTCGTATTTAAAAAATATGCATAGAAATCTTCAAGATATTTACTGTTTCGGTGAAATTACGAAAACACGATAGAAATAACTTCATTCGATAGAAAATAATCACAAAGTAAGGTCTTTGAAATCGTTTGAAACGGTTTAAATAAAGAAAGCAAACGAGCAACCACCTAAAAGTTTTATCAGAGTATTAAACATGTTAAAATTGAATTATTTGACCTTGGGTTTTCGATATTTTTGTACTTTTCATTCATGATTTATCAATATTATAATTTGTCGGTTACGCCATCCATTCCGAGCGATTTCAAATCGGTTCTCCTTCACTTACCCGCTGCGTTCGACAGTGACAGTCTAAACGTGATGCTAAATAGACGTGTGTCGCTTTAGTCTCCAAACGCGCTTCGTATATTCACGAAAATACAGAACAAATACTAGTATAATGGGCAATAAAGAGCTAAAAAAAAAGAACCAAAAGTGCCCGAAAAAATAAAGGTTTACATATGGTAGAAGTGCAAAGGTAAGTAATAAAGTATTATAATTTATTAATTAACTAGTTAATCAATTGCTGTTAG
Source organism: Euphydryas editha (assembly GCA_036937285.1). NCBI lineage: Eukaryota > Metazoa > Arthropoda > Insecta > Lepidoptera > Nymphalidae > Euphydryas > Euphydryas editha. The sequence goes on from JAUPFZ010000003.1 coordinate 13,209,834, forward strand.
TGTACCTTTATTTCACTAATATCTGCATCGACAGCGTTGCTTTGTGGTCTGGCGACAGAATCAAGTTTTTGAGACGTTAGGTTCGATCCTCTCAAAAATTTTAGTTTTGGTAGAATTATGTTTTTGTTTATTATTATTTTTTTTATGTAGTTACTTGCGTGTGTAGGAAAAATACTTATATATCTTACTTATTTTTTTTATCATTTTTTTTACCCGACTGCGACAGAAGGAGGGTTATGTTTTTCAAGTGTTTGTATGTATTCATGTATGTATGTATGTCCATTTCTTTGGCACGCCTTACAGCCCAAACAGCTGGACGGTTTTTGACATATGAGGTGTCGTTGGATTTGTCTAAATTGTAGTAGTGACATAGGCTATATAAATTTTCAAAATGGCGCCAGCAAATGGCGGAATGAGGGAGGGGAGTTGAATTTTTTTTTCTAATTGTAGCAATATGGGTATCAAATGAAAGCTAGTAAATTGTTTTATTCTTTTTAGTTTATAATAAGAGTATTTTACGCAGTCGGGTTTTTTGATTTTTTTAATTAAGCATACTTGTTAATTAAGCATACTTGTTGTGAAATAAAGATCATACTTTGATATAGAATTAAAATTTCCAGAAAACGACGGTGTATTTCTGAAGATGATGCAATGGACACTGGAACAAGCGCTACCACCATTCGCATGTATGTACAATTCGATGTAAACCGAATATTATTGCTCGCGTACGGTGGGTCACTCGCTAAATATAAAACTACCAGTGCAATATGAGCTAATATCACTATGGATAAGCTCGACCGGGAACTGGCAGAGGAGGTCGCAATCGTCGGCCGCTGGAGTCTCCCGCCGCTTTCAGAGCTTGGGGTGGATGTGGCGGCTAGCCGGCTCTGCGCATTCACTGCTGTCTGCAGAGCGGCCATGCCGCCAACGAAGCGTCCATCCCCACGGCGGGCACTCTACTGGTGGTCGGCTGTGATAGCTGGCCTCCGGGCCGCCTGCAACGGGGCCAGGAGACAATCATCCGGAGCAGGTGGAGACGCCCCCAGGACGTGGACAGGGACGATAGGCTGCGCAGGATCTACGTGGAGAAAACGAAGATCCTGCGGCAGGTCATATGCCGAGCCAAGGAGGAGGCTTGGCTGGAGTTAGTTGGGGGTCTGCAGAGAGACCCCCGGGGCCGACCGTATAATTGGGCGCGGAACAAGCTCCGCATCCAGTCGGCCTCCATCAGCGAAACGCTCCAGCCGGACCAACTGGGGAAGGACCCGAGCGCTTCGTGCCCCTCAGAATGGCTCGGCAGACGCTGGACGAGAAGGAGGGTGTTCCGCGGCCCGTCACAGAGGCTGCAATGGAGGCGGTGATTACCCGCCTCCAAAATAAGAAGAGGGCGCAGGGTCCAGACGGGGTGCACGGGAGAGTCCTTACGATCGCTCTCGGGCACCTCGGCGACAGCTTCCGGGAGCTATTTGACCGCTGCCTGCGGTCTGGCCAGTTCCCGGGGGTCTGGAAGGAGGGTCGGCTCTGCCTATTTCCTTAGGCAGGTCGGACCCCGGACTCGGCTTCGGCGGTGCGACCGGTGGTGTTGCTGAACGAAGCTGGGAAGGCCTTGGAGAAGATAGTCCCTACCTATACCTCCCGACCTCTCCGATCGGAGGGTAGGCCACGAGAATCGGTTGGGGTCCGTGGAATGGCGGCGAGTCGGCTGCGGTGTCCCGCAGGGATCGGTCCTAGGCCCAATCCTGTGGGACATCGGGTACGACTGGGTCTTGCGAGACCGTCTCCTCACCAGGATGGGTGTCATCTGCTACGCGGATGACACCCTCGTTTACTCTCGAGGACGAAACAACAAGGAGGCGACGCGGCTGGCTGAGGTCGGACTCGACCTCGTGATCAGCCGCATAAAGAGTTTAGGGCTCCGTGTCAGGATTGACAAGACCGAAGCCCTACTTTTCCGCGGGACCGGCTGAGAGGGACCTCCACCGGGGGCTACCCTGCAGATTGGAGAGGGAAGGGTGAGGATGAGCCCCCAAATGAAATATCTGGGGCTCATCCTTGACGGAGGGTGGACTTTCGGCCCACATTTAGCTATGGTAGGACCGAGGTTCATGAAGGCGGCGAGTGCGCTAGGCAGACTCCTCCCGAACCTCGGAGGACCCAGCGCCGTCTGCAGGCAGCTGTATTCTGGATTCTGCCGGAGTATGGCGACGTACGGTGCCCCGGTTTGGGCGGATCGCCTCACCGCGAGAAATAAAGCAGCGCTGCGCGCTGCGCTGAGGGCAATCGTGGTAAGGGTGATTCGGGTATACCGTACGGTATCGTGGGCTGCAGCTACTGCTCTAGCCGGCGATCCCCCGTGGGAGCTCGTGGCGGAGGTTCTTGCCGAGACCTACTCATCTCTCGTCGTAGTCTCGGTAGGAGGGCTCTTGGTGAGAACCCTACGTTGGACGGGATCCTACGGGTGTGTCGGATAGGGCAGGAAGCGCTTATGCGGAGGTGGGGGAAGGACCTGGCGGGGCAGCCGTACGGTACATGCGTAACGACTGCCATTCGCCCAGTCCTTGAGCGGTGGATGCGTCGAAAACGCAAGCCCCTCAACTTCTGTCGGACGCAGGTTCTCACCGGGCACGGTTGCTTTGGTGACTACCTGTGCCGGACGGCCCAGAGGGAGCTGACGACTGAATGTTATGATTGTGGCGTGGCGATGGACTCTGCCCAGCACACCCTCGAGGTGTGCCCGAGATGGGCGGCGCTGCGTCAAGGTCTGACGTCGGTCCTCGGAGGGGACTTGTCGCTCCCGAGCGTCATCACCGCGATGCTCGGTGACGACGAGTCCTGGAAGGCGATGGTTCTGCGAGACAGTAATGTCCCAGAAGGAGGCCGACGAGCGGGTGAGAGAGGAAGCCACCGACGTGGCCTCCATCCGCGGGCGACGAATAGGGGTGCGTAGGAGGCGCTACTTAATGCGCCTCCAGTAACGCCCCTGTGTCCGTGTTGGGCCGTGATGGGAACCCGGTCCTACTAGACACGGCGTCTTTGGGACTGTTCAGAGTTTATAGCCCGTCGTGGTAAACCACGCACGATTTTATCCGATAATGGAACTAATTTTGTAGGCGCCTGTAATGAACTAAATACTTTTTTGCAGACGTCTAATCTTGACTCGTGCACAGGAAGGCATCGAGTTTAGTTTCACGCCACCTTATTCTCCCCATTTCAATGGCTTTGCAGAGGCCGCCGTGTGGTCTATCAAGCATCATTTAATGCGACTGCTGCACCAGCACCACTTCACGTACGAAGAGCTGTATACGTGTCTTACACAAATTGAATCAATTTTAAACTCCCGACCTCTAACTCCTCTGTCCTCCGATCCTCTTGACTTCTCTGCCTTAACACCTGCCCACTTTTTGATTGGACGACCACTAACATCTGTACCTTATCCACAGTTAACAGAAATCAGTATCGGCCGACTAGGACGCTTCCAAAGGGTGGAGCAGCTTAAACAACATTTTTGGAACAGGTACCATACGGAGTACGTACATCTACTGCAACAGAAGACCAAGTGGTCTACATCTTCCAGTGACATTAAAGTAGGATCTCTTGTACTCATCAAAGAAAAGGCCCTGCCTCCTCTATTGTGGTGTCTTGGACGTATTGTGCAGGTGTATCCAGGAGGTGACGGAGCGACGAGAGTAGCGGATATCAAGACAAAGAAGGGCACGATGCAGCGCGTCTTCAACAACATTTGCCCACTACCTCTTTGAAGTTTACCCTTCAACCCGGGGAGCTTGTTCGAGCGATATTGCCCGCGCGCTGCGACGGGGATACAGCGGGTAGCAGGCGGGGGCCGTAGCACGGCCTATAGCTCCGCGCAGGACGAGACTTGCATCGGGACACCACCGGCGACGCACGTTTCCTATCTTATACCTAATATTATTTTTGTGCTAGTCTTATTTATTTCTCTTTTAGTCATAGGACCCTAACAAATAGAATAGAATAGAATAGAATTTTATTGAGAGATATTTATACACTGTTACACATAAAAATTAAATAATTTAATACACAATAAAAGAAATACTTAAAAAAAAGTAAAAAATATATTTATTTGGGACATCACAAACATTGCAGACAACGAGTAAAATATTTATACAAAAAAAAAAAGAAAAAAATATACGTAGTTCAATTTAAAAAAAAGAAGTATTTGTGTATACAATTAAAGCAACAAACATACAAAATTACAAATACATTTAATACATACAATAACATATAAAATTACAAATACTTAAATTTAGTTACAAAAAAAAAAAAAAAAATTGACAAAATATATATAAATATGCGCCTGAATATGATATAAAAAAATTTACCGAGTGCCCTGCCGTACCTGCTAAAGTTCTGGTCGTAGACATCCACATTGCAATCTAGGTAATAAAATTTTGTAAGTAATACCAGCCCTCCTATATATACTTACGTACAACATACTTCCATAAACATTATTTTTTAGAACTGAAGAAAATATTGATATTTTGTTGATACATATTTTGTTACCTGGTTTATGATCAACGGTCGTAAGTGTACAGATGATTTTATTACAAAATAAATGTTTAGTGGATATTACATAAATAAAAGATCTTTCAAAAGATTTTTATTATTATTATATTGTCTAATGTCACTTTTAATTTTTGTTTGTTTTTTATAGTTTTATTATTAAAAGTCATTTTTCATAAAAAGAAACTTTACATTTAGATTGTGTATGTAATGGGTTCGCATTAGGAGCAAAAAATTAAAAAGTTTTATAGATATTACACAGAGGGCTCGGAACCTAAAATTCCTTATTTAGCGAAGAGATGGCGTTAGTTAAAAAGGTTCGTTGAACCTGTGCGTTCCGGCAGCGAGGGGCAGGTAAGGTGTTGGGAGGAGATGCGGAACTCAAACGCTCAAGGTCATTCGCTCATCTAAGCCCCTCTCAGAGAAAAAGTCTCTAGACCAGTGTTTCCCAACCTTTTTTAGGCCATGCCCCACCTTAACATTTCTAAATTGTTTATGCCCCCATGCTAGGGGTGTTCATCGGAAAAAATTATCGATAATTTTATTATCGATAATTATCGTATTGAGTTATCGATACTTATCGGCACAATTTTCGGACGACGAAAAAAAAAAAAAAAAAAAAGGTCATCCGCCGTCGGTATCCACATAATCCTCCGTTCCCTATCCGAATAACTAAAAAAAAAAAAAGGTCATCCGCCGTCCGGTATCGAAATAATCTATCGATAATTATCGGATCACACAAAAATATCGATAATTATCGGATCGCAAAACATTATCGATAATTATCGAATGAAAAGTTATCGATAATTATCGAATGAACAATTATCGATAATTATCGAATCAAAAGTATCGAATAACACTTATCGATAATTATCGAATGAAAAATTATCGAATACTTACGAATTATCGATAATTATCGCACACCCCTACCCCATGCATAATTTTTAACCTTCAATATTGTTAAAGTCGTGTCGAGTCAATTTTTAAATTGCCCCCCTTAACTATCAAATTGCCCCCCAGTGGGGCGTAGGCCCCACGTTGGGAAACACTGCTCTAGACGCAGGCGATAGCGCGTTGACGCGCGCTTTGATACGCATGTAACAGTTGAGTGCGCGTTACCGTCGCGATTGCATGTTTTTTTCGTAACTTTCGTAAATAAATAGGTATTGTTTTTGTATTTTGTTCATAAAAATAAGTGTAATTAATAATTATAGAATTTAGATTTATTTTTTCTCAGATTCGGATATAATGTCGCAAACAAACTGGGTCCACTTTTCAAAATTGGGTGAACCCAATGTGTGCGTTTTCTTTTTTTATATCTTTTTTTTTTTGTAATATAACCACAAAATAATAGCCTCTTCTACGTCCATTGCCTAAGCTCTACCGAAACAGACTGACAAGCTCTCGCAACACGCGTCTGCGCTTGTCATCTGAATTCTTTATAAATTTGATCGCGCGTTGACCTGCGTTAACGCGCGATACAATTGAACTTAGGCTTAATGTTGCTTTTTGTTGTCTTGTTTTAAAATTAAAGTTTTCTCGCAATGATATAATATACATATTTTATGAATGTGGCATTAAAAATATATCACAGACTTCTTAAAATCGTTATCAACAATAATACCTACAAAAATCACTGCAAAGAATACCTACATGACATTTTGCGTTATTGTGAGTAACACATTTTAATAGATGTTGATAATGATTTTGTACGTTAATGTTAGCCGAGGTAAATGAATCCATCACTGCTATAAACAGTAATGGATTCATTTACCTACCATTACCACCTTGATTTTTTAAGAAACAACATATGTTTTATTATTAAATACTAGCGAATACGTGATATTTTAGAACCAGCACAGATTTCGCGAGGTCGTAAAATCCAATCTATTTTGGTATTATTGCTATGGTTGAGTTTAGGTAAAAATTAAAATATGTGAAGATGTTAATTTCCTGTATTGATTATTGATATTTAAGAAAAAAAAAATATTAAGGATGACAAGTTGCCAATATTTAAAGATCCTCCCGCGTCGCAATTTGTTGAAATTTTATTGATGAAATACAGCATAGGTACAATCAAGATATTTATTATTAGATCGGGGAAAAAGTTTCTTCGCATTTTATAATTATACAAATTCAAGACTTTTTTTCAAAGTTTAATTACATTTAATTATATATGTGCCATTTTGTTCGATAACTCGTTGCCATCTTGTAGGTATGTAATGTAATAATGTAAATAACATAATCCCGTTCCTATAGAAATCTTGGGATTTTTGATCATTTCATGTTGCCTGTGCTCCGCGGCTTCATCCACGTATAAGTTAAGGAAATTACTAAGAGCACACTTATCGTATTTCAATATATACAACATTTTTACTTTGATTTTCGTGGTATATTAGTATGTGTCGATTTTCGCCCTATCCAGAACTAGATAAGGTAACATAAAATTGGCCATTCGACTCTTCTCGGCAATATTCGGGAAATAGTAATGTTCAATTATTTTAATTTAACCTAAATTTTCTCTTAAACATCCAAATAACAGGCCATAAAAGCCAACATTAATTTTATAGTTTTCATCTAAAATCATCACCGCGCGCTGGTGCAAGTCGCCCGTGGTATCGTTCGCTGTAACAATTAATATAAACACACAATCACAAACATTTGAGCACATAGGAATCGATTCATGTCAAGACTGCTTTTCACGCGGAAAACTATCTACTAAAGATCAGGTTACGGAGAAAACCAGTATTTTCTTCTCCTTGGTTGGTTAATGATGATAATTTTTTCTTCAAATTAACGCGGGTGAAACCGCGAGTCTACATAGCTAGTCAATAACATTGGTTAAAAAAGTGAAAGAGTTATAGCCGAAATATTGAATTAGTATTTTAGATTTACAATTTTTTTTGCAAAAAAAAAAAATTTCGTTCGAAGTTCGTTGAAAACTCTGGTACCCCTACTTTAAAAAAAAAAAAATTGTAAATCTTTGCCCGTTTTTGAGCTAATCCGACTGGGCCATGTGTGTTTTAACGCAGTTAGATAATAAAGAACTAGCTAGTGTAGCTGGTATATACTTAAGTTCTGTAGCATTTATTATACTATATGTGACTATATAATCTATGTATGTCTATATAATTATGTCAACATTAATTCATCAATGGGTATTAAAAAGTTTATAAAAATAAATATGTAACTATGTATTAAATTAAGAGAATAGTGTCATTGTGCGCCCGTACAGAGATTTATATGCACTGAATAAAGGTATCATAGTTGAAATTACTTTAGTTATGAAGTACTTTTGAGAAACATAATATGATTATGATGACACTATAATTATTACAATTATTAACATAAAGGCAATCGATAATTCTGCCCGTATTTAACCTACTGAGTACTCAGCGCAAACCCTACGTCATATTTTACGTACATATATACGTCACAGCAACAATTTTTTACCTATAGAAAATTACATTTTTTGATGAGAATAATTTTGAGTATAGTAAAAAATAATGTACCTATAGGTATGTCGCCTCGGAGGTTAAGCGGACATCATAATATGCCTTGAATTAAATTATATTTGTAAATTTATTAGGCTAAGATTAAACATTGAAACGTTTTCAAATAATTAGCGGAATCTTAGTGATTTGATTATTCGTTTTGTGAATTTTAGTTCCTATTTACTTTTATGTAATGATTTTGCTGTTTCATTTGATGAAGAATTTAGGTTTCAATATTATTATAGTTATAGAAGTTTTTTCTATTTATTTCTGTGTTAATTAATTTATTTAATAATTTAATTTGATAATTTATCTTCCAAACACGTGCAATGTCGCTCGACCAATAGGAGCGAAGTATGACGATATCGTCATGCAACGCGTACTGGTAGCACATGAGTAAAGAAACTTTATTTACTCATGTGCTGGTAGGGGGTAGTTGACAATGACGCGTTTGGCAGATCGACAGAATATTCAGAATCCTAAAATCCTTGGGGTACACGCTACTCACTAGCGTACGGTAGCATTTTATCTAAAATGGGAAACTGTCAGATTTATACGTTTGAATACGTTTTGAATTTTGTATCTCATTATAATTTGTGATCTCAATTATTAAGAGTAAAAATTTATTAAAGTTCTCATTTTTAATTTTCAATTATTCCTTCAAGGAGTCCGGTGACGATAGTTTTAAAATAAGTTGGAAAACTACCCACGTTAGTATTCTTAATTTATTCTCATTTGCTTTTGTCTTAATTTCATACTATGGATAGTACTATACTTACTAGCAGAATCGAAGAACTAAATAAGATCAACGGTTCTGCCGTTTTTTAAAATATTAATGAGACCGCTAATACGACATATATACATATAAGAATTACATTTTTAAGTAAAAGTATTTACATACACTAGACTTATCATTATTAGGTAAAAACTTCTGTAAAACCGTCTAAATTCCTACCGACTAGACGTTTTTACCGAAGTAATTGCATGTCTGAATTATGGATTAGCATCCATAATAAAGTCATATAAATTTAGTACACAAAAATACTTTTAACTAAAAAGTAAAATAATATGAACAACGTTTTGTCATGGTGATGTTCAAATTACATTTAAATCGTAACTTTAAAAGCATATGAGTTTTTTTACTTGTTTAACAAGTAACACGGCACGGCCTTCGGTATAAGAAAAAGCAAGATAATAACAGGCCTAAAGTCACTTTCATAATAAAGTTATAAGTACATCTTCATATAAAATAATTACATACAAGTAAAATGAGATAAAACGTATGACTAAATATTGACTCTCTATTAAACATAAGTTATGTAACATTGCATTTTAGATACAATCTTTGTAATCCCGAGATGCGGTCAGAAGTTCGCTGTACCGTCGACCCACAAACACGTCTTCCTGTTGATGACGTCGGTTCGAAAATTTGGGTCATACGGGCGCGAGGTGCAAGTCTCGCTTCAATCGACCCAAATAGCTTATCGAACTATAACTAAGCCATCTTTTAGAAAATAGAAACTCTTTGACTCAAAACTATACATAAAAATTATACTAAAAAAGACAGACTATAGATAGATTATTTACTGTTATTATAAAAATCAAAGCTGTCATGTTTTTATTGAAGTTACGTTGATAAACATTAAATAATTAAGTTATAACGTTGATAAATATTGAATACATAAGTATTACGCTAAGTTTAATCTATTTATATCTTATATAACAAACAGTTGGAATAAAAAAATATTATAATATATAATTTCTTTTTAAGGTTTCCTAATATGGGGGTCTCAACGAAACGATACGAACCATATAAGCAGTCTTTCTGTTCAACCGCCTATCACTGGGCTGTATATTTGGTTCCGTAATAAATCTGTAGACTCTGAAATTTTCATATAATATGTAGTTATTCCTGTGAACGTTATAGAGACAAATTATAAAGGAGGACCCTATACAAGGACTTTTTTTTCGCTATTTTTGTTTATCTTAAGTATGAAGTGTTTAATATTGGTATTGTAGTACAGAATGCTTCATGTGCGAATACCGCTCGCACTTGGAGTTTTTTATAAATGTTTTATTTTATTAGCGATCAAAGAGCTCACAAAAACGTCTATGATCAGTAGAAATGATGATCTGTCATTAAACTGTCAGATTTTATACTTTTTATTATCATTACTTTTATTTTATACATCAATATAAAAAAAATACTATTTTGTTTATAATTATAATTTTGTTCTTATATTTTTTTTTTATGTAATTTTATGTCATATGTGCACTGGCAGAGAAGAATAGTCCCGACTTCTTTCTTACCGAGGTATCGTAGAAGGCAACAAAGGCCATTGTGTTGCGTACAACTGTGCGCAGAATAACACACTACGCTCGCCAATACGCATACTAAGCAAGGCGAGTATTGGCAAATCCCCCCAAATGACAGTCAGAAATGAGCCCAGGCCTCCAGTCCCAATGGCCCTATTATTTCCGGCTACATCAACGGCCTGGGTAATGGTAGGGCAGAGGGTACGAAGAATCTCCGGGTGAGATTCCGCTGCCACCCTCGACGACACTTGGCCCTGGTGACGCACAACATTCGCACGTTGAGGTCTGATGAAAGGATTGTTGAGCTGGAAGAGGAAATGAACAGGTTACATTGGTATATACTGGGTTTATCTGAAGTCCGAAGAGAGGTAGAGGACACGATAATCCTGGAATCCGGTAACCTGTTCTACTATCGGGAGGACGACCATCAGTCCAATCAGATGTCGGGTTGATTGTCCGCAGGTCCCTCATTGGCAACATTTGTGACCATGGGAAGTGTGCCGAACAGGGTTGCGTACCTTATACTCAGAGTATCTAAAAGATACTTGCTAAAGGTCATACAGGTATACGCACCGACCTCGGCACACCTAGATGAAGAAGTGGAGGCTATGTATGAGGGCAACAGTAGAGCCATATGGCTCCCCCATAACAACATTGACTACTTTACTTCAATGTTGTTATGGGGGATTATAACGCAAAGATAGGCAAAAGACGTAACGATGAGCTGAGAATGGGGCAATTTTGTTTGATGGACAGCGGAACCCCAGGGGTCAGAGACTGGCCGATTTTCCGAAGAAGGAGGGACTCTTTATGATGAACTCTTTCTTCCAGAAGTCGCCTCATAGGAAATGGACCTGGATAAGTCCTGATGGTTCCACTAGGAATGAAATAAATAATTAATTATTATCCAATTTTTTAGCTCTATATCCCCTCAGTATACTCTCGAATGTACACTTTATAACAATTCCGATTCTTCTTTATTTCCGTTATATTAATAAAATTTATATACATACATATGTAATATGTATTTATCTGTATATATTGCCGATTACATAAACTGCTTGTAACTCCTAGGCAACTTGGATCAACACTGAAACGAACTTTGATGTCACATTTAGATTAGATCTATGATAACAATTCACAATTAGTGACCAAAATTAATGCATTTTGGCCTTCATCCATACTTGGTTTTTAGTTTGTACGAGTAAGAATATATTGTCTTGAGTTTCATATAGTTTAGGGATATGCCACGAAAGTTTTCCGGTTTAAATAATAAATTAATCAGAAAAGTTTTTTTTTATTGACCATATTTTATATGAAGAAATACATTTTTGATAATATGGTACATATCACACATACGAGGGGAACAATAAATCTATTTTTCATTTTCAATATAAACTAACTATTAAATTACTATTAAATTTTCTAAGCTATCGTAAAAATATTTTTTATTTTTTTTTACCCCATTGTCGTCGGAAAATTTCCTTCCCCTTAGTTTTGTTTTTTAAATTTGGAAACAACAATCACTTGGGGCCAGATCTGGACTGTAGGGTGGGTGGAATAGTTATTCGAAGCCATGCACGTGCAGAGCAGCCATTGCAACTCTGTTCTTGTGAACCGGCGCGTTCAAGAGCAACACACCTTGGACAATTATCCTCGAGGTTTTTCCATGATGGCCTCCTTTAATTTGATCGTTGCGTAGTATTCTCTGGTTATGGTCCTTCCTTTTTCTTTGTAATCAATCAGTATTATCCCCCCACAATTCCAAAAGACAATGGCCATCAACTTTTCAGCCGACTCCGACACTTCGAATTTCTTTGGCTTTTGTATCCCCTTTTTATGCCATTGCATGGACTCTTGTTTGGACTCAGGCTCAAAGTAATGAACCTATGTTTTATCTCCGTTAACATTCTGTTCCAAAATCTGTGCAGGTTCGTCTCCATACAACTCTAAAAATTGTTTTGACGCATCGACCCGCTGCTGTTTCTGAAGATAAATAAGATAAGTAAGATTCGCGAAAAGGTGGTATCTGATACTCCAACTAATGCAGATAACAGTTTTTCTTCAAACGGGTGTCCTCCAGTACAATTTTTTCCACTTTTTCGACGATGTGGTGGCGTCAACTGGCCTTTCTGAACGGGGGTCATCTTCAATCGACTCCCAACCATGTTTAAAAATACCATGCCACTTGTAAATCATTGATTCACTAGGGCACTGTTCCCCATAAACGGTTTTCATTTTTATTCAAGATGGTCTGAGCATTCATTCCGTGCTTGGTAAGGAATTTTATCACAGCACGGTGTTCAATTTTCTCCATAATTTTAGTTTTCTTCCGGATTTACTTGTTTAGCAGGCGAGTGTTCGTAAAAGAATGACGCAATAGGGCTGAAACTCAATTTATATACTAATGATGAGTCCCCAATTCGTATGACACTAAGGGAGCGCCCCTACCCGCACTCTATCCCCTCCATTCCACGTACTTTTGGAAATCCCCTCGTATATACCATATTATCAAAAAGTTAATTTTCTGTTGTTGCCGTTAGGCATATTATTCTGCCACTTTTATTGTTTAAATAATATTTGTGTTATAAATTCCTGCCTATATAAAACTTTTGGTGTCAGTGATCACTAAACCTTTAATACAAATCGTTAATAACTAGTACACGATACACGACTTTACTAGTCTGAAGATATTCCACAGCCTCCCCTTTAATAGATTGTTTGCAGTTTGGGAGAATGTTTAACATTGTAGGTAATCTGTTAATAGTGTGACTTTAAGTTATTCCTAAAAAAATATTTTTTACACACGATATGTATGAGAAGAAAAACAACTAGACCCAGATAATATTGGATACAAATTATAACCAATAAATTAACTTTTTAAAACATACCTTGTTACTTATTCGGCTTAAATATTAAAATTATTTACGATAACTGTTGTAAATTATAAGACTATTTTGACGAGACTTATTATAAGATATATAATTTGCTCAATATATTTTCGTAACATTGTTATAAAAAAGGCGTTTTTTCATGGTTTGAAAACGGTAATGGGATCTTATCAAAATGGAACGAATCAATGAACATTTTACAGTTCTGCACGTGGTCCACATGAAGTGATCACGTGTTACCTCAATAAGACTAAACTTCTACGACTACAACGTCATCAGCATGAATGTGGATAATAATAATTATTATTCATTTCATAGCAACAAATAAATGCATCTGTTTAACTTTGTAGAAATATGAATTACATCAATTATAAGATCTCTTTAAGAAACATAATAACATATATACTTATTTCGTTGTAACTAAATTCAAATTGAAATGCTTATGAATTCAATAGCATTGAAGATATATTTTAAATGGCGACCAGCAACGTTCCGATGACGTCAAGAAACTTGATTTATTTGATAAATATTCTGGGGCTCTTATACTGTAAATAAAACTGTCGATAATAAACTTATCAAATCTAATGTTTCGAAAAAATATGGATTGATGTTAACAGTTAATACGTTTATTACATTTAACATAAAAATTAAATGTATGACATTATATTTACATACAACCGTCTTTAGTAAAACAAAGAAAATGTTGTCAAGGAAAACAAAAACTAAACTGGAATTGGAATTATTTTTTTGTTTTGTATGATTAATGATTGTAATTTTCAAACAAATCCTAGGCTTCTGTAAACGTACGGGCTTACGTTGATACCTAGTTGTTTGTGGTTATTGAAACCGCGTAGTAAACAAATTCATTCGTTTCGTATTTTTTGAATATGGACTCACCCCTTGGCACAGTTGGCAGTAACCCTGCTTTCCGCTCCATGGTCGTGGGTTCGATTCACAACTCGAGTCTGTGTTTAATATTTATATTTTTATTATGTATTTATTTAAAATATATATATAAATACGTATATTATTCTAGCTATCACCTAAAACAGACATTAAGCTATTATTTACCTTAGGAACAGACGACCGTGTGTGTATGTTAAGCATATTTTTTATTATTCTTATCTTAGGCACACATAATTTACACATATATGTATATCATTTATAATTTTCAAGTAATAGAATTTTGGCTAATAATATATAAAATCCTTTTTTCATTCTTTGAATCGTATTGCTTTTTTTTGTAATATATGTGCTGTTTCAGCGTGTAAACGTCCCACGACTGGGCATATACTTTCATATAAAGAAGAAGAGTTAGAGCTGAATCCACCAGGCTTTTCGACTGAGAGTTGACGGATATTTTGTTAGATATCCCATTGTATAAAGGATGAAATAAATAAAATACCTTTAAATCTTATCTAACAAAGAATGCAAACGCAATAATTTATGTAATGTTTGTGAAAGTTTTTGCCGACGCATATTGGTTTTGACGTCAAAGAGAACTATTGGAACACAGTGTTCAAACAAACGAATGTTCTGTACAAATTATAAATTTATTTGTAACATGTGTGATAATAGGATATATAAATGAAATACGAATAATTAATAAATTAAATTAAAGGATTTAAAAAATGTTTTTATAATTTTGAATTTACTTACAAAATATTCTGGAGAACTTTGATCTCCTAACGAAGGTGTAAGCAAACATCCTGGAGAAGGCGGCGCAGTAGCGGCTAGAGGTGGCGGAGCTAACGACAACAGTTCGCCAGCTGATGCGGACATGTTGCTGGCTGAGGCTAAGCTTCGAAGACGATCTGCTAGATCCGTATGTCCACCATTAAACATTTTTACACCACCGTTACACTCATCTTCGGAACTTAAATTGTTAATGATGCGCGGCCGTCGAAGTTTTCTAGACGCCGCTCGCCACCTTCTCAGGCGGCATGCAGCATTATTAAGCACCTCATCTGCTTCATGATTCTGGGTTGGTTCCTCTTCTGATTGTATAGCATCTTCTGTATCTACAATTTCGTCGATAAAAGGCAGTTGCTGTTCTATGTTGGACGGAGATGGACCGTCTTCGGCAAAAACTATATTGGGAGGTCCTAAAAAATCTCTTAACGCAAAAGCTAGTCTTTGGTCAGCGTTAAGCCCTTCCGGAGCTCCATTTTTGGCTAGATCTGTAGGTACATATTTAGCTTCTTCTTTTTTATTTTCTTTTAATTTTGTCTTGAAATTGTTATCATCGTTTGAATTTACATCCAATTTAATTTCTTGGCTATAAGAAGGCATCATGAAATTTTCTAAAGCGCATAAATAAAATAGTCACTCATGATCACTGTCACAGTTTATAAACGCACTTATAACACTCCTGACCCGATTATTGATTAAACAAATACATAAATAAAATAAAAATAAAAACATTAAAAGGCTTTCACATTTTATCAGCATCTGATAAATACTACCTATAGCACATGAAATTAATCTAAAATCTTAATTGTTATTGATGTCATCGGCACTGTAGTAGTACTATACTCACAACGCTTTTTTACGATAATTTGGTACAATCAAACGTCTGGTAAAATAATTAACGCGAATCGATCATTACCCGCATAAACTATACGGATTATATGCGTCAAAACGCAATACAATCGGCCTCGAGTAACACAAGCAGTGTGCGCAAAGCCGCAAACTGAGTACCACTGGTCGGCGCTGTTATCGAGCTATACATATACATATTACATAGCATACTAGATTGTGGATGTGGATTTCTCGCTTGTTTATATTGACGTTCACTTAACATGCGCGAATGCGAGATTAAAATTCAACGCCCCCAAGCGGTAGTTACAATTTCAGCTAATAACTCCATCTACATTATGATCTATACACTAGATACATTACTGACTAAAGTATTACTTCTTAGAGATATCACAGCTAAACGTTAGATGGCGATATTTAGTTTAAAATTTTAAATTCATTTTAAACTATTTTTGGTACCGTCAAACATGGCATCTTTATTGTGCCATCTTTACTATACTCCATTTTTTAAAAAATAATATAGGTAGGTAGTCATCTTTGAAAAGAATTTAAATTAAAGTTATATTAATAATAGCACAATTAAAAGATATTAAGTACTCCCTTATGGAAATATTTCCTTTTTTATTGAAAATTCAGAAATTTCGGAAAATATTTGACTTTATCAGAATTTCCCAGCATTTTTCAGAGTTTTTTTTATTAATCTCTAAATCGATATGCAATCGATCGATACGCAAAGATGATATTATGTAGGTATCTTCAGGTATGTTCTTGGTGACGAGAAGATGATAAATAGATTTTGTCCTTGCTTTATATAAATTCTTAGTTTTCTTTTTTTTTATCAACATAATAATTAAACTGTACGTAGATATGAAAATTGTATTTGATTTTAATTGTTTATACCCTTTTCATATTAATTAGGAAATTATGAAAAATAAGTTTTAGAATTGGTTATTTTTTTGTTACATTAAAAATAGTAATGCAAAATTTTTACAACGAAAGACATTTTTATTTTTATTATTTATTTAATAATAAATCCTAATATTTACACATGCAGTTTCTTTTATATATAAATTTTTGTTATGTTATCTGTATATCTATTTGATTTATTTATATATTTATCACACATTATTTTTATTCATTTATAGATCTTAAATATTAATTTCTGTTCCTTAAATTTTTCAACAATCCTACATCATAAAAAGAATTTATATGAAAAATATAGACAATTTATAGGAATATTACAGTTTTTACTAAAAAAATTATCTGACTCATACAAACGGTCGTTTAAAAAGTCAACTGCTTTTATTTTGTATTGTTTTCTTATGACGTTATCACGTAAAATTATCGTCCGTAAACCGACTTTACAGACAACCGATTTTTTTGATGTTATACTTGTTTTTGTTAGTTTAAGTTAATTTTTGGATGCGCGCGCACACCGTCAGGAAAAACCAACACCTTGAAGTTAGCTATTGAACGTATGAAAAGCCAACGTCCCGGTTCTCGTCCGATCACCGAAGTTATGCAACGTCGGGTGCGGGCTATAATTGGATGGGTGACCACCTTAGAACACCGCGTGACGTTGATTTTTGAAGTGAAACTTCAATTGAATCGTCACATTTTCGGACCGTCACGGTAGAGTTGCCAACCTATAGTATAATTATATAGTACTGTATTGTATTTCGGGACTCTATACTATATAATATGTAATGAAACGACGCAATCCTATCGAGTTTCGGCTCATCTGATTCGTCTTGAAGATGGTTACGAGATATTGATTGAGCTGGAAGGTGGCCATGGGAACTTCGCAATGAAACGACACAACTTCATCGTGTTCGGGCTCGATTGAATCCTTGAGGAGTAGTTTGTTATTCAATGGTAACCAGGGTCTGATGATGGAGCTGGAAAGTAGTCATAGGAAATCTGTAATAAAACGACGCAACCCTATCGAGTTCGGGCTCGATTGAATCATCTGGACGAGTTTTTCGTTTTTTCGATAGTTACCAAGGTCTCATCTAATAATGGCCATACAAACTTCGCTATGAAACGACACAATCTCATCGAGTTCGGCTCGATTGAATCGTCTTGACGGGTAGTTTGTCTTTCATTGGTAACCAGGGTCTGATGGTGGAGCTGGAAGGTGGTCATAGGAACTCTGTAATGAAACGACGCAACCCCATCGAGTTTGACCTCGATTGATTTCGGTCTCGATTGATTTCGTCTTGAAGTGAGAGTAGTACTCATCTCAACGCGTCGCTTATGAGGCGTGCAATATAAGAAAAGGGTAGCAGACATCTACAGCTCTGATTTTAGATGTAACATAAAAACAAATATGACATATATTTTATTTCTTTTTGTTTTATTTTTATTTTATTTTTGAATAAAAATTTTTATTGTCGTTTAATGTCAATATTATTTAAACTTTTTATTAATATACATAAATAATAGTAGTGAGTGTGTATTTGTACTTCTTTGCAGCTGTCCTCAAGTAGTAAAGTACTTCTGTCTTCGAAAATACAGTGTCGATTTTTTCTGCCTTTTTCATTTTTATGCTTCTCCTAACTAATATAAATATAAGACTTAAAGGCAGAAACGATGTTATATTTTTTTCTTTTTTTTAAACATTTTTTCAACAATACAGATTAATTATTAATGCTACATCATCAAAGTGGCAGAAGTAATTTTTTTTTATCTCTTATAATATTTATAATTTCAATAATTATTCTAATCTGCCTGCCGATGAAGTAATTTTTTTTTTATATATCATAATAATTAGAAAAAAAAAATTACTTTACTTAGTATTCTAATATTATCAACCTCTGTTCTGTCTGTCATTCTTTTGTCATCATTTCATTCATCTGTCATCGTCTGTCTGTTCTGTCAGACGATGAAATCATATAAAAATTACTGCCACTATCTCCGTAGCTATAAAAGCAGCTCATTCAGCGAAGCTATGATGAGTCCCGAAATGTAATGGATAATTATTATTTATATATACATATTTAATAAATTTAGTTTGTTATCGGTATTTTCATTGATAAATTATGAATAAAATTTTATCTATTTTTAAAATAGGGATCTTTCCTCAAACCTTTATTACGACGCTTTTTATTTCTTTGAGGAGTTCAGAAAAGAGAGAAGGAATAAAATTGAGGGATTGGACAAACAACGATGGTATAGTAACAATTTAGTCATTTGTAAGCAATTCAGTTTTCTTCTATCATAATTATTAAGTTAATTAATGTGCACATACGAAAAATTGTAATGATTTTATTAACAATTCAGAAATGAAAATGACAACTAAATAGTTATTTAACATATTATTAACGATTGATGGTCGGCAAGATCTGCTGCCTATGTTAACTTCTAAACCAGCAACAGCGAAAAAGCCGTCCAATAAGGAAACTTTCTAGTGAAGAAAGCTGCTGAAGACTATGATTGTCAAGAAAAAAACCATTCATCACAATTAATACCCTACACTGATAGAAAAGTGAACCTGATTCAAGAAAACAAGTCTTGAACCAAGAACACCGTTTTGAAGAAAAAATTCTTGAAAAATTCTTCAGCCAAGAAATTCAAATTATTAACTTTTCCGTTTCCCGTTGTGGAGGAATTTTGTAAAATCCGTTCTTAGCTGAGCTACACGGCAACAGCAATATTCTATTTAATTTAAACTCTGTAGTACCAATAATTTGTAAAGAATTTTTCATTGTTAGCGCTCCCGCAATCCCCTTTAGAGGACGAATTTCGTCAAATTCGTTTTTAGCTGATCTTTACATAGCGAAAAGAATACTCCTACCAAATTTTAAGTCTGTATAGAAGCAATAGTTTAGGAATGTGAATTTTTCATTGTTAAAATCCCCGTAATCTCCTTTGGGGAAGGAATTTCGTAAAATCCGTTCTTAACTGACCTCTACATAATAAAAGAAATATTCCTACCAAATTTCAAGTCTTTACGTCTAAAAGTTGCAGAGATCTCGTGATGAGTCAATAAATCACTGGATATTTCCTATATTATATATACTTAAATATACAAGGTAGTATACCTTGATATGCTATTATAAAAAAAAGAAACGGTTTTTAAAAACCCAAACAACATTTTTTATACATTCATAAAATTATAAATACTACCTAATCTATTGAACGTTTCATAATATGACACAAAAATGATGCCTTTTGTTACGGACAGTCATTTTTATATTTTTATAAGTTATTCTGTAGTTACCAAATAATTGTCATGTGTTATTGTTATATTTCCACGTTTTGGTTGTGAAATCGAAAACATACATAACATAAGTTTTGACAGACAGAAATGGATGATTTTGCAACAATTAAATTAATGTCGCTCATTATTACTGCACTATTTTTAAAATTTGTTTTTTTATGTATATTTAGATATTTTTGGATTTTCATTTAATTTTACCGTGCGGTGACCGGCAGAGATGAATAGTCCCGACCTCTTTCTTGCCGAGTTGTCGTAAAAAGCGACTAAGGCCATAGCGGTGTGAGCAACCATGCACCGACCAGGGTGGTGATGGGTAGCAGCGTCACTATGTCCTGGCATAGCAGACTGCGCTCGCCGCTCGGTTTGCCAGGCGTGGCGGGTATTGGCTAATCCTCCCAAAGGACAGTCCGAAATGAGCCCAGGCCCCCAGTCCCCGTTGGCCCCACTATTCCCGGCTACGGCAGCGGCCCGGTTAACGGTAGGCCAGGGGGTGCTAAAAATCTCCGGGTCAGATTATGCTGTCACCCACAACGACACCTGTCCCTGGTTACACGTAACATTCGCACCCTGAGGTCCGATGAAAGGATTTATGAACTGGAAGAGGAAATTAACAGGTTACAATGGGATATACTGGATTTATCTGAACTCCAAAGAGAGGGGGAAGACACGATAACTCTGAAATCCAGTAACCTGTTTACTACCGGGACGGGTGACCAACAGTCCCAAGGAGGTGTCGAGTTTATGGTCCGCGGGTTCCTCATTGGCAACATTTTGACCATCGGAAGTGTGTCGAATTAAGTTGCGTACCTTATACTCAGAGTATCTAAAAGATACTCCCTGAAGGTCATACAGGTATACATACCGAACTCGATACACCCAGATGAAGAAGTAGAGGCTATGTATAAGGACATCAGTAGAGCCATACATACTTACAAAACCTACTTCAATGTTATAATTATCATGGGGGACTTTAACGCGAAGACAGGCAAAAGACGAAACGATGATCTGAGAGTGAGACAATTTGGATATGGACAGCGGAACCAAATAGGACATATGGCCGATTTTTTAGAGAAGGGGGGACTCTTTATGATGTACTCCTTCTTCCAGAAGCCACCTCACAGGAAATGGACCTGGATAAGTCCTGATTGTTCCACTAGGAATGAAATTGACTTCATCGTGACCACCGGATGAATTTCCCTACGAGTGATCACCTATTGGTTAGAGGCACATTGAATATCAGTATTAAACTAGAACAGTCACACCTGGTGAAGTCTACACTGCTACACATCTAACGCACATATCCAAAACCCCGAGGGCTTTCAGCTCAAATTATCTAATCGTTTTGATTGTCTTGACGATTGCGTTTTTGTAGATTATATAAACAGCAGGTTAGTGAACACTGTCCATACATTCGGGTACCGATTTTAAAGACCCGGCCGTAAAAGTGGCCGCTGAAACCTCACAGACCAAACTCAAAGTCTCATGGAAGAACGACGCTTGTAAAATCTGCAGTCCTCTGGTGACGCTGAAACATATACGTCGATCAACAGACGGATATGGAAATCCCTGAGACACAATATACGTGTTTTTAATAAAAAACGTATTAAAGATACGATAGAGCGGAATTGGTGCTCCAAAGTGATCTCAAGGGATTCGTCTGTTGGTCAAAGCCGGTTGTCGAAGCTATAAACAGAGGATGGAGGTACAGCTTCGACCAGAGCTGAGATATTGAGGGAGGTCGAGAAGTTTTACGGACAGGTGAATACCTCGATCAGCCAACCTGTTTGTAGTTCGGCTGAAGATCCACGAGCAGAGCTAATCCGACATTATTCCGAAGAAATCCAGGACATCAGCTTGCACGAGATTAGTATGGCTCTGGGACAGCTCAAAAACAATAAGGCGCCGGGCGAGGACGGTATTACGTCAGAGCTTCTGAAAGCGAGTGGAACACCGGTATTTAAAGTCATTCAGAAGCTCTTTAATGCCGTCTTGCTTGATGGCGTGACGCTGGAAGCCTGAAACGGAGGCATAGTGGTTCTCTTCTTCAAAAAGGGTGATAACATTCTGTTGAATAATTACAGGCCCATTTCGCTTCTGAGTCACGTTTATAAGCTGTTCTCTAGGGTCATTACGAATCGTTTGACGGGCAAGTTTGATGACTTCCAGCCTCCCGAACAAGCCAGTTTCTGATAAGGCTATACTACACTACCATAGACATCATACATACGCTGCGGCAGATTGTACAAAGACCGCGGAGTATAATCGGCCATTGTGCTTGGCGTTTGTACTGTACTATTGTGCTTTGACTATGAAAAAGACTTCGATTTAATCGAAACCTGGGCGGTGCTGCAGTCTCTGTCCAGTATATCGAAGTGTTGATATGCTTGTAAAAAAACGCTACTATGTCAGTTCGAGTACAGGAGCATAGCACGAGAGCGATTCTAATGCAGTGAAGTGTGAGACATGGAGATGTTATCTCTCCGAAACTTTTTACCGCAGCATTGGAAGACGCTTTCAAGCTTCTGGAATGGAAAGGATTCGGCATCAACATAAACGGCGAGTACATCACTCACGTTCGATTTGCCAACGATATCGTGCTTATGGTAAAATCCCTGGAAGACCTTAGCATTATGCTCAGTGATCTCGATGGAGTTTCCCGACGAGTGGGCTTTCAAATGAATATGGACAAGACCAAAATCATCTCGAATGTCCATGTCGTGTCCACCCCGATATCGGTTTGAGTTTCTACTCTCGAAGTTGTTGACGAGTACATTTACCTAGGACAAAATGTCCAACTTGGTAGGTCCAACTTCGAGAGAGGGGTCAATCGTCGAATCCAGCTGGGATGTGCCACTGCCCATCCCAGATCAATTGCTATCGGGACATTAAAAAACGTCTTTTCGTCCGTTATACCTCAGTGCCTGAAGCTGAAATTCTTCGACCAATGTGTATTACCAGTGATAACATACGGATCTGAGATGTGGTCTCTGTTTATGATACTTTTAAACAAGCTCCAAATCGCACAAAATGCAATAGAGAGGGCTATGTTTGATATTTCCCTGCAAGATCAAATCAGTTTTATTCAGAGATGATGAGATTTGCAGGCGAACGAAGGTTGCCGACATTGGCCATCGGATTTGCAAGTTAAAGTGACAGTAGGCAGGGCACATAGCTAGTAGAACTGACGGCCGATGGAGCAGAAAGGTTCTCGATTGGAGACCACGTACAGGCAAGCGCAGCGTTGGACGGCCGTCCGCGAGATGGACGGACGACTTGAAGAAAGTCGACGGAAGCCGTTGAATGGAAGCTGCTTTGAACTGGTCGCTCTGGAGGTCGATGGGAGAGGCCTATGTTCAACAGTGGACATCCAACGGCTGATATGATGATGATTATGATTTAATTTTACAATAATTCGAGCATATATAAATACAGATGGAGGCTGGATCTAGATTTTATCAACAATTCGACAAATTGTCTTAAATTCAATCTTAATACCTGAAACCATATGCATAATAATATTGTAACCGTACAGTGAAGATTTAATTCATATTTTGGAGTAATAGATGAAATAAAACTACTCGTATTATATTTAAAATTTGAGTGAAACGTTTGTTGCAGTACTCATTATTAAGAAATTAACATTTATAGGATATTGTGATTAAAACTATTTTTGTCTTATATCACGTAATATTTCGAATAAGGAAGATTTAATTAAAGATATTCATTGTCATCAAATGTTCTATATGTAAACAAAATATTATACACTAGCGGCCCGCCCCGGCTTCGCACGGGTATTTAACTAAAATTTTAAAAATTATAAATTTATATTTTTTTATCACCTACATGCGCCATCTATCGTATAATAGTAGAATGTCGTTTTTATATTTAGTGACATTTAACATAATAGTACCTATATTAATTGAAAATGATGTTTATCTAAAATATTAAAACGATTTCTATTCCTATCCGACATAATTAGTAAACTTTTAAGTTTAGCAAAATAATAACTCAAAAATAAGTTTTGTGAGTTTTTAAGATTCCTTAGACCAGATGGCGTTGGCGGCGTAGGTACCTATTTCTATTTTCTTAAATATTTATTTTTAAATTTAATTACAATGAAATAAAAACTAAATTATACTGTGAGTCATGTCTAATTTTTATGTATTAAAGTTATTTACATTGGTTTTGTACTTTTTACGTGATACGTGAACAAATAAAAACACGATAAGAGATGGCGCTGATACGAAAAAAAACGCGCTATTGAAATTTATTCTTGATGATATAGTGTATTAATAAAACGGAGGTTTTAACAGATTTATTATTTGTATAGATTACCAACGTATTTCATTGATAATAAACATACATATAAATAAATACTTATATAGAAATAAATACACTCAGACTCGGGGCGGGAATCGAACCCACACTCTGGAGCAGAAAGCAGGGTCACTTCCAATTATGCCAACGGGTCAGTCTAAATTATTTTAGAAAAATACATTATTTACTTCTTGCTTTAATTTTATATATATATATATATATATATATATATATATAATTAAAGCGAGAAGTAAATAATTATAAAGCATAAAGTAAAAGTCTACATTAAAATGATGTAAAATCAGTGCGACTCTAGTATTTATTATATCGACAATTATTACTTACAAATGTAACTTGTTGGAATATTATATGAACTACTTTAAATGACGAAGAGTGTGTGTTGGATTAGTGATTCATATTTTTTGATTGCATCAATTTATCGCTTTGTAACAACGTTCAAAATACCATGAAGGCTAAAATTGTTAGGGAAATACCATCAATTGTACCGACAACAGTAAGGACATATTTAATACTGGCTCGTCTGAATTTATAACTATATCAGTAAATGAGCTCAGTAGAATACGAGCCGCTTTGTGATTAGCTGGACGATAGTTGAGTTACCGGTACAAAAAAATAAATAAATGTGTCTGTGGCTTTTAACAGCATGTTTGGGCTTATTGCCCCCAAATTCCGTACCGCCTGCCACAATCGTAGTTGTACAAGGCGTACCTACACCGATTCTAGCACCCACAACGGCTGCTACTACAGCAACCACAATGGCAGCTACTACGGTAGCTACAACGGCAGCTACTACGGCAGCTACTACGGCAGCTACGACGGCGGCTACTACGGCCGCTACTACAGCAGCTACTACAGCAGCTACTACAGCAGCTACTACGGCAGCTACTACAATGGCAACTACTACCACCACTCCAGCTCCGACAACAGCACCTCCACCAACTACCACGACTACTCCAACTACAGTACCACCAATGACGACAGCATCAACGATGCCACCTACAACTGCTCCAATAACCATCACTACAGTCCCAACTACTACAACAGCTCGAGTTACAATGAGTGGTAACGGCTCTTCACCTTTACCACCACAAGGAAATAATACAAGTGCTCCAACAACGATCTCAACAATACTAACAACAATAACAGCTACTACGACTGCTAGTTTTAGTTCCGTAACTAACCAATTATCATCTACAACAGCAACTAACATTTCGGTGGCATTTGGACAAAATTTACCTGTCTTGCTTTGTGACAATCCTGATGTTATATGTATTTTTAATCCCGATGAAAACGCTACAGGGCCGCTCCAGATTGATCCAAGACTCGGCACTACTCCCGCCTCAGCAGCAGCACTACAGGGTCCACAAATAATCGGCTACAATGGACAAGTTTCATCGTTTGACACGGCTGTAAAATTTCCTAGAGAACGTAGAAGTATTAATTATAAACAATTACAACAAGAAAATTATCGTAATTTTTACAATACAGGCGAACACAAAATAAACAAAAGACAAAGTTGTCGATGTGTAGCTGTAGGTACATGCGTTAGAACTTCTTCTGGAGCGGGTATGATTGACTTTAGAATTGTTACCCCTGTAAGTACTTTGATTATAAATAAAACGTATAGTTTATAAATAAATTGATCCGTAATGTAAAAGACTTTAACTGGCATTTCAGACAACTGCACCATGTCCAGCTGGACAAGAATATTGCTGTGGAAGCACAACTACAGCCTTGATAGCATGCGGTAACTTACAAACATCTCCATCCCCAGCCATTATGCCTGCAGCGGGGCAAGCTAATTTTGGAGAATATCCGTGGCAGGTAAAGATAATCAATAATTTACATAAATAAAGATGATAAAATTTGAATAGGTAAAACATCATAGTAAACACAATAAAAGATTTTAGACTTAAGATAGAAAACGATTGATTCATTATTTATACTTATAAAATAATTTGTGACCGGAGATTATAGTTTTAAGATATTTTCAGGTCATAATTCTTACTAAACAAAATGATTATATAGCTGGAGGTGTGCTCATAGATCAACTCAACGTCCTGACCGTTACACATCGAATGTCAAACTATATGTGAGTAGGTAGACATTTTAGAGGTTACTGTAGAATAAAAATATTATTATTAAATATATTTTCAGACATCAGTAATACAAAAAATTTTTTTTTTTTGTGTTATTTAGCGTTTCAGGAACAGCACCAAACGTGAAAGTGCGATTAGGCGAATGGGATGCTGCTGGCACTTACGAGCCAGTACCTTTTCAAGAATACAATGTGTTAAGAGTTTTTACTCACCCTTCTTATAACTCTAACACTTTACAGTACGACATAACCGTATTGCGACTTTCGGCTTCGGTACCTCTTACACCTCAAATTGGGTCCGCAACTACTATCAACAGAGCATGCCTTCCTCCGATATCGACATCCACGTATACTGGCCAAAGGTACTTAGTTTCAAAAGCGAAATATTTTGTTTAATATATTGCAATATAAAATCTTACTTTTGAAGTTTATATTTTAATGTTTCAGGTGTTGGGTGTCAGGATGGGGTAAAGACATGTTTGGTCTTCAGGGTCAGTATCAACAGATTTTGAAGAAAGTGGACGTACTTGTAGTAGATTCAGCAACTTGTCAAACTCAGATGCAAAATGCTCGCCTCGGATCTACTTTTGTTCTTGATACGACATCTTTTATCTGTGCAGGAGGAGAGGCGAACAAAGATTCTTGTACAGTAAGTTTCTAAGTCAATTGTTATGTTTTACCTTAAAAATGTAATGTAACTGTCCTGTATTTAAAGATAATACTGTTAATAGGATACAGTGTTGTGATAATAAATGTTTTTAGACAGTAACGAATTCTATCCCCGAATGTAGGAAAATAATATTTTTTCTTCGTAAAATCGTTCCTTCATTACAGCAATTTTTTTTTTTTAATTTAACTCATCATTTCCAACACAGATTCAAGTATATCGTAGACTATTTATATGTGTGATGATTTAATTATAGCATTTATGCACTACGCACCACTATCTTGGAATATCCGTGACGACAAATTGATATCAACAACGAGATACAACAATATATTGATATCAACAACGAAATAAAAGACAAACAAAATCTGTCTCGGCAAAAGTTTGTGTATTAGTTGTTATAATTATGTAAAATTATTTCCTTTTTTTTTTTAAGTTAAGCCACGGCTGTTTCAAAATAGGTGTTTATCTGTTTAAATTTAAATTAAAACTGATTTATATATATAATCAAGAGAGTTTTGTGTTGCTTCAGTTTTCTTGTCTCCGGAATCTGTAAAAATATCATGTTAAAAGAAAAAGCACATAACAATATCAGGTACGATAGTAATTTATGCTCAGTGAAAAAATGCATTAAAAAATAGGGTATATAACCGTGCTTGTTGGAAATATGCCCATGTCAAAAAAATTGTTTTAGAATATTAAAAACTTAGTGGTGCTAGTCAAGAATTGTTGAAACCAAGATCGCCTGGTATCGATATACGTTTTCTATTCACAGGTCTTAATAGACCTGTATTTGTATAAATAAACAGTTTAGACTTCCTGTCTATAAAACACTAACTTATATCGGAAAATTAAAATTAATTTGACACGTGACAACAATAGTGAGACAAAATTATTGTAACGTGACACGATCTTCATTATTTCGGATAACCGTTGTTAGTAACAGATTAATTATTTATTATTACCTTAATTTGTACAAAAAACATTTGATAGGTAAACGAGTAAATAATATAAGTAACAAAATTAATAGCTGAAATAAGTATTTCTACGTTACCAGGGTGATGGAGGATCGGGTTTGGTGTGTCAAGTAAATGGGCAATGGGTGGTGGTAGGATTGGTAGCGTGGGGTCTCGGGTGTGCTAGCGCCAACGTACCCGCCGCCTACGTGAATATTGCTGCTCTACTACCCTGGATACAACAACAAGTTGCAACTACCTAAGTGGTTTATTATAAAAAAAATCTTTAATTATAATGTTCAATTTTACTATAATACTTTGACTGTTTTTTATGTTGTTACTAATAATAAAAGAATATTTCAAGTGAATCTTAACACAATTATTTATTGAGTTAACAAATTTATACAAATAGGCGTGTAAATATTAAAAAACATATGAGTCCTAAACGACATAAAAGATAGTTTTGATCTATGTATTTTACATAGGTACCTAAGCGTTCTAAACGCTCAATTTTAACAGTGATAACTTTAACATAACTAACTAGTGCAAAGTTTGAAAGGACGTAATCTAGTATTGCAGTAGGAGCGGATCCCACTCCGGACGATAGCGTTTATTAAGCCTCCCCCTTTCAGTCTTCATTATTCTTTTCCTGCTTTATTATTGGTGGAGAAGATGACGTAACGTTTGATTGCAGTGGTACAGAAGGAGTGGGAGACGACACCTCTATATATTCATCACTTCGTTCCTCTTTTACTTCTGGTTCTTGTTTGATTGGTATGTCAGTCACTGGAGCTGGAGTCAAAGCTGATGATGGCTGCAGTGCTAGATCAGTGGGTTGCAAAGCAGCCCATGCTGATGCAGCTTCGCGAGCGTAAACTTCATAAAACGCCCTTTGTGCTATCTCTGCTTCTTCGAGATGAACAAATGCATGATTATCGAGTTCAGCCCGGAAGAAAAACTTTAAACCACAACGAGAACAGTCGTATGGTCTTGGTGCAGCAGCGTGTTCAGGTAAATGCCTTTGCAAGCCTGCGGCACTTGTAAACATTGCAGAACACAAATAACAAGTAAATGCACCAATACCGGCAAATGTGTGTTCGATTAAATGAGCCTGTAGTCGTGTAGGCGAGCCCAAAGTTCTACGACATAGCCTACAATCATGTTCGGCGGAAGGCGTAGGTCTTGGAGCAGCATGTCGAGCATAACAAGAAGTGCATGCCCGCGCGCCTTCTCCCGCTTCAGTTTCAGTTAAAGGTCTAAGACAAATGGCGCATCTTTGTTCATCTTCAGATGGTCTTAAATGGAATCTGGCATGTAATCGTGCTTCTGCTTCTGATGCCAAAGTTTGACGACATACAACACAAGGCGCAGGTAGAGCAGGATGATGACGAGCCATATGATTCAAAAAAGCTTCCTCCGTAGGAAGTCGTGAACGACATCGGGAGCATGTATCGCCAGCCACTACCTGAAATGTAATATTTACTTATATAAGTTTTGAAGTATATAAAATATTTTTAAGATAGGTACTGGGTTAATGGCGCCAATTAAATAATCAAATATTTTGTTATAACTTGTACTGTAGAAATGAATTACCCTTTAGGATAATACAATCCGCGACAAAACTTTAGCACACTATACATTTTTTATTACAACTCTTAATAAAAATAATTTTTTAATCCTTTTTATTCTACGATTAAAGACAACAAGTCAAGGCATTCATGTAAACATTAGAAAGAGAGAGCTATTGTTATCTTATAGGTTCCGCTGGGTTCCGCGTAACATCGTGCCGCTCGAACGGCGCGACAAAACTATAGCACAGTTAGGTAAAAAATAAATAAAAAATCTGATGGATATTATACCTTTTCATTTTAATAATGAGTACATCCTCCTTAGTTTTTTACAACTTACTACCCCAACAATTTGCAATAATATTTAGATCAGAGAGCGAAATTTATATTTTAAAAATTCTAGGAAGCCGGGCATGCGTATTTATTTTTATTAAGAGTTGTAATGAAAATGTAGTGTACTAAAGTTTTGTCGCGGAGCGTATATATATATATATAGGGAACAAATCCACAACAATTAAATTAACCAACGAAAAAAAAAAAAGAAATAAGAGGATTTCAGTAAATGATAATATAATATTACTATATAATATTTTTATATGGTGTATGATAATGATTACTAAATAACTTTCATAACAAATATAAAAAATAAAATCTTATAATATTCTAATAAAAATTAACAATACAAACAATTGATATAATTTAAATGTTCTAAGCATTTTATTTTTTTGTAATTATTTAGGTTATTCTGTTACCTTGCAATGTGTCAATTTGTGTTCAGCAAGAACAGCGGCTGAAGGAAGTACTTCATCACATATGAGACATTTATGTCGCGCAGCTCCTGTTCCTGAATGTGCACGAGTATGTGCTTCAAGTTCGGCTCTACTACGGGTACGTTCGCCACAATATGCGCATTGTAAAGCAACTGCACCATTTTTACGACGACGATCATCACTTGCCATAGGTCCATTTCCATCACCACTAGGAATGCGCGGAGAACACGCATCATCACCATCAATGGCATTATTATTTTCTCCTCGCTTAGGCCTTGTATCACCGTTCATATTCTTAAAGATTAATAAATATTATTGCAAATAGTATTAAATCGGTACATATTTTTTTTTATTAAATGGTTAGCTATTTTACCTGATGTACAACGGCATGATGTACTTGCATATGTCGCTCTAGTAAGTACTGGACAGTGAAAGTATCGCTACAAGAAGGAACAGGACATCGATAGGCATGATGGGCAGCTGTGTGTGCTCTTAAAGCTCGTGACCCAGATAATATTGCACCACATGCACAACGTGCAGCTGCATGGCGTGCGCGGACATGAGCGGTCCCCTCAGCTTCAGTACGCAATGGACCACCAGCAGTTCCGCATGACCGACAAACCCAAACTTTATTTTCCCCAGTATGAGCGACCGTAAAATGTGCCTAAAAATAAAAAAATTAAAAATAACTGTATGTTGTGTATAATTTATAAGTTTAGACTTAATGTTTTTTTTTTTCTTACCTGAATAGCAACTTTTGAATCAAACATTTCTTTACAAAGAGTACAGCGATATAAATGATGGGTGTGAAGGTCGAGGAGATGTTTTTGCAAATCTTCAGAAGTTGAAAAACTGCGCACACAACTGTGACAGGAATATTCACAGGACACGGCAAGATAATGTGCGGCTAAATGACGTTCGGAAGCGGTTGCATCAGCAAATGTAGCACCACAGTGAAGACAAGGTGCTGGGCTGGTCCTACCTATATCTCCACCTTCTTCAAGGTGACCTTTTAAGTGTGCTCGAAAAGCCTCAAAATCTGGTAAAGCTGCATCACACTGATTGCATAAAAGAGTGCTCTGAGAAAGTGGCACTTTTGGGGTTGTAGAGTCCGAACCTAATCTTGGACGTTTTGCAGTAGAAGCTTCTTCAGGACTTCTTCTACTTAGATCAGTAGGCGCAGGTTGCTCTAAGGAATAATGCATAGGAGATTCTCCATTAAGTAGAGCTGAATGAGCAGCGCGTACATGTAATTGCAACTGTTCCATGCTTGTAAAAGTATCGCGAGTGCAATATATACATGCGAGTAATGTTGGCGGTGGTTGAGACGCTACCCGACGCGGTGGAATCACAGATATTGTGTCCATACCATGAACACTTGACATATGAGCCTGGAATAAGCAAAAAACGACATTTAAATAATTATGAATTTTTGGAAAATTTACATAGTTTATAGACGTACTTATTTATTTATTATAGCAAACATATTTTAAGTTAATAATTACTTGAAGCATTTCGGGACGTCGGAAAGCATCCCCACAGTGCAAGCAACGCAGAGCTCGTTTTCGATCAGTTTCCCGACCCTCGCGCTCTCGCTTGTGACCTTGCATGTGTGCTGTGAGTGCAGCGGCTGTATTATATCCACGATTACATACTGTGCATTGGAATGGCTTTTGATTGTCATGTGTTTTCATATGGATCTTCAAATGATCACTAAAATGGAAAAATAACATATATTTGTGTATTGTTACATATAGTGCATAATAAAGATGAAAAATTTGTTCGTTTTAATCCTACAAATTAACTCAAGATTGTTTAATCCAATTAGATTAAAAAAAATGCATCAAAATAATTTAAAATCAATGCAAGTGACGTCGTGCGGAATGATTAGTAAAATATTATTTCATCACAAAATATAGTAAAACGCTTAAACTTAAAATTAATATTAATTATTCTCGATGAATTCTATCTTAATGAGATACTTAAGTAGTCTTGACATACAATTTAATATTGAATGAAAAATTCGTCTTATGTGACTGCAAAAGACAATTTGTCATTCCCGACATAAGTAACTACATAAAGCATGAGCCAAAGCGAGCTGACAATAAGGCTTTTCACACAAACTACAGAATAGACGCGTTCGCCCAAACATCTTCTCTAATGGCTGTGCTCAGCGTCAGTTTAGGTACGGGTGATTATTTCATTTTTGTAAGAACCTCGACGCCATTTGTCAGCACATCAACTCTTTTCACTTGTCGGATGTTCGTTGGGTCGACAAATTGCGTGGAATTAGTCACGTGACCGAGTTGAGGTGACGAAAAAGGTGACGCGTCGCCTCGTGGCTGACTAAAGCTTTGTGTTGCGGCTTACGGCAATCAATCTTTTCTGTTTTTCTATTGTCATGCAAGCACCTTTTAAGCATTGTACTCGTTAATACGTAGTGTCTAATGACTTTAAATGTAAATTTATTCTTATAAGATAATTTCTATATATTTTGTTTTTAAATATTTTCTATTTATATTTATATATTATTTTAAATATTTTCTAATATATTATATAAATTAATGTGGTGTATTACATAAAAGAGATCAAATTATTTACCTTCTTGAGAAAGCGGACTCGCAGTGCGCGCAGCGGTATTTTCGGTCACCGGTGTGCAATTTTACGTGGCGATCTCGAGATCTCTTATGCTTAAACAGTCGAGAACAGAATTCGCACCGGAAAGGCATCTGGTCGGAGTGAGTCTGTAAAATTACATAAATAACTTGTAATACTTAAATTTGTTTGAAACGTATTTTTTAGATTTTAATGAAAATATAACATAATACCTCTGTATTTCCTAGAAAAGAATATTTTATACAACAGGCTGTATTTTATTAATTATTTCTTGTTAATAATTTATGTATTTTTCTCATTGCCCTACGTTAAGAAGTAAGAATAAAGAAGAAAATAACGGTTCAAAGTAACTCTTGTAATTAAAAATTCCAACTACCAATATAAGATTTGGATTAATCGACGGATTGATCTAATGTTCGTAATCGTTAATGCCTGACGTTGTTTTAATTGCCATAGATTCTCAAGTTATAGATAGATAACGTTTCTAAAGAAATTCCAAACAAATGCAATCGACTTTTTATTAAGATAATATGATATCAATTTTGTATCTGATGTGCTAATAAATTATCAATTTGAGTAGTTATTCTTTTATTCAATTTTTTTTAAATAGGTAATTGAAATTTAAAATAGTTATTACTCTTTTTGAAAATAATAGTTTCAAGCAGCTTAGTAAAATTAGTAGGCAGTTCAAAATGGTAATGGATACCAATAATGCCTATGCTTTAATAAGACTAAAAAATCCTTAAAAACTCTCTTAAATTTTACCGGTTAACTGTATATAATTATTATTAAAGCACTTTAGCAGGGCTTCTGAATAAGGTACTCAAAAGACTAAGGACTCGAAAGAAATCATCAGAGCTGAAAATAAATGAAAGACTAGCATAGTGGCTGTTATTTTAACTTTAGTAAGAATACTCTAGAAGCCTAATTAATCTACGCCTGAGAGGCGTACACGCAACCGAATATCGTTTGTCTCTTTGTAACGGATAAAACTAGCGCATCGTGATCTTTTGCCAACTCTGTGGCCGACGGGAGCTAGCGGATGGTGTCTGTGTCGTTAAGGGAAGTCCCCCCATTTTTGATTTATCGAAGTATAGCACGCCTGCGAGACGTATGTTTAGGCTTTGTGTAACTTTTAACTAGGTTTGTGTGATTTTACTTTTGTTTGTTTTTGTACATTTTATGTTTATTTTCGGCGTTGTTTTAGGTACAAATATGTCACGGTCTAAAAGATTAGATGAAGACGAGATTTTAGCGATCTTAAACGAGGATTATAATCCTTCTTTGTTAGATTCAGACCAGATGACCAGATTATCGACGACGTTCAAAGCGAAGATGAAAATAATTATGTGACTGAATACGTTTCGTCTTTACAAAAATCTAGTACCTTTAAAGAAACCAACTTTTGCATCTACAAAAGAATGTCAAAATCAGTGTGTTACAAGTGTAAAAAATCTGCACAAGGTTGATAAGTGTGTAGACTGCTCTTAAAGTTTAGCTTGTCTTTTAAAGTCTAATTAACAATAGAAAAAAAAAAAGATTTTCTAAGAAAAGTTTTACGTTTTAGTTGATTTTGAAAAAGTTAATTTTTTTTGTTCCAATTTATGCATGTTGTTTTTTCTTTGTAATAAATAACTGTGATTATAGTTATAATTCAAAAGTGTTGTGTATCGGTGTTGTTTTATTTTTAGTATATATTCCAAATTTCAATTTTCGCTAAATAATATTTGTAAAATAGGGCTATTTAATATTTTTGCATACAGATTGTTATTTATATGTGTACGCTTTTGAGACGTATATAAATGCTTTGTGTACGTCCGAAATAGATTAGGCTTCTAGGGTTAAAATTGGAATGTAGCAACCAAATGTCGGTACACAATGTTACATTAAATACAATGTTAATGTCAAACTAGTTTATGTCACGTTTTGTAAAAAATCATATAGTGAGGCCACGTCACACATTCTAAAGATTATTCATGAGTTTATTATGAAAATGCTAATGAAGCTTCGTTGGCAGCTAAATAATGGGAACTTTCGGCCTTTCGCGTCCCGTAAACTGATGCAGACGCGTACTCCTATGGTACACTCCAAAACTGACAGTCACTTCACGCTTTTACTAATTAACCACCTCGCTGATTATTCCTTACTATCATGCTAACAGTGATGTACAAGATACCCTATACAAAGTATCTGGAATACAAAATACAAGATACTTTAAAGTAAAGTATTTCAGATACCAGATACAAATACCTTTCTGGAATGGTATTTGAAATACTAGATACAAAATACGTATCTTCCAAATACTTTTTAAAGATACAAATTCTTTTGTAAGAAAATAACATTTTATTGAATGTAAGTTTAATTTTTTACAAGAATTATTTACAAATACCTACATCGCGTTGATCGCGT
This sequence comes from Euphydryas editha, assembly GCA_036937285.1. NCBI lineage: Eukaryota > Metazoa > Arthropoda > Insecta > Lepidoptera > Nymphalidae > Euphydryas > Euphydryas editha. The sequence continues at coordinate 13,245,256 of JAUPFZ010000003.1, forward strand.
AAAAGTGAGAAGATAAAATATTATATTATTAAGGTTTTAATTGAGACTCAATAATCGTCGATATCTTCAGTTTTTTATATCATTAAATGTTGCTGACAAAACGTCGAGTGGTCTTATTCCTATATTTAAATCGAAATCTTTATTATTTTCATCATTGTTTGATCAACTGTTGAAGAGCATGAAACTAATAAAATAAAGTCTTTAACAATAAAATTATAATTTATTATTATTTATAACTATAATTTTACAAAAAAAATATATACTATATATTATTTTTTCTGTATTTATCATTCAAATAAAAAATTATTCACTCTTAAAAATCTATTATTAAATATCATGGATTATTCATACGGGGAAAACCATGTAAAAAAAAAAACGAACCTTGCATTCTTCTCGAAGTAGGTAGTGAGGAAAAGTGCATGTAGTCGCTTTCTCCGCGATCTACTCCAAAAACGGTTAATTTTACAGAAACATGCAAGAGGCATTTTTTGTAGATAATTTTACAACAAACAATTTTTATAATGATCTATATTGATATCCGAGTAATAGGTAGCGTGATATTTGCGAAAAACTGATTTTCGTGACCTTTTGACCTTTGTAACTTTTTTAGCCGGCACGATATCAATGTTGTATTTTCACATCTTCATTACAACGCCGTAATAAAAGTGTATACAAAAATTCAGCTCGCTTAGATTATCCGCAGATTGAGGCTTAAAATGCCTAAAATGACTGGATTATGTCATATTTTGTGAATGAATGCATAGAATAACTATTACTAAAAGTATTTTACCAAACAGTATTTACAAGATACTAAGATACCAAACAAAAGGAATTTAGATACAAGATACAAAATACATTTTAAAAAAGTATTTTAGATACAAGATGAAAATACGTATTTTGTATCTTGTATCTGTATTTCAGATACTTGTATCTTAGATAAGTCACATCTCTGCATGCTAAATAGACGTTACACTTTTGACTGCACCTCAAATACTCATTGAGAAATATGCTAAAACACTGTTAAAATTTTTTCTATTAAGGAAACCGAGCACGACACAACATATATGTAGGTACCTGATACCTCAGGTTTTCGACACGAAAGGAAAATATATCGATGAGCTCTTTAGTGAGAAATGTGGTATTTGTCGACGCAAGGGTTTGTATTCTCGTGTTCCCTCAATTACCATAGCGTGGATAGTTTAAAGCATTAGCGCCCTATATCAATTTGTTAGCGCCTGTGTGTAGTGCACCAGAATACGAAGTAGAAGCACGAGAAATGATTAACCTAAATCATTGGTGTATGATTATCGGTAGATTTTTAGAGATCGTCTTCACTTTATTAAACTAAATAAAATTCTACACAGATGTTACTCTATTGAATTGAAAAATTGGGCAAATAATTAAATTTATTTTCGTCAATTTATTTTATCCACCAACTCGTAGTATAATGGCGTGGATGATTAAACTCCAACGCTTCTTTTATATAGGAGAGTATTGTTCGGATTTTTTAAATCATTATTATTCTTTTTTTTTTTCCTGTTTAATATAACTTTTTTCCTTACGTTAAATTCCAGTACTTGTCAGATTGGTTGATGCTTAACAAACTATACGAATTAAATTAAAAAATTTGCAATAAATGTGAAAAGGTTTGAAACAGTAAGACATATTTTATGTGTAATAATATAAGGATCCGAACCGGCCTGCATGCGCAGACATATTAATTTACAACTCGCCGTTAATTTGAACCACCACCCTACCTAAAACTTAGTAAATTAATATCTAAAACTGTTAATGTTGTATCTTATCTTAGTATTCTACAAAAACATATCATTTAAATATTAATACACATTTTTTACTTTAAGTAAATATAGAAAAACGTAATTATAAATAAAATATATATGAAAATTAATTAATAATAATAATTATATAGCTATTGTATGAAATTAAATTCGGCTGCCTAACTTAAAAACTAATGTGTGTTATATCTTGTTATAGAAAAGCTAATAGTGTAATAATACGTCTTATTCCAAATTTCACAATATTATTATTGATAATATGAAAATATTTCTTAATATAACATTTTTATTTTCATATAAATAATAACCACCTATCCGAATCAAATAACTTATATGAATTTTAATCAATACATTAGAACTCCTATCTAAGTATTTGTTTTATGAAGTATATTATTATTCAGTGATTTTATTACTTAATTGTTATTGTGTTCTTCGTGCAGAAATCACATAAGCAAAGCGAGCGTCGCGCTCTACGGGAGCTGGCCCCTGGGTGCGTAGCGGGGCTCGCAAATCGCCTCGTGGCTCGCACCACGACTCCACGGTCCCGCTTATAGCGAAAAGACACGCAAATGACGATATTTTTATTATTATTCACCATCAAAAAACAACGTGAGAGCGTCCGCCGTAATGTGACCCGGTACTGTCGAATTTCCGCGTAAAGCGCACCAAAAGGCATTTCAAACTAGTTGTAAGTAGTTTAAGGCGAGCGTGATAGCCAATAAAGCTTTTAAATGGGCAGTGGACGGCTACCGAGTAACTTTCCCAGGTACAATAACTGCGATGTCATCGGCAATGTACAGTCACCCGCACCGCTGGGGTCAGATCGAGGAATGTTAGCGGCCATGCGTACGACCACCCGAAGTAATAGCTGTATCAACGCAAACTATCATTCTACGAATTGAATGAAATTTATTTTGAGCAAGAAAATTACGGAATAGAAGTTGACAGTGATAAGTTTTAGGCATGTCATAGCGATTGTCATCATTTAAATGTAAAAAAAAAATTGGTTCTAACTTTAAAACTTCTAACCAGAATTCTTTGAAAAAATAACTACTGTATGTAACACAGAAGCTTACTGCTGTAAATAAAAAATGAATAAATATACATTCAGTTAAAAATAGTCATACAATGACTACATTAGCTCGTCTGTATTCAATATAAGGCTTTGAATTTCAACAGCACATTTGTGATTCGCATTCTGATCAGAACGTTAAAAAAATTCGGGAGAGATTCTTAATATATATATATATAAGAACTATAAATGTCTGATTACTATTTATACTATGCCTAATATAAAAGCTCTCCTTTTATGAAAGCAATCGATTTAAACTGATATCTAGCGATGCTGTGCCTACAATTGATTTATTTTTATAATCATTAAGTACCTTTCCCAAGCGGTGCAATGATAAAAGAGTGGCGCGCCAGGCTAGGGAGTTCTTATCGGGAGCCTATTTCCGGCCGTCACCACCATGTCGCGGCGCGAGCGCAACGCGATCTATGCGATACATTTGTCGGCACAACACCAACCAACGAAGAGATCGATATCTCTAAAACGCAACAGTGACGGCAATTGCACACCGATAATCTAATGAAATCCTTTTACGATTGTACTAGTCAATTGCAAAAATATGTAATTAATTATTATTTAATTTATACCGATGTGCAAGTTACAGTTGTGTTATACGGAGATTCGGATCTGAATTTTACTTAATGTAGGTGGAATACGACATAGGTAATGCAAAATGACGTTTCTATTTGCCCTATCGTAACCAGATCTGTCTCGGCCAGTGTCACACGGCGCAATCGTAACGCGGCAAGATCGGCGCGACACAAAGGAACGGAGATGTACAAGCGGCGTAATGGGCATGTCACTGTTCTGCAGACCATAGCGTTGTAGAGTGCAAGGCTACCGAGATGCATATCTCAATACGCACTGTGTCCGCAAATGGACCATTTCGGGCATCTACTTGCTAATGAAGCTTAGACCTGCGTGGCGAAATTGGTCCGGAGACATACATGACTACATTTATAATAATTTTATTGTATGTTTACTTGCGTTACACAAACTAGTTTATGGTAATAAACATGTTCGTTACGACTCGAATGCGTTGATCGTTAAATCTCTAGAATATTTTCGTTGTAAGTAACTAGTCCTTTTTTAAATAATGCTGCACGAAGATAAAGCCATCAAGAATTAATTTACATTTGGCTCCTGCAAGTCATTATAGAAAAAACTAACCTGTTCATGTTTCTTAAGATATGATAGCCTTGGGAATGCCTTCTCGCAAAACTGGCATTTATAAGGCGTGTGCTCAGTAGCGCCAAGGGTGAACGGTGGATCTGCGTCGGCGTCGGCGTCTACAGCGTCAGCTGACGTGGGCGTAGAGGCCGGCGACGGAGAAGGCTCCGGTGTCGACGACGGCCACGAGCTCCCCGCCGTACTTCCCACGCTGCCCAGCGCCTCTGCACGAAATAAGAAAAATGTTAATATATTTCACTAGACTCAAGAAGAAATACATTTGCTTAAATGAAAAACAAAAAATGTAATGAAAAGTTGATTACTTTAGATTGTAAAATAGTAAAAAATATTATTTTTAAACCAGTCAAGTCACAACACTAAAGATTTTAAGTAGTAATACTCCTTATATATTATTTAATCAATAAATATATTATATTATTCATAGTATATCATAAAAATCGTAATAGGTTCTCATAACAATAACTGCATCGTGATATTCGACGATAAATTGCGATTAAGTGTAGGTATACACCAACATTACGCAAATTTCAAAGGCCCTTCTTGATTCAGTAAGGCACCATATTTCGATGTTAAGGGTTAATATATCTCGGAGCACCTCGGAGTAGCGTGAAATATAAACAAATTGAATGGGCCACGCTGATGGGTATCATTGCCATCAGCGTAAATGATGACTAATGTCGGAAAACAAGTCGGAAAAACAAATCCAAAGTCATCGTGGGAAGCGAATAAACAAATAAAATAGCTCTATTTTGAAACGTATAGTTCGTAAACTTTAATGGAGCTTTAAATTAACTGCATATTATATATTTATTTTTTGTATTATATATTATATTAAGCGTGTCTTCACATAACACACACGTATCCTAATAAAAGTTTGAATTATAGGTTTCATTGGTTTATTTGATTTAATCAAACAATTCGAATAATATAACTAAAAAAAGTATGCTTAATTAAAAAAAAAATCAAAAACCCGACTGCGTAAAATACTCTTATTATAAACTAAAAAGAATAAAACAATTTACTAGCTTTCATTTGATACCCATATTGCTACAGTAAGAAAAAAATTCAACTCCCCCCCCCCCTCATTCCGCCATTTGCGGGCGCCATTTTGAAAATTTATATAGCCTATGTCACTACTACAATTTAGACAAATCCAACGACACTTCATATGTCAAAAACCGTCCAGCCGTTTGGGCTGTAGGGCGTGCCAAAGAAATGGACATACATACATACATACATACATACATACATACATACATACATACATACATACATACATACATACACTCGAAAAACATAACCCTCCTTCTGTCGCAGTCGGGTAATAAATAAACCTGGTGGTAAAAAAACACTAGGACATAAGAATGCTCATTATCACGCGGAATTTTTTATCTCAAAATATGTTTTTTAATGGATTTAGACAACCGTTTTGGTGTAATAGTGCGAGTAGTCGCCTTAACGACGCCAGTCGCGGGTTCGAATCGCGCTCAGGGCAGATATTTGTATTTGTACAAATAATTGTTTCTGGTCTAAGTGTATTTTCTCGTGGGTACCTCCCCTCCCCCTCCCTACCGTGCCTCGGAGAGCACGTAAAGCCATCCGTCCTATCAATCGTTACTCATGGTAGAGAAATTATTCGCCAACCCGCAGTGGAGCAGCGTGGTGGATTAAGCTCCAACCGTGGTGGATTAAGCTCCAACCTTATCCTATATAGAGAAGGGGCCTTTACCCAGCAATTAAACGTTAACAGACTGATTTAGTTCAGTTAAGTTTCAGTTTATGAATTTAAAAAGGTTTTTAATTATTCTTACTTTCACACATCTTAATTTGAAATCCCTCATTTTTCTACAAGTCAACAGCGATCACTAAAGATCATAAATTAAGAAATGTCTAAATTTTCTCTTTGTATTTTTTTTTAATCCATAAAAGTAAAAATGATACAAAATAATGTGTGAAAAACTCATTTATCTTTTAATTTAAGGATATTCTGACTTTTTGTATAGTTCATTAACTAAGCAGAAACTATTTGTTACACTCAGGACCTTTCCCTCCTCAGAAGCATGACAGGCAAGTTAATGGATAAAAAAGCAAGCTTTCCATCAAGGAAAGAGGCATTTCTCACCCTTAGGAGAGATTTATATCTTACTAAAGGAGCTTTATTTCTATATGAAAAAGCGTTGTACTGAGATAACTCATTTTTTTAATGATAGGCGTTCAATTAAATGTTATTAGTAGTTGTTTAGAAGTGGAATTATTGCAGATGAGTATTTATATCTATAAAAATATTATAAAACTGAAGAGTTTGTTTGTTTGTTTGTTTTAAAGTGCTAATCTCAGGAACTACTGGTTCGAATTGAAAAATTATTTTTGTATTGGATAGCCCATTTACCGAGGAAGGCTATATAACATTACGCTACGACCAATAGAGGCTGAGCAATATTAAGAAATGTTACAAAAACGGGAAAAAATAATCTTTTTTGAGAGCTTCCGTTGCGTCCTATTATTTCTCTTCTCGAGACATTTTTTACTATAGTTCCACTTTTAAATTAAATATAACATCACTCTTTTACTGAAAATTTTCTGAAAATAAAAAAAACTCAATAATACGTTGAACGACCCAGGAATCAAACCTGAGACCCCTTGCTAGGAAGTAACTTTTGCGACCACGCGACCAACGAGGCCGGTTTTAAACAATTACTCTAAGAGTACGTACTCTTAGAGTAATTGTTTAAAAATATTTAAGTACGTTTTTCCCTCAAATTAACGCGGGTGAAACTGCTCGGCACAACAGCTAGTTGATAATAAGCGACTTATATAGTATTGTCTGCGTTAAAGTTTACTTTTACTACTCTGTTCCTATGAGTTTTAACGTGATGTTTTATAGTAAATAAACAGAATTTCTAACGAAGAAACTATTTTGAATTCCAACTGACGGCTCCTGAGGCTGAGGATATTATATTCAAATTAAATAAAGAAACTCTTCAGATATTTAAAGTTTATACGAGTATAATAAGTATTATAACATTTAATATTTATCTGTACAATAATGTTATTATTTAAGTTTCGTGTTAAAATTGAAATGCACGCATGTGTAACAATAAAGCACTAATGACGTTTGCACAAAGGATCAAGAAGTAGGTGTTACGTCGGTTATAGGACGCACGTAATTAGCTGCGATTGCGGCAATTCAGGGGCGATTGGCGCCGCGGCGGTGGGCGGCGGAAGCTCATTTCCTAATTGCGGCGTCTGAGACACCTCGGCCGGCGCCTCGCCAATCAACGACAATCACCAAACGTTACACATAGTGAAACATACAAAAGTTATCAGTTCGTCAGAAAGTTCTACTGCGAAGTTGTTATTATAACTTTGGGCGTTCAACGTAAAAGTATTGTACCACATAGATACATTTCAGCACAGAGTTGATTTTGAGTTGACGCTTTTTTCCAATAACATCCTAATTTAAGGGGGTATTCTGGTCTAGAAGCATGAATTTCAGGTAAGTTTTGAAGTGCCGTAAAAAAAAGGCAAACAATATTTTTACCATACATTTTTTTATAAGTTGTTTATTAACATTATAAGAACACAGAAAAAAATAAAAAAATAAAAAAAGTTGTAAATTCAAAAAACTAGCAGCTGATGAAATGGTGGGTCTCAAAAAATTGGCACATGACCATACCCACGATTCCAACCCTCCTAGTAATCTGAAACAAAAAAATAAAAAAGATTATTAATCTAGAGTAATGTCGCTATGGTCGGAACCAGCGGCTTGTCACTTCTTACCCCTTCCACTTTCTTATAAATCTTCTAATAATATCGTCTACCACAACAACAAACATAAAAATTTAAATTTAAATCAAATGGTAATTGTGGTATCACTGATTGAAATAACAAAATAACAACATTAAAGAATTTTTTATAACTTTGAAATTCAAATACTTTTGCTTAAATAACACGTAGAATTTATTTAAGTTATAATTATATTCAAGACCATTCAAGGCTAATTATACAAGAACTTCCAAAATTGTATTTAAATTATTTTACCAATATAGTATTCGTACCTATTCACCCCGTTTTACGGAAATTATTTCTTCCTCGACAGATTAGGTTGGTAATATTGGAGTATTATTGGTCGTATATGAATCGTATCTCTTAGTGCAATTTTCATTAAGTGCCAAGCCGCTGGTCGGAACTACGGAAAAGTAAAAAAAAAAATTTTTCACAAAATGGCGACTGCCTGAATAAAAAGATCGTTTTTTTACCACTTTTTTAGACTTTTTCGAATTTTTTAAAAATACTAAAAATTGAAATTTGGGGATGATCGTAGTTCCGACCATAGAGAAGACTATAAAGATGACCCTCAATAAATTTCAAGTAAATCGGTCCAGTAGAACTTGAGAAATCGTGGGTATCGTTTTGAAAAAGACAGTTTCGAGAAAAACGCGTTTAAAGTTTCGCGTCAAGTTTTTCGCAGTCTAAGTCATAAAATGATATTTTATACTTACATTTATTTAATCTGCCATTCCTGCTGAATACATCGGACTTCTATCCATTTTATTTAAAAATATTAAAATTATCACTCAAAATATGTTTATTATACTTACAGCACATACGTACCCACGGTTTAGAAGTTAAAATGCCGCATCAAAAAAATAGCTATATCTCCGAAAATAATTATAATTTTGAAAAATCCTCTCGTAGACATATTCCTAAATAGTTAAACTTTAAAAATATGTATTAAAAAAAAGTCGAATTTTTATTATTTCTAGACCAGAATACCCCCTTAATTGGTGTCTTTTTATTTTTATACTGAGATATTCATTTGTATAGCTTCCCCGGCTTAGGGGTGTGCGATAATTATCGATAATTCGTAACTACTCGATAATTTTTCATTCGATAATTATCGATAATTATCGATAAGTGTGATTCGATAATTTTGATTCGATAATTATCGATAATTGTTCATTCGATAATTATCGATAATTATCGATAAGTTTTCATTCGATAATTATCGATAATTTGTTGCGATGCGATAATTATCGCTAATTTTTTTCGATCCGAAAATTATCGATAATTTTTTCCGATCTGATAATTATCGATATGTTTGTGTGATCCGATAAGTATTGATAGATTATTTCGAGATCGGACGGCGGATGACCTTTTTTTTTTTTGTTTTTTTAGATATTGTGATAGAGAACGGAGGATTATAGGAATACGGGACGGCGGAGGTTTTTTTTTTTTTTTAGGTATTTTGATAGGGAACGGAGGATTATAGCAGTACGGGACGCCGGATGACCTTTTTTTTTTTTTTTTTTTTTTTCGTCGTCCAAAAATTGTGCCGATAATTATCGATAACTTTCGTGAACTATCGATAATTTTTATCCGATAATTATCGATAACTGTCGCCACTACCGATAACTTTTTAAACCGATAATTATCGATAACTGTCGCCACTACCGATAATTTTTTATCCGATAATTATCGATAACTGTTCATTCCATAATTATCGATAACTATCGATAAGTCAATACGATAGTTATCGATAATAAAATTATCGATAATTTTTTCTGATGAACACCCCTACCCCGGCTTGACAGGTCGGATGGTTGTAACAACGGTTGTAAATAATACCAAGTAACACTTTTGTACCAGCGGTATATTTCCACTATAAAATTTAAAATCACCAAACATTATAAGATATTATATTAGTACAACGTAAGCGCGATTTAAATTACTTGTATTGCCATCTATCGAGAAATTTTAAAACTAAACTAAGTTTACGTTTGTACACCTTTATTTTTCAAGTATCGGGAAAACGCGGGATTTGATTATTTAAACTCTATCTTCACATTTTTATCAGATCAGCTACTCGTTCAATGAGCATGTAAATTTATCCTATCTTTTTTTTAAAAAAGGATTAAAAAGGTATTTAAAAAAAAAGTAAGTATATAACTATGAATAATTAATATTGGGAATAGTTTTCGCAGGATTCAAATAGAGCTATGCGATAATAATATCTCGGTACTGTAGGTACTTGAAGTTAAGTTAGATGAATGCAAAATAAACGAAATTATGTTAAGTGAAAAGAAAGAAAGAAAGAAAGAAAGAAAGACATTTATTTGAGACACACACACTGCTTACAGACACACAACTAACACAAAGAGAGCACAAATACAATAAAAAATAAAAAAGTAAAAAATTTAACTAAAAATTCAAATAATTAATTCAAAAAATAAAAAGTAAAATTTTAACAAAATAGGAAATTAAAAAAAAAATAATAATAATAATCTTAATAATAAAAAAAAACAAAAAAAAAGAGGTAAGTAATAATAAAAAAAAGCAACAACAGCATCGCTTTATAATTTTAAACTTAAACTGAAAACACAACATTCATCTGCAAAAGATATGAAAGTTATGAACACCTGTACAGCAGTGTACCGTCACAAAAAGGATGGCCACTCAGCATTTGTGGAAATTCAGGGACCATAATAAGATCCCTAAATTTCACACGCTGATTTTCAGAACAGAGCTACATAGCTACATTCCGTGAATACAGCAAGAAGCTATGCTTATGTGTAAATAAAATAAATAGTCGCTAAGATATGTTGTCAAAATATACCTAATTGTATATTTATCAGCAAAATATACCCTGTGTGTAAAAACAGATTAAGTAATAAAGTTAGGATCATATAATTAAGTAATATAATAATAATAATATTAATAATTTATGATAATATATAAATAATAATATTCTCATTATCATCTCATTATATTATTAAAACTGTTAAATTAGAATAAAATATGCCTAAAATTAGAAAATATAGTTCAAATAAAATAAACACATTAAAATTTATAAAATGTTAGCTAAAGTCGGATATCTGTGGCTAAAACGAAAAACCTTCCCCTAATTGACTGTATAAAATGAAATTTATTTATTTATTTATATACTTAATTAACTAATAGAACGGATTAACCATTTACACTAATTAAAATAATAAAAAAGATTACGAAATTAAAAATCGATCCACAAAATAACATTAAATAATAAAAAAAGGCAAATAATAATAATTTTAAATAAAATAAAAACGTTTGTCACAATATGAAAATGTCAAATGACTTATAACTACATGTCAAGTAATATAAATATTAGTATCAAAATGTCAATAATTAGAAAAAAAAAATTAGAAAAATTTTATAATAAGAAATAAATATACAAAAAAGTGTTATATTTATATATTCAACATTTACCTATTTCTAAACATATTTTTAAATTAAATATTGAACGAAAAAGCAACTGATAATATGTAATGTTATACTTCAAATTATACGTACGTTTTAAAAATTAAATGGTCATATCAATAATGATACGACAACATTGAAAATCAAAAGGGAACTTTCGACACCATCTGTGTCGTTGGTTTGCGCTAGGAAGTACCTACTTAATTAGTAAATAATTTGTAATTACAGTCCTCTTTAAGCGAAATTTTAGGAGTAATTAAATGTTAAAAGAAATATAATTATTTTGCAAATATGCGCTTTTCTTCTTAACGATTTATTATAATAAGTTCTTGATTTGATATTACACCCGCGTTATTTTTAGACCCTTTCCGAATTTTCACGATTTCCAACTCGATTTTTTTTTAAATTAGATTAGTGTGTTTGAAGAAGAAAATATATATTAGTACGAACTTTTGTCTTATTCTTTTTGGTTTGCATTACTTTCACCGATTTTAGTGGTTACTCCTCCGCTCTCAAAGTCGCTGCGTGATTTCAGATCCTTTCCTATTAACCTTTTTTATTTAACGGGCATCAATTATAATAAGAGTTTTTCATACAGTTCAAGAGTAGGTTTTGAAATTAGCGCTTTCGAACAAATTATTATTTTTATAATGTTGTAATAAGGGCCGCTGCACTTCGTTTTCTTAAGTAAACAAAACATTTTGTCTCGAGTATTTAATACAGTTTATAAATTAATAAACAAGACATTATGGTTACCATATCTGTGGTTTCGCGTTAGACATGGAAAAACTTGGAGACGTTTTTAGTCTTTTTGACATTATTATGTCATTAAAAAAAAATCCTCTCTAACACCACGGAGTATAGATACCAGGATTGCGAATGTAATGTTGAAAGAACGGCATCAATTTAGGGGACAGATATTTTACCGGCAGGGCGCGCTACGTTCTAACAAGTACTCGTTTAAATACTAACGCGGAAAACAATAAAGCCACTTTTTTTAAATTCTCCCTTGCCTAGGCAACCATTATTTTAAAAAAATAAATTAATATTTTATATTTAATTTAAATTATTTTACATTCGCGAGTATTCGTATTATTTGTAATAATAATAGTATCGGTAGGTACCACACAAATACTTGGCCAGCCAGTGGTAAAAAAGAGAATTATGATCTGGGTTTATTATTGTGTAAATAAATAACGTGAAAAATCCTATACCGTTCGGACTCCTGGTTCGCACATTGGATGCACTTTTTAAACAGGGAATTTATTATGGAAATAAGTTTTATTACTATGTTAAAAATCAAAGGAGCTATATGGATAAAACAAAATATATCCTAATTTTATAAAGGTTAAAGTTACTCTGCCTGTCTGCCATTTTCGCACTGACAAACTCATCATGTGCTCTTTGTTATTTTAGATAATACCTTGAAATTATCCATCGGAGTAACACAACGATTCAAGCAGCTGTTGCTATGTTTTATTTTCTTCATTATTTAATAATTGTTTATTTGATCCAAGTATACAAATAAATTGTGTAACTGATAGTAAGTTACAAAGAAAAAATCTTGAAGATCATATCGATCATAGTTATGTTGTGTGCAGGTTCTGATTAAAATGTAGAAGCAACTAGTTAACGTCTCTAAGCAAAACATCTTGCGTGAGCCCGCAGACAAAACATCTCGTCTCGATACGCCCTGTCGAGCCGACAAGACATCTTCCATATGATGTCTGTTGTTAATATTGAATTTTATGTATGAATAATGTCTTATAAGAAGTAGCAGAGGATACAAGAATATAGCTTATTGTAATATGTAGCAGATTTAAGGGTGTAATAATATGTAAAAACAATGAAAACAACAAAAAATAAAAATTGCTTACCGCCTCCGTTTAGATTTTTAAGTTTTGTAATATAAAGCTTTGTGTTTCACAAAGTACTTCTTACAAGTTCACCATATAATTAGAAGGAATATAAAACAACAGTTTTAAGCTAATAGTCAATATTATAGGTATTCATGTTTTATTCGTACCAATAACACAAATATGAGTGTGTATAGTAAATCTGTCAGTTTGTCTGTCTATCACGGCTACGGTCTGGTAATCTTTCACGGCTACACAGCAGGGCTAGTTGTGCAGTGTAATTATGAAAATAAAAAGACATAGACTATTTAATAAATAAATAAAATAATAAACGTTTCACACTCAACGGCCCACAGTAGGATGTGAATCCTGTGTCGGGGGTCCGGACACCACACAATACACAAGCACAAACGCCCAGACCACGACAAACATCTGTATGGCCTATACAAATATTTGTCATGTACGGGTATCAATAGTCCGCCGCTATCGCACCGCTAGCGCATCGGCCAGTTGCTGTTTTGGGGTTTTACGTTTGTTGTCGGGTTCTTGTATATATAGTAATCGCTTTGAAAACTCGATAGCGCGATGTAGGATACGTCAGTTCATATGTGGCGAGATAGTTGTCGCTACACTGTGACCACTGCAGCAACGCGTCGTCATAGGAACACGAATGTGATATATGGGAAATTTCCACAGGGATGAAGTCGTAAGTGACTAGTTATTACTACCTAATGTTATTTTTAGTAGGTACTGAACTGAATTGAACTGAATTCGTCTGTAAACTTACCATACGGTGCCCAGCAGAGAAGAATAGTCCATACCTCTTTCTTGCCTAGGTGTTGTAAAAGGCGACTAAAGCCATAGTAGTGCAAACAACTAGAATAAACAATAAGAATGGTGATGGACTAGGCGTCAACATATCCTCCCACAGCTCACTGCCACATTAACCCGCCTACCAAGCGTGGCGAGTATTGACATAACCAGAGATGATGGAGGAGGCCTACGTTTAGCAATGGACATAAAGTTTAAATACATTTACATGAGCAGGCTGAATCAATAAAAAAAAAAGTGTGAGTGCGTCCCAATGCTGGCCAAAGGCCATAAACTCCAAACGGACTAATCCCTCCTCCTAATGGGGAAGGATTAGTCCGTTTGGAGTTTATACTCCATATTGTAGCTTAATTCACCGCCCTAAGCATGAGTAACAATCGCTATCATGTGTCTGAAATAACAACCGATACGACGGGATTACGTGCTCTTCGAGGCACGGTGGAGTGGGATGACCCACACGGGCACATCCAGACCAGAAACAAATATTTGTACTAATACAAATATCTACTCCGAGCGGGAATCGAACCCGTGATTGTTTTTTTTCATTTGGTTTGTTTTTTTTTTATTTCGTAGCTAATTGAAGTTCTATTTTTCATTAAAACGTCTATTAATATCAGAAAATTAACAATGTACGAGTAAGTAGGTATAATTATTGCTTATTAAATCTCACACGATTAGTAAATAGAGTTAAAAATAATAGTAAAGTTAATATGAAATGGACAAACAGAGCGGTGTAGATAAATAAATAAAAAAACACACTTGAAATTCATTAACAAATTAATGAGAATGACGTAAAAGTTATTTACTTTTTCTTTTTTGAACCAGAGTGAGCCCTGTGGATAAAACTAGATAATCGTAATTTGTACTTTAGGTTCGCGGGCTTTATACTGCTCAAACCTAGCTAACAAAGCTCAAAACAAAGCTGATGAGAGCTTAATTTCTTTAAATGCACCTCGTGTTTGGTGGTAAAGGAAAACATAGTGAGGTAACCGTTAAGAATAAATTTCGAAACATGTGCAATTGTAATGCTGCAGCAATTCGCAATAGAGTAACATATCAGATTACGCTCTCAACCTTCTCTTTAATAGGAGAGTAGACTTTTGTCCATTAATAGGACATTTACAAACCGTTACAACCGATTGGTCCCAATAATCGGATATAAGCTTTCGCCTATCTTTTAGTTACAAATTGTTTATTTGGGTAAACAATCATCAATTTCGAAAATAGTTTCATACTATCAAGTTATATCGAAATAAAAGGAAAAGACACGTTTCATCTTCCGCAACTAGTTTTTCTTTAAGGTACATTATTAATAAATATTATCCTGCAAAGTGACTGTCTGATGTACAGTTACTTGAATTCCAATCCCAATTCACAACAATGCTGTGTTTGAATAGTATCAGTGGAAAATTATTTTATCATATTTATACCAGAAATATATTAAATGTTATGCCTCGTATTAAAATATAATTTTTAGGAAATGGATTTTATGTACCACGAAACAGAGGTGGAACGTTTAATCGAAATAGTTAATTATATAACAATATAATACTATATTTTTAATAGTAAAGTATTTAATATATATTTTTTTATTGTCAATAATTATCTTTAGTCAAAATAGCAAATACTTTTGGTCAAATAAATTACTTTTAATCAATTGAACAAAAAAAAACACAAAATACTAATTAAATGTTGTCACAAAAATACATATAAATGATATAAAAGTCGTTATAAAAATGTAACTTCGTACTATAATAAATCTAAGTACGTGCTTACTTTGTCACTTCCAGGCAACTGTTTTCTGATTCTATCGGGCAGTTTTAGCCATACCTCCCTATCATATACCTACTTTATTTTTTTGGCATCATCACATAACCAACCAATAATATTTAAATTTGTTAATCACCTTGCGTTGTATGTATTTATTTATTGTGTAAAATACCTAGTTGTTAAGTGAATTCCATTGTTATTCTTCGAGAAATAATAAAGAATTGCTCTCTTTGATCAAACTGTGATTTTTTGAAATTAAAATGTAAAGTAAATATACTTGTATAAATGTGTCTATTTATTTCTGTAATTAAAAAAGCTTTTTCGTGCGGAAAATATAAAATATTTTTAAACATTTACTCTAAGAGTAGCTACCCGCCTGGTTGATCGAGTGGTCGCAAGCGTTACTGCCGAGCAAGTAGTCTCAGGCTTGATTCCTGGGTCGTTCAACGTATTATTGAGTTTTTATTTTTTCGAAAATTCTCAGTTAAAGAGTGATGTTATATTAACTTTAAAAGTGGAACTATAGTTAAAAATATCTCGAGAAGAGAAATAATAAAGGACGCAACGGAAGCTCTCAAAAAAGATTATTTTTCCCGTTTTTGTAACATTTCTTATTATTGCTTAGCCCCTATTGGTCATAGCGTAATGTTATATAGCCTTCCTCGGTAAATGGGCTATCCAATACAAAAAGAATTTTTATCTGGTATTCCCCTATTGGTCGTAGCGTGATTTTGTATAGCCTATAGCCTTTTTTAAATGTTAAGTGAATAGGCAGACTGGCAGACGTGCCACCTGATGGTAAGTGGTTAACGTCGCGCATGAACATAAACTAGTTTACCTGGAACTAGCCCAGGCAACTTATTTATATGTTGCCTATCCAGAGACATAAGGTGTTAAAGTCTCGGTGCCAGTAATTACACTGCCTGTCTTGCCCTTATCTCCGAAACACAGCAAAGCTGTTTCACGGGAGAAACAAGCAACTCGGTAAATAAGCTATCGAACACAAAAATAATGTTTCAATTCGAGCCAGTAGTTCCTGAGATTAGCGCGTTCAAAAAAATAAACAAACAAACAAACTCTTCAGCTTTATAATATTAGTATAGATATGCAGAAGTACTCGAATAATTTTCGTTAAACGTCAAATTAAAGTTAAAAAAAAAAAAATATACTGTAATCAAAAGTCTATATTTCTGACTGAAATGGCGATTAAGATAAAAATGCAATAAAATAAAATTCTTGAACTATAATTAATAAATAATTGAAATATTAACATAGGTGCGTTGAATTTATATTTAATTTGTAAGAAAATATTGAAATAATGTGACAATACCAATACTCACGTTTTATGTCTTCTGAAGTGACGTCGTGATTCTCCTTATTTGCTTGTATCTTTTCTATAAGATGCTCTAATCTACTGCTGTTACCTTTGAATAGCATGATCATAGCGCCAAAAGCTTTTATGCTGTGCGGGCTTCAATTTTATGGTACGGCCGATTACCGATTTACCGCACTGCGACTACCGAAATTGACGCAGGTGCATCGATACCAGTTTATTTTGGTGTTTTTTGCTGACGAATTTATCGCGAGTGCGAATTAATTCGCGGCGCGTGTACGACAGGTGGAACTAATTGAAGGGGCGCTCGCTGGCCCGCTTACGGTTCCTTCACGGCAATTATTTTGGGTGGCTGCTACGGAGTTAATTAGCGACAATCCTTTATGTGTGCACCTTTACGTTCCGTGTCAGGTGATACTACGAACGGGTTGTGAGTGAATGTTTCATTTCGATATTATCGTAACGGTGGTCACGGTGGGGCTCGACTGCGGTGACCAAACGCGCGATGAGACTGACGAGTGCGGCGCGACTGCGAGCTCTGGTGGGCGAGTCCGAGGCGCCCGAGCGCACCTCAGCACCCTGCGCCCCGCCTTGTGAACCCGCCCACCGCCTCCCCCCTTAATGCACCCACCATTTACTAGTTTATTTTTTACTTTAGTTATACTCAATGACTAAACTGTCACTGGTAACACGTTGTTAGTATGAAACCATATTATTTGCTGGTTCGGTAGCATAGTATTTTCTTAAGTTTATCTTTTAGTAAAGCTTAATGACATCATTTACTGCATAGTTTATATATTATCTATATTTATTGGTCAAAACTCTTCAAATAACTCAAAAGTGGTAATACACATATGTTTATTAATAATATCGCATTTATTTTTCGTAAAAACCATGAGAAAATATTTTTTTAAGGTTCATTAGGTCCCCAGCGTAATCCATCGTACACGTTTGACGCACTTTAAAACAAATGAAACACACGTGAATACCGTGCTAAAATCGAATAATCGAAGTGACAGCGGCATGACGCTAAAAGCTTTTCAAATTTAGAATAAGAGGAAAATCGGAGCAAAATTTTCCCATTCCACCGGCGGGTGGGCGCGACCAATGGGCGCACGTTCGCCGCCCCATACTCTGTGCAGACTCAAAGATATACAGCCTAAAGCTAGATATTTTTATTTTAGCTATTATGTACGAATGTCAGTAGTTCCAATAATTATTGTGAATGGAATTTTATTGTTAACTCAAGCTATACATAGTCGGATACTACAGTTGTTATACTTTAGGTATAAAACTTTCCGAATAAAGGATTAAACATTTTATATAGGTACTTTTAAAATTATTTCAATTAAAAGTTGATGATGACAAAGCTTGCCTTATTTTTCTCCTTTAAATTTATAATGTTTTTATCAGCTTTAATAATAATTCCCACTCAATAACAATAACAATAAAATAACATGAATTTAAAGCAATAAGTAAAGGCCACCCGATGTCCGATGATCGGTCCTCAGGGTCTAATGGTTCCGCTCGCGGCTACCTTTTTAGTTGTGAATATATTACCCGGATTACACAACTCGAACTCCTGTAATTTTAAGGATAAACTGTGAGAAATATCTGCATGTAAGTGCGCCCAAGTGATTTGTCACAACACACTGATAGTTAAATCTACTGTAATAATATTATAAAGAGAGAAAGCAAAATTTGTGAGTTTGTTTGTGGATCAATACTACACTCCATATATACATTATACATATCATGTATACATTTATGTGTAAGTGTCATAAGTGTACGTGTAAGTGTAGTTAAAACCGTGATGGTGGTATAGGTAGTATACGAGTACTATAATATATATTTGTGGTAATTATATCACACAAATGTCTAAAATATGTTACCTCATTCATTCACTTTGATTAATGGCTTTTAATTGTCATCAATCAATCAGTATGATGTGACGATATTTATTCGTTCGTATAAATATTGTCATATAAAAATTAAAAATAATATAAACTAAAAATGTCGTCAATCAAATTAAAATAGTTATTTGTATTCTAAGTAGAAAAATAAATCCTGATACAACCTTTAAATACAAAATAATTCCTATTCTATGTCTAAATTTTAAATTAAAAACCACACGATAATAATTACTAATTACAATAGTCTTCTATACAACGTAAATTAAGAATAACATATATTATATCTAATAAAGAATACATTCGGATTTAACAATTCATCAAAGTTATTTAATTTGAAATTCGTTGAATCATTTTTTGACTAATTTCTGTATAACGTTTGCAACTTTAACATTATGTTTCTATTGTTACTTGTATTGCGCATAACTTAATAACTTTTAGACGGATCACGTGTAAAATCTATTCTGCTACTGCTATTCACGTTGTAATACGAGTAGTAGTATTATTGCAATCGATTTTGTCAATTACAGCTTAGTTATTAAGCTGTCATAGGATTTACTTAGATTTGTCGTTACTTTTATTAAATGAAAGATTATAAATAAATTGTTGAATAATATTTATACATGTGAAACAAATCATGTTTATTGGGTGTTTAACTAAACAGTCATTCATGTAAATCTATGAATCGTTTACAGACACAACGACTGAGACATAGAGTGGGTTAAATCGCGATGTCGTGCAATGCAAACTAAGTGGCGTACAGTAACTGACAAATTAATGAACATTAAATATTCAGAGGACGTTACGAGCCAAAATGGGATTGACATGGAGTTGTCGGGCGCAGCAACGACTTGATACAAAAGGGTTAAACATTAATACTTAAGCGTCCCGCACCTCGCCTCTGACACGACCGATTAGTCTGTCGCTGAGCCAAACCTTCGAGCTCTGAATAAAGTATTATGAAAAAGTATCTGCTCCTTATCTAAAAAGCTTCGTTTGCGACAGCCACCCGCCATGATGAGGGTTCGGCTTTACATTTTGCACTTGTTTCTTTCGCACTTTATATAAAGTGACTGTTTCGGGACAGCTGTCTTTACCCTTTAAAGCGTTCTTATTACAAAAATCCTTTATTATCTATATCATCCAGTGTCCTAACATTTTATTAATGAAGAAGATTTTTTTAGATAATTATTTGTTCTAAAAATATTTAAAGTCTAAACCTATTATAAAACCAATTCATACATATATAAGATTGCGTCATACATTATTGAATTACAATCGAAGATATTGACGGATGATAAACCAATACGCAGGGAAATTTATACATCATTTATGCTTTGATATCTTTTGACATTCAGATGTGACATACATATATTATATCTGCTTCGTAGCTGTATTAAAATAATAAAACAAATGGGATGATCAAATTTAAGATTAATACCTGTAGGTACAGTTTGATAAAACAAATTCTCGTTCAAGTAACTAGAAAAGGTTTAATGAATTATCTTTAAGACTTAGTACATAATTATACCTAACTGTTATAAGTTGTGCGCAATTTCGTTAATGTTACTTCAAATTCCCCTAAATAAACAAACTGCATAATTGATGAAGCAAGTCCTTAGAAACTGACACCAAGATGCCATTGATTGTTGATTTGGGTGTCATGATCCTTTTCCTTGGAGTCTTATTAATATTTCAGATCTTTTACCTGTCCATTGAACCCTTATATAAGTTATACATAGTTATATATTATATAGTTAATTTATGAAAATTATTCTTTTATAATTTATACTAATTCTAACTAAAATAAATAATAGGTAAATATAAAAACGATCTTTAGCAAATAATCGTGAAGACCTGCAATGCACCCATAAAAACGATTTATATAAATAATATCAGGATTTCTGTAGCATCTTTTAGGGATCTGGATTGAAGATGCCAAAGGAATCCTATTAATATCAACTGACTCCGCTGTCCGTCCTTCTGACACATAGAACTGTATCATTGGAATGTCTGCCTGTATCTTTGGAATCATATTAGGTACATAATACATACTTTTTAGGGTTCCGTAGCCAAATGGCAAAAACGGAACCCTTATGGATACGTCATGTCTGTCTGTCTGTCCGTCCGTATGTCACAGCCACTTTTTTCCGAAATATAAGAACTATAAGTATCTACTGTTGAAACTTAATAAGTAGATGTATTCTGTGAACCGCATTAAGATTTTCACACAAAAATAAAAAATTTCAACAAATTTTGGGGGTTCCCCATACTTAGATCTGAAACTCAAAAAATATTTTTTTCAACAACCCCATACGTGTAGGGTATCTATGGATAGGTCTTCAAAAATGATATTGAGGTTTCTAAAATCATTTTTTCTAAACTGAATAGTTTGCACGAAAGACACTTCCAAAATGGTAAAATGTGTCCCCCCTTACCTTCTAAAATAAGAGAATGATAAAACTAAAAAAAATATATGATGTACATTACTATGCAAACTCCCACCGAAAATTGGTTTGTACGAGATCAATTAAGTAGTTTTTTTTTATATATAAAAAATAAAATACACTATTATTAAAACATCGATTAAAGTTACAACCAACTACAAGAACTTTTATATGGTGTTACTTGCTGCTACGGAACCCTTCATGGGCGAGTCCGACTCGCACTTGTTTATAATCTATTATTACATTATGCATATTGTATTACTATGACCTATAGAGCGACAAATAACAGAAAAAAATAAGGTAAAATTTTAGAAGTGTTTTTTTTTCGGTATTCTGAAATTTAAAAAAGAACCCTGTGTGTCCGACTCCTATAAGCCACTTTCTTGAGTTATTATCAGAAAGTGAATATATGCATTAAACGCAAATTTCTATTAAGGAATTAATACATTGGTTTACAAGCTTAAAAGTTAGTGACTTATCAAAGGATTTTTATTTATTTATTTGCGATAAAAATATGACAGTAAAACAGAAACAACAAAAAAAAATTATTCGTGACTCAACTTTTGACGAATTTGCGTTGTCAACAAACACCCAAAATATTTTTTGTGGTCGTCAAAAGCTCGAACCCTTGGGACACGAACACGTCTGTCTGTTCTCGTCCTAATAAATCAGAGAGACAGCCATCATTCCACAGAATGGATTAGTCTTTATTATCTTTAATGTCTCTTTTTAGAACGCAATACATTAAAAGTTATATTATTGTGATTTATAATAAAATAAAATAAAATAAAAATAGCCTTTATTTCTACTACTATTAAACTTCAATTAACATCAGCGTAAGTATTGTAGTATAAACATATATATGTATATTAACCTATGTATATATTGTATCCACATATATAATTAACTCGTGTACATATATATAACTTATCTTAACTAATATAAGTAATAGTCGCCTCTGCGGCGTAGGCCTCTCCTAAACCTTTCCATATATCCCTTTCTCGTGCTTTCCGCATAACAAGATTATAATTTTATATTATAATAATAAATAATAATAATTATTGCTTTTAAATATTTCGTTGAATTATTAATTGAAATATACTAATAGAATTAATACGAAATAAAATAATTTACAATATATATTATAAACTGCTGCTGCCTCACCCGCTAATGGTTTTGATATTTTTCAGGTTGTTGTCTGGTTGTGACCTCTAGTGTGATACTGTTCTCTTATATTAACGCGAATTTTACTCATTTAAATAAAAATCTACACCGGATTTTATCGCGTTTATTTAAAAAAACTTTACAGTTTAAAGATTTTTTAAATTATTTCCCGACATTTCGGACCCTTTACAGCGTCCATGGTCTCGGGGGACTGAGGTGGTGGATGTCCGAATATAATAATAATAATATTATTTTTTATTAAACTCTAGTGTGATTTTATATAACGTAAAACTCAATAAACACGTTATCTAGTACTTTTTTTAAATCGGATTATGCAAAACAATCAATAAGGAATGTAGAGCTTTAGTAAATTTTTATTATTTTAGAACAGATTTTATATTTCAGCGATACACAAAAGATTAAAATTAAATAAATATTTAACACTAGTGATTATGCATAACGACAAGCAAAGCAGAACATTAGTTAAATTACATGACCTTCTAGGATAACCAATTTCACAGGTATCAATAAGCGTTAAATGAAGGCCACACAAGACAAACAAATTGATTGCTGTGACGTTTTTATACAAAGATCGCTGCGTGAGATGGGAACAGCAGGGTGGTCTTCAGTTTCATCTAATTGTTGATTTTGACCAAAATTTGTCAAATAAAATTTTTTAATCACAATATTAGGTAAATTATAGAGTTTTATTCTTCTAAAAACGTTAACTAAGCCAATCTGATTCAACATCGTGACAAAACACAACACATTCAACCGCAAATGTCGAGATTCCAACACGATCGGAGATCTAAGCAATAAACACTCTCCTTCACAAATGTGTTTGACGTTGATATCATCACGCCCGAGTAGATTATTTTATAACACATTTGCCCCATACTTAATGTTGCATCCAGAGCCGCATTTATTTGTACATCTCGTGTATCTGCTGCATCTTGCGTAATTATTATTTTAATACTTATTTCCGTTTAAACCTTATGATTCTGAGTTTTATTCAGAATGTATATTATAATATAGTCTCCTGTAATACGATTGAAACTAGTGCAATGGCAACATAATATGGTTCGTCTGTGTGACATGAATAAAGTTAGAGCGAGTGATACGAGACGTCACGTCTCGCGGCGATCGTATCCCAGACGCGGTGCGCTTTACGCGTACATTTCACACGAAATAGGTCAATTAAGACGTGGGAGTGAACGATACGTGACCGTAACGCCTGATACCCGTAGATGATACGACGCGGTGCTATGTTTGACGCCTTTATTTATCTAAAACTGCTGTTCATGTTATACTCAGGAGATAATCTGATTAACCTGATGTGCTTATACGACACTTGGAGGCGAGAAACGGCTACTTACAGTGATGAAAGTGTACTGTAATATTTGGATCTTATCGTGTCTATTAATCATTTAATGGTAGCAAGAAAAATGTGGAATTGTTTATTAAATAGAATTACTAACTAGAACATTTTTTTTTGGTCTATAGCCACATAATATATAGGTAACTCAAAGGTGACTGACTGACTGACATAGTGATCTATCAACGCACAGCCCAAACCACTGGATAGATCGGGCTGAAATTTGGCATGCAATTAGTTGTTATAACGTAACCATCTACTAAGAAAGGATTTTGATCTATTCTACCCCCAAGGGGATAAAATAGGGGATGAAAGTTTGTGTGAAACTTTGTCATTTGTAGTCTCATCCCGATCGGGATGAGACTTTGCATGCATAAAGCTACTATGACGTAGGCATTCCCTAAGAAAGGATTTTGATAAATTCCACCACTAAGGAGATAAAATAGGGGATAAAAGTTTGTATAAATCTTCTTAGATTTTCGACTGATTGAACTGAAATTAAAGATTGAAGCTACTAAGATCCGCTTAAATAGGATTTTGATAAATTCAACCCCCATGGGGATAAAATAAGGGATGATGGAGGATGTAAATGTATTAGTTTGAACCTATAAGTACCTAATGGAACGAATAAATTAAGACGAACAAAATAATTTTTAGCTCTAAAACAAAAGTAAAGCCGCAAAACTATACCTAACTATAACTAACCTATAATACTTCTTAACGCGAGCGAAGCCGCGGGCAAAAGTTAGTAGCTACATAAAGTTATATAATAATATAAATAAATAAATCTACATTAATAGATTATTTTATCTACCTGTGATTTATTGGATTGCCAGATGTCTTATTCGTTTTTTAATTGATTTATAAGAATCTAGCGTGTACAGAAATCATTCGTCTTTCTAACAGTAATGTAGAATCGCACGTGATTGCGAAGTCTCACCTCACCCTCCGGAAGTTAAAAGAAATGCATGATAATACAAAGGATGATGTTCTTTGTATACGGTTCAAATGATAACGGTATACATATTTTTACTAAGTCAACATAAAATATTATTTATAATTCTTAATTATTTCAAAGATATTTGATATTACTATATTATAATTATGTAAAATAAATCGATCCGTGGGAAATGGTAAAATAACGGTAAATAATAAGTTCGGTAAGGCAGCATGACCAAAGCGTGAGGCGGCGTGGCGAAACGAGAAGCATGCTTAGCTTGGTGACAGTTCTATGGCCTCAGCGCCTTCTACTTTAAGGTCACCCTGGCACCAAAAATACGTTGACCAAATATTTCGAAATCAAAAGCAGTTAATTTATTATAATCGTGTAATATAATGGTAATTACTTCTTCTATCAAGTTAATGAGTCTTGAATGTACTTGCGTATGTATGTGTAATTAAGGGGTGCTATGTCGGTGACCTCCGCGTGGTGCACCCTGGTAACGTAGTCGGCAGCAGTTTCTCAATTGCGAAACTGCTGCTGACTACGGCTAACGACCGACTGGGGTATGCCGTTTATGCAATTGCGCTCCGGGTACTGCTCTGATTAAGCAGAGTTGACCCGTCGAGCGGCTGCATGGCAGTGGGGGCAGCCGTCTCCACGGGGGGTTTCTCCGGTGCCACTGCGCTCGCGCGCTGTGTCACCACGGAGGACGGACGGGTCTGACGTGTACTCACACTGCCGTCAGACAGAACGGGTAGGCCTAGTATTACTCGTTCACCGTCCTCTCGTAATCCCGCTACGTGGTGTCGTGGTCACGTCTCGCGGCTACGTGTGGGACCGAGGGTCTTGCCTTAACCGGCCGGACCACGAGGTAGAAAACCTCTATAAAAAATCACCCCGAATCCCAAGCGGCGACGCAGCGCGAGGGGATGCATGGCTGATGGGAAGTTCAGTCTTGACTGCGCTCCTCGTCCGGGTACCGGCCGACACCCGTGACGAGTTACGCTAGGCTTACCTAGGTACAGGGGGCACTGCCTGGGTGGACCGTTTTTTCCCCCATACTCGTGGGATCCAAAATGAATTCGAATACAAATACAACAAACATAAACAACATAGTAATGTCGGAGGGGCACACTGGCGTCGATTCTAGCGCCAGACTGCGAGCTACCAGATACGTCCGGAGAACGGGGAAGCGGCCTCGTCTGTTCTCGGCCTTGTCGTCTTCTAGCGACGACAGCCAGAAGACCGCAAGACAAAAGCGTAGCGGAAGGAGAGAGGAAGCCTCGCTCAACTCGGAGAGAGAGCTGGAGGCACTCACAGTGGAGGCTGCAGAGAGCCGTAGGGCGTTGGGGTTGGACGTGGGCGACGTCCGTACCGTGGACGCCCTGAGCAAGCAGGTGTCGAATGATGTCGACATAATTGTTAAGGTGGCGACCAGGTCCAAGCACCTGAAAGGCACTTTCGTTAAGGCCCTAAAGGACGCGGCGGCCTCGATCCAGGGTGTTGTCGAGGCACTCAAAGAACGCTCCTCCTCAGACGAGGTTAAAAAACTACAAGCAGAAAATACCCGTCTGAGGCAAGACCTCGATGAGCTTCGAAGCCAAATGGCAGAGCTCAGGAAGGAGCGTTCTGAGAAGCCTGCTGAGGCCACCCCTGCGCGGATCCCTCCAAAAGAGGATGCCATGGAGGAGCTGCGGGCATCCGTCGAGGCGACGGTCGGTCGCATGCTCGAAGCCCGATTCGCGAGTCTCGAGAAGAGGTTGCTGCCGCCCCAGACGTTCCGTCCACCGCTGGCAGCGGACAAACGCCGCGAGGCAGTGCAAGATTCGCAGGCGCCGGCACCGGCCAGCAGCTCCAGCAAGAAGAAGCAGCCGCGGACCGCGCCGGCTGCGACCACTGTCGCGGATCCAGCGTTTGCTGCGGATGCAACAAGAGCACTGGAAGGCGAATGGGTTACCGTCGTAAGGCGGAAACCCAAGAAGAAAACGAAGGCTCCTGCGCCCGACGCCGATGCGGATGTGAGCAAGACAACACAGCCGCAGAAAAAGAAGAGCTCCCAAAAGCACCGGATCAAGACCCCCAGCACGCCTGCGGTGCTCGTAACACTACAGGCGGACGCCGAAGTGAAGGGGGTCACGTACTGCCAGGTACTGCAGCGAGCTTCAGAAAGCGTGAGCCTGGCAGATCTGGGCATAAAGGAGGGTCTCAAAATTCGGCGTACCGCCACCGGGGCCAGACTTCTGGAGCTACCAAAGGGTCAGACCACGGAAATGGCAGACCGCCTGGCACAGGAGATGCGCAAGGCGCTAGACGGCGTGGCGACAGTTGTCCAGCCCACGAAGTTCGTGAGTCTGCGGATTTCTGGACTGGACGACTCCGTCTCAAGCGAGATGGTTGCCGCTGCGGCAGCCAAGGTGGGCCGGTGCGACGCCAGCTCCGTCAAGGCTGGTACAATTGCGGTCGGACCGGGCGGGGTGGGATCCACGGTCGTGAGATGCCCGATCCCAATCGCCAAGGCCCTAGCTGAGGCCGGCAGGCTCCTTGTCGGCTGGAGCTCGGCCAGGGTCCAGGTGCTAGAGCAGCGCCCCATGCGCTGCTTTAAATGTCTGAGTATTGGGCATACTCGCCCGACCTGTCCGACTACGGTCGACCGCAGTAAGACGTGCTACCGGTGTGGCCTTGAGGGGCACATGGCACGCACATGCACCGGGACACAGCGCTGCGCCGTCTGCGCCGACGCAGGTAAACCAGCGTCACACATAATGGGGGGACGGGACTGTCACCCCCCAAAAACAAAGGGCAGAGTGATCTTAGGGACCCCGATCGCTCCTAGAAGTGGAAGCCGCCAGGCTTCGGAGGGAGCTACGGCTATGTCTTCATGATCTGCCGTAGCTTCCTTCAGGTGAATCTAAACCACTGCGCCAGAGCTCAGGACCTGCTCATGCAGTCCATGGCGCAGTGGGAAATAGATCTGGCGGTGGCGTCGGAGCCCTATTGGGTTCCGCCCTTACCAAACTGGTTAGGAGATCTGGACGGCACGGTAGCGGTGACGAGGGGAAACACCGCCGGGCCCTCCCTTTCGCTCGTCGAGCGTGGCTCGGGATACGTGGTGGTGGCGTGGGGAGAGTACGTCATAGTGGGCACGTACTTCTCCCCGAACCGCAGCCTGGCGGAGTTCGAGATCTTTCTTGACACCATCAGAGCTGCGGTATGCCGGCAGTCGCCGAGGCCGGTCATCGTCCTCGGCGACTTCAACGCCAAGTCTCGAGCCTGGGGAAACCCGGCGACTGATGTGAGGGGGCGTGCCGTCCAGACTTGGGCCCTTCTCTCCGGTCTGTCACTCTTAAACAGAGGGACTGTTCATACCTGCGTGCGACTGCGTGGGGGGTCCGTGGTGGACCTATCGTTCGCCAGCCCCGCAGTCGCGCGGAGAGTGACAGACTGGAGAGTAGAGGAGGAGGTGGAGACCCTGTCGGATCACAGATATATCCGATTCAGCGTCTCCACCTTGTCTTCTTCAGTGGATACACCGAGGGGCCCAAGCAAACTTCCGCGCTGGGCCCTCGGCAAACTAGATGTGGAGTTGGCTCGAGAGGCTGCGATCGTTCAGCGATGGGCCTCTCGAGAAGACGCTGAGGGCAGCAGCGTGGAAGAGCTGGCGGGCCGCATACGCAGATCGTTTACTAACGTCTGCGATGCGGCCATGCCGAGAGTGCGTCGGCGCCCGCGGCAGCGACGTGCAGTATACTGGTGGTCGCCCGAGATAGCGGATCTCCGGGTGGCCTGTTCGGAGTCACGTAGGCTGTACGTACGCTGCCGTAGACGCAACGGCGCCGATCCGGCCCTGGAAGTGGAGCTGCGGAATGCCTACCTTCAAGCGAAGAAGGCTCTGCAGCTCGCCATCAGCAGGGCGAAGGACGCTGGCCGGGAGGAATTGCTGGCGGGTCTCAACCGAGATCCATGGGGGCGTCCCTATCGCGCAGCTCGAAACAAGTTGCGCGGTCAGGGTGCCTCTGTGACGGAAACGACGCCGCCGGATCTCCTCCAACGGATAGTGTCGGAGCTTTTTCCGCACCGTCCGGGCCACATTCCGCCTGCGATGGCGCCGTCCTCCTCGAACGAGTCCGAGGTGTCCATCCCTCCTATTTCCGAGGAGGAGATGGGCATGGCCCTAGATCGTCTCAGGGCCAGGAGGACGGCACCAGGGCCGGATGGTGTTCCAGGGCGAGTACTGAGCATCGCCCTGGAACAGCTGAGAGGGCGGCTTCGGGTCCTGTTCGATAAGTGCCTCAGCACCGGACAGTTCCCGAAGCCGTGGAAGACGGGCCGGTTGTGTCTGTTGCGCAAGGAGGGTCGACCATCTGACTCCCCCTCTGCGTACAGGCCAATCGTGCTGCTGGACGAGACGGCCAAGATGCTTGAGAAGATTCTCGCTGACCGGCTCGTCCAGCACCTCGAAGAGTCGGGGCCGGACCTCTCAGAGGCGCAGTTCGGGTTCAGGGCGGGCCGTTCCACACTGGACGCCCTGAACGCCCTGAGGTCTCTCTCCTCGGAGGCGGTGGCCAGTGGAGACGTTCTCCTGGCCATCTCGCTAGACGTGGCGAACGCCTTCAACAGCATTCCTGTTGAGACGATTGTGGAGGCACTGAGGTTCCATGAAGTGCCCCACTATCTCCAGAGGCTGTTGGAGGCGTACCTCCGGGAGAGAGAGGTCCTCTGGGAGGGGGGCGATGGTCGACTCTATCGACGTCACGTCGGCTGCGGCGTTCCACAGGGCTCCGTCCTGGGACCGACCCTGTGGAACGTCGGTTTCGACTGGTTGTTGCGGGCACCTCTACCGCCCGGGCTGAGGGTCATCTGTTATGCTGATGACACCTTACTCACAGCTCGGGCGAGGAGCTTCGAAGAGGCGGCCCGCCTAGCTGAAGCCGGCACGTCGATAACCGTCGACCGTATCGAGATGCTGGGCCTGAGGGTCTCTGTATCCAAGACAGAGGCCCTCCTATTCCATGGCCCACGCAGAGGCCCTCCCCGAGGTGCGCGGATCGCCGTCCAGGGTATGGAGGTGGAGGTTCGGGCCCAGATGAGGTACCTGGGCCTGACCCTGGACGGCCGATGGAGCTTTGGTCCGCATTTTGCGGAGCTCGCTCCGAGGCTCGAGAGAGCCGCCGCTGCGTTGGGTAGACTCCTGCCCAACGTAGGAGGACCGGACTCCCTTTGCCGGCGCTTGTACGTCGGCATAGTACGGAGTATGGCGCTGTACGGTGCACCCATTTGGTGTGACGCACTCACCGCTCGGAACAAAGCCCTCTTGAGGAGGCCTCAGAGGGTCATAGCGGTGAGGGCGATACGTGGATACCGTACGGTGTCATGGACGGCGGCAACACTTCTCGCGAGCGATCCGCCCTGGGAACTCCAGGCGGAGGTGCTTGCGGAAGTGTACCGTTTCCGGTCGAGCCTCAGAGCTAGAGGACAAGTCCCAAGTGCGGACCAGACGGCTCAGATCAGGACTCAGGCTCAGAGGGTCCTGATCCATTGGTGGAAGGAGGACCTGGAGTCCCCAGCGGCGGGCCTAGCGACGGTGGATGCTATACGTCCCCATCTTCGTCGCTGGGTCAGAAGGCAGCACGGGGTGCTGACCTTTCGGCTGACGCAGGTACTTACCGGGCACGGGTGCTTTGGTAAGTACCTGCATCAAATTGCGGGAAGGGAAGCCACCCCTGCCTGCCACCAGTGTGGCGCGCCGATGGACACGGCGCGTCACACTCTCGAGGAGTGTGCCGCTTGGGGGCCCCAGCGCCATGCCCTGATGGCCGTGATAGGCGGAGACCTCTCGTTGTCGAGCGTGGTCCACTGCATGCTCGGCAGCGAGAGGTGCTGGTCGGCCGTGGCCTCCTTTTGCGAGGAGGTCATGGGTTTGAAGGAGGCCGCGGAGCGGGAACGTGAAGCAGACGTTAACGCTGACCCGCTCCGCAGGAGACGACCGGGGGGAAGGAGACGCCGCTATGCGCTCCTACACCCTCCGCACTAGAGTGGGAGGGGCACCTATAATCCTCCCACTCGCCACCAGGGCAATAGAGCGCTCCCGGTGCCCGCGAGCGCTCTATAGGCGAAGGCGGCCCGCATAGGCGGGCCAACCGTCGGGGCCTCACGGTTGCATGCGCGAGCGATCCCGTGGCGCCCCACTACGACGATGAGGGCACCGCTGGGTTTTAGTGCGGTATTCTGGCACGTTCTGCGTGCCAGCGAGTCCCACATACCCGTCGTCTTCGGGCGGCGGGATGCGTAAATGCATTTCCCAGCGAAAAAAAAAAAAAAAAAAAAAATGTATGTGTAATTAAAGCTTATAAAGTTTTAATTGCACAAAGTTTCATCAAATTCGGTTTTTAACCTTTTGAAATTTGCGCCTTCATACAAATAAGGCAAATTTTTCTTTGTTTTAAAACTAGATATTTCTCGCTGTTTTACACAAGTTGTCTTTATAGCTAAATAATAGCAGCATAACGGCTACAAGTATGCGATTTTTTTATCGACTATGATATTTGAATGTTTTCCTATGGTAAAAGAATTATTAAAATCAGTCCAGTCAGAATTTATCAATTATATAAAAACAAATAAAGGGACAAATAAATATTTCCTCTCTATAATAAATATTAAGTATGGACAAGAATAAAAATCATCATCTCTTATTGTCACCCTATAAAATTCTGCGACAAATAAAATTGTCCATGGCTTACGCGGCTCGCTCGTGATCTACGATTGCAATGGTGCGCTGCGTCGCGCGACTTTTTACCAGCTCTTGGTGAGTTATGCCGTATTTAACACCAAGACCTTGAATAATCTGTAGCAGATATCGAGAACTGTTTCTAACTCGAAAGAATCCATTATAAAATCTTTTAGAAGAATAAGATCTACCTGGCGTTATGATAAACTATCTTATAGTAATTTTTAAGCATTTTTGTAAATTAAATATATGGATCATAGTGTACTTAAATTACGTAATACATACGCATGTACTTAGTGTTAGAAGACATAACGGTATTGAAATTGAAATTTTCCAGAACCATATACTATTATGTCATTAGTCTTTTGTAAAAGATTTAGAAGAATGGTTTTTATGTGTATGTGTTAATAATGGTCTAAGCGATTTTGCTATTCTCCATAAACGCTTTTAAGGGATTTTTAAAAAGTGTCCATAAAACTGGTGTGATATAAATCATCGAAATAATAAAGTTGATTGGACATTTTTAATAAAACTTTCAATCTACTGGGTAAGTTAAAAATAACGTTTTTTTTTTTGCTTTTAATGTTAATGCATTCTTTTACATAAGTATTACGGTGAAGTAGGTAGTCATAATCCTCTAGTCCGATTTATAAAATAATAAGCGATCTTTGGTTAATCATCTGAATTAATAGTTCCAATTTTATTACCTATGAAATTGTAAATCGTTGTACATTTTTCTTTAAAGTAACAGGTGTTCATTTGACACCAGTTAACAATTCGACGATTTGCAATGCATATATTACAAACAAACAATTACAACGATAATTCGGTGACATACATAAATTACAAATACTATAATTAAAATAATAAAATAAATAAACTATATTAAATAATAAATTAAAAATACCCTTGCCCTGTTAAACTTTACTTAATTAAACGCAAATATGAAATATCTACTCATAAGGACTGCGGGTAATTATTCGGTATCGAGCCACCACCGATTTTGAGGCTGATTTTTTCTAGAGGTACTTTATGACTTCAAAAAATCATAACTAGTGTTGTTATGATGGCGCATAACCTTTATTGATGTGGAAAAAAAAATTTCGTACGAATAAATTTTTTGTTATTCATACTATTATCGAAAGATATATTTTTATTGTTATGTTATAGGTGTTTTTTTAATTGATAGGTTGTTAGGTCTTTTTTTTTGAGCGTCAATTCTAGTTTTAACAAAGACATTTAGCAAGACCTAGTTTTCTAACTAGGGACAACGCGTTTTGTCACTAAAAAAAGACTTAACAACCTATCAGGTAAAAAAAAAACCTTTTTCGTCGGGCACATCCCTTAAATACTACGCGCATGCATGCTTTCGCCAATGCCGTCACCGAATTTCACAAAGACAATGCAGAATGATCAAAGGTTCGAATTTTTTTTTTTACTCTCAAAAATATCATGCGCCAACATGACATGACTGGTTATGTCATTAAGAGGTCATAAAAAATCAGCCCCATTATGGCTGGTGGCGTGATACCGAATATTTATCGGACTACGGATACATATCTGCGGTAACTATTACTGATTACATGACCTGATCTAACTTGTCATTACTTAAACGGCTCGAGCATTATCAATTAATTATTTATTCATAACTCTATAGGATATATAAAGACGAACTTGACCGTACTTTGAAATGAATGCTAGATTTTCTGGTTCATAAAGTCTAAAGCAATTACATCCCCCATTTCAGGTAAACAGAAGGGGTCTGGACAGGCGCGGCAGGCGGATCGGCACGTAGTTCCGGCTTGTGGCAACGACTGCGCAGGCGCAGGTGAGATGCTGCGGTCGCGCTCTGATGCCTACTTGCACCTGCTTATATCCTATTTTCTAGTGCAAGAACAACTCTATTACAATTTTTATGACATGATTGATGCCGTTACTAATTTATTTATATTATAGAGCAATGACAGTGCTATCTTGGTTTTTAAATATATTTATTGTCAATCAATAAAAGATAAACGATTCACCCTCAATGGCTCCTAGGAGAATGTAATCTGGGTCTGGGAAAAACAAAACAAGCTCAAACGACAAGTATGTATATAACATTTATAATGAGCAGGAATTAAACCCGCGACTGCTAGCGCAACAATCTATTGCTGTGACCACTTCGCCAACCTGTTGTAATATTAAATGATTGAATATTTTTTTCATGAATGAGTAATAGATTCACATATTTCCATTAACGACGTGTATTAATTGTTATAGTCAAGAAATTTATATAATTATTGCAAACAAAACATTTTTAATTATTTTCATCTTTGAGACATTTGCATAAAGCTCTCTCAACAACATTTAACCGGGGCTCGGACAGGAAACCTCGCCCCCTGAACTACAGCAAACGTCCGGTACGACTTGAATTCCGCCTTAGATGGACTTCCGCCTTTTAACTGCGAGAACCCGCAATGCTTACAACACAATCTATTGTGATGTGTGAACTTTATTTATTAGCGGAATGCCTTATTAAGGAGTATACTTTAATAATACCACATAAACTCAACGATAATAATATTTTATTATTTAACAATCAATAAAGAATCTTGAAAAAAAAAATTATAAGTAGGTACATAATTACCAAAAGATATAAAAATAGAACAAGAATTTTCTAGAACTATATAAGTAACTACAAATATCAAAATGTAAACTAAGTCAAATTCCACATTGTATAAACGAATACCTAGATACGCAATGATGATAACAATGGACGTAGGGTACGAACAGGAAATGCCGGGGAAGCCAAGATAGACCGCTTAACTAGCACGCACAATAGCAATAATACACAAAGGAGACGAATCTCAGAAACTATTTTGTAAACATCAACTAATCTAACGCACTACCTACAAGACGCCAAATCTAAGAAATATAAAATTTTTGATCGGAATAACCGAATAAACTATCACGCAATAAATCAAACAATTTAACGCCATTACGATCACGTTCCGTTGCAATAGTCTATCAGTTCTCGCCAGATTGTATTTAAATTACAAGTTATTCAGAAATCGATTACCGGGGGCGAAAAATATTTATTTTGTTGCGCACGAGCCGAAAAAGACGTCACAGGTTTATTTATCACCTGCTTAATGATCGCTCGCGCCAATCCACCTGGCTCGAAGTTCGAACCGCACTTCAATTTCAATACATTTAACTGCCCGTAATGTCAATATAATCACTTATTTTATCAATCATTGAATAATTTCAAAAATAACTAAGTTTACTCCTATGATAGATTATGTTTGAATTCGTCTTGAAGTTTTTATATTTCTAAGTATTTTTACCATTTTATAAAGTTTATTATTTATTTTTAGACATTAAAATAAAAATCAAATAATTCATTTTTCTTAAACAAATGACAAATGAAAATATATTCGGTTGGAGTATCAACTCAGCCTAATGATCCTACCAAATAAATAAATCTAGTCTAGACCTAATCTTATTATCATCACATCTAACCTTAAACACACACATATATATATATATATATATATATATATATATATATATATATATATATATATATATATATATATATATACTTGTATATGTATATACATATAAAGCCATGTATACCGCCTTCCTATTGCTTCTTATGATTTTAATTACTGCATTCGCAAATGCTCCGAAAACTCATTTTCGTAACGTGTTTCAGATTTAATTATAGGCAAATATCAAGTATATAGGTATCTTTAAAAAAATTTATATACCTACCTATATATTTTTTAGCAGCCGTGTAAAAGTCATGTCAGTGTTAAGCATTAAGTGAAATGACTTTATAATACTTGGGCTCTCAGTCCATTAGACAACGTAATCTCCGTCACAATGAAATAATAAATCCGAGCAATAAAGACAGCTTTGATTTTCCAACGGCAAAAACGTGACGAGAAACATTGTGCGGTGCCGCAATGATATTACAATTATGTACCTATTCCCATAAAATCTAAACAAAATAGCCGTTCGTTCTTTACTGTCGACAATTTGCGGACGATTTAATTTGAATTATTTAAATAATTACTTTTTATTTAGCGTGCGTTTACATTAAAACATTAGTATTTATTTACCAAATTTATAAGTTACTTTTAGTCTGTATTCGATAAAAATATTTTTATATATTTCTTTTTTTCCTTTGTATTGCATACGCCTTTCTCTGTATTTGTTAGTATAAAGATTGTTATTATTTACGTCAATAATGGTAGGTAAAAACACACGAAATTCCTATAGATAAAACTCTATCTCGGTCGTAACAGCATAAAAAATAAGCAGTAAGCTTTTGCTGTCATCTCCGACGTCTGCTTCTTCTTTTCTCACCAATGTTTTGTTGGTAAATTAAGTTGAGCTATTCTGGTTTCAATGAGGGTCAGTAATAAAGCAACCTTAAGAACCTCCAATAAATTACATGAAGATTTTGATTGAAGTGGTTACCCACTTCGTTTTCACCTGAATCTTCACATATAACTCAAACTCCTATAATTCAACACCAGTATTGAAAAGAAAATTATTAATATTTTAATATACATATTTCAAATATTTACTGTTATAATAAGTGATAAAAATGGTTTATAAACATTCTCAATATTCTCAATACGACAAATACCTACATTGAATACGAAACCATCTTGGTCATAGTTGTGAACTGCAACAGTAGGTTCTGACTTACAGAACAATATAATATATATGTATTTGTATTTAATTTATACATCTTACTCAAACAATTGGCCTCCCTCATTATCTCTGGGGGGTTTGCAATACACGCCACGCTTGGCAAGCGGGTTGGCAAGTGCAGTGTATTGTAGTAGGGTATGGTGACGCTGCTGTCCATTAATCCTAATTGGTGTGTGTGTTATTCATATTTTTTGTTATGAATAAAAGAAAATATTTACACCGCCACCATATTTCTACAAAAAAAAATTCCACTCCTATATTTCTATCTAATAAATCCCTGTAAATTGATAAGAACGCCAAATTGCTAAATATAATTTTCAACAGCTACAAAATATAGCTAAACGACTAAATTCGTATACGTCAATTACGTTTTCTGACTATATGGTACATAGGTAATTATAATGATCAGATAAAGATTTGATATAGCATACCTAATTTGTAATAATCATAAACATGAATTAGTTTAGGTTGTTGTAATGACTTCTTAAGATGGCACTGAAATAAATTCTAGAATTTATTCTGACTCCCTTAGCCTTTACAATGACCAAAATCTTATCAACGACAAAACAAGATTATCCCGATCGCGTAAAAATATGCTTTTTTTTTTGTCGCAGGGGAATCCATTTACGGATGATATCCAGGATGCCCGGGTCGGCAGTCCTAGACCTATGTCGGACTCGGCACTTTGGGAGTGCAATACCGTACTAAACCCCTGCGGGAGCCTTCAGCCGCTTTAATTGGAGGGTTCCGGATCTGCAGGCAACAGGATCCCTCCAGCGACAGGCTGGCCTCGGCGAAAAGGCCAGACTTCTCCTCCATGGGGAACGTAAAAATATACTAATTAAATGTCACAAATCAAAATTCAAAGCCTTTTAAGTCTTTCATGATGAATGTTTTAAAGGCCATAACGATTCCACTACAATACTAAGCGCTTGTTTGAATGACGTTCTTCAATAAAAGGGCTAGCGCAGAATTAACCAGTTTATTGCTTATTTAATCTAGGTATACTTATCTATAATAAAACTGTAACTTGTCCAATTCTGAATACTGAAGATAGTTTGAGAATATTAGCTGTATTTTTTTTTCTGTTTTTATTTGGCCTGTCTGTCTGTATCTGCGCATGACGCTAAAACTAATAAATTAAACGAAACTGGGCACGATTTGAATTCATACTACGAGCTAGGATACCTACTGGGTAATTTTTACTATGAAATTCGCTATGGTTCTCTTGGGAGAAGGGATGAAAGTCAAAAAGTGTTCTTAGTTATAATTCTTTAGTGTGTAGTTCGACTTTCTACCACCACCACCACATCAGGCATTGGATATCCACTGCTGAACGTAGGCCTCCCTCATCATCTCTGGGGGCTTGCAATACACGCCACGCTTTGCAAGCGGGTTGGCGAGTGCAGTGTATTGTAGCAGGGTATGGTGACGCTACTGCCCATTAATCCTAATTGGTGTACTATATTCGCACTTCAATTACCTTAGTTGCCTTTTACGACAAGCGGCAAGAAAGAGGTCAAGAGTGTTCTTCTCTGCCGGTCACCGTACAGCTTAGTCTAGTCGGCTTAGTTCAGAAATTATAGACAACACAATCTTGACACTAAATACATACACCAACATAACTTGAAATCCAGAATGTACAGTGCTGACATACTACACCCACACCCCTACACCCTTGAACGTACAGCTCCTAAATAGCTACAGCTCATCTAAAGCTTTATCTTGTAGGCTTAATGAAAGAAATGGTAATCGCGAACCAAGTCGCGGGTTAGTGCAAGGGCAGCTAGTTTTTCATATACCTACACGTTATCGCAGAAAATTATTCGTTGGAACTGTGGCAGATCATTAGAACAAAGTATACTTTGCTGATACTAAAACAGTCATTCTCATTATTTTAAAGAAATCCATGTTTCCATCCAACTTCAAATCATGAGCGTGTTATTTTTTCCGCAACACAAGTTATCCTTAAGGACGTATTAGTCCTTAAGGATATTTTTACAGTGGACCAATTTTCTTAATACATCATCATCATCATCACCATATCAGCCTTTGGACCTCCATTTTTTGAACGTAGGCCATCCCCCATCGACCTCCAGAGCGACTGGTTCGAAGTTTCAACCGAGTCACGTTCTCAATAAACAAATCAACGTAAAGTACCTAGATACTATAATTAGGTACGTTTTGAACAGCGAGTCAGAGAGCCATAAACTATAGCACCATTTTCCATTTTTCAATTCATAATTTCTGTTGACACGCCTTGAATCCTCTAGTCAGTAACGCTGTTGTGGATCCTCTGGTGTCGCAAGTATAATTAAGTTCTACAATTGATTATGATCACTGAAAATCAAATTAAAAGCCTGTTCATTTGCTGGATATTTTCAAGAGTTAACTATATTTGTATTAGGGTAAATATTATATAATACAAACATCAATAACTGAAACGATGTTTCTTTTCTAATTATCATGTATTTAATAAAAAATATTTTAAAATATTTTAAAGCGAATCAGTGGTATTAAGCGGATGAGCGTATTTTTGGGTGGTCACAGCGGCGCGGGCGGCGTTAATTTCACGCACTTTAACAGTCATTACCGGCTAGACCATGCCGTACCATGTCTAAATAAACATAATTAAACGATATTATCCTCCTAACTACCACTATTCAATTAATTGCTTAATGAGATCTTTTGTCGTGTACCTACTTCGAAGTAACGCAAACTTTTTGTAAGGTACCTACTATTAATCGTTAACGGTATAATCAAAATTAATAATTATTATGCCTTAAATTTGTACTGCACTAGTAAGTGGAGTAAGTAAGCTACTACTTACAACACCACCGAAATCACTCTTGTTTTGAATTTTTAAATTTGAATACAAAATGAAATCAAAGAAGTGTTACCACTTGTTAAAATTAAAGTATTTCTATGGGTTTAGGTAACGCTCTTCCTATGGCTCTAGTTACTATAATCATACAAATAAGTCATATTAAAGTTAATTTAGAATTGAACCGAGTTTGCACATGGGTGCTGACTTGGGTGCGATAGGCGGAGTCTCGCCCGCCTACTGTGCCGCCCATCCGACACGCCCACTAATGAACTTAAAAGTTCTCGATGTAGTAGACAAAGTCAAGTTCTCAAGTCAACTTACAAAGAGCTTATTCAGTAGAATCATGATTATGATAATCACGTTATACTTTCTGTATAATCGTGTTTGTTTTTCCAATTCAAATTTTTTCATAAATGTGTATGATAATTTATTTCAAATATATTGTAAATATGACACTTTCTCATATATAATTCTTGTTAGAGTTTCTATATAAAATAGTAATGTATTTATAAATTTAAGTGATTCATATTTACTAAGACGCTCCTGAATTATAAATATTTCGTTTACGATTTACTATTAGTCAATGCTACTTATTACTTAATACAAAAAATTAAGAAAATGTGGCCTAAAGTACTTTCATTATAAGAACATAATGAAAATAAACTTAATAATTTAGACACAACGTTTTGTAGTAGGTATATTCAATATTCACAATGCGCATAGTAAGTTTTTATTCTCTACATTTTTCGTGACACGCGTTTAACTCTCTTTTAACAAGAAAATATCAGCTGTATACCTACTCTCCTATCTTTTATTATATAAAGACAATTAAAATTTTATAAAATACTTACTATACATTTTGTTTATAAAAATATTTAATAAAAAGTAAAACGATACCAACCGTAAATAAAATTCAACCTTAGCAATGAAAATAATAAAATGTTTTATACCCATTTCATAAGGTAGAAGTAAGGCCAGTTTCAATGAGGCATGAAGTCTTAATTTTTTTTAATTTGTTTTATCTTTAAAGAGTCTATTTGTTAAAGTGTGATTAAGAACAAGAAAAACATTTCAAGGCTCAGTAATACTCGTCTCCACTTTATAAGCTACAAAAAAAACATGTCATTTTTAAATGAAAATAAATTACAAAATACTTTCTCTTACATAATTATCATCATGGCCTTTTCTATAATTCAATTCTAACAAGGCCTACAAAAATGTCATTGTTGTTTAATTTTCAGAATACGTTTTGTCATTTCATGTTTTTTACATCGATTGTTACATCAAAGTTATTATAAGATGAGAAAACGTTTAGAAAATATTTTATAAAAGGAAGGTGATTATGATAAACAGGCGTGTTTATTTACTTTTTTCTATACCCTGTACAAGATAGCTTGATCTTTTTGACAGATGTAAATTTTCTGATAGACATAACTTTGAAATGACGAACATATTATTTTCTTAATTTAAATGATTTTAAAAATTGTAAAAATATTAAAAAAATACATATAACACAAAAGTCCCTAAAGATTCAAGCGTTGTCCCAAAATTTTAAGACTTTTTATTGCTTCAAAGTAAAATTTAAATAGGAACACTGAAAATAATAGACGCTTGTACAATGTTACATCGGTGGGTCGGATTTTTGTTTCGACCGTTGTAACATTGTACAAGCGTCTATTATTTACATTGTTCCTGTTTAAATTTTACTTTGAAGCAATGAAAAATCTTAAAACTTTCGGACGACGCTTAAATCTTTAGGGACTTTTGTGTTATATATATATTTTAAATATTTTTACAATTTTTAAAATCATTTAAATTAAGAAAATAATATGTTCGTCATTGCAAAGTTATGTCGATCAGAAAAATTTACATCTGTCAAAAAGATCATGCTAACTTGTACAGGGTATAGCTATGTATAGCTAATGGAACAAAAAGTAAAACCATTCTTATGAATATTTATAAAATTAGTAATAATTACCTACCATAAGCGAAAACTAATGGTAACATAGATTTATACAGGCTTTTAAGATTAATTACAAAAATAATTATTAGGAAATTTCATGATTCAGATATGAAGTGAAATATGTCTGGTTTGAAACATTTGATTTATTCTTAATTATTTTGGTAATGTAATATTTTTTAATTATTAAAAGGTTTTAGTATACAATTAAGATTTTATAATAAAATGTTACGTGTGTATTATTAGCCTTTAGTGGTTCTACATTTATTGATAGACACATCGAATTGCTCATGTTTTGTGCTACAGTTACAAGGACTTAAAAACAGAGTCAGACGATTCTAATTGTAAAGCTATAGGCATATTTGTTATCAGTTAAGGTACTATATGATTATATGCAAATGGCAAATATAAAGTAGTTATTTTTAATTTTCATGAATAGTTGCAAAAACTGTTAGTTATATTATCCAATTTTTATAATTATATTTATTTATGTTTGCTTTATTGCACACTGAAGTAATACATAAAAGAAGAAACAAGGAAAAACATACTAAATAGAGTGAAGAGGCGGTCTTATCACTGATAGTGATTTCTTACAGACAACCCTTGTGTATATAGGTTAGGTACATTAGTTATAAGACAGGCAAACGGTACAATTAGGTTTTTAAATTAAACATTTAAAACTTTATTTCGTTAGTATAAGATACAAATAATATGTACAGCATATACAATACACTAAAAGCTATACATAAACATTTACATATTATACATAAAAACTACCACAAATACTAAATAAACCACACCATAACAAATACTACCACACACTTAGGTACCTGCTCAAACCTTTATAAGTAACGTATACTTACCGCTCCCTCGCCGTTATCGCTACCTGTTTTCATACATATATAATACGTAAATAACAAATTATTTACTTGAAATAGTATATAAATATCATACAAATTATTAACGATATGTAGATAAATAATGTTTTTTGACATTTCGCTTTAAAATACGCATCGACTGCGCTTAGCGTATGTCTCGCTGGAGGACATCCACAGTTTTACAGCTTTAACAGTAAAAGATTCACTGTAGCGTTGAGTATGGGATAAAGGATAATTATTTTAATTTAATGTCGATTTGGGAACGAAGGCTTAGCGTACTAGGGACGTCCGAACCAAGAAAAGTAAAGCATTCCTTTAGCTATGGAGGAGTATTAGGATGGAAAAGGATAGAATAAAGAAAAGATAGGAGATATAAGTTACGGCGTTCTCTTATTTTAAGCTAGTTAAGTCGTGCTTGATAATCTGAGATACGATCGTACTTTCAAACCAAATATGAACCTGGTGATCATGTTTTGAAGGCGTTCAACTTTATTAAGGAGAGTTTCAAATAGGTCAGAATATGAGACATTAGCGTAGACATCAAGAATTGGAAAAAGAAGTATGTGGGCAAGTAATATCTTTGTTTTAATGGGTAAGAAATTTTTCCACTTTCTCGATGTGGAGATTGCAGCATATTTTACGACTGATCTCAGCAACTTGAGGTCTTGAAGAAAGTATTCTATCAAGAATATGACCTGGATTTTTTATAGTGTTATAAAAATGTAATTTCGAGCCATTTAAACAGATAGGACGAAGACAGGAAACATTTGCCTTAGCGAGTTGTATAGAACTACCTATTATGGAAATTTAGTACTTACTAGGATTTGTCGTTAGTCCATACGATTTACACCAAAAACATATAACTGCAATTTCCTGGTTAACACGACCAATTGCTGCAACTATATCATTAACTGGAGTTGTCAAGTAAATCTGCAAGTCAT
The DNA here is from genome assembly GCA_036937285.1 of Euphydryas editha. Taxonomy (NCBI): domain Eukaryota; kingdom Metazoa; phylum Arthropoda; class Insecta; order Lepidoptera; family Nymphalidae; genus Euphydryas; species Euphydryas editha. The sequence continues at coordinate 13,288,217 of JAUPFZ010000003.1, forward strand.
CAGCATATAAATGAAAAGGAAGAGAAAGGAGATAAGTTATAGAAATAATAAATAAGAAGAACAGAAAAGGGTAAAGAACACCACCCTGAGGTACTCCGGCTCTGAGAGGACTGTATGAACAGACCTTATTTACGGTTCGGATACATTGTGCTCGATCATAAAGGTAAGAATGGAACCAATTAACAGCATCTGGTTAGAAATTTAACTGTTTGAGAATTTTAAGTAGAATTTCATGGTCAACAGTGTCAAAAGCATTGGAAAAGTCTAATAAAACTATAATGGTAATATGCTGATTATCAATTTCAAGTCTCATGTCTTCACATATTTTAGGAATAGCCGAATCAGTGCTGTGCCCTGGGCTGAAACTAGACTGGAAAGAACTTAGGATATTGTTGCCTTGAAAGTAGTGAGTTAGTTGGTTATAAAGGATTCGTTCAAGAACCTTAGACAAGAATGGAAGCACAGAAATTGTTCTATAATATGTGTGTGAAATGATTGGAAAGCTTAGCAATAAGAATGACGCCATAACTCAGGAAAATTAGAGAAAGAGAGTGATTGAAAATATTACAGAGGATAGGAAGAACTGTGTTAATTGACAAAATGATCATTTTTCTGCTAACTCTATCATAACCAATGGCATCCGATTTAATAGCATAGATATGCTTATAAACATCTTTTATTGTATTATTATTCCACTTAATAAGGATTGTATTAAAATTTCTTTATTACGTAAAGAATTTATTTTTAAAAGATTTATTTCATAAAGATAGAAAGACATCTGGTAGACTGGTAAGCGAGTAATCTAAAACTAAAACACTCATCCAAGTAGGAGATATTGATACAGTTGGAGACACTCATGTTGTTTCCTGTTAGATAAGTAATTTATTAAGCAGGTTCTTTAATTCAAAATATTTAATGCAAAACAAATTACGAGCCATTGTGCCTTAAAATGAAAATCGAATATTCCATTTATATATCTTTAATTAAAATAAATAATCCAATTATTATTATTATACATTAACATAATGACGTAGGTTATATAGAAGAAATATCGAGCTTATTTAACATTTAACTACAATTACACTTTATTTTATACTTTATGACATTTAAAAATTTCTTTTTGTTCTGTAATCGACAAATTCTGAAACGAATTGATTTTAAAATTTTTAAGCATTAATTGCTGTATTATGCAGAAGAACATAAGCTATATATCTTTATAAATTATACAAGCGAAACAGTAACTATTAACGTTAATTAGAGGAAAGCCAGAAGTTTTTTTTTTCTAATTTTATATATGCGCTTTACGTGTTTCAATAAACTACAAATAACCATAATAAGGATTTAGGTAAATAACCTTCATCAGGGCAAAAATCTTCGTTCTAGTTTTAAGGCTAATAAAATTTGCTATGATGTCTGTGTCATGACTTTCTTTAGGGAAAAAAGGGACTGGTCCCTAAGTTGTCAATATACTATAATTATTTTACTATTTATTTAAATATGAATACAATTGTTACTTCATATTATTGTTAACCGACTTCATTAAAGGAGGTTCTTTCTATATTTGTATGTGTGTATTTTTTGTATATAATATGTTCGCCGATATCTTCTTCATGTCACAGTCGATGTAGAAAAAAAAAATTTTTTTTTTTTTTGAAAGGGCTCACTCCAGAGATGGTCCTGTATTCAACAAACTAATATGTGGTAATGGAATCCTAGGAAAATCAAGGGTAACTCAGCAAAAATAACACATACATTATGTTTTTCTGTGCATAGATTTCTTCGAGGTTGCTGTGCCGATTTGCGTATTTGAACGTAATTAATATTTTTACGTATTTATACACCAAGCCTGGACTGACCCGTTGGCGCAGTTTGCAATGACCCTGTTTTCTGCTCCAAGGGTTGTGGGTTCGATTCCCACCCCGAGTCTGGGTGTAATATATGTTTATTTATATATGTATTATTTATAAGTATATTTATTAAAATATATATATATATATCAGTCGGCTGTTACCTAAAACACAGGCATTAAGTTACCTACCTTAGGAACAGACGGCCTTGTGTGTGTGTTAAAACATATTTATTTATTTATAAAAAGCCTGACTTCAAAGTTAATTTATGAACATGATATTTTTTTGTACTACATGGAATAAAAAGTCTATGGCCTGACAATAAAAAACTATATTTTTAGTGTAAAACGATTTTATTCTTCAACATAATCTCCATCTAGAGAAATGCACTTAGTGGAACGATCTTACGTCCCTCAAAATAGGCATTTGTTTCATACTCGATCTCCTCATTTGAATAAAATCTTTTCCCAGCGAGCCAATTTTTCAACCGGGGAAACAGGATATAGTCATTGGCGGATAAATCTGGTGAATAAGGTAAGTGTTCAACCACTTCGTAACGTAATTCCTTCAATTTATCGGTAGTATCACGAGCAGAATAAGCTGGAGCGTTGTCTTGGTGAAACAATATTCTTTTTCTTTCTAAATGAGGTCGTTTAGACTTGATTTCGTTGTCCAATCGATATAATAATGCACAGTAATATTGTTTTTGATTGTTTTTCCATGCTGAAGATAGTCTATGAAGATTTTACCATGTGCATCCCAAAAAGTACTGGCCTCGCTGACCTTGCCAGCTGATTGTTGCGTTTCGGGCGCTTCCTACTGCTTTCACCAGGCGATAACCATTCCATCGACAGCCGATTGGTTTCAGGCGTGTACTGATGAACCCATGTTTCGTCTATTGTCACAAATAGTCTCAAAAATACCTTTTTTTTTTGTGGCGAAACAGCTTCGAGTTTTGCTTTGAGAGACGAACACGTTTTGCTTTCTGGTCAATTATTAGTAAACGCCGCACCCATCGCGCGCACATTTCTCGCGTGTGTAAATATTCATGAATGATGTGTCCAACGCGTTCCTTAGAAATGATTATGATGTAAGCTATCTCACTCAATTTAATTTTGCGATCATTCAATACAAAATCCGCGACTTTTTTGATGTTTTCCGAAGTTATTGCCTCATTTGGCATTTCCGATCGCAGGCATCACTGGTGCTCGTACGAAATTCAGCAAACCAATATTTAATGGTTGAATAAGGTGGGGCAGATGTATTATAACATTGATCAAGCCATGCATTTGTTTGCACCGTATTTTTTCCTATCAAAGAACAAATGTTTTATCAAAACACGAAATTCTCTATAAATCTCGATTTTTGTAAATTTTTGTTATATTGTAATATCATTGTACATAATTTTATTTTATTTGTAATAAACAGCTTAAAATGAAAATAATTATAAATAAATAGAGTAAGTTCTACTAAAACATGCTGTTACAACTTAATGATTACATTGTTAAATTAGTTCTGCCATATCTATAAATAATCTTCAAAGTATTTCAATAAAATCATAGTGTGTAAAACTTTTCAAAGCCATTATAACAAATGTATATTATAAAAAACACCATTTAAACACATAACTATAGATAAATAATTAAATAATATGCAAAGGCGGTCAATAATTTTGAACGCTTAAATTCTTCATATTTATTTGCAATTATAATAAATCTATACAATACAAATATTATAAAGCTGAAGAGTTTGTTTGTTTGAACGCGCTAATCTCAGGAACTACTAGTTCGAATTGAAAAATTCTTTTAGTGTTAGATAGTCCATTTACCGAGGAAGGCTATAGGATATATAACATTACGCTAAGATCTATAGGAGCTGAGTATTACTAAGAAACACAAAAACGGGAAAAAACATTATTTTTGAGAGCTTCCGTTGCGTGCGCTGCGTAAACGGTTAAAGGAAAGACATTTGTCTTTGGGTTAAAGTCACGCATAAAATCATGTGTGACGGAATTGATTGACGTTAAAAGTTCTAAAAAAAGTCCACACTAGCATGTATCTATCTCTTAAGGTTGACTTATTATAACCTTTTTTTATGGTAATCAAGCTTGTTCTAAAATAATGTGTTACTTGCGATGGTGGTTGCATAGACATGAAATAAATTCTTATCCAATTAAATAGGTTTTTCATCAAAAGTATTTCTTTTTGAAAATTGTCCTTAATATCATGTAATTTCAATAAATATCTTAGAAAATATCATAGTTTTAAAATAACTCCGCAACGAAATAATGAAATCAAAAATTGAAAAGGTGAATATATTGCATTATTATTTAGTGAGGCATACGAAGCCTTACGAATTATAAATAGTTCGTCAACGAGGCAACTTTATCAAGATAACCTTTTTCTTTTATACCATTTAATTTGGACCCATAATCTGATGATAATGATCTTAATATACAATTTTTCGTCTGAAAATATAAGGTTCGATAATTTCAAAGTTGTATAATAAAATTACGAAAATCGCTAGTTATCATATACATCACGTCTTTAGATAAACAACGGAAATACGTCATTCCTTAGTTTTCCGTTAGATGTCAGTACTAAACAGAGTGTAAAACGCCCTCGAAATAAACCCGTCGTGATAGAAGCTATTTTTATTACTCGATAGAGCGCGCTACTTATATTTATAATTTATAACACTTTGTAACATATTACAATTTCGTTACAATACATATTTATTTTTTACATAATAATTAATAATAAGTACAATTAAAAAGTTAGAAAACATAAATCAGTTGTTGTTATTGTATTTACGTCATTTAATAAAACGATAGTTAAAACGGTTAGATTAGGTAAGGAAGCTAAATGTTCACAGCAGCGGTAGACTTACGGTGATGACGGCAACGGCGGCAAGATGAAGGAGCTCTCGATATAATCAGAGACGCTTTGCGACACCTCGCCGCCGCAGCGGCCACGCGCCTTACATCTAATCGCTGATAAAGTAAGCTCATCTCACATTTCATCTCTACGCAAATCTGTTACAAAAGTTTGCCGTACCGTGTTGAAGTAGTAGGTTATAATTGACAGTTACTCGGGCACCGCACGACCTGTCGGTTCCCACGCCACGGCGTACTTTCTCCAGCGCGAGCGATCCCGCCGCGACACCATTGTTATCGACGATGAGGTTTACCATTCTCATTGTCAAATGCGTGTCCGGTACTGATCAGTGAAGCAAAATCCATCGAGTAACAATCAAACGACCTACCGTACCCTAACAAATGATCATTGAATCGTTGTCTGTTGTAATTTCACAGCGTTGACATTATTATTTCTTAATCCCAATGTGATGGTGGGCTTATCTTCAATATTAATTATCGTATTAGCCAAACTATTAACATTATTGACAAATTAATAAAAATCTGTTATAAAGATTTTTTATAATGTATATTTATCTGAAATAATGTTTGATTATGGTTATATTATGAAACTCGGTAAGTTTTCAGGTTTGGGAGTTCTAGTATCTCTGTCCATGCATAAGTTAAGTGCATCTGTTTCAAGTGTTGACGCAATATCGTAGTATTCCCCAAGCACGAACTTCTTGTCCGCTGGACGGATAGGTGACTCTATGAATACAATTAGTATAGAACTAGACAACGTACAAGAGACGCTGCAACGTATAACTACTTTGAAAAATATACGTAACTCGGTAACAATAGTGAAAATATCGTTACAATAATGGTTGTATTATAATCAAACGCAGGTTCCATAAACAACAGCTTTTTTTTCTTAGTTAAGTAAAGTATAAATACTATTTATTGAAACAACTTAAAACTTATTGATTCAATTTTAAGACATAGATCGTGCATGTTTAAGTCTATGTTCGGTATATATTTATGTTTTTTTGCCGTTAAAGGAAGCTAACAGCGCAAACAGACACCTGTGATTCTTGAATCGACAGATGTCAAAGAAATATTCAGATTATTTTAACATCTGCGTTTAATAACTAGATATCGCATTTAATTAGGAGCATGCGTTGGAACATTATTATTAATCAAGGATGCTTTAAACTTTATGGTGGGAGGTTTGTTGTTGCCACCTAAAGCGACCCGTACCGCCCTAAGCCGCCTCATTATTATCTTCCTGCGATCTTCGAACGTTGAACACATGAATGCTCAGAGCCCATTCATTCGTCACAATTCATAGAAACAATAAGCTTACCCTTCGCCTGACTAAAGGCCACAAAACGTAAAAAAACTCATATTATACGTACTTCTTGGGAACCCTTTAATATCGGCGAGGGCAATCGAATACTTAAAACACTGCAATCGAATATGAGTCTGCGGCGGGCGGCGCGCGGGTGAATAGCGGCAAACAATGCTGGTCGGAGGCGCGGGCCGTGCCGGGCGCGCGGTGTCGTATGTCGCGTCGCCCACGCCGTATGGCACCGCGCCGACACACGATATCGCCTTTTTACTTCATAATTTCTACACAATAAGAACGCTGCAAAGGCGTAGGGCGAAGACAATGCGCCCGGAGGCAAAAACCGCTCGGAAACCCTTTATATCCAATTTATTGTCTCAATATAAAATCGGGTGCAAATTAAAATATCGTGAAGTATATAACCAGTGGGTATTGCGTTTTATTAAACACCCCAGCACATCGTAATCCTTACAAAAGATATCCTTCTTATTCGTACTCTAAGGAATTTGAAACGAACAAGCATAATAGAGATCAAGAACAACACGTAAACTTACTATTATATCACTGAGTATGTGTGTAATGAATTGGTTTCAGTGAGGGTCAGTAATAAATTAATATATTATATGTACCTTATCTAACCGTTTAGAATAATTTGTAATTTTAATAATCAGATTTCTGGAGTTTTAATTACTGTGAAGGATACAACCTCGGGCGTGCTGAAGTCCAGTGCCAACGTCGATATCGCACATAAAAAGGTTGCGGATCGCTCGCTTCTCCATCCACCGATTGGCTAGGCGGCGCCCGCTGGTCCCCAGGGTCCTATACGAGAAGCGAAATGGGCCCCAGAACACCCATAAGAGAGCGACCCCGCCCGCCACGGCCGAATAATTAGGGCTCTTTGTTTAGATAGCGGCAATTTTATTTGGGAGAGAACGGGCACTTGGGACATCTTCGGCCATTCCGACCGCCCGATATTAATAAGAAACGTGTGTGCCATGCCGTATAACTCGGTGAAGTTAAGCTCCGATTTCATTTTCTATTGTAAGGCTTTACTCCAAACGATTTTCTAAAATAAAAATATTTCTACAAGAAGAAATAATTATGGAGTTCTAAAAATATATGTTAAATAATAAACATTTAAAAATATATATCTAAATGTTGTTATGGGATAAATTACGCAAGAACTACTGCAACTTCATAGAAAAGAAAGAAGAAAGCCAACACCGAAGTCGCCAAACAATATGACATAAATAATGCAACCAGCGAAATTGGTACTTTGATTTGTTTTCTCAAAACTTTTATTTGTTATGGAGAATATGGAGCTATCAAATATAAGGCTTTTGTTAGTTTTGAACAAAGAATAAGGTGCTAAACTTTTGCTTCTGAACTGTTCAAGTAGAAAATTAAATGAACTGCGAAGATATTAATTTGTTTGAAAAACTTTTCTCCAGAATTAATCGATTATATTCACTTTTATTTCATATAATTAAAAATAGTTATATAAAATAAAAATTTGGTTACGGTGACACTGTTTCGACTCGCCGTTTATTGAATACTATAGTGAGGCAAGTCTGTAGTCGAGCGGACCGACAACGGCACACATGGCCTCCGACCAGCCTTTTGTCTCGACCCCGCAAACTTGCCATAAATGTTAATATGGGATCTCACATTTGAATATCTATTTCTTCGCGAAGTCGGTTCGTTAACGCGGCCTTGAATTTTAAATTTTATCGTCGCACTGGGATTGCCGCAGATGAGGTGCGTTCCTACGTGATCTCCCCGAGAAAATAACTGTACAAAACTTCTTTGTTTGTCTTTTACCTTGTGAGACACAAGAAAAACCTTATTATATATTTATATTATTAATTTAAGGTTTTCCCTTATTGCATTACCCATTACATTCATACCTTTATTTTGAAATCATAAGATTATATTCGTAGATATAATAATATGTTCTAACAAACGTACCTTAATCTACTTCTAATTATAAGGTTTCTCTTAGAAGCTTGACAGGGAGTCGCAACTATTCACGGACTGCGAAGTGTATGTGTAGCTCTAGCAACATTTAAATTAACTTTGATCTTCTCCCGAAACGACACCGACGCTAGCTTAAGAATAGTCGTACATCAGGTACGGGAACTGTTACATTCCGAGGCAAACTAAATTAAATATTCAGACAAAATAATATATAGGGATTAAAACACAGGACAAAATATATGTATAAATATGTATTTATACATATATTTTATAAATATATAAACATGTATTTATACATATATTTCATAAATATATAAACATGTATTTATTTATATACGTATTCTTTATATGTATATTTATTTTAAAAAAATATCTATATCAGTCAACTGTTACCTAAAACACAGGCATTAAGTTGCCTACCTTAGGAACAGACGACCGTGATACTTATTTATTTGAAAAAAAAAAATTTTTTAAGCTTTAAGTTATTATTACAAAAAATATGTAGACCGAAAGAAAATATTCTAAATTAGAAAACAAAATAGAGTCGCCAAAAATGGTTTTCTGATTTAATATATTTTCAATGAACGTTCTGCATACAATGTGAAAAAAATCATAAACTAGATTTGTTAATTATATTAATAGATTAATATAATAAAACAAAAAAAAAATTAATAAGTATAGTCTGGTAAGTTTCTTTTAAAATAATTATATTTTAAATTAAATTAATAAAAGAAAGTACATTTACTCAGATTTCTTAAATAATTGCATAATTATAACAAAGCAACAATTCATAGTCTTTGTATTATGAGAATTTTCATAATCGTCCTGTCTGTCCGTCCTAGGACGTTCTTGTCTTGTTCAAGACTGTGTGCGAGTTACTCGTATTTTTACCTTTCGTCTTCTGTTTTTCGCGGACAAAGAAAATCTCAAATAGTTAATAGTAATATTAAAAAAAAAAACAATAACTAATTATAAGTATAAACTTCAATATAAAATCAAAGTGAATACATTATTTTTGTCTCGTAAACTAGAACGTGTGGTCCATAACGCCCAATACTTTTTTTGTTTTTAAAATGCGTAAAATAACCGTAGCAAATTACGCTAAATTGATTAGGATTCTTATTTATTCAAATTTAAGTAGCTATGAAATTTAGCTTATTTTTCACGATTTACACAGAACTTAACACGTTAAACAGTTGAAGAAAGAGGATAGGTAAGCAATGGGTATAGGTATATAAAAGAGTTAAGCAAAATAGTTCTGCGATTGACAATTTTGACTGGCCCGTGGCACAGTTGGCAGTGGCCCTGTTTTCTGCTCCAGGGTTGTGGGTTCGATTCCCGCCCCAAGTCTGGGTGTGTTATGTATTTATTTATATATGTATTATTTATATGTATATTTATTAAAAAAATATGTAGGTTTATCAGTCAACTGTTACCTAAAACACAGGCATTAAGTTGCCTATCTTAGAAACAGACGACCATGTGTGTATGTTAAAAATATTTATTTATATTTGTTTATTTATAATTTATTTTATGAAAATGTGACAAATACAATTATGAAAAACAAGTTGAATGCCCACGTGTACCTACGCTACAATTCTTTCCTCTTTTACTACGTATTATCGGGAGAGGTCGGAACTACAAATGATACGAGATAAATTGCTGCATATTCATAACATCCTACTTGGATATTATAATCTAAAATCTTCTAAAACAGTAATTTGAATAACCTGCCAAAATGTCATTTTTACAGTAGACCTATGAATAACACAGATGTGGCTTGATTTAATTATTACATCGCATTACTAAAAACACAAATATGAAATTCGTACAAGGGAATATATCGAATGATATTTCGCAAAGTAGAAATTGAACCCTTGAAGTCGATGTCTTCTCTTAATCTTTTGCATAATGACTTGAGAGTAGGTAGTTCTTTAAAATCTGCCATGGAAATCGTAAACCATTCGCCGTATTGCATAGTAATTGAAATCGTCTAGATTCAGTCGGTATTTCATGTTTGGTTTTTCTTGAGCCTTGGTATTTTCTTTATCGCAGTGAGCGTCATTATCCCTCAATACATTCCTTACGGTTGTTTTACAAATTCCTGTTGAATCACTGACTCTTTGGAGTACCTACCCTTTGGAAATCCAGATTCCAGATTTTTTTATATTCGTTTGCTTCCTTACAAAAATATTTACATACATTATTTACAATTTCGCGAGATTGAGTATCAAGCTTTTTACCTTGTTAATATACAAAGCCGGATTAGACTTTGTCGCGGCCTTTGTTTTCAACATAAAACCATATAAATTACAGATAATTTCATTCAAAACAAATTCCTTTGATTTTGAAAGCTAACCCGTCACATAGGTATGTCATAAAAAGTTATTCAATTAGAATATTTATAATATTAAAGAAGTTTTTATACTTAGGTTCAGATTTTATTACTAATTATTTTATTTAGAAAATAAAGAAACGCAAACTACAAATAAAAATATATATTACATAGATTTAAATATTTTTTGTGAGTAAATTCTAGGATTTTATATACTCTATGTACACGTATACACGAACCTTTACCATTTAAACCGAGACACCCCGAGTGTCCAAGAGAAAATAATCGTACTGGAAGTATACGTTAGTTAGACGTGAATATAGTTGTCACTAAAATATATTACAATTGTCTTGAATTAATGATGTTATAAACCGAGGTAATAAAACATGTTCTCCTAACAGAAGATCACTTATTAATCTCGTTAAGTATCTTTATGATTATTTACTTTTACAAACAATATATTTGGTAAGCAATTCTAGTGCTTGTATTTCTTAATAATCTGTGCCATGCATTGTATTTTGTTGAGTTCCGACTCCGAGCCGTCAATGTCGTAGTACAGCGACTCGCTGACGATCGGAAAGTTTAGCGAACATTTTAATGTGCCTCCACCACCCTGTCTGACCCTCAATTATTGAAAATGCATTTCTGTCCGCGCCCTGCGCCCGTTGCACCACGCCACATCGCAAATGCACATTTTAAACTGCACCTGATTGCAGAACCGTGTTACTATTCCGACTAATAAAAGTCAGCCTGTCACTTTATTTTAGACGATTATTATGTATTCTTTATTAATCGATTAGTGATATTTTGTTTTAGTTGAACTTTTGGTTGATAATGAGACGATTTTTCTATATAATTATTTAACTAAATATAAATTAAATGAAAATAAGTTTTCGAAGAGTTAAGTACCAAAAAATTCTTAGTTCTAGTTGAAGTTTTTCGCTTTCGTTAGCTGTGGTTAACACACGTGTTAGGGATATTTTGGTTTTGTTTTTTTTGTGTTTTTACTTTGATTTATAAGTTTTATAGTAAAAATAATTGGCTTGGAAAGTATTTTAATTTTTCTGTATGTATCAGGTTATTTATCTTTAGTTATATCATTTTTATAGATCAATGGGTTATATTCTTCCTTGGTTATATTATATATATTACGTTATTTTATATTTAGATTTCATTTTTGGCATCATGGTGAATTTAAATCGACCCCCGGATCATCTGGATCCTGATGGTCCTCAAAGTCCACGGAAACGTCTGGCGATTGATGATCCAACCACACCTAAACCCTTTACCAAAAATTACGATTAATTATCCTTCTACTGCTATTCCTTCGATTCAGACTGTATATGTTCATCCTTCATTTTCTGAGGCTCCTAATAGCTATAAAGATGCTTTCATAGTCCACGTCTCAAGAGAAGTGTCGGACCCGGCTGCAGTTACAGCCCTCCGGACCATCAAATTCTGACAATTTCTGCATACATATAAAATTAGGTGTCAAAAATATTGGACGTAGTAAAATATCAGCTGAATTTTCATCTGCTGAATGAAAGCAAGGCTGATAAGTGAAGTAGTTAACTTTTTTACGCCCAACTACATAGTTTGGCTCCCGAAAGGGGCTCAGCACCATTGACAGTTTATGTATTGTTTCCAGAGATTCCACAGATTTCCACAGAGATTTGAATTTACTTTGCTGTTTGGGTGATTTCCTTGTGGGTTGGCTTTTCTAGATATCATCTCTGCATATGACAATGATATCCTACTTGTACTCAGGCAGAAAATGCTACAGGTGAGTATTCTTCCGATGATAGTTAATTTCATCTGCAATCTATTATCTTACAGATCCATTGTGGTTAAACATTAGCACCTTGCTCTTCCTTCCAGATTAGTCTGGAAAGGTCCCCCTCAGGGCTCAGTCCAAAGTTAAGCAAAATTCAGTATAAGTGCTTGACAATCATTCTAGGTGCCATGAAATATACACCTAGAAATGCTTTACAAGTGTGTTGAGCCCCCTTTAGATTTCAGGAGAATTTTTTATGTTTCAATCGTTTTGTCCTTTAATTTCCTACAACTATCTGCCGACCAACTAATTAACCCATCTTTTTTTCAGTAACAGAACCCCGTGTTGCCTTTTAGACAGTTTTCTTTTTACCAGACAACTTCATCCTTTGACATATTTTCCTTCTAATCCTCTCTTTATACGTACTATACCTTTTCAAGTTCCTGTATACAATCCTCCTGTTAACAGAACTTGGCCTGGTAAAAGGTGCATCAGATACAAATATCAGTTTCCAAAATCCTGGTCATTAAAATTGGTCGCAGGACATCTTCTTATTTTTACTGTTGCATCTAAACTTTCCTCCTGGTATGTTGGATCCTAAAATACAGAATTTCACAACAATATAAGTGTCCTCCCCAAACATTAGTGTTTACTGGTGAAACAATTGTCATTCTGGAAGCAATTTTATACTCTCTCTCTCTCTCATAACTTACGACTGACAGTAATTTTTACCGACTCTCTCAGCTGTCTGTTAGCTATTAAACCTAACCCGTTTCGTAGTAAATTAATAATTTCCATTATTTTAATGATTAGAGAGGCTATGTTGATAACAAAATAGGCTATGTTATTTCTTCATAGACATACCGACCGTTGGGATATATGCACAATCTGCTACCACCTACGTCTTGATCATTCCAACACTTCCATTTATCTGGCAAAAATTAGGGTACGAGACCACTCTCTGTGTGAATGTTGAATCGACGAAGGTTCAGTATTCAATATCCTGTTCAATTGTCCTAAGCTTCTTTATCATCTGTCGGTGTCCTACCTGGCCAAATTCCTCGTCCTGTAAGTATTGAATGTTTGTTGATGCTTGCGTTTAGTCCTTTCTGTAATTTTTTATGTAAATACATTGAATGAAACAAAATTAAGTCGTAAATATTATTTTTGTTCTAAATATAATTTTGTGATTGTCTTGACATAATATCGTTGAATATAATTTTTATGTTGTTCTAGGTTTTAATGGTTTTAAACTAAATTAATACTATTTTCCATGGATTTTTTCCTTCATTTAACGAAGGTTATAAACTCAACCGCATCGATCAATCTTCTTCGTGTATTCCCATTCTCTGTAACATTGGCGAAATCATCTGTCCTCTTTTAGTACCAGCAAAAACCATTATAACAAAAGAAATAGAATTTTTTTCTAGTGACCTACCCAGCTATGCACGAGTACTTTTTAGGATGAACAAATTAACTGCTTAGCAAAGAAACAAAATCAACCTCTCGTCTTTGTCAGTTTGAGTGATTTTTCTTCTTATTATATAAAAATATTATCTAATGACTAATTTGACGACGCGTTGGCGCAGTGGTCACAGCAACTGGCTGATGCACTGACGGTCGCGGGTTCGATCCCCGCACATGACAAATATTTGTATAGGCCATACAGATGTTTGTCGTGGTCTGGACGTATGTGCTTGTGTATTGTGTGTGTTTCCGGACCCCCGACACAGGATTCACATCCTACTGGGGGCCGTTGAGTGTGAGACGTTTAAAAAAAAAAAAAAAAAAATTTCCGACGTTTTTTCACGATCAATGAATATAAACCTTGTCCTAACAATTAATTATAAACAAAATTGATTTTTTTGACGATACACTAAGTTTCATATTTTGGCAGTTAATTAATACTCGATTAGCAGCAAATTAACAATGATTGTAATGTAGAGTGTGTTGATACATAGCTTAGTAAAAATCTAGCAGGTCCTTCTAACTTAACATAAGCCTAACAAAGTCTTAATTTTATGTTCATCTCGAATATTTTTTACGCTAAATAAATACTAAATGAGCCCTAAATAATCAAAATATTAATGATTCTGCCCATTTGACCTTTCTAGCTTTATAGGCTCCATACTTAGGTATTATTATAGTTAATATTAAAATGAGTATAAAGTAAAAAGGTGAAGATATTTCCATAATGAATCAGGAATTCACACTCTTGAAATAGGTTATGTTTAGCTAAAAAATTGGTCGAGGAACTATTTACTCAAAAAAAAAAGACTACTAAAGAGATCGTAAATCTACGTTAAAATTAAAAATCTAATCTCTCTGTTGAATAATAACAATTTATTTAAATAAAAGTACTGTAACAAACTTGACAGGCACAGGATTGGAGTTAAATTCACCACACTGGCCTATTCGCATGTAAAAATTAATATTGTGAGACAAGTGTATTCGCTTTTTACTTTTCCGACCTTTTCCGTCGTGAGAGAAACGATCTTTATCCAGCGGTGGGACAACATGTCATGTTGTTTCACTTGCAACTTTCAATTTGTTGTTTCTATTCAGCGATAGAGAAATTTTTAGTGTTACCGGCTTCTCACCTTTACTATGGGTCAGTGAATATAAAAAACTAACCTTCATTTCAGGTGTCCGAATTCATAATAATAAATTAAAAGCTATTAATAAATATTTATAAGAAATATTTTTATACAGAAAAATAAAAAATGGCCCTGGGCAGAGGCAGATAATCATTATCTTAAAAAATTATATTATAAGCATTATCTAAACATTTTTTTCAATTAAGACTTTGGTCAAACTTTGAAGGTATTTGACAGCTAAGAGGTAAAATTGTAACTACACTCAGCTTGTTTAATGAAATTTCGTATCTAAGTTACTCGTGGTAAATATAAATTATTTGCAATTAAGATCACATATAAAGGTCGGTGTAAAGTGTCGCGTCTCGACCATTGTTGCGTACTAAGTGACGAACGATGTACAACAATTTGAAGCGTCCGTTTTAATTGTAAGTTCGGGACGGTACTCGTCGCCGCAATGCAATTTTAGCTTTTCGTTTTGTAACAAAACTATTTTTTTTTCTTTTGTATCGTGTTTTTTTTTTGTGTGTGTTTTTTTTTAATTAAAATATTATTGATGTTTAATTATTATATAACCATGCATTAGCTGCCTCCTGTTAAAAAAAAATCTTTCAAAACCAAAAAGACGTAACCACAGATAGTAAAAACTGACATTATAATAACGTTTAATGTAAACTAAAATCAATTAAAAACGATTATTTGTAAATTAATTTAATAAAAGTTTTTAATTAGTAAATTAATTACTTTATTTTACTTCAGATAGAAATTAAAAATATATCGTTACGCACCTAATCGACAATCATCTAATAAATTTTCTACTGGTTTGATCCACAATAAATATGAAATTCAATTACAAGGTCACGAGCTTATGAACGAGGTCGCTCACTTGAACAAACTGCGTGTTAGCCGAGCCACGGTTTAGTGTCGCCGGGAGAGAAACTACGATTCCTCCGAGCGAATATCTGCTCCTCAAGTTTATGTTCATTTTATCTTTTCGGCAGTATTGCGAAGCGGGGACTCGGCAAGGACCCTCTAGGGCTCCGTTAACACCGCGGCCTGTCCTGCCACCTCTGACTTACATTAGATATACAGTTCCCACTATTCAAATATTAACATCTATTCGACGTTGTTTTTTTTTTTACTTTTTTGTGTAATTATGTATTCAATTTACACAATGCATAATTTGAGTTAAAGCACTTAAAAATGATTGTGTCTTATAATATTTTAATTTAGTTTAAGTATCTGACTTGTCTAAACTCTTACCTGAATCAAAACTGTCATTGCTTTCCGATTTGATATCTGAAACAAAAATAATAAGATTTATTTTATCACATTTAAAACAAATTTTGTAATAATTATTTTAAATTATAAATAACAACAATAATTACTTATATATTTTTATTTATTTATTTACTCTTATAAAAACAAAAATTACATAATAAATTTCATAAATACAATATTTTTTTTTCCAATAACAGTTTCCAAAAATCAAATACTAACTGAAAATGCTACACATGACAAATGTAAAGTGACAAATGAGTTAGTTGAGTAAGTCCTACGGAAGTGCGGAGGCCCGAGGCACATTGAGGTCGCCTACGGCTGGACCCTCTAATCCACTTGTGAGCCGTTCGCCACACCGAGACAATTTTCCCCTTGTTTTAAATTCCGAATTCGAATAGGTGATCCTGTTTAAACTTTCATAAAGTCCAATTTAATAGTTCAACGGACCTTTCGTAACAAAGCTCTACCTACGCTAACACTTCCTTATCTCAGTTTAAAAATAAAACTCAAAGTTATAGCTTCTAGCTATATTTATAGTAAATCAGTTTTAAAACATAAAATTTATCACGAATTATCATTATTCAATAAAATAAAAATTAAAGGTAGACAAAAAATTACTAGAGAAAACTGATATCTAAATTATTAAAAATCTAAATATTTGCATAATACCTAATTGATACATTTCTTTCTATCATTAAAATACAAAACTAAATGATATTAAACGTTGTAATTATAACTACCAAAACTTTATTAAGAAATCCAGCTTAAAAAGATAAATAAATGAAGTTTTAATGTCAATTCAATGTACGTATGTACGTTACATCGTATGTAAAGTAAACCTTATCATATGAAACACAATGTAATATGATGTAAGCGTAAGAAGCAGACGTAAATAATAGGACTCAGACGCGAGGGCCATGCAAAATTGATGATAGTGGGTGAGCAGGCGCCTCAGAGCCGCGATTGGAACTTGTGAGTTAGTAACCTCGTACTCGACAGGCTTGCCAGTAAATTAATCTCCGTAAGTGTTACGCACGGCTGGCCTACATTTTTTTTAAATTAATACATACATATTACTTAATCTCATAGAAATATTGCTTGCCATGAAGAATATATTCAATCATTCATAAAGTCGAGTTATCTTCCACTATATTGCAATACTGAATGAAAATAGTTTAAGTTCTGAAAATGCTATTCCGATTAATATCGTTATATGTGCGTATTAAATTACCATTATAGCAAATATTTTTACTGAATAAATTTTAATCGTTTTTTCTTTCTTTAGGTTGATTTATAAAATAGCTTTTATTATTTATTAAGCTTTTAATTTTATTATTTATTAAGTTGCAACGTAATAATGTCTCGTAATAAATAATATTTGATTAAAATATATAGATAGTAAAACATATAGAGAGTTTAATAATTAAATAAACCACGATCATGTAACCGTTTCATACAAGTGTAAAAGATCACGCTCGTTTCAGTACATCGTATCAGGTGCGCGTCACCAGTAGCAGATATATTAAATATATCCCGGCGGAGTGGGCGCGGCCGGCGAAGGCTCTAAGGCTGTCGGTAGATTTCCCGTGGGGGCACGTTAATTTTCTGCCGCCTTGAGCATACTACCCCCAGGGGGCGCTACCTTTCACGGAGCCATTCAGGCTAAGGTGTTATTCCAGTAGCGTTGATTGATACCGATACATAGCCAGAAAGCTCTGCAAATATGCAATAATGTATATGTAGAGTACAAAACTACGTATATACATACTCGTGTATGTATATGATTTATATTTAGATAAAAAATTATTTTATTTAAAAAAATTAGATATAGCTAATTTAATATGATAATTTATAAAATTAAAAAAAAAAAACGTGGTAGAATTATATTGCGTATTAAAACTTTGTTTCACCCGTGTTTATGATAACAATTTAATTACAAGGTGTTGCTCATAAGGTAGGCAACAAAACGTCTGTGTTTTAGGTAATAGTCGACGGAAATACACATAAGTACATATATAATCAAGTATCTCTGAAACTACTAAGCCGATTTTAATAAGAAGCTCAATAAAAGAGAGGAAGAAGAAGCAAAGATTCAGCTTTGTAATGGTAAGAAAATGTTAAAACTTATTGTTATTAATAGTTTTAAGAATACGTTAGTAACAGGATTTATAAAATGTCATTATACGACTTTTCAGTACTTTAAAGTCAGATATAGTTTTTATATAGTGAATTCGTAATTACCAAAATTCATTTTCAGTAAAGAAACATGTAGGCGAAGATGACTTTTATTTTTAAAGCAAAAATTAGGTAAATTTGTTTTTATTTTAAAACTTAAGGATCTAATTAATAAAACAAGTTAATCTGGTCAATAGATTTGATTTCCTTTATGATATAGAGATATCTATAACAAAATCTGTTAATTGAAGTTATGCTTGACAAAACAAAATATTATAAATTATATGATAATTATCCCAATTTGTCAAAAATATGCTCATAAATATTTATATTAGAATATATACTCATATATCTTTCAGGAATTAATTTTTAAAACATCAAAGCTAAAATAATTATTTAGCATGCTAATCCACGAAATTTCATGTTTAAAAAATATTCGTAGTTATTACATTACACCATCAATACACATGCACAAAACTGATACAAAATATCATTAAAAGTTTATTCAACAATTGTATTATCGTTTTCATATTGCATACTCGTGTATAAAATGCCATTATAATTGTGATCGAATTTGAAGGTTAAAAGTAAAAGTTATCCAATCGTTGTCACATTTTTCATTTAAGCAAATATAAAATAGCCTAATGGATATAATAGGTAGATACTAATTAAAAAGACGAGGAAATAATTCCGTGCTAACAACGTTAAGAACCTGCATGATTGAGAAAACATTCCGAATTCCATACACAAAATTCTATACATCCACTGCAATCCGCAAAGTAGAAGCGAAGCTGAATGAGAACTAAATCATACTCTTTAATAGGAGGAGATGTCTTTGGCCAGTTGTGAGATATTCAAAAATTGTCCCAATACAGAATGGTAATCTAATATAAAATCGCTGTTATATTACTAAGATATAATATGAAATACTTGCTATGGTTTTTAATAACCAGATAGAAATAAAATACTATATAACTCATATTACCAAACGACAAAAACCAAATAAAATCCTGTACAAATAGTACTAAAAAACAAATTATAAAATAAATTAATATGCTGTCTCGAATATCAACGGAGATATTATCAAAATATTTGTGAACAAGAGTATACTATGAAGATTCCCTGGTGAGTCAGCTGCAATCATTTCTAACCACGGGAGATTGCAATAATCACGAATCACACCACAGCCTTTGCATAACGACCCGTGTTACTTCGATACGCAAATAAACTAATATACACTATTCTTAATATACTATATATTTGACTCCTAGGTCACTATCAGGAGTTACAATAATTTTAATATTTGAATATTTTTGCTATAGATAATATATTGTATATTAGAATGCATATACCACTATTTCTAATTTAAAAAAAATATATTAGTTGGTAGAGTCGAAAAAGACGAGGGATATTAACACTACTTACTACTCTAAATTGCATTTCTACATTTGTATATTTTTAATGTAATAAAAATCCAGAAACTATGTTTTAACTATATAGTAATATAACGTGGTAATCATGAGAAATATTTATATACTAGTAATATAGGTCATTTTATAGCGGCTGTGGTGCGACTCGTGATTAATACAGCCTCCGGTGGTTCGAACTGATTGCCACTGACTCTCAGGGGCTCATATGTTGCACATGCTTGTTCATAGCAGATCAACTTTATAACCATTTGTAATTTTAATAATTATAAAATTATTAGTCACTGTAATTATATCTTCTTTACATTACGATGCTGACAATATTGATCCTAAAATGTAGTAATATACCGCAAATACTTTCTAGACAATATCATTTAGTGCGAATACCATGGGAATAGGTTCCTTTTTCCACGTTTCCAAGCACATATGTTAGTTAACATGAGCGACGAATGTGTGAGTGTTTTGCTCATATGTGTATGCGGGTCGAGAATTCCCAAGAGAAGGAAGGAAGTGTGGCCGAAGCGATGCCACCTGGGATCACGGAGATAGGGAGGATTATAAATTAAAAAAATCGATAAAAATATTGAACGATATGCGTTATTATTTAGGTAGGCGTTGTAATGACAAACTATAATAAGCCACAAGACGACATAATGTATGTCGGATTAAAAATTTAACATGAAAATATAAACGCTAAATTCGTTAAGTAAACAAACACTTTTAGTAATTAAACATTGGCAGTGCGGCTCAGGTCGCGGGTCATCCCCAACGGGTGCTGATAATATCTAAATGCCTAATGGCTGCTGGGCCTGTGACGAATGTATCGCCCCCGCCGCCTCTCCACTATGTGATAATTCCGAACGCTGCGGCCGTGCCACCTGGGATCTGCCAGGGCAGGACTCCGCCTAAAGCATTTTTTTTTAATTTTGTTCAAAACCATGCAGTAAGAAAAATATATAGTTACTTAATATTCGCATTTTATTGGCTTATATTATATATTATATACAAGTATATTTATTTTTCAACTCTTTTTTAGGCATTATATTAAATATTTTAATAGATTATTTTTCAAAGTTATTATTACGTGATTTCTATCGTTTTATATATATATTAAAGTTTTTACATAAATTAAGCAATATAAAAAGAACACTAAAAATTGTGACTAAATCTCAAAAGTCGCAACTAAGTCAGTCTTAACGTCCTGAAGGTGCTCAGCGAATTGAGTTGTATCTGAAATTTTGTCGTAACGAATTTTTATTTTTGTATTTTGAACAGCTAAATATATGATAGATGTATTCAAAATTTCAGTGCTTACTACAGTGAGGCTCTAATTTTATTTTTCCTAAGTATATATATTGTAACTAGAAATTACAAGGTATTATTTATGTTTATCTCGACATCATTGTTGTTACCACAAAATTGAAGGCAAGTTCAAAACAATTCAGGACAGTCGACTTAGCGACGAGGTATGCGGCGCGGTGTCGACGGGCACGCGCGGCGCGCCTAACGCCGAACGGAATTCCGAATGCACCCCCGCCGTCCATCCAACGTCGGCATTTAATTAGCCACGTGCCTACTGGAGGCGATCCTTTGCTCGGCAACATTATTTACATTGTTGTTTCGGTTAAGTCAGAATACCTTGCGACGTTTAGGGTTACTAAATTTTGTCAGAAATAATTAAATCGTAGAATTTATGCATTGGACTAACTTAATTTTTTTTTGTTTTGCTAAAATATAAATGTTCCTGGAGTTCAGTCCCTGCAGTGAAGTCCCTCGGGAGCGAGCCCACGCGCCCAACTTCGGGCTCAGCGGCGCCGACTGCCCTCATCCCCCTCACAGTCACCCCCGCAGAGAATACATTTGCGCACCACTCGTGTTGGCCTAACAACGGTACTGCGACAATGTTGATCCGCTTTCGAAAAATTACTTATTTTGTGATTAATGTGGTTATTTTAACTAGCGTCTTATCTACAGGAACAATTGGAAATGTAAAACTTATGAAACTTAAACCGGTATATGCGGAGGTTAACCGGTGATGCAGTAAAAGACGAACAATACGTAATTCTTATAAGTCTGGAGGGTGCCGCAGGATGAAAGCATTGTTTGTAAATATTATTATTGTGCTATTACTTTTTAGTGTATATTCAGTTATATGCCGTTACTAACGAATTATAGAATACCTAAATCTATTTTGTCAACATAATATCTAATTACAAAAATATTAAAATTTTAAATAAAGATGTAATTAATGTTTTTAGATATAGTACTTAGTGTTGAAAAATATTTTTATTAAATATACTTTTTTCATATAATTCATCATACGCTATTTATTTTTGGATCTGTGTATCGTTACGAATTAGCATGTTATGTTATATAGATGTAATCACTTGAGTAAAAATTTGTAACTTACAGATTCTGTTATTATATGTACCTACTATTATATAAGGTGTAAAAGTGAAGTTTGTTCTTATTTGACCACAGAGTTTTCTTAATTGGTACATACTTCGCATTTTTAACTAAGTACCAACCGTAAAAATAAAAACTATCATAATCTGGGGACCGTTAAATTATAATAAGAACTGTTCACGAAAGGAGTGCTCTAAAAACTCGAAGAGTCGTGAAAGATAAAGTGGAGGTGGCGGGTTGATGATAGGCCT
The DNA here is from genome assembly GCA_036937285.1 of Euphydryas editha. Classification (NCBI taxonomy): domain Eukaryota; kingdom Metazoa; phylum Arthropoda; class Insecta; order Lepidoptera; family Nymphalidae; genus Euphydryas; species Euphydryas editha. Next base: position 13,310,483 of record JAUPFZ010000003.1, read on the forward strand.
CGGCGGCCAATTTATTTATAATCTCGGGTTCAGAATTGACTACGAATTAGCATGTAAATATTTGAAGTCCAAGGAGTCTGGTGGAGATTTATCGTAAATGGCCTGAGATAAGCGGGGACAGGGTCGTAAAGCAGCGAGCGGGCGGCGGAGGCTCGCCGCGAGGCAGCCATCGCCGAAGCACACCCTTTGAAGAAGTTGTAAAAAGATCATTAAACCGCAGTAAAAACGCATCGTGAACGTCATAGCTTAGAACGTTGGCTCGGGTAAACTTATTATTATATTGACCTTATGAATTTCATAGAAGTTTTCGAGGAAAGCACCCACTCTCTCTTTCAGACAAAATTAAACATGGGAGAGTGGTAGGTCTATAAAAATTTCTAGGAGTAAAGTATTATACATATAGGTATATGTATGTGTGTGTGTGTGTGTGTGTGTATTTTTAATAGTATTTTATTATAAGTTAAATACAAATATAACAAAAGGAATAATAATAGTGATTCTACACAGACTTGATATTTAAAGACATTCGAAAAAATTCGGATTCGAAAAAAGAGATCATTCGAAATATTTCACTATCGAAAAAAAATCGTAACTGGAAAGCATGTGGAAATGATCAAATCCACACATTATATTACTGGTACAAAAAGTTTACAACAATTCATTCTTTATTAAACAAACACTTGAACGATTTCGTTTAGTCACCAGAAAAAATATACAATGTTGATATTGCTATCCTCAACACCCATAACATACAATCGAACATTTGTGAGAAGTTATTTATTTATGCTTTATTGTACACCATGTTCATACACACAACTTAAATATACATAGTATTTAGTTAAATGTACTAAGGCGGTCCTATCGCTAAGTAGCGATTTCTTCCAGATAACCCGGACTAATATAAATATGCATTGCATGGAAAAGTTAGGTGGTTTACCATTGTTACCTTCATGGCAAATCCATAAAATACGTTCATATACTTAATACATAGGTACTCATACATACATACCGATGGCCCCTACGTACATAAAGACATGTCAAAATATATTGTTAATGTTTTACTTTACTCTTTCTACTACTGCAGAAACATTTTCATTGACCTTGCGTTTAATAACTTATTGGCATTGTTTGATTTTTATTGAATACCAAAATTAAATTTTATAGTTCATATTTTCTACGAAAATTTAAAAGAAGTCAGTGCATTTATTTTGTTATTTAAAATAGAACTTTTCTCTAATCCGCTTTGAACAACAATACCTTTAATCAGATACTGGCACATAATATTTAATTAATGTGGATGTACATAATATCAAATATAGGAAGTACTTCTTAAATTTAAAATCGTTTTTGTCTTTATTTTAGGTACTGTAAATGACAAATTAAAAAATACAATACGATTTAACTCTCTTGTCGTCGCTTTCAATGGTGATCAAAGGTCTGGTTCATTTTTCAACTGGAGAATTGGAATTGTAACTTAATTATAAATGCTGGTAGTTAAATACTACTACTGCGATAATTTCACGCAGTCATCGCTTTGGTCATATCTGCGTGTATAAAGTTTAGTATTTTTATATAACACATTAAATATTTTAAAAGTTTGTATCTTTTTCTGTATTTTTTGCCTTAAATATAAATATACGTAACGTTTAAAAATGTGTTCTTAACGTTATTGATAAAATTTACAATTTCAGGAGGAATTTTTCTTAAATCTATGTTAGTAAATCTAATATAAAACCTTACCATCCACATCTTCATAGTCAAAGTTTTCGGAACGCTTTTTTGAATTTTCTGTGTCCGCCACAACATCTGAAGCAAAAAAAAATAAAATTAAATATTAATAATTTTTTTTAAATTTATTTATTACAATAATAGTTAACTGAAAAGTTTCTAATGAGAGCTATAACCAACTAAGAGCAATATCCTTCCTACACACAATAAATGCACAAAATACACAACATAAAATGTAAACTCATAAATGAATTTAATATGATATTACACCATTCGATGCAAAAATTGATCAACTTCTGACCAAATATTGTCATTTGGGACCCTAACATAATCCATGTCTGATAACACTACTGGTACTTTAGGCCGAACCAATCCAAAAAAAAAAACCTCTTTTTAACCGACTTCAAAAAAGGAGGAGGTTCTCAATTCGTCTGTATATATTTTTTTTTAGTTCGATACAAAATTAATTTCATTTCTGTAAGGCTTTGCGTTATGTATTGTTGTACTGCATCAAGTCTGATTCACAATATTTTTAATCGTTCATACGCATAGGTGCTACCTACTATATTTTTAGGTGTACAATTAAAGAAAGATTTTATTCTCTTCTATTTCAATAATGTTGTAATTGTGTTTTTACCATGTAATAATAAAATAAAATGAACTTATCTGTTTATTAAAAAATAGTACCTTACATATAAAATACTTTAACGAACACTTGGTTTGATGGCTCTCGAACTGATCCTTAGGTGGCATTTACCATTTTAATATAACTGTATCAAGCGAACAAGCTATTCTTTTGTAATCTATAATATAAAAATAAGTCGGGTTTTCCTTCCTGACGCTATAATTCCAGAACGCACGAACCGATTTCCACGGTTTTGCATTCGTTGGAAAGGTCTCGAGCTCCGTGAGGTTCAAAAAAAAACAAAATTCAGGAAAAATTTCAACAGAAAGGCAGGAAAACAGAGAAAATCATTTTTCACATACAGCGCCATCTCTGATACATAGCATGTACTACAAACCAATATGGTTTTGAATGGTGGTGGAGCAGATGGCGCCAGTACGTGGTGTGAGTATCCCTCACGAAAATAAGTACGTTTCATTTTTCTTCATCTTTTAATCCCCAAACGAAATGTTATAAAAAACGAAGCCATCTGGTGACGAAACGGAGTTCGCCGGGTTTGCTAGTTTAATTATGAAAACGTGTAATTGGTGTATAGTTTTAATTTAGTTATGTTACTTTTTTTTTGTAATATATCACTGTTTGTTTTCTAAATAAATAAAATAAAATGAATAAAATAAAATATAATACGAAGATATTATGTACTTTGTAATAATATAGTATAATGTAAACATAAAAACGAATGCAAAATTAATGATTAAAAAGTGTTGTGAGTGCTAATGATGGATTAACATAGGTGATTGTGTCAGCTAGTGTCGGTCTTATGTGAGTAGACGTGAGTGACTAATCTGACGATAAATGACCTCGGACGGGTCACCACTGAATTGTGTGCAGCCGCGAATGTAGCTGACAGGTGACTAAGTGCTGGGTGCAGACGCTACCGCAGCGGCGACTCAATCAATCTCCATTGAATTACTGCAACGGCCTGGCGTGCTATGTCTTTATTTATAAAGCAATGGTATAAACTGTCATCTGTTATTATATATACACTGTCATTGTAATTATTTTAATGACACAATAATTTTAAATAATAATAACAAATAATTGCTATTTCTAATAATACAAAGTACTTAAAATATAACATTTTCTTTTTCACAAATAGTTTAATTTAGTTTTTATTTTAGATAAACGAATAAAACACATGAAATTATGAAAAACACGTCTATAATATACAAATATACAAATCAATATAATATACAAATCAATAGTGAAAAAAAATATTATAGAAATGTTGACGATCCCTAAATCACGCTGCGAATTAATGCCATTAAAAACAAAGGGAATGAATCATTTCATCTGACTTTTATTGACGACTCAATGCAGTTCTGTTCACGCAGCAATAGAGGCAGAGACGCAACGATCTGTCATCCGCAAATCGGCGTGCAGCCATGCACCCACTGCAGCCCAACCTTCGCTCGTACGTCATCCCTTATCCGCAGCCGTGTGTCAGTGTCACCCGCCTATTCGTTCTACGATGCCAGTAACCACAAATGCAAATGTCCCACCTACTTTAATAAAGACTGAACAGTGCTTTCATTTTAACGAAACTGCTTTTTTATTGATAATTAGTACAGATACAATTCACCAATGAAAAAAAATTAATTATAATTATAATATTAATTATTGCCAATAATAATTTAAGTATATAATGTTGCTTTAAATTTTTTTTTTTTTTTTTTGTTTTGCAAAGAAATTAACATTTAATGATAAAATTTGGCATGACAATTCAAAATTTGATACGAAAACGTGATAAAACTGTCAAATTGAAAGATATATTTTAATATAAAAATATCATTCAAATTTTTAATTTATCTGGTTTCGACTAATTTCTTTTAAAAAAATCTTGTCCTGACGTTTATATATATGTATATGTATTCACGGGCTTGTGTCCGCAACTCGACGTCTACGTCCTGACGTTTACGGACATAGTAAAAAAAAAACGAAATCAATTGAGTTTCTCTACTTATGTGATAATCTTAAATAAGGAAAACAAATTACGCTTTTATTACCTTCACATTTTTGTTCTATATCTTGCTCCTTTTCAGCCATTTCGATTCTTTTTGTTTCTTCTTGTGTTTCCTCATCATCTTTGTTTGAATGACTCAGGGCATCTTGTATGTCGTCCGTATTGTCTTCATCAACCCACTCTTCTTCTTCAGCTGCAAAGAAATAATAATTATTATTATATCACATTTTTATTAAGCAAAAAATAACAAAAATAAAATAGTTAACATCATGAGTCTAACGAATGTTTAACTTTATTCGATATGTCTACATTAAACATAAATCTTATTATGCAAAAAGGCAATTTAGACAAAAGTTTCAAATGTTCAATTTAGCCCACCGTTTTCCATGGATTGGGTAACTATTACAGAGGTTTTTCTTCACATTTACGTCGCGTTTATGTGTACACTAACAACAATGAAGTGGACACTATAATATCTCTCTTACGTTGGATACAATTATGGTAATTTAACGCATAATCTTCCAATGTTATTTTATGAAAAAGTACTCATACCAATATGTATTTGGGATCGAAAATATTTTTACCCACGTTCCTAAGACTACTTTAACATATATAAATAGTTATCTTTTAGTCTTAAAACAGTGACTTTTAACGTCTTGACCTATTTATACGTGTATTTGTTTCTATGTGTGTTATCCTTGGAGACATGAAAAGCAGTCGGTGCCGGTAGTTATCGTAAGCACCTAATAACTTTACTAACGATAGTTGGTTACTTTTGCCGAGGAAATTATTCTAACCATTGAAAGGTTAATTATTATCCTAGCCTAAAGCATTATTGACTTGTTGAAAGAAGTTGTAAAGGTCATATTGCAATCGTTCTGTGTTAAGATTACTGAACTATACAATCGAATACCATTATAGATCAATAATTAGTCAGTAGAACCGAGTAAAAATATCAATTAAAAAATATTGTTTTATTCCATTTCTTAGTAAATTATTTATTTTAATACATTTTCAATTCACATAAACGGTTATTTAACGTAAAAGCGGATACCATCCATCATTAAAATGCAAGTTTTTATATAAGAAGAAACTAAATAAGCTTTTGTTTCGTTGGTTTGTACTTAAAAACAACATAAAAGTTATAATATGTATAATAATTAAAATAAGATGAAAATTTATTAAATGAATACTCTTAGTTAAATACAATTCATTTTACTTTTACTTTAAATCGAACTATTCATAAACAATCCGCAAATAGTGATAGGTTAAATAAACATTTTTATTTTACTAGAATATATTAATAATATAAAAATAACTTTCTTTTTTTACTTTTTCTTATTATATATAAAACTTATATTTTTCATTCACTTATAATTAATATCAAATCAGAACTAACTTGCAAGCGCAGTAGTCACTAAAGTTGACTAATGTTATGGAAGAAATTCCGACCTTAATTAATAAAATTTATTGAATTTTAGTAGTCAATTTCCTTATTTAAATTCTTTATTGTACAATAAATACACTAATACAAGTGTGTACAACAGTAGGCGCTAATGCATTTCTTTCATATGTTAATGGAAACTCTACTCTTTATCGTGGTCAGAACCTAATAATAAACAATCATCATATATATTATTTCTAAAAGGCGCTTTTTCCTTGAGATCCTAGATCTTTTTAAATACTTAACTAAAATTAATAACTCATATACATTTTAAAGCTTATGTGCCCTGTTTTTGACGAGAAATATAAAAAAAACAATAAAAACAAAATTTTCATTTAAAAAAATAAATAAATATAATATTATTAATAACGATACGAGCAATATCTGTTCACTGTGTATTGAACTGTACATACACTACAAGTACATGGGGCGACATATATAAATAACTAGCGGCCCGCCCCGGCTGCGCCCGGGGTACATAAATGTACCTAAACCTTTCTCGTGAATCACTCTATCTATTGGTGAAAACTGCATGAAGATCCGTGCAGTAGTTTTTGAGTTTATCGACAACAGACAGACAGACGTGGCGGGGGACTTTGTTTTATAATGATTTTTGCAACTAATATGACACCTATGACGTTATTTACATTTTATGCGAGTGTTTTTGATCTATCGCGCAATAAATATCAACGTAGATACATAATTTTATAAAGCATTAACGTTTTAAATTACTAAGAACGATATAAATTATTATTGATACTTCATTAATTCATTATTTAATTTGAACTGATTAATTTTCTTGATTAGATAAAATCAACGTTTTTTTTTTTTATGACAAATAGACAGGCATTTGACCGCTATCTCACCTGATGTTAAGTGCCGATGCGGTCGAAAGTGGAGCATGCCTGCCTAATAGCAGTCTATTCACTCTGGCCTTGAAGGCACCCAGGTTGTATCGTTCGGGAAACACAGACGCGGGCAACGAGTTCCATTCCTTAGCCGTGCGCATCAAGAACGTAGTGCCAAAGCGTTTTGTGCGCGTAGGTGGCATATCAATGACATAAGGATGGAACGATCGACCGCGCCTAGTGTCCCGATGGCGGAAGGTTGTTGGGGGAATTAGATTGTGCAATTCCTTCGCACACTCACCAAAATATATTCTGTAGAACACCGACAGACGAGCAACCCTACGCCGATGATCGAGACTCTGCAACTTGGTGTCTGTCAGAGTAGGGACACCTATGAGTCTCTTAGCTCGTTTTTCCACCGAGTCTAAAGTTGCCAGTTGGTATTTGGCGGATCCATCCCAAAGATGGCAGCAATACTCCATACAAGACCGAACTTGTGCTTGATACAGTTGAAGCAGCTGTTCTGGAGTGAAGTATCGCCTGACCTTAGAGAGTATTCCTAGTTTTTTTGCTGCAGTTTTTGCTTTGGACTCGATGTGCTGCCCAAAGTTCAAATTGGACGATAGCTCTACTCCGAGGAGCTGAAGGAAGTCGGTAATTTCTACAGAAACATTTCGGAAAGTCGGAGCCAGGTGTAAAGGACTCCGTTTAGAGGAGAACACACACGCCTGTGTTTTTGTAGCGTTGAACGTGACCAGATTGGCATCGCCCCATTCGGAGACTGCCTGGAGGGCGACGTTCAAGCGGCTGACCATATCCTCTCGACAAGACTGGATAACATCCTTACTAGCCCTTGCACTCGAAAAGTATCTGTCCGTCACTGTGCTGTCGTCAGCATACCCAAAGGTACCGGGGACGAGCAGATCATTAATATGCAGCAGGAAGAGGGTAGCGGACAAGACTGACCCCTGAGGAACACCGGCGTCGATAGCCTTTTGGTCTGACGAGTACCCGTCAAGGACAACTCGTATTGAACGTTCGTTCACGAAGTCAGAAATCCAAGCGCAAAGGCCAGGTGGAATACCATATGAAGGAAGCTTGCTTATGAGGCTCGCGTGCCAAACTCTGTCAAAAGCCTTCGAGATATCGAGGGACACGGCAAGTGCTTCACCGTGTTTATCAATGGCCTCACTCCAAATATGTGTGGCATACACTAGAAGGTCCCCAGTCGAACGGTTCTGGCGGAAACCGTATTGCCGGTCGCTGAGGAGATCGTTACCTTCCAAGTGGGCCAGGAGTTTGTTGTTTAGTGCACGTTCCATAGTCTTACAGAGTATGGACGTGACCGAGATGGGACGGTAATTGACAGGGTCTGCACGACTACCTTTTTTGGGCACAGGCTGCACGTTGGCAAGCTTCCAAGACTTCGGCACTTTGCCAGTCTTAAGTGTAACGTATTAAAAAAGGTAAGTATCAACGTATTAAAAAAGGTAAGTATTTCTAATTTTAATAACATTGACTTGCATCATCGGTGATAATAAAATGAATAATATTTATATTATAAATATATTATTCAATATTTAAAACACGTCCCCATTACTAGCTCGATAACTGATCAAATAGTTGTACTTCAGCACAAGCTGGACATCATGGAGCAGCAGGCACGAGAGTGCAACATAGAAATATCTAACCTTCCTGAACGTCGAAACGAGAATCTGCTTACGCTTGTTGAACAGCTGGGTACCGTGATAAAGGTTCCTATTACAGCTGCTCAGATAACGTCTGTGCACCGGGTTCCACATGCGTCGCAAACCAGCTCCCGTCCCAGAAACGTTATAGTCAAATTAACGAGCAGACTCCTACGGGACAACGTTGTTGCAGGCTCACGCTTAATGAAAGGTAGATTAACTACTGAACAATTATCGATACAAGGAACAGTGCATAACATATACATTAATGAGCATTTAACATTGCAAAACAAGCTGTTGTTTCGTGCGGTTCGTGGAGAGGCGAAGAAGAAACAATACAAATACTGCTGGGTCAAACACGGTGTTATCCTGGTGCGAAAGATGGATGCAGCACCCATACAAGCCATTCGCAATATGCAAGAAATTTCGAAGATTAAATAGATATTATATATATGCATTATTAAGACTGTTATATAATGACGGTTGTTGTGATAGCGTCTGCAATTACCTGCATCGTGAGTTTTTAATATTATCTTTTTGTAAACTGCGTATTTTCTGTCTTAATATTACATTATATTACTGTATTTTTATAACAATTAGCAACTACTATTATCAGACTATTTACTTGAAAGGTATAGATAAAAGGGTTCTTAAATGCATATCATTGTTTTTTGTAGTACTATCAGGGTTGAAATACAAAATTAATTCAATATTACTTATAAATATACCATATAATTATAATGAATGGACTTAGTCAACATGGGTTCTAGCAATAATATAATTTCAATCTATTACCAGAACTGTAGAGGATTAAGAACCAAGCTTAATACTGTCTATATGAACATCTTATCGCATAATTATGATATTGTAGTCTTTACGGAAACATGGTTGCATGAAAATATTTTTGACAATGAAATTATAGATCAACGTTATCAGCTGTTCCGCTGCGACAGGAATCGGGCCGCGACCGGCCGGCGTGACGGCGGTGGCGTTATGGTCGCGGTGCTCCGTTGCCTTGGCGCGCGGGCCGTACTCCTAGGCAATCCCCCGCCCCGCTCGCATAGTACTGTGCCCACGTCACCGATTCCTACTATAGTGGATAATATAACGATTGAAATTAAATTGGGAAACGAAAAGCACTTGATTAATGCAGTCTACATTCCGCCGAATCAGTCACATGACGTTTATGAATCATATTTTAATTATTTACAAAACTTATTACTATTTAACGTAAATAAGTATCATTTGCTTGGTGATTATAACTTGCCAACTATAAACTGGACTTATAATTCAACCAGTGAAACTTTAGAACCCGGGGTAAGTAACTCACACCTATCTAATACGTATTTGTTGAATTTTATATCACTTATCGGAGGCTATCAACTGAATAATTTATATAACAATAATCATAGAATATTAGACTTATATATAACAAATTCTATTCATAATACGTTAACTTCTCCGATAGCGTACTTGTTACAACCGGATCCACAACACCCCCCTTTCTGCATAGCTGTACATACCCCGGTCGAGATTACAGGTATTAAAGGTAAGCCTCACCAACAATATTGCTTCAAAAAAGCAGATTACACTCTAATAAATGAGGAATTATCGCAAATAAACTGGGACTCATTGTTTGAGAATAGATCAGCCAATTCGGTGTTGGACGAATTTTACAAAATACTATATAATGTAATTAAAAAACATGTTCCACTTAAAAATGTCAAATCTACTGATTTTCCGGTTTGGTTTTCACCCGCATTAAAACATATATACAAAAATAAAAATCGTGCCTGGATTAGGTGGAAGAAAACCAATAGCCAGGTTGATAAGTTGAGTTTCTCCATATATAGAAGCAGATTTAAAAGCGAATGTGATAAATGTTATGCTAATTATATCAAACGAGTGGAAAGTAGTATCGAAGGTAGCATAAAATACTTTTGGACATTTATTTCGAATAGGAAAAATTGTTCAGATATTCCAACACAAGTCAATTTTAAAAGTAAAACTGCAAACACCCCGGCCGATATATGTGAGTTGTTTTCTTGTTTCTTCAAGTCTGTGTTTGAGAATTCAGCGGTGCCTGATTGTTTCGAACTTTGTGATATTGCATTAAACGATAAGCATGAAGTAAACATTAGTAATGTAACTTTGTCTGAATCTGATGTACTTAGACAAATACAGGCTTTAGATGTCTCAAAGAGTTCTGGTATTGATAATGTTCCTGCATTTTTTATAAAACAAGTAGCTAAAACTATATGTAAGCCTTTACATTACATTTATAACAGATTTCTTGAAATAGGTGAATTCCCCGACGTATGGAAATCTGCTAGAATTGTTCCGGTATTCAAGAGTGGTTCTAAGCAAAATGTAGAAAACTATAGACCAATTTCAATCTTACCAACTATGTCAAAGATTTTTGAAAAACTAGTACGCGATAAAATCTGTCCCAGTCTGCTTAGTATTATATTGCCTCAACAGCATGGCTTTGTTCAAAAACGATCAACAATTACTAATTTACTTTCTTATACCTCACATCTATTTGACGCAATGGACCAAAATAAACAAACGGATTGTATATATACTGATTTCAAAAAGGCGTTTGATCGCGTTGATCACAAAATATTACTGGAGAAAATTGCGTTTAATGGTATAAGAGGCAATTTATGGCGATGGTTTAAATCTTACATAAGTAATCGAACCCAGAGAGTAGTAATTCGGGGTTTCGAATCAGATACTGTTTTAGTAACTTCTGGCGTACCTCAGGGTTCTATACTTGGGCCACTTCTTTTTGTGTTATTTATTAATGACATAGATAAGTGTTTTTCCTTTTGTAATTACTCTCTTTACGCAGATGATTTAAAAATGTATAGTACCATCACCGATTACGTTGACCACATAAGATTCCAAAATGATTTGGATAGATTCGCTGAATACTGTAATACTAATAAATTAAGTCTAAGTATAACAAAATGTAAGTCGATTACATTCACTAAGAAAAAGATCATTAGTAGTTTTCCGTACAGGTTGGGAGATATGACCTTGGGGAGTGTAGTTTGTATTAAAGACTTAGGTATACTACTTGATTCAAAGTTGCATTTGGATGGACATATAGACGGTATTATTAACAAAGCATTTAAAATGTTTGGTTTTGTAGTCCGTGCTAGTAAGCATTTTAAATCTTCTAAAACCCTCTTAATTTTATATAAATCTCTAATAAGAAGCCAGATTGAATACGCAGTACCAATTTGGAACCCAGTATACAGAAAATATATAGATGCATTGGAAAAGGTTCAAAAAAAATTTTTGCGATGTGTTAATTGCAGATGTTCTCGTGGTCACTTAACATATGATCAGCTTTTGCAAAAGTATAAAGTCCCAAAACTCATTAATAGACGGGAAATGCTGGATATGGTAGTATTGTATGATCTTTGTCAAAATAGGTACGACAGCTGCGAACTCACAAGCAAATTGCGATTCTCGGTACCTACTAAAGCCTCTATGCGTTCTTGTAGGCAGTTTAAAACCTTTGAGCTCACTAAATGCCGTACTAATGCGGGTAAACGGTCTCCTTTCAATAGGCTGTTTCAGTTATTTAATAAAAAATTTAATAGGATTGACCTTTTCAACATAAATAAACGTAAATTCAAAAGAGAAATTATACGTACCTATCTATTATGAAAGCATTTGAATGCTGTGTCTCCTCTGTTCAGTGGCTTAAACCGATCCCAAGACATCAGTCGTAGGGCTGGCAGAGGTGGTACACGCATACAACGCTTACGCACACACACACACATACACACACATAAACATACACACGAACAATCATACATACAGGCACATACAACACACACACACACATACACAAACAAAATACATTTAATATATATAACTAAATCTAATAATATATTGTCAGAACTTCCATTTAGAGTAAGTCGGATAGCGGTCTGTACTGGCGGCCGTATATTCACAGTTACCTGCTATCTAAAAAATTGTTTGCAACGACGCGACGGTGCAATTACACTGTTTGTTTAGAGCTTATTGCTATTAGTATAGTATTATTGTTGTATTGTGCCACTTGAGGTTGACGATCTTCGTGAACTGTGCATTGTGGGTACTATTAAATTTGTATTGTTTACATTTTTATCGTTTGCTTTCGATAGTTATTTGTTATAAATTATTACGTGGGCATTGATGTTGGTCTCACAATAAGTAATGTACTTTTAGTAATTTATAAACTAAAAATCTATTGTAAGACTGTTTTTTGTCCCAAATAAAGAGAAAAAAAAAAAAAATATTTAAATTTATTTATTGTTATTATACATTTTTTAGAACATCGAGAATTCATACTTTTACTTATTTTCATATTATACATATTAACATTTATTTTCGCACAATATTGACTACAATATTGTTCGAAATTTTCGCACGGGTCAGCTAGTTTAATAATAATGTACTCATATTTATCTCTGATATAAAATAAATCGTTTACTGGTATTAATAATATAAAAGAAATTTTGCTTCTCATAATGGAAAAAAATGCGTTACTAAATTTATTCAATGTAGACTATTGAAAACGAATTGAAATAAGAGCTAATTAGGATAATGCAAGCCTCGCACTGTAGACATGGAAGGTGCAAGGCGCCAAGGCGCGGGTCCATAGGGACTGGAAATCACAGGCAATCCATGAGACAATATCGCCATATGGATGCGACAAACCATCTCCCATACTGGCGCAGTATTATCACCATAGTATGCATCTGATTTGTGGGCTAGATTTTGTGCCTGGTACGTTGGACTCGGATATCCCCATACCGATTTAAGTATACCCTATACTCATGGTTGCCTGTAAGAAATCGCTTTCAGTGATAAGGCCGCCATTGCACATTTGCTGTAATTTTTTTTCAATGATATTATTGAATAATGTGTGTAATAAAATATTGAATAAATAAATAAATATATGTACGTATTTGAATATATAATACGTATATGGGAATATACGAACTTGTGTTCAATTAGTCCCATTTATTATTATTTACTCATTATTTATTTATTTATCGATTAGAAGATTTTTTACAATATGTTTGTAACAATGATGGCTTAAACATAAAGTAATAAATTAAATAATATAATAATAATATAATATATAAGCTCTGCACAAAGAAAGGATTTACAAAGGATTTTGAAAATTCTACCCCTCAGAGGTTTTGGTAGGTTTAAAATATTATATAGAGATTTAAATTCAGTTTCTGTTTAGAAATCTGAATCTGGTAATTCAATTCTTTTGTGGGAAAAATATAGTTGAAATTTTTAGCTCATCCTGCAATATTTAAGTCAATAAAAAATAAAAAATAAGTGATAAGACCGCCTTTGCACTCTATTTTGTATATTTCTCTTTGTTGCTTTTTTATGTATTACTTAAGTGTGCAATAAAGTATATAAATAAATAAATAAAACTTACGTACTAAACTACTAAGTAAAGAAAATAAAACGGAGAATTTAATTATTTATTCTACATAAATTCAATATTTTTAATGCTGTAATAAATCAGAACAGAATAGTTATATTGTAAATTTCTATCGCTCAAAAAAAATTAAATAGGCGATATCCTTATTACGCACGCTTAGTGGCATAATTATTAGCAGAGCCAGGGTGCGGGTGCGGGTGGCGTGATTGCGTTCAGTCCGCTTACCGCCGCGCCCTGTATTTTAACAAAATAATACACGCGGAACTGTTTTAAAATATCATGTTGTCTTTTTAAATAATTTGAAATATAAAGATGTTAACAGTTGAAATTAATAGAGAGAAAACAAAAAGTAAACGGTTATATAAATGCACCTATTACTTCTTTTAGATAATTTCTTCCATAAATTTTATATATCTCTATATATATAAAAATCAACTGCTGTTCGTTAGTCTCGCTAAAACTCGAGAACGCCTGAACATATTTATCTTATCTTGGTCTTGAAATGTTCATGGAGGTCTAGGAAAGGTTTAAAAGGTGAGAAAAATTCTAATAATTGCCGGGAAAACCCTAAAAACAGCCCTTTTTTTTCCTATATAAACGTTTTCTAAATAAAATGTAGAGTCTTGAAATTTGATAGGAATATTCCTTTCGCCTAGTAGAGATCAGCTAAGAACGGATTTTATGAAATTCTACCCCTAAGGGGGTGAAAAGGGGGGCAAAGTTTGTATGGGACAACGTGATTCCTTGGTCCAATCTTATTTAAATTTTGCATAAATATTCTTTAACAGAAATGATTGAAGGCGTGTTTCTTATTTTATCAAAATTCATCCCCTAACGGGGTTGAAAGTTATTTGCTTCGAAGTTAATATCAATAGATACTCCTTAGTGCTTTTAATTTAAATTACAATTTATTTTTATACATGTTTGACAACTCAATCCGTCTATTATAAAATATTTTCAAGTAACGACGCAGGTGTAGGTGATAAAAAATATAAATTTATAATTTTTTACATTTTAGTTAAATACCCGTGCGAAGCCGGGGCGTGCGGCTAGTTTCAAAAAAGTGTAGGTTACCTATATATCACCTGAAACTATTATCATGTGGAATTTAGTAAAAAAATATTAGTTTGGTAATTTCATCATACGTTTCATATTATTCATAGACTATATAATATAAAGCTACTACTCATCATAGCGAAACAACAACAATAAACATCAATGCGCTGCTTGTATTTTTTAACGGCAATGACACTAAAACAAAATATAATGAATAGAAATTATAACAGCATTCAAGATAAGAAATAAGCTTACCAATCTTTACTCAAATATATTAAAGCTAGCTTAAAATTTTCTTAAATTGTTTGACCTTAGGGTGCACCTGCAGTATGTCTTCTAAAAGAAAAAAAATAGGTTAAAATAATAAAATCTTTACCATTTTTATATATTAATCAAATAAAACGTGCGTTATATTTGTATTGTATATTTATTTGAAGACCAACGACATCGTATTATCACAGCCTATCTAACTAATATATTTCTGTACCCTGTGGTATTATGTAGAGACAAAATAATTCAAAACAAAATAGGATAATAATTAATGACAAAGAGTACAAACTGTTTGAAAAGAATAAAAAAACTAACGACCACAACAATACGTACGTATTGTTTAAATAGCTTTACTGTTTGCCGTCGTTGGGCATCTCTTGACCATCATAACTCTAGTCACAATTTGTCACCAGGGACGCATTCAGCACCAAAGAGGTACACAATGTTGCCAATTCTATTTTCTTGCTGACCATATTACTAGGTATCACATATTTTTCTAAATACTCATAAAAAATACATTTTCTTTAAATAATTTTTTTTAAATATATTTTTTAAATCGCAATTATTAGTAACTATATGCTAATCTTTTTTCAATATAAAATAAATTAAAGTATAATTTCTGTTTAAAAATCATAAAAGCAATAAATTGGTGATAAAAATCTAGCCCCATTTTAGATTGCTAGCTATTTCAATCATCATAATATATATTATTCTCAAAAGGGAATTTTTCCTGGATTAATTATTGATATACCATTTTAAAGCTTATGTTTCCTGCATTTGACGAAAAATATATTTTAAAAAATTACTTTTTTTTTCATTAAAAATAAGTTAATATTTTTTTTTATTAATAACGATACGAGTAGCACCTGTTAACTGTGTGACATGCATGGGGCTCCAACTATGAATATTTTTGTATTTATGCGAATGTTTTTGATCTATCATGCAAATTAATAAATACCGGCGTAGATACATAATTTTATAAAGCGTTAACGTTTTGAATTACTAAGAACGATCATATATATTACTAGCGGCCCGCCCCGGCTTCGCACGGGTATTTAACTAAAATTTCAAAAAATATAAATTTATATTTTTTTATCACCTACACCTGCGTCAATACTGGAAAATATTTTATAACAGACGGATTGGTTGTCAAACATGTGTCAAAATAAATTTTAATTTAAATCAAAATCACTATGGAGTATTTATATCAAAATAATTTTCTCCCCCCTTTTAACATCGTTAGAGGATGAATTTCAATAAAATACGAAACACGTCTTCAACCAATTCTGTTAAAGAATATTTATGCGAAATTTGAAGTAGATTGGACCAAGGAATCATGTTGTCCCATACAAACTTTGCCCCCCTTTTTCACCCCCTTAAAGGTAGAATTTCGTAAAATCCGTTCTTAGCTGACCTCTACTCGGTAAAAGGAATATTCCTACCAAATTTCAAGTCTCTGCGCCTTATAGTTTCAGAGATATCGTGATGAGTCAATGTATACGTGGAAATCTCTTTTATATATATAGATTTCTAAAAGGTGTTCTTTAGACAAGATCATGATCAAGATCAATTTTAACATCAAGAACACATTTACTTATTTTCCCATTTAAATGACATTTGTTATTTGACTACATGCAAATATTGTGCGAATTTTTCGCACGGGTCTGCTTATTAAATAATAAAATTGCTTTTATTATTATTGAAATCGTGATAAAGAAGGCTAAAAACCTACTCGTAATTTGAAACTTAATATCTTAAAATTAAACGAAACACAAAAAAGGAATACAAGAATAAATAGCAGATATTTGACTAAATTAAGTTTTAATAAAGTGTTTATTCTGTACGTCCTTTTGTAAAAACTGAAAATAATCAACTATTGGCTTTAAAAAACATATTGAAAATGATTTGTATAATTATTTTATGTCACAAAACATTGTAAAATCAGAGTTAACATAAGTCGTTATTCTGTTAATGGGTACCAAACGACCATAGAGTCGACCTACTCCTCCGGTAGCTATTTATATGTAGCTAATAACTATGATTAAGGAGCAAGCGAATTGGAGCACAAAGGAATAATATCAGAACTCCCATCACAGTCTAGGTCGTTTCCCTGAGTACCTTGGAAATTATAATTTTAATGTATTCTGGGCGTCAGTACAAATACATGAGGGATTAGTATACCTAGTATTCGTACTACAGTAGGCGTTGGTCTAAAAATTAAAAATAATTCAACGTTATTGTTTAAAAAAAAATTTCATTTGACTAGTAACTATAAAATAGACAATATTTTATATTTTTACAAATAAAAATAGTTGAAGTCGAAAACATGTTAGAATTTAAAAGTATTTTATGCTTATTTATAATCTAATTAGTAATAATATAGATTATATGCTTTTCACTGACAGCTAGCGGTGAGCGTATATATAACCGATTATCAATTATAAGTCGAACATCTCGACTGTTTTCCTGGGAGACTGCGGGGAGACGGGGTGGAGGGGATGAGGGTCTCCAGGGAGCAGGCGGCGTTGCCTGGGCCAGGTCCCTCGGGACGCGGCGTGGGCGGCAAGAACTTCGCTCCACAGGGATCACCCTCTACGGGGGGACTGTGATATTTTTAAACAATATCCCAGACGAAAGTCCTCGGAAACTACGTATGTTTGCTTAAAATATTAAAAAAGTACGTTTATGTTAATAGTATTGTAGTCCAACAGGAACAGTTTGAAAGATATCGTGATCCGTACCTGTGAGTTTAATTATTATTAATATCTGTGATTCAATGTACACTCGTATCAATGCCCTGAATTGTAAAAATAAAAAAAAAATTACATAACTACTTTATTACTATTCTTACGCTTTATACTTATAGCAATTATTTTTTAATTAGTCAGTGTCCTCCATAACTATACCAGACTAAAATTTCGATCACTTTTCAACGGAAGGATAACGTTTAATGTACAACGAAGTAACCCGCTTATATTTTTCGTTTTACGATGTAGAGACTTACTAAGGAGTGATTTTCTTTCCTTCTTGATTTCTTCTCTTCAATATAAAAAAGGCATATTTCATCTTTCATGAAAGTTAATCCTAATAACGTTGACGGATAGAAATGCGCAGGTCTAATGGTACAATTACATACATATTGGTAACAATTAGTATTATTAATTAATGAAAACATATGATGAGTCTAACCATGATCTAATTATTATTTTAATATGCATGTATTGTATGTGTGTATATCCTATTATAATATTATAAATGCGAAAGTTTGTTTGTATGCTACTCTTTCACGCAAAAACTATTGAAAGGATTTAAATGAAACTTTACAGTAATATAGTTTATTCATCATAATTACACATAGGCATACTATATAGGCATAATACAAATATAATTTATAAAGATTTTGAGTAATTTGGCTATGATATAACATATGTTTATAGTTTAATAAATATCACGCGAAAACGCGTAACTGCCGCCTATTCTATGTCGCTTACGACCTTCCTTTCTCGAGAATTCACTAAAGTGTCGACTGGGAACATTTATTACTGTGCACTCTGCGAGCGTGGAAGAACTTTTTTTTTGTACAAGTCTTTGTTACCGAGCTGTTGTAAGAATTTGATACGGATAGTCTGAAGATTGGTGAAGGACATAGGCTAATTTTTGTCAATACAACTACGCGGGCGAAGCCGCGGTCGAAAGCTAGTATGATAAATATGCGAAAGTAAGTTTGTTTGTTACGCTTTCACGCGAAAACTACTCTGACCTAACCGATCATTATGAAACTTTGTATCTATATTCTTGGAGGTATCAGAAGTAACATAGGATACTTTTTTTTTGGTTGCGATAACTGATATCCACGCGGGTGAAGCCGCGGGCAGAAGCTATTTTATTCATATATTTTAAGTGAGATGACAGAAAAATAACGTAAAAAAAATTAATAAAATAGAAATAAATAATAAACAATCGTTTTTGAAGAAAAAAACGAATTTAATATTTAGGTGGGTGTAGTAGATATATATGTATATATATACAAACCTTCTCTGCGATATGTACGTCAGATACTCATGCGGCGTTGTTATTTTACCTGTTATGGATTTTTTGCGTGAAAACACGTGAGTGATTTATTGAAGTCAACTGGGAACAGGAAAAAATAATGCTTGGTTGTGTTAACAGATTGCATAAACATTTATTTCTTTCATATAATTCTGACTAATTTCTAGTAAGTATTGTGAATTTTCCATCCTTAAGTTTAGATAAGGATTATCTAAAGTACAATCTTATTTGATCAGATTTAAAAGAAATCAATTTCTAATAATTTACTCTAAAAAGACAATATTAAATCTAACTCCTATAAATGCTTACAATTGTAGATTCTTCCAGGTAGGACACAAAAGTCTATTCAAAAAGAAAAATGTTAACTTATAAAAAAAGCCTCATTATTATTAAGTTCATTATAGTTAATTTGTCAATTAGCACAATAGGAATAGCCAAGCTTGGCCGGGAGGTCGACATCAACATAAAACTGTTATGATATGGCTTTACCGTATTTCCCAACGCGCAGGGCGGAGGTGCGCGCCACCCAGGGGAAATTTCGCAGCGGTTCTCTGTGGGCCTCTACAAGTTTTATGGACGCGCAACACCCTTCTCACCCTACACCCGCAGCCGCTATCAACTTCTTATCGCTTCACATAACAACTACTGCCGGTAAACGCCAGTAACATTACTTGGCCACAGATTAAGTATTCATTAAACGTTAGTATTCTTCGAACTCTTGAGTTTACCAATAAAAAATACCGATAAATACTAATAATATGTAGAGTGATCCATGCCAGTATTCAAAATAACTTTTCACGAACGATAATCGCCTTCTGTAATCCTAGTGTCAGTAAAACGATATCTAATAACGATACAAAACTGACAAATTAATCCAAATCGTATAGCATTTTAACCCTTGTCAGTTAACTAAAAAGTGAATATGCTCTGTTTATTTTAAGGATTACGGCGTTATTTTTTACGTTATATTTCTCAATCTACAAAAAATGATATATATATATATATATATATATATATATATATATATATATATATAACTTTAAGCACTATTTTTTTTATTAAGGCGATTTTTTATAGTCTGATTGGGATTTAAAATGATTAATATTATTGCTAATTGTAAAATTTTGTTTCTCCGATAAGAGGGACAGAAACAAAACAAACAACAGAAAAAAAAAACAGACATGTTATTGGACCCATGTGTACCTGTATATCAGCCTACAAGAACTGACACTACTGTAGCGTTTTAAAAAAAAATTATTGAACAGAAGGATTATTAATATGAAATAAAACTTTTTAAACTATTCTTTTAAAAAAAATTATTGAACAGAAGGATTATTAATATGAAATAAAACTTTTTAAACTATTCTTTTATAGTACCTTGGACAAAAAAATTAAAGCTCATAAACGTTTTTTTGTTATTAATTTGTCGCCAAAAAGCCATGTTTTTAAAGCCATATTTCTAAATGACGTGAATTAGGGAGAAATTATGGATTATAAATAATAAATAAATAAATAAATATTAACCAACAATCACACCACGTTAACCTAGTCCCGTGCTAAGTTCGTAAGAACTTGTGTTACAGGTACTAGGAACGGAAATAAATTTTAAGATATAAATACATATATACATAAATACACATCCATGACCCGGTGCAGACATCTATATTCGTCATACAGATTATCTGCACCTGGCGGGATTCGAACCCGCGACCGCTGCGTAAAGTGTCCAGTTGCCTGACCACTCGACCAGCCGGCCGTATAATAATCCGAACATGTGTTTTTCAGCCATCGATAGATCTATACACAAAAGCTAATGTTTTTATTGTGGTATTTACTTATAACCAAGTTTAGATAGCAATAAGCGAGAGGTATTGCATTAGGTATCCCAGGAGCAGGCCGGAGAGTCGCAGCATCCTCGCGCTCCCCGTGGGACGCATTACGAAAGCACTAGACTCCACCCGATCGATACCTTAAGTTAACAACATTACGTCGCTATTCAACCACTAACAATAGTAAACTATATAGAACACAACTTCACCAACATTTGTCAAAACAAAATGTAAATGAGACAAATTATAACAACAATTACAATACTGAACTGACCTGAATCAGACTGTAAACACTATGAGGGTTAGAGCTTAATCCACCACGCTGCTCCACTGCAGGTTGGTAGATAAATTCTCTACCATGAGTTGCGATCGTTATCAGATGTCTATGATAACAACCGGGACCGCCGGTTTTAAGTGCACTCCGAGGCACGGTGGGGAGAACCACAAGGACATACACCCAGACCGGAAACAAATATTTCTATAAATACAAATATCTGCTCCGAGCGGAAATGAAACCCGCGACACCTGGTGTTGAGAGGATTCGCACCACTACACCAGAGCGGTCGTCAGTTACAACATGCTTATATAATACTAGCGGCCCACCCCGGCTTCGCACGGGTATTTAACTAAAATTTCAAAAAATATAAATTTATATTTTTTTATCACCTACACCTGCGTCGATACTGGAAAATATTTCATAATAGACGGATTGATTTGTCAAACACAATATTTTAGCCTTTAGATTTTTATTTGTTTTTTTTTTACGTTATTAATTTTGTTATAACATATAAATTATTATGTTAAAATATTTGAATACTTATAAAATATAACAATCTTTATTATAGAGTAGGGATTTAAAGTTTAAATAAACATTAAAATAAAAATAAAAAAAATTATATTTGATGATCACGAAGCTCTGTTTTTGATCTGGAGAAAGTTACACGGGGATATTATCTTTTTACAACGAAATCGAAATACTACACCTTCCGTAGTATTTCTTAATAAACAATATTTTTTGTTTTTCGTTCGGGGTGCTAGAATCACCAGGCTACTCTGGAATATGCCACATACAACTGACTGTAAGAGAAGCAGCTTTCGCGCAAGTATACTCCCGCTACAGTAAGAGAGAGTAACCTTAAGCTTTGTTTATGGTAAATACATACTCATATACACTCATACAGTATATTATTATATAGTTCCCGGAAATCACCATTTCCTATTTTAAGCAACAAATCTGAGAACTGTCCGGCAGTAACATCTCCCCTTAGATGGACCCATATTTATGGTAAGGCTCAGTTTCGTCACTGCAGGCTACAAATGCTCCTGTACTGTAGTGTATTGTATCAGCCTGTAAACAACCCACTGCTGAGCGAAGGCCTTTTTTCCATATAGAAGAAGGGTTTGAGTTTAATCCACCAGGCTGCTCCACTGCGGGTTGGCGGATAATATCCCTACCATAAGCAACAATTATTATAAGGCATCCATGATAACAAACGGGACCGACGGCTTTACGTGCTCTCCGGTGCACGGTGAGGAAACCCACAAGGACTTACACCCAGACTTGAAACAAATATTGGCACAAATACAAATATCTGCCCCGAGTGGGAGTCGAGCCTACGACCACCGCCATTGAGGCGAGGCGTTGAGGTGACTACTCGCACCACTACACCAGAACGGTCATCTATGCTTCGTTCGCTGTATCTTTGGTATAATTTACACCACAAGTCAATACGATTTTGTCTCTTAGATTTGAATAAACCCGTAATTATTTTTTAAATTTTGATTGTTTCGGCACAGTTGATAGTGACCCTGCTTTCTGCTCCAGGTAATCGAACCCACGATGGGTTCGATTACCGCCTCGAGTTGGGGTGTAATATGTATTTATGTCTATATATGTATTATGTATAAAAAAATGTATATCAGTCGGATGTTACCTAAAACACAGGCATTAAGTACACAGGCACACCTTAGGAACCGACGATCATGTGTGTATGTCAAACATATACCTATATTTACTATTATACCTATATTTAATATTATACTTATATTTAATAATAGTCCAAGACAGCTTTTATCTCTTCCTTAGTTTTAGTGTAAGATACAGTTAAATGGGTACATGATTTATAATGTTTTCTAATCTTGTTCCAACATTAGTCCGTGGTACCAATCTGTACTAATTGGGGTGTTAATGCCGTATAATTCAAAAATGTTTCCAAGTTCACTTCGGTGTCTTTTATATCTGTATCATTGTGAACTACAGATGCCTTACTGAACAGTGATTTAGTTTAAAACCCTTGACTTAACACAACACCAACATTGAAGTAAAAAATATTATATAAGACACTATTTTACAATAAATCGATCACACGGTATATTTATAACTCAATTTTGTTACGTTTAATATAAAGTCTTGCCTGTTCCATCAGGAGCACCCAAAAAAGATATCACCTACACCTGCGTCAATATTGGAAAATATTTAATAATAGACGGATTGAGTTGTCAAACATGTGTCAAAATAAAATGTTATTTAAATCAAAAGCGCTAAGGAGTATTTATCTAAAAATAACTTTCTACCCCCTTTTAACCCCGTTAGGGAATGAATTTCGATAAAATACGAAATACGTCTTCAATCAATTCTGTTAAAGAATATTTATGCAAAATTTGAAGTAGATTGGACCAAGGAATCACGTTGCCCCATACAAACTTTGCCTCCCTTTTTCATCCCTTTAGAGGTAGAATTTCGTAAAATCCGTTCTTAACTGCCTTTCCCGGCAAAAGGAATATTCCTACCAAATTTCAAGTTTCTAGGTCTCATAGTTCCAGAGATATCGTGATGAGTGACTATATCTATAGAAAGTCTTCTATATATATATATATATATATATATATATATATATATATAAAACGTTGACCACCAACCTGCTGCTGCTGAACAGCGTGACGAATTAAGCTTTATTTTTTATCTTTCATAGAAAAGAGGCATTTTCAAAGCCGATCCTAGCACAGGATTCAGAGCCGATTCAAGCAGTTCCCATATTCAAAAAACGATTCGCTTTGCTTATTGCAAAAAGTTTTTTATAAGGAATATTTTGAGTCACACTCGTTTCAAATTGAACAGTTCGTAAACAAAACGAATCGTTTTCTGAATATAGGAACCGGGCTTAAGACACCTAATGCCAAACTATAGTCATGTAGGTTTATAAAAAAGTATGCTTAATTAAAAAAAAATCAAAAAACCCGACTGCGTAAAATACTCTTATTATAAACTAAAAAGAATAAAACAATTTACTAGCTTTCATTTGATACCCATATTGCTACAGTAAGAAAAAATATTCAACTCCCCCCCCTCATTCCGCCATTTGCGGACGCCATTTTGAAAATTTATATAGCCTATGTCACTACTACAATTTAGACAAATCCAACGACACCTCATATGTCAAAAACCGTCCAGCCGTTTGGGCTGTAGGGCGCGCCAAAGAAATGGACATACATACATACATACATACATACATACATACATACATACATACATACATACATACATACATACATACATACATACATATATACATACATACATACATACATACACTCGAAAAACATAATCCTCCTGTCGCAGTCGGGTAAAAATAGGACAGCAGTACTTGACCATCTATACCTCAGCTAATGCAATTGCGTACTGAGTAATTAAGCTATATCTAATAACGTTTTAGCGGTCGCAGTGTCAATGTTGAATATATTTGTAGATATGTATATTTGATAATCGCTGCGCTAAAAGCGCTAAGATATGGTGTTATCAGTTTAATAAGATTTACATATTTAATTAAAAGTCTACAACGGATTTTATCGCGTTTATTTAAAAAAACTTTACCGTTCAACGATTTTTTAAATTATTTCCCAACGTTTTGGACCCTTTACAGCGTTCATTGTCTCGGAGACTGAGGTGGGTGTCCGAATAAATTTTATAATATATACTATATTATTCGGACACCCACCACCGCAGTCCCCCGAGACAGACAGACAGACAGACAGACATTTAAAAAATCGTTAAACTCTAAAGTTTTTTTTTTAAATAAACGTGATAAAATCCGTTGTAGACTTTTTATCAAATGAGTAAAATTCGCGTTAATATAAGAGGACAGCAATTTACCTTATTTAATTTAGGAAGGCTATAAAACTATGAATGTCAAGAATGACTTGTAGGATCGGAGGAATAACCATAAATATTACCTAATTACGAATAAGTTTTGAAACTCGAATAAAGTGAAATCGCAAGCGTTTTCTAGTTACTTATCATAATCATTGAAACCAATAAATATTCAGATCAAAAGTTATTCAGTAATTAAATTAAACACAATTGTTAAACTGTAAAGTTTTTTTTTTTTTAATAAACACAATAAAACCCGTTGTAGACTTTTAATTAAATGAGTAAAATTCGCGTAAATATAAGAGGACAGCAGATTTACTTTATTTAATTTAGGAAGGCTATAAAACTATGAATGTCAAGAATGACTTGTAGGATCGGAGGAATAACCATAAATGTTACCTAATTACGAATAAGTTTTGAAACTCGAATAAAGTGAAATCGCAAGCGTTTTCTAGTTACTTATCATAATCATTGAAACCAATAAATATTCAGATCAAAAGTTATTCAGTAATTAAATTAAACACATGACATTCATCTGTTCGTCATATATATTTTTTTAAATGTTTTATTTATTCATTGAAAAAATCCACGTTACATTTTATTTTTTTACATCTTGAGTATAGTTTAAGACATTAAAGCCTATCATAATTTATGTAATAATTAAATATATATTAATATTGACTGACTAACGAACGTTCTGGTGTAGTGGTGTGAGTAGTCGCCTCAACGGTCGCGGGTTCGATTCCCGCTCGGAGCAGATATTTGTATTTGTGCAAATGTTTGTTTCTGGTCTGGGTGTATGTCTTTGTGGGTTTCACCACCGTGCCTCCTAAAGCACGTAAAACCGTCGGTCTCGGTTGTTATTATAGATATCAGATAGTGACCGTTACTCATGGTAAGGAAATATCCGCCAACCCGCACTGGAGCAGCGTGGTGGATTAAGCTCCAACCCTTCTTCTATATGAAGAAGAGGCCTTCACTCAGTAGTGGGTTATTTATAGGCTGATACAGATAAAAAATATAGATTTTACTATTAAAAAAAACTTAAATACATCTATAGTCTTATAGTGTAAAAAGCTTTATTTAAATGAAAAATCCTTTTAATCGTACTCAGTTATCTCGTTTGTCGCAGGTTTGAATTAATTGAGCATAAGAGACTCATGCACTGCACGCGACCGCAGCTGGCGGCTGATATAACGCTGATATTAGGGCGCGAGACTGTAACGGCGTAGAGTCCATCACGAGCCAGTATAGAGCTCAGAGTGACGTGATCGTTAATACTTAACAGTCTAGGTAACACTTTTCACAGCTTCACACGTATTTAGTTGACTTACCTGTTTTGTTTTATTTAAGTGCTAAACTCTGATTTATACTTAAATTTTAAGATATATGTTAATATATCAATATTAGATTATTTATATCAATAATAATCATTTATATTATATGTAGTAATATAAACCACTGCATTCAAATAACGTGCTTATTCAGGAAAAATCACTATTATTTAGGTAATAAATAAAATATACAACGTAAGAATATGTGACGGTAGTAAGTAGCTCTTGAGTATCACCAATCTTTCTTTTTTGATATCTTCGTAATTACTATTAAATAAATTATTTGAAGTGTACCTTTGGACGTGTAATTTATTTAACTGTCTGTGTTAATTCACAATATAATGTGTGTGTCATTTTGTGTAAAAAAAAATATCGCTATTGAGTATTATTTGAAATTAAATAACATCTTATTACATATTACGAGTACATACACATCTTACACATATAGATATGTAATTATTTTAAACCGAGTCACAAAATATTTAAAAAGTTACTTACGCTTAAGAGATCTCGGCTTTGCTTGTTTTCTTCTAGACATATTCTATTTTAAAAACATTGTTTTAACTATTAGATAACGATTTGAATAATAAAACTTTAGTACTATTAATATTTTCACTAACAACACATTTAAAATATATTTTACGATAAAAAACAAATAATTGTTTTTATGTACAATATATATCGGAAAAAGTTGATGGGAAAACTCCGTAAGTGTAGTTATGGCAACACGAGACACGAGGAACGGGCGGCTCACCCCGCCTTCACTGAGCTTACTGGCGCCCAACAAGTGGCAATAACAATATTGCAAGCTGCCGCGCAAACTCACATAAGACACCACTTTAAAGTTGATCCTTGCACCCATTGATACATTAATCCAGTTTATGTAGACAATTATTATAAAATAGTTATGTACTTTATATTTTAATAAATTGTTTTCAATATTCGATTCGATTTTTTTCTCTTAACTTTTCTTGTTTGTATTATTGTTTTACAAGTATATGCGTAGTTATTGTAATTTTAAAGTATATGTTTATAAAAATTGATATCGATAGTGTAGTGGTGCGAGTATTCGCCACAACGCCGGCGGTCGCGGGTTCGATTCCCGCACAGGGCAGATAAAATACAAATGCTGTTTAAATATTTGTTTTCGGCGTGGGTGTATGTTCCTTGTTCCACACCGTGCCTCAGGCAGCACGTAAAACCGACGGTCCCGGTTGTTATCATACACATCTGACGATACCGATCGTTACTCATGGTAGTCAAACTATCTGCCAACTCGCAGTTGAGCAGCGTTGTGGTTTAAGATCTAACCCTTCTTCTATACGGAGAAGAGGCCTTCGCTCGGCAGCAGACGACCGTTCTGGTGCAGTGGTGCGAGTATTCGCCTCAACGCCGGCGGTCGCGGGTTCGGTTCCCGCTCGGGGAAGATATTTGCATTTGTTTAAATATTTATTTCCGGTCTAGCTGTATGTTCCTCGTGGTTCTCCACACCGTGCCTCGGAGAGCAGGTAAAACCGACGGTCCCGGTTGTTATCATAAACATCTGATAACGATCGTTACTCATGGTATGGAAATTACCTGCTAACTCGAAGTGGAGCAGCGTGGTGGATTAAGCTCTAACCCTCTTCTATATGGAGAAGAGGCCTTTGCCCAGCTGTGGGTTGTTTACAGTCTGTTTCAGTTCCGTTCAGTTCAAAGATATCGATATATACAAGTGACAAAATTGAAAAAAATTAACGTGTACTTAATACATAGAAATTAAATATTACCTGACAATATAATCTTCAACAAAATCTTTTAACTTAATAAATTGCAAATGTCAATATTTCTATGAGATTTTAATATATCTTACCACACATGGAAACATTGATTCCTAACTCCAGGGCCGGATTTAGAGTAGTGGGGGTCCGGGGCAATGGAGTTTTTTTTTGTAGAAAAAAGGGACGACGAAAAAAAAATCGTCGCGATCTCATGCCAATATATTATCGTAGCCGGGTGGACACATTCCTAAAAAAATTCGGGGGTTCGTCACCGATAAATAAAAAAGTCATCACCTATTCCTATTCCTAAAAAAAAAGAAAAAAAAGGTCGTCCCCACTCCGGACCGCTCCAACTCGGTTGCCTCTATTGTGGAAGCTCCTCTTTAGTGGATGTGGGGGCCCCTCTTTTGTGGATGTGGTGGCCCCTCTTATGTGGGGGCCCGGGGCAATTGCCCCGCTTGCCCTCCCCTAAATCCATCGCTGCCTAACTCGAAAACTAGACATTCAAAGCATATATTTCCCTCTTGTATTTAATCTGTGTTTATCTCTGTTCCTCTCAAAGTACGACTAGTCTCTATATATTAAGGTTGTTAATAATTTGTTGTCTTGAGCTCCAAGATTATAAATAGTATGGTGTGTCTCTACAGGACAAATATAAGGAGTATCAGTATTAGTGTTACCCCTACATATAGGTACATATATATATATATATATATATATATATATATATATATATATATATATATATATATATTGTAGGAAGACATGAGTGTATTGGTGGGGGGGAAGTGTGTGTCGAGGGCAGACACGGTTCGCTTTGGCTCGCTTGCGGTCGTTGTGAAATTTAATATTGTTCGGTCGTAGTTTATTGTTTATAAGTTTGTCAGTGTTATATTGCTAGAGTCGGTGTAAGATTTATTATTAAGATTAGTGTTGCTTAGATTCGTTACCTAAAATTGTCGAATAAGGTTTTATTTTTGTAAATTGATTAAATTGATTGTCAGGTTGTAATTTAACTTTTTTTAAAAAAACCCCTTCTGATCTAATTCCTAAGATCAGAAGTGGGATACTTACCTATTTAGCCCACTAAAGCTTGGCTTAGTTTGTTAGTTTTTTTTTTTTTTTTTTTTTTTCTTCTCTTAATTTTTTCTTCTTTCTTTTTTTCGAATCACCCACACGAAGTTATATTTTTTTTTAAACATTTTGAAGTTATATTTTTTTTTAAACATTTTGTTATTGTGATTTCAAATTTATTTCGCTTAATTGCTTTGAATAGTGTGTTGTGTTGTTGTTAAGGCATTTGTTTGAGAAATTAGTCGTGATTAGAAATAGTGTTTGTTGTGTTCGTGAGTTCCTACGAGGTAAGTCCTTTTGATCTTTGTCGATTATCTTTCACAAAATGTCTGAACGTGTGTTTAATCGCAGTCGCAGTGGTTGTAACAGTAATTCTCGTTGTGATCGTCGCGATAGTCAGGGTAATAGGTCCCGTGAACAATCGCTTAGCGAGAATGACGTACTGAGACTTGAAATGAAGGCAATGATGTCTCGACTTAAGGCATTAGAGAATAAAACAAGAGCTTCACCCTTGCCGGGTCCATCGTCAGGCCGTGCGTTAGCGCACTCCCGCGACTGCGAGGATGAAAATTTAACATCCGCTAATGTTCGCGGTAGGCAAGCATCACGACAGTTACGAACACCATCGTGTGAGCATGATAGGTCCCGTGTCTCCGTTTGTCGCGCATCTCATCTACAGCGTCAACTATCACCGTTAAGGCGTCGTTCGGTTTCACCTTTGCCGTTGATTCAACGTAATACAACAACTTGTGATCGTGATCATCGCCGCAGTTCGCGACCGCGTTCGACCATACCGCCGATGCAATCCACAGGCCTCGGAGAAAGGAACGAGGGCTTGCCATCAGGTTCGACACAGGCTAGTGTTAATGATTGCATTATTAGCGCCATTCGTTCGATTGGTGCGGTAGGCAAATCGCCTCAGCACTACTATATATCGAGCTTTGACCCAAATATACATAATTTTGATGATTGGTGTTTAGAAGTAGATCGCGCAAAAACTTTTAATAACTGGACTGACCTCGAATGCCTTTCACGTATAGGAAATTGTCTACTAGGTGATGCAAAATCATGGCTCAACGAATGGGTCTCCAGCGATCGTAGTTGGACTAATTTTAAAATCGAATTTAAATCTCTATGTCCTAAAGTACCAGACTTCGCGGGTATATTGTTCGAAGTTATGACAAAAAAACTCCGATAACTACTCAACGTATGCAGAATATGTACGCCGGTCGTTACTTCGTTTGCGTATCGTGCGAGGGCTTAGTGATGAGCTTATATCGGCTATAATAATTCGCGGTATAACTGATCCGAATATCAGAGCTTCAGCAACGAATGCTAAACTATTACCGAATAATTTAGTTGAATTCTTTTCGATTTACGTTAAACCTAGTACAAGCAACATCTCCAAACAGTCATCATCACGCCTCGATTTGCAAAATATTACAATAGGTAAACGGCCTATGGAATATTCACGTAAACGTAACCTCAGTGACGTTAGGTGCTACTCCTGCGGTCAGTTAGGGCATAGACAGGCTGTATGTAGTAAGAGACCTAGAGTAGAACAATCGTCGGATTTTTCATCTAATAGTGAGAGAGTTAAGTTGTCAACTCCTACATTTGCACCATCTCGGCCCGAACCATGTACATACTGTAGGAAACCAGGACACAGAGTAGAAACTTGTTTTGCTAAGCAGCGTGAAGAAGCTTCGAACAAAGAAAGTGTAAATTTTTGCAGCGAGTCTGTCCAGCCAGGGACGTCGTAGCAGCTGTTATACAGAATGTGCCGGTCGACGTTCTTATTGATAGCGGTTCTTCTGTTTCGTTAGTCTCGTCATTGTTGTTAAAACATTTCAAATGCTCGCGCACGCCGACATTTCGAGTTTTAAAAGGTCTAGGTAGTCAAGAAATTGAAAGCACTTTTTTCGTTACGCTACCTATTGAGTTTGATAGTTTAACTCTTGAAGTAGATTTGTTTGTGGTGTCCTCTGAGTATATGAACGTACCAGTAATCATAGGTACAGACGTTTTAAATAGGGAAGGTGTTAGATATGTACGTACTAAAAATTGTCAGTCACTAACGAGAACTATTGATAACTTGAAGACGGTGATGAATGTTCACTCTGAGCCTTCGACATCAATTAATACATCTTTGGTAGGTAATGATTTAGACAAGTTACTAGGAATAATTGGTAAATTCTCTCAGTATTTCATTACTGGGACTGCAACCTCAACTGTAAATACAGGATGTATGTCGATTAAAGTCAAAACCAACAGTCCTGTGTATTACCGACCATATCAGCTGTCACACTCTGAAACACTTCGCGTCCGCGACATAATAAAAGATTTACTTGATAAACAGATAATAGAGGAATCTGAGTCTGACTACGCGAGTCCAATCCTGCTCGTCAAAAAGAAAGACGGGTCGGATAGGATGTGTGTGGACTATCGAAAGCTCAATGAGATTACCATCAAAGATAGATTTCCGTTGCCTCGTATAGATGATTGTTTAGATCGTTTAGGTACTAATAAATACTTCACATCTTTAGATATGGCAACCGGCTTTCATCAGATTCCTCTAGATCCTGAATCTATTCCGCTTACGGCATTCGTCACACCGGAGGGACATTATCAATATCGGAAAATGCCTTACGGTTTGGCGAATGCACCGGTTGTGTATCAGCGTATTATTTCTAAAACCCTTCGCGAGCTTATAAACTCTGGGGACATTCTTGTGTACATTGATGACATCTTGATTATGAGTAAAACTGTCGATCAGGGCTTAATTTTGCTTAGTAGGGTACTTCATACATTGACAAAGGCTGGCTTTTCTATTAACCTGAAGAAATGCTCATTTTTGGCTACTAGCATAGAGTATTTGGGTCGCACAATTAGTGAAGGTCAGGTTAGGCCGAGCCATGAAAAGGTGCGAGCTTTGATTGACTCAGCCGAACCGAAAAATGTTAAACAAGTGAGGCAATTTCTGGGTTTGGCTAGTTATTTTAGGCGGTATATAGCGGGTTTTGCACAAAAAGCTTCCTGTATTGCAGCACTTACCAGAAAGGGAGTCAACTTTCATTGGGGCACTGAACAACAAGCTGCTCGTCAATATTTCATAGATTGTCTTACAAGTGAGCCGGTACTTGCCATCTATGACCCCTCGTTGCCGATAGAAATCCATACAGACGCAAGTTCTATCGGTTACGGAGCTGTCTTAATGCAGGTACATGAGGGAAATCGTAAGCGAGTGGTGTCCTACTTTAGCAGACTCACCCAAGGGGCTGAGAGTAATTACCATTCGTACGAGCTTGAGACCTTGGCAGTGGTAAAGGCTCTTGAGTACTTTAGACACTATCTTGTGGGTGTACACTTCACCGTTGTAACTGACTGCAACGCTTTAAAACTGACTCAGCGTAAGAAAGACCTGTTGCCCAGGGTGGCCCGGTGGTGGGTATACCTTCAAGACTTTGATTTTAGTCTTGAGTACAGGAAAGGTTGTCTTCTGTCTCACGCGGACTACTTCAGCCGGAATCCGGTAAACACATGTACTGTTCAAAAGCCGTTAAACTGGGCACAAATTGCTCAGGCGGCTGATGAGGAAACGCAGTCTTTAAAACAAAGGCTATCTGATGGACAGTTGGATCCTAGTCGTTATATTGTTAAAAACGACATCCTTTATGTTAAGCTTACACCTACTGGTGAAAAACCTAAGCTTTGTTGCTTTATCCCTAAAGGACATAGGCTCAGCCTCATGCGCATTTTTCATGATGAACATGATCATCACGGGGTTGATAAAACAGTAGACTTAATAGCAAAACATTTTTGGTTTCCAGGGTTGAGAAAATTTGCACAAAAATATATTTCCCATTGTTTGATTTGCCTCTCTCACAAAAAAGTAGCTCGCGCTCCTCTTCAGCCAATTAATTCTTGGGAAAAACCAGATACACCTTTTGAGACTGTGCACATGGATACTCTAGGCCCTCTGCCAGAATGTGACGGTTACCGTCATGTGCTCATTATCGTAGACGCGTTTTCTAAATTTTGTCTGTTATATCCTATGTACCGACAAGACACTGACGAACTGAAACGAAACTTAACGAACATGATTTCTATCTTTGGAACTCCAAAACTAATCGTTGCTGACAGAGGACGCATGTTCCAAAGCGTTGATTTCCTCAACTGGGTCAAGGATATGGGTTGTGATACTCATTTTATAACACCCGAAATGCACCAATCCAACGGACAAGTTGAAAGATATTGCCGTACCGTACTCAACATGGTTCGTATTGAGTGCAACCATCGGAAGCAGAAGTGGCCAGCGGTTATGTGGAAGTTACAGCTGACTTTAAATATAACAAAACACAAGACGACGCAATACTCCGCCTTGAACTTGCTCATAGGTATCGAAGCTGCTACACCGGCCATACGCAGTTTGATACGGGATGTAGCGGTTGAAGGCTCCAGTGGTAATCGGGAGGCCCTTCGTGAGATGAGCCGTCAGAGGGCGTATGAACATCTTCGTACCAATCAAGCTCGTCAGGATGCCTACGTTAACCAGCGACGTAGGCCGACACAAAATTTTGAATTACACTCCTTAGTTTTTGTTCGCAAACAGGCTCAGTCAACCGGGAAGCTAGACTCGTGTATGCGAGGTCCGTATCGTGTGGTGAAGATACTTCCACACGGTCGCTATGAGCTGCAGCTGCTAGCTGGCTCGTATGGCAAGTCGACTCAAGCGGCTGCGGAATACATTGTTCCGTGGCGGGGAGAATGGACTCCCGATGTATGTGCTGCTTTCTTTGATGGTGAGTGTTTGCTCTATTTTGCTTGTAATTAAGACCTTCTTCGAGATTTTAAAATTTGATATTAGCAGATATGTTTTCTGTACTTTGTTATTGTAAATTTATGACTAGAATCCTCTATAGCCTCGGGGCTAAATTAGGGCAAAATGTAATTATTCGTAATAGCGTTTGTCTTGGAGTGCATCGGACACGCTACTTTAGGAGTTGAGTCCCTGAACCGGGGATAACCATTTGTCTTGGAGTGCATCGGACTGTGGTTATCCTCGGGAGACTGGGCTGGGGGTAACCAGTTGTCTTGGAGTGCATCGGACGTTGGTTATCTCGCGGAGAATTATGGGCCTGGGATAACCGTTGTCTTGGAGTGCATCGGACAGATTATCCCAGGAGTGACTCTGGGTCTGGGATAATTGTTATCTTGGAGTGCATCGGATACATTATCCTAGGCAGTCGAGTCTCTTGGTTTGGATTAGGTTAAATGTCTTGGAGAGCTGTGCTATCCTAGTGTGCTCGGAAACTTGACTTTGATGGTCAGTTGTCCTGGAGTAGGTTTTGCGTAATATAGACCTAGTTTACCATGCAATGGTTATCGTCATCGATACCACGGTTGACCCATATTATGAAGAGATATCTGTGTTCATGTTTCCTTGTTTCAGACGCAGACACTGAAGTAGATGAATCGCCTCCTGGTGGGGATCTTCATCCCAATGCTGACCAGCCTGTAGAAGAGATCGAGCCACAACCAGGTCCATCAAGGACACAGAGGCGCTCAGAACTAATCGCCTCTACTGTAAACGAAGAAAATTCCCTGCCCTCCATATCAGTTTTGGAAACGGATCGTGACAGTTGAGAATAAAGAAGCCCGAGGACGGTCTCCTGTCAGGAAAGGCCGTGTAGGAAGACATGAGTGTATTGGTGGGGGGGAAGTGTGTGTCGAGGGCAGACACGGTTCGCTTTGGCTCGCTTGCGGTCGTTGTGAAATTTAATATTGTTCGGTCGTAGTTTATTGTTTATAAGTTTGTCAGTGTTATATTGCTAGAGTCGGTGTAAGATTTATTATTAAGATTAGTGTTGCTTAGATTCGTTACCTAAAATTGTCGAATAAGGTTTTATTTTTGTAAATTGATTAAATTGATTGTCAGGTTGTAATTTAACTTTTTTTAAAAAAACCCCTTCTGATCTAATTCCTAAGAATATATATACATAAAAAATATATATAGTTAGATGTGCCTATACTTTGTAAAATATTAGATGTACCCACATATTGTAAAATTACTACTACTTAATAGTTATGGAGCGGCGGGACGGATAATGCTGCAACCCTTTTCTTTAATAGTCTATATTAATACAGAAGAGTAAAGCTATAAACAGCGGTTAGTTATCTAAATATCCTAAGTGTGTATACCGTGAAACTGATACTCTTTGTAAGGTATGACCACATGGGATTTTTACTGACTTTTCGAATCTAACGTTAGATTACCGTTAAATTCATTAAATACTGTTGTATTACTAACATACAAATTGACATTTTTAGACAAAGCACATAATGCATGATTAAATTTAAATTAAATATGTTTAACATACACACACGGTCATCTGTTCCTAAGTAAATAATAAAAAATGTAAATTATATGCAAAATTGTAAACCTCAGTGGTTTTTAATGCATATATAAATTAAGATTACTGTACCAACATTTGTAAAGTTAAGTAAATAAATAAAAAAATAAATAAAAAAAAGTTAGGCAACTTAATGCCTGTGTTTTAGGTAACAGTTGACTGACATACATTTTTTTAAATAAAACAGACTCGGGGCGGGAATCGAACCCACAACCCTGGAGCAGAAAACAGGGCCACTGCCAACTGCGCTACGGGCCAGTCGTGATAAATACATAACTCTAATTTATTACAGTAAATTTACAGTAAATAATCTTGTAAGTAATCCTTAATCGTAGAATTGGTAATTATCTCATAGAAAAAATAGAAAGGCTTTGAAAACTACTATTAATAGAAAATATGATGATTAAGAAAATAAAAATAAAGAGACACAAAAACATACGAGATATGTAAAAACATACATAATATTAAGGCCAAAGCGGCGAAAGAAACAAATTAATGGGCAGTGGAGGAGAAATCACGGATAATCAGTTCATCTGAAGAAATCTAAATTACTTTGAAAGCCAAACTTCTGTAAAATAATAGAGTACACCTAAATCTGGAAATTTGGATGTTTGTTACTCTTTCATGCAAAAAATACTGACCGGATTTAGATTAAACATTACATTAATATAGTTTATACATCAAAATAACACATAGGCTACAATTTATAAAGATTTTGTGTAATTTGGCCATAATATTACATAGTTCCAAAATTATCACGCGAAACGCGCAAATGACGCCTCTTTACCACGGCGCTTACGACTTTCTTTTCGGGAAAATTCACAAAAATGGTGACTGGGAGCATTTATTACTGTGCACTCTGTGAGCGTGGAGGAACGTTTTTTGTATGAGATTTCTTGTTACCGAGCTTGTCGTAAGAATTTGATACGAAAAGTGTGAAGATTGATTTTGAGAAACTGACAAATTTGGATGAACTAGCTGCAGCATTTGAGGAAGAAAATTGTTCGGCACAGAGATTATTAGAGAGTGGAACTCAAACCTTATTGGCAGTCTATAATGCTCCGAAATCTGTGAAAAGTCTCGATCATCTTCGTTATATGCATTACGTCAAATCTACAAAACTTAATAAACCTGTGCAGCTTTCAAATATTCCACCAACAAGTGCAGCTGCTGATCAACATTTCAACCGTGTATATTATCAAGTTCAAACTTGGTTAGGACATGATTTGGAACCCCAAGTATGGGGTTGGGCAATGCGAAACGATTTTCTGGAGCCTATCATGACAATTTTACCACCTGCTCCAGAAGTTTTGCTAAATACAATTTTCTGCAACTGCAAGAGTGGTTGTGGTTCGCGATGCGGATGCAGGAAAGCGGGCTTGCAAGGCTCTTTAGCTTGTGGCTAATGTAATGGGCAAGCTTGTCTCAATACTCTACAATATCAGAGCGACATTAACGAAGATGGAACCTTTGACCCCGAAATCATGGAAGAACTTGAGACAAATGTCGTTGAAGACGATAATCTTCATTATCGTCTGGTCTTCACCAGTTTGAAATTTACCAGCAGCCAGAAGACGACGATGAAGAGGAAGAAGATGATTAAAATTATAAATTGTAGTTTTTGTATCCTTTATTCCATTTTTTTACTTTCAATAAAAATAAATGTATTGAATGATATTTTTTTTAAAAAGAGAAGTTATTACTATTAATTGGGTTAAAATTCAAATAAAATTCCTATATTTTCATTAACAATTCTGCAATTACATGGGCAGGTAAGTGTTGTTAAATAAATTAATTCTGAATAAAAAGTGGATAGGTTAGGAAAAAAATGATAAAATATAATATAATAGTTAATAAAAATTGACAAATATTTATAATCATTGATTTATCGATAGTTCATCAACTATATATGGCGCGTTTTCGACCGGAGGCACCGGTTGACCTGAAATGTTGCTGTGACCGCGCGCTCTCCGCCCTCTATCTCGAAAACGGTTCACCGTATAAAAATTTTTTGTAAACAAAATTTGTAGAGAATTTTGTATTCTACAATATTGATAACAAATATAAATAGCAAAAAACCCATAGGAAATGAGATATTTCCAAAAAAAGCGCAAAAAACCGATTTTCGTGACCTTTGACCTTGAAATTTAATAATTGCTTACACCCTACCATATGTAGGTTTTGAGACAACTTTTAGGGTGTCAATATACAAGTATTTACAGACTTACAGCTGGGTATCTTGAATTCCGAGGTGAACTTACTATAATGACTGGACTATTAATAATTTTACTTTAACATTGTTTCCTAGAACTTAAATTAACCGCCAAATACGTAATATACCAGGAAATTTGCTTATAACAAAAATTAACAAATTTGTAATTAACTAATATACATCTAACAACCCTAAATTTTTGCACTGACAGGAAAATTTCGCAGATAAGCAACATTTGGTCTTTTTTGATCAGTCGTTATATTATTAAAGGTAAATTGTTATCGATTTTTATGCACAATTTCAAATATTATAATTATTATATTTATTCAAAGTAAGTAAAGTAAAATAAATAATAAAAGGGAATGAGTCTGAACATAGATTTTTAATCATATTAAATCCATTTTAAAACAAATGTTGTTTTATTTTGAATGCTATTCAGGGATAGTGTAATATAGGCATATACATATTTATGAAAATATTTAGAAATCATTCAGTGGGAAATTAGTATACCCACGTTAACAAGTTTTTACACATAATTATAGATTATATATAATTATATATATCTAACTTTCGGAATCATTTATTTCAAGTTTAATGTAGCTTGTACTACTATGTATAAATATTATTAAATGTAAAATAATTATTATAATTATTTTCCAATAGGCTGTAAACATCTGCCTATGGTTGGTTGCTAAGCAACGATTTGTTGGTAAACATTCCGTATCGAATTTGGCTTAAGTATAGTTATGATGTTTTGAAGTCATAACGGATCTCAAAAAAAAATCAGCCTTAAAATCGGTGGTGCCGCGTTACCGAATAATTACCCAAGATCTTTACCTAGCATGCCCATGCCATTTCGGTGCACCAAGTTTACAGTATTTAAATTTTTACAACTGTGGGCATTCCTTATCAACTTATTATGACTTTTATCTTATTTAATGTCATGCCTTATTAATTTGCTAGAGGTACCTATCCTCTGTTGTCTTAATTATTAATTTAAATTATTATTTGGAACGGATTCCACGTCACAAAATTTCATATTATAATTTTGCTCAATAGGAGCAGATGTCAAAGTAACCAGATTATTGGCTACGTCAGTTTGTATATAATAAGATAGCACCTCCGTATAGTTAGCAGGTAAAATGATCACTTCTTGATTATAATAACAGAAATCATTAGGGCACAGAACAGGCAACTTTAGGTAATCATTTTTTCACTTTATGCAACAAAAATTCGTTTATAATTAATGAAAAACTATTGACCGTATAGTTAGCAGAAATAGGTTAATGTTTAAAGTTCTGACTGTTGCATTCGTTAGGGCATAGTTTGGGCAAGATTAGGCAATTGTTTTAGATTTTATGAAGCAATAATTAGCAACAATATAATAGGAATTATAAATCATGTCCCTAGCAGAAAATAACGTTTAGAGCCGCTGTAATCACTTCCGGACTTTCCGTGAAGTTAAGCGCTACTCAAGTCTAGCTCAAAGTCGTACGGCTCGACCAATCAGAGCTCGCGCTTTTTCCCTGGAGTAGACAGTGTCCAGCTGTCAGGCGTCAACTGAACGGGCTTTACATGTTTTTGACGTATTAAAATCATGGTTAGACTATTCGACTTGTTTTTGACGTGATAACGTCTAGTAAATTGATGAAAGCTACTGGGTGCATGTACGAGAAACATGACGTCATTGTCACAATTAGTGAGCGAGAGAGCGGAACAAGCGTTAGAAAAGCACGATAGGCTCGGCCTAAGCGTTCGGCTCACGATCGGCGGTCGACCTAACTTATGAGTTATGACGCGTCCGAACTCCGAGTAGAATTGACAGCGGCAAATGGAGGCAAATGCACGCAATCGCTGTTTTGTCAATATTGAAGTAATGTAAAATAGTGAAAAGTTAATAATATAATGTAATTTAATAATATAAGTTAATAATATATAAGTAAATAAATGTAAGTTAATAAAATCATAAAATGGTTACCATAGTTTATTACAACAACAATTGCAGCAAAAAAGGTAATTAATTCTTGCATTTTAAGAATTCGATTAGCGATATAAACTCATATATTTGTTCTTTGATTATAAAATAAGTAGCATCGGTGGGCGAGTGCAGTAATAATAGGTTATATTACAATTTTCACTAAAAAGTTATTAAGACTCATATAATTACGATCGTATAAAAAGTAAACTGGTTTTATATTTAGTATATTTTTACAATTTTCATAAGTGTTTAATGATAATCTAATTTGTTTTGCTAACTTAAGTTATTAAACTTAACTTCTTTATTAAACTTGATTATTTCTACGCTCTCTCTTATGAGCTTTTCTTATTTTCTGTTTTTTTTTTTTTTCATTATCTTCTTCTTTTTCTTTTCCGGTACTGTTTCTTGAGTTTCAGCTATTACTAGTATAGCTAGTACTGATACGCAAGAGTTTTTTTTTGTGCAGGAATACGATTAACACATATATACGATTAATAAATTTTAAAAAGAAAAAAAAATTACTTTGATTGTCATATCATACATATTGTGATGTCAACTTGACAACTTGAGATAGGTACTTAAAAAAAGAGACTAATGAAGTATGTTTAGCGGGAAACAGTGTTGTCAGATTGCTATCGATTTTTTACACCAAAATCTCCACAAAAATAAACTTTAAAAAAATATTTAAAAAGAAGTTATACTTATATTAAAACGATGTACCGAGTTAATAGTTAGTGCGCGCCATCTGTAATCAGACCCCGATAAGGCACTAAAAACAAAGTACTCGTCAAGACGAATCAAACGAGCCGAAACTCAATGGGGTTGCGTCGTTTCATTATAGAGTTCATATGAGCACCTTCCAGCTACATCCTCAGACCCTGGTTACCCTTGAAAGACAAACTACTAGTCAAGGCGATTCAAATGAGCCCGAACTCGATGAGGTTGTGTCGTTTCATAGTGAAGTTCTTATGACTACCTTCCAGCTCTATCATCAGATCAGACCCTGGTAACCATCTCAAAACAAAGTACTCGTTAAGACAAATCAAACTAGCTTAAACTAGATGAGGTTTCGTCGTTTCATTACAGAATTCCTATGACCACATTCCAGCTCCATTACCAGACCCTGGTTAATATTAAAAGATAAACTACTCGTCAAGACGATTAAAACGAGCCCGAACTCGATGGAGGTTGTGTCGTTTCATTGCGAAGTTCCTATAGCCACCTTCCAGCTCCATCATCAAACCAGACCCCGGTAACAATCTAAAAACAAAGTACTTGTCAAGACAAATCAAATGAGCCAAAACTCAATGGAGTTGCATCGTTTCATTACAGAGTTCCTATGACCACCTTCCAGTTCCATCATCAGACTCTGGTTACCATTGGAAGATAAATTATTCATCAAGACGATTCAAACGAGATTAACGAGTTTTTATTACAGAGTTCCTTTGACTACCTTCCAGCTCTATCATCAGATACCATTGAAAGACAAATTACTCGTTAAGACGACTTAATCGAGCCCTTTGATCGAGTTGCATGGTTTCATTACAGAGTTCCTATGACTACCTTCCATCGCCATTATCAGCGGTCAGAAACTTTGTCTAATTATAATTCTTAAACTACCGATTCAAATTGAATGAAATTTGAAATATACCGTGTTTATACAAGGCCTGCTTGGGTACTGAAAAATCAGGTTTCTAGTTTTATCCATAACGAATTTATAGGGGGTCGAAAATGGCCTGAATTGCTTCGAGAAAAGGAGCTTGGAGGACTTGGTGCAGCACTGCCGTGCCCCCAGATAAACTATTATGATTAAATTTAATATAATATATAATTTTAATCTAATTTAATGTAATATAGAATAACATAAAACTTTATTTTTTATTTTTTTTGCCTTTTACAATTATTTTAACTTAAAATTATAAAAATAAGAAATGAAACGTTTATGTTTTCGTCATTGACCTACGACAGTGTGACGTATTTCATCAGCTGTTTATCTATCATTTCCTATATAGGTTTCGATTATCAATGTCAAATTAAAGGTGTTATTATAAACGTAAAATATTTACGAAATACACCTTTATCATGTGAAATAAACTATAAAATTTAAGTTTAATATAAGCAATATAACCATGGCAACTATAGAACTTCCTTATGAGGTATGTATTTATTTTAGTTGAATATTTACTTCCGCATTTAAAAATTTTCAAATTTCTTTGTTTGCGCTTTGTGTTATCATTTTTTCACGTGATCAAACAAGAAAAAAAGAATAAGTTAAAATTTTAACAAATTAGTAATGCTTAAGAAATTGTAATAATAACTCTAAACCAATATTGGGAGATTAATAAAAATCATTTCATTTTCAATAATTTTTATTTATAATTAGGATAGAGAATATAAAAACCGTAACCAGTTAGATATACAATATTACAAACCTGAAAGGTACATCTTCAATGAGTAAATAAATAATTTTAACTACAGAACATTATAATTTAATTAAATGGTTACTACCAAGCTATTTATATTATTTTTAATAAAAATGATTTTCTATAAATAAAATTTATTACTTTACAGGTTCTCGTGTACATTTTCAAGTATTTGCCACCTTCTGACCGTAAGGCTGCCAGTGAAACATGCCAGGCATGGTACCAAGCTGCTAATGATTATTGTTTTTTAAAAAACAAAACAATTGTTTTTTATAAAACTGATTTAAATGAAGAAACATCACCAATACAAGTTATTGAAAATTCAGTAATACCTTATTTTAATTTTCTATTTAGCGAACTAGAAATATCAAATAAGTTAAATAGTTTCTGGGATAAAATTGGTGAAAATATTAAAGGTTTGACTATAAGAAAGTGTGATATACATGAAAAAGTTATAGACAACATCTTACACCAATGCACTAGCCTTGAAACATTGAATATACAAGGTTGTAAAGAACTTTTCATGTCAGGTTGTTTATTAGAAAAAACAAATACCTGGATAGCTGACAGTTTTAAAAATTTAAAAAGTCTTAATTTGTCGGATAATAAATATATAACAGATGCATTATTTTATAGATTTGTGAAAAATGCACCAGTCCTAGAAAATTTGTGCCTATCTTTGTGCCCCTTGCAGTTCCATGGAGGCTTTATAAAACGTTTCTATCCTAATACAAATAACATTTTTGAAAATCCATCTGAATGTGTGTTTACATTCTATTTTGTTTTGCAATTTATAAAATCTAGAGCTGATCAAATAAAAAGCTTAGTGTTTTCTAATACTTTAATTGATGGAGCAGCCTTAAAATCTTTATCAGAAATTCAGAATTTGAAGTTAGAATGTCTTCAACTAAACATGTGTGATCAGCTGACAAATGCAGGTATTATATCACTAACAATTCATCAGCAAACTCTCAGAGAACTAGATATTGGTCTATGCACGCGTGTTACTGACCAATCCCTAATGTATATTAGTGAAAATCTTATACATTTAGAGTACCTTAACATTCAAAGATGTAGAGCGGTAACAGATTTAGGTGTAGCTGAATTGAACAAATTGAAAAAACTGAAACGATTAAATATCTCCCAATGTGAACTTATTACAAGAGAAGGGATAGAAAAAGGAATTTGTAAAGAGGAAAATATCACATTGCAAGAGTTGGATGTAAATTCCTTAAATTTAGTACAAACTGGTGTAATAATGATCTCTGAAACATTAACAAACTTGCGCTTTATAGACTTAAGTTTTTGTTTTAATGCTGTAACTGACACATCAATTCAAGTAATTTTTAAAAATCAATTACTTTTACATACATTAAAAATAAGTTACTGTGATAAAGTCTCAGATGCTGGTTTGACTGGCATGGGGAAAGTAGAAACCGAAGGTGATGAGGAAGGACCTGTCATGTCTAATTACAATGAAGGCAGCATGCCTAATAGAATCCATTTAGGTTCAAGAGCTGAGGAGGAAATTATTCGGGATGCAAGAAGAAAACGTGATGTTATGAGAATGTGTGAAAAACTAACCATGGATTCTTACACTGGTTACTCATTAGCGCGAATAAAATCCCTTAAAGAACTTAATATTAGTGGTTGTAACAGAATA
Organism: Euphydryas editha; assembly: GCA_036937285.1. Lineage (NCBI taxonomy): Eukaryota > Metazoa > Arthropoda > Insecta > Lepidoptera > Nymphalidae > Euphydryas > Euphydryas editha. The sequence continues at coordinate 13,354,515 of JAUPFZ010000003.1, forward strand.
ACTGATGTCAGTTTGACATATGCCTTCACATTAAAAGAACTCCAAAGTCTTAATTTGAGTAGGTGCCAACAAATTACAGTCGATGGAATAAAACATTTAGTCAAAAACTGTCCAAGTATTGAGTACCTAAATCTAAATGACTGTTATAATTTAAAAGATGATGCTGTGTTTGAGATAGTCAAAGGATTAACAAGATTACAATATCTTGAACTAAGAGTAAGTATTATCAACTAATACTTTATGTGGTCCGACAAACCCCCCTTAAACTTTAATATACATGAGTGGCAAACGTTAAAAATGTCACCACGAAAAACGAGTTTACATGTATTTTTTTATTTGTTTGCCTGAGATAGTGTGTATAGTTTACGTGCTTTTGTAAAAAAAATGTTTTCTTTTAATTTTCAGGGTTGTAACCAGCTAACTGATAAAACACTAGAGGCAGTACAAGACCATTGTAAAATACTTAAGGTGTTGGATATTCAAGGTTGTCACAATATTTCAGCTGAACTGGGATGCTCAATTGGAACATTACCTACGCTTCACACCGTCTTAATGTCCAAGCCCGGACCATACATAACTGATGGAGTAAAAAACAGGTCACCAGCTCCACCACTTATACCTTCATTATTACGGAAACTTCGCTTGCATTAATTTATTGAGTTTGTAAGTTTTAGGAAATATAACTTTCAGTTCATTTCTGTAAAAAATTAAACGTAGTATGATTTTTCTTGTATTATATTGCGCATTTAAGTGATTACTTAAATATTATCAAATATAGTAGGTATGATATAAATAAATAAAAAATATATAAATAATAATATAAAAGTATTAAATAATTTATATAAAATATTCTTACTTAACTTTCTTACTTCTTCTATATAAGGCTCAATTAACGCCCTTAAAGCAATGAAAAAAAAAAAATACGAAAGGCTTAGATGAATTTTCTGTAAACTGCTATTTATTATGAGTATTGATATTGTTATCGGTCAGATAAAATATTCAATCATTGTAAGGCGAAAATGTGGTGCAATATTTTGTTTTCCACAGTCTTTTTCAATATCTTAAGCAACACACAATAATAATATGCTATAAAGTACGTGCTATATGTACAGATACTGTATTATAATACATATTTCTTCTTTTGACGCCAAGCATTTAATCACAGACGTATTACATACAGATTTTCTTAATGTACCTATATAAGGTCGGATGTTAGTTCTTATTAATTCTCGTACTTGGTATATATATTCATAAAATGATAGCTATACAAACTTAGCACCCCATTGAAGGATTTTTGAAATAAAAATTACCTTAATCGATAGGTCTACGTTAGGTCTGTATAGGTGCACCAAAATTTTTGTTAGTTCGCCTATTTTTTTTTAAATAAATATTTTAAATAGTTCTATTTTTCAAAAAAAAACCTAATAACCTAAAAAAAAAAGACTTAATAACCTATTATTGATAGGTTGTTTGGTTTGTGAGATAATTGTATAATATTTTTTTGGTTGGTGTATCACCAGTAGTTCATATAAAAAAACCACCCTCGACTAATAAATATAGAGCTCATTAATATATATTTTTTCGCGTTGGATTCATTTAAATACGTGTCATATAGTTTCTGAAAAAAAAAATAAGACCGTTAGGGGCTGCTACCCCCATAGAAGTACCCCCATTTGACGGCCGGCTGGTCGAGTGGTCAGGCAACTGGCACTTTACGCAGCGGTCGCGGGTTCGAATCCCGCCAGGTGCAGATAATTTGTATGACGAATATAGATGTCTGCACCGGGTCATGGATGTGTATTTATGTATATATGTATTTATATAAATCTATTAAATTTATTTCCGTTCCTAGTACCCGTAACACAAGTTCTTACGAACTTAGCACGTGGCTAGGTTAACGTGGTGTGATTGTTGGTTGATATTTATTTAAAAGGTTAAACTATGTCGACAGACGTCAGTGCAATTTCCTTATAGTAAGGCTGCTAGACCCTTTGAGGGTATTTGCTGGTTGAAACTTCGAAATTGTCGAAGTCACTTGTAATCTGTTGATACATGCAAATCAAAATATCAAGTAGCTTTTACACCTTAATTAAATAAAAAGTAAATATTTTTAATATAATAGTCCAGAAACTGCAATTAAGAATAGCTAAATAGATCTTTAGTCAATTACGAAAACGAGTTAAGGAAATGAAATAAAAATATTTTCGCGACATCCTAGTGACGAAATGAACATGACAAAATAATATGAATTTTTATGAATTTATATGCAATAAAAAAAAAATCTGTTACGCTTTCGTGTCGCACTTTAAATTTTTTCTAAAATACATTGAGAAATGAAACACGATTTCTTTTTAAATGTTTTATTATATCGCATTTAAAATAATTTATAAATTCATAGTTTATATTACACCTAAAGATATATTCTATTTTGCCCTATTCATATTAATTTGTTCTTACTTTAACTCCAATGTTTTTTACAATGAATTATATTCTAAAGGTGAAAGTTAGACAATGTATCATTTAAAATAAGGTATTTAGAATCAATCGTAAGCAAATAGTGCATAATTTTAACATTTTTTTTTTGTACTTTTAAAAAACAGCAAATTTTCATTCATACATCTATTTATATATTTCAGGGATGTCAAAGATATGGCCAGCGGGCCGTATCAATTTATACCAAGATTCTAGCATTTTATTATCTTACTAGTTTGCTAGATAAAAGATCTAGCTAGCAAACTAGTTAGAACTACCGTTTGACCTAAGCTAGTTGTGTTACAATGTGACCAATTCTGTTAAATACAATCTCTAAAAGTCTAAAGTTTAGAGATTGTATTTGAGTTTGACACCCCTGATATATTTGACTTTGAATGTAATACAATAGGGTTTTGTAATTTACACAATAAAACATCGTATGGTACAGATACTTTATATACTTTTATATTAAGCTTTCAAAATAAATGTAATATATTTGTCAGTTCTGTTAACAATTCATAAATAACAACAATTAGTAAAGTATTAATAAAACATCACCATTAACAAGGTGATCCCTAACTATATCCAAAAAAAACGTATTTAGTTATCTTTTTAGCTGCTGTATTTTCACTATTTAATTTAAAATGACTAATACAACAACAGCGTTATATTAAAAAACAAATATTTAAAAAAAATTACTTTATTCGTTACCTCTTTTTAAAGTATCAGAATTGATACTTATTTATATACATTTGTATAACATATATTTACAATAAATACGCATATTTTATTATAATACATATCATATCAAACATTAATCATAACCAAAATTTACAAAAAAATATTGTAGAAAACATTTTAAAATTTTAAAATTGAAATCACTCTTAAAAATCAAGAACATGGTGGGTCTCTCTTGATTTAAACAAAAAGTAAGTAAACAGTGTATAAAAAACCTTATTCAGAAACAGAAGAAAAAAAAATATTTTATAGTATAAAACTAAAGCAATAATCTTCTTAAGATAGTACTTACTATGAACTAAAATATGATATAATACATTTAAACACTATGTACATTATGTAACAACAAATAATATTTGTATAATTTCAACTACAGTTAGTTATTTTATCAATACCTCCTTTCTCTACTGTGATTAAAACGAATATTTATGTCTCAGTATTATTAATAAATAATTACATGGAAATGATTTTTTCATTTCAATATTTATTAATTGTTGTGTAATGATAATTAAATTATATTGTGATGTATAATCGTAGCATTTCGTAATTATCATATTTAATTTTATGAGATACTGTAAAAATTAATCATCTTAATAAAGGATGAAAGTAAATAAGGATGTTTTCTGTCCCTGTAATTGAAATAAATATTGAGTTTATTTTCTATGCAATTTTTTGCATTTAATTATTTTTATAACATATATGTTTTGTATATACATATGTCAAGTTCTCATGAATATATAATATATATTGTTAACAACTTGAGTTTTATACATTCTAAAATAATTTAATGCGCAATAAATCATACATGATAAACTTGATATTTTCCTAAATTACGAAGCCGAAAAACCGCCTTATGGACCATAATAATTTAATTTTTTGATAATAGTAATCATAATTAATTCTAACCAGGCTTACGTAGTAGTTTATTTTATTGTAATATACTCATATAATTGATTTTTATACTAAGAGACATATGCCCACCATAAATGTCATGAGCTTCAGTTACACCATATAAAAATATCAGTTAATTTCGTTAAGGCACCAAGCAGGATAAATATTTATAAAATAAAAAAATAGTTTTAAACTTACTTTTATCCTTTATAAAAACTAATTGTAATTAAAAGAAAAACGAAATTTTCAAACGCACTCTAATATCAGACAACATTTAGCAAACTATTGTAACTTTAATTACAGAGTAATTGTAATTATTTAAGTTTAAAGTTATTAAATGCTTAATCTTAAAACTCTAGTATAACATTATTAGCATTTTTATATTAAATTTGAGTCAACTTTATTGTGTATCAAAAAACAAACAATTGAGTTCAACAGAAATAGGTAGAAAGGATAAATAATAAAATTGTACAAACAAATCTCTATTTTTTGGTTAAATTGTCCTTGTTCTTAAACTGTATCAAATAATGTTATGACACATGACAGTAAATGTACTACTAGACTAATCAGTCTAAACGCGAGCTTGTAAAAATTTTAGGATTCCTTATAATCAGGCTTTTACTTGGGTACATTCGATATTTATTTTATTTCAATGCATACATATTATATCGTAGTCACAGTATAATAAACAAAATACTTTATAAAATGGCAATACTAGAGCACAACTTATTATAGTTTACATTAGCTCGTAAACTTAGTTTCGTGAGAGAATAACAAAGTAAATCCTAAATATAACAAATGTCTATTTCTTCTTACGACGTTTGATCTTTCCTCATGGTCTTAGCGAGTACGAAGGTGACCGAAGCTGAACTTGTGGTGTATTTAATGTAGAACTACTAGGACTCGGGCTCGATGATAAACACAGCTCCTGAGAATTCTCCCCTTCCAAGTCCGGTATACTAATATCCTCAAAGTCTGGAATATTTCCTGTATACGATATAAGCTGACTCCCTTCAGCTGAAAGTTACCCAAGAAAAAACAAGTTCATTAAATTGACGACAATAGCGTCCACGTCTCTCTATATAAATCTATGATAAAATTTTATAATATACGTAAAATTATATCAAATATGTACAAAAATATATTTCATGTTTATTTTTCTTGTATTAAATACACATTAAAAAAAGGAATTACAACGTCAAAACTTCTGCGATAGAAAATAAATGCTTCAACATATTTATATAAGTAACCCTTGTTTGTCCATTAACTTTATATGTATATGCCTAATCTGTCTATATAATTTTCACCTTACTTATTATAACTACAATAGATACAGTCAAATTAGATATTAAACCAATTCCATGCAATATAGTTATAATAATTTTGATTCATACTAATTAATTATTTATATATAAATTTTATAGCATACTAAGAACGTTAAATGGAAAATTGTGTAATATAAGAAATTCAATGTAAAAGAATAGTGTATATTAACTTGCTATATATTCAATGTGAATTACTGTTAGAGACACAAGGTCAAGAGAATTTTATTTATTCCCACTGCGGATTCCAATTACAATAAATTCCAAATAAAAATTGGACTATGTAAAAACGAATTAAAAGACAACCTTTACCAAGTCGTTATAAAAAATAAGCAATCCCAATATATCATTATAAAAACTTTTAAATATTTACCGCACTAATGAGACTTGCGAAATATAAACAAATATCAAGCAAAAAATAATAATATTGAAATATCGTCACTATGTCTGCTTAACATTGTCATGAGCATGACTAATTATATTAATACTTATGTAATATACATAAATTATAATCAATAATAAAGACTTATTATATATTCTAATATATTAGAAAAAAATGTATTTGTAGTTAAAAACTGAAAGAGCTAAAAGGCTATAAGCTAATGTTTTTAAACGGTGGCATCGCAATTAAAATCATAAAATAATAAAAATTTCTATATATTTCATTTGTACCAGCTGAATAATTATATTTCAGTTGTTACAATTTACATGCAATAATAACCTCGTAAGTCCTCTGTTTTTTCAACGTATTCATATCTGCAAGGGCGTAGCCAGGATTCTCTATAGAGGGGGGCAGATAAAGAAAATCCTAGACTACTGTTTTATTCGTGGTTTTTACATATTATATGAGTATCTCACATTAGTAGTGGAGGCGTTCTTTTATTCGTTTCACTTATCGATATTAGTGACATTGCTTAGAGTAAGAAAAGATGTAAAATCATTTTAATCAGTGAGCGACCGCTCTTCTAGCTCTTCTAGAGGGGGGCAGCTGCCCTAGGGATGATCGATTTTAGAAAAACATCGATGTTTTTGGTAACAAACAAATAAAACTGTCAATTTTTTTTTATGACATGTGTTTTTATTTATTTTTATACATGAAACAAAAGTAAACATCTATGTTTTTGGTAACAAACAAATAAAATTGTCCAAATTTTTTATGAAATGTTTTTATTTATAAAAAAAAATTGAAACAAAAAATAAGGGTAAAAAAATTAGCAGTTCGAGTGTCGTTTAGGCACACTCTGAATAAGACGCTAGATGGCGCTCTAAAGATATATTGACTGTTCGATGTATTATTCTTTTTACATCGATGTGTCGATGTTATTGAAGTAAAAACATCGATGTTTTCAGCTAAACATCGATGAATATCAATCATCCCTAAACTGCCGCCTCCCTGGCCGAACCTCGCTACGCCCGTGCATATCTGCCGGCTGTACTATAACTTGTTTTCCAATTACAGCACTAAAGCCGTGCTACAATGCGGCGTGCAATTGATATCAACTCAATAGCAGAAAATTAACAAGTGTTTTTTTTTTTATTAAGTTAACAGTTATCGAAATTTTATTTATATTATCGTTAGTAATATTGTTTATCGTTGAAAAAAAATGTTTAAAGCTTTCGTTTCGTCGTAGTTTTTTGGAAATATTAAAAAGTTAATTCAGACCGTGTCAAAAAGTAAATATAAGTATGGATGAAGGTATCAACGTGGACTATTTTTTTTTAATATTCTACATATAAAATGTGAATAGATTAATTGACGTTCCAATTAAGCATTAGCACACTTCGGCATTGTGCGCCACTGAGTCGCATTATGCTCTGTAATTGGAAAACTAATATAATTATTTATACCAAGTACAAACCAAGTATAGTTAGTCCAGTCAAATAAGATTTTAAATCGAAATTTCACATACAACCCTGCATTTTTGATATAATGTAGTTTTAATGATACCAAAACAATGTGTAAAGGTTTTAGTGTGCGCAACCCCCGGCAAGGGTTGAAAAAAAAATAAAATAAATGTTTTTTCGCAATTACTCGAAAACGGTAAATGTTAGATAAAAAAGTTCAAAGTAACTGTATAGAACTTAAAATAATACACGTAAAAGGTTCTATGACTTTTTTGTCTCCGATCAAAATTAACCGAGATAAAGCTTAAGGGATGAACGTAAATTTTTAAAAATCGTTTTTAGTAGAAAAATAAGCGAATTTCAATTGTTTTTTTATATTTTCATAAATAAACCTATTTCTTTAATTTAAGAAATAAAGATTTGTTTTTAATTGTTTGCGAAAATATATATATATTAATTTTTAAACATTTCAAATTGAAATTTGTATACTTAAAACTTAATATTTTATGTTTTTTTTACCATGTTTAGATTCCTCATAAAATTGATGAATATTATACATTGAAAAAAAAATTATACCTGCTATATTTCGGAGGGTGTAAATTTATATAGAAAAATGTAGAATTTGTCCTAAAATTTCTACACTGTGGTCTTGCGTCCCCGCCTTCAAAAGAGAGGACACTATTGCTTACTCGCTTACTCGAATGAAGCCCCGCCTTAAAAAAAAAGGACTATTGATTACTCGCTTACTCGTATGGATCTGAAGCTCGATTCAATTAAGAGTAAGAAGACTCTATAGGAGAATCATATTTCTCACACTCTATTTTACGATCTGTTCATTCAAATAGAATAATAAATCATGTTATACGTGTTTAGGTACTTGGCGATTGAATCCGAAACCAAGAAATTAAATTATTTGTTATATACCCTACTCCGAATAATGGAATTTGGAATCGATATGATATACACGTTCTGGTGTAGTGTTGTGAGCAGTTGTCACCACGCCGGCGCCGGCGGTCGCGGGTTCAATTGCCGTCATAGACACAATGTGATAACGATCGTTACTCATGGTGGAGAAATTATCCACCAAACCGCAGTGGAGCAGCGTTGTGGATTATCCTCTAACCCTTCTTATATAGGCCTTCGTTCAGCAGTGGGTTGTTTACAAGCTTATACAGCGTACTATATATATATATATAGGAGACTTTCTATAGATATATATCAGGATATCTCTGGAACTATAAGACTTAGAGATTTGAAATTTGGTAGGAATATTCCTTTTGCCGAGTAGAGGTCAGCTAAGAACGGATTTTACGAAATTCTACCTCTAAGTGGATGAAAAAGGGAGGCAAAGTTTGTATGGGACAACGTGATTCCTTGGTCCAATCTACTTCAAATTTTGCATAAATATTCTTTAACAGAATTTATTGAAGATGTGTTTCGTATTTTATCGAAATTCATCCCCTAACGTTAAAAGGAGGTAGAAAGTTATTTTGATATATTTAAATTTAAATTTAAATTTGTGCCATGATCACGGGGAAACAGTCTCCCCGTGATCATGGCGATTGAAACATTGCTGAAATATAGGGAACTAAACAAAATTATAAACGCGGTAAGCACCCGAACAAATTTAAATTTAAATATGAATCGTGATCGCGTTAGTTTAAAACAATATATTTTATATAAATAATCCTTAGTTTTTGATTTAAATTAACTTTTATTTTGACACATGTTTGACAACTCAATCTGGTGGAACAGGCAAGACTTTATAATAAACGTAACAAAATTGAGTTACAAATATACCGTATGATCGCTTTATTGTAAAATAGTGTTTTATATTATATTTTTTACTTCAATATTGGTGTTGTTTTTGTTTGTTTAAGTCAAGGGTTTTAAACTAAATGACTCATCAGCAAGGCATCTGAAGTTCACAATGATACAGATATAGAAGACACCGAAGTGAACTTGGAAACATTTTTGAATTATACGGCATTAAAACCCCAATTAGTACATATTGGCACCACGGACTAATATTGGAACAAGATCAGAAAACATTATAAATCATGTACCCATTTAACTTTATTTTACACTAAAACTAAGAAGGATGAGATAAAAGCTGTATTGGACTATTATTAAATATAAATATTTGTTTAATATACACACACGATCGTCTGTTCCTAAGGTAGGCAACTTAATGTCTGTGTTTTAGGTAACAGCCGACTGATATACATTTTTTTATAAATATACCTATATATTATACATATAGAAATAAATACATATTACACCCAGACTCGAGGCGGGAATCGAACCTACGATCCTGGAGCAGAAAGCAGTGTCACTACCAACTATGCCGAGTCAATCAAAATTTAATAAACAAAAAAATTGTGTGTGTCAGCTCCGACGCACGACTGGAGTTTACTCCTTAAGTACGATTGTCTAAACATACGCAAAAAGAGTTTATCCAACTGAAAATAAGATTAATACCATATGAAAGGGTAAATTAACAAATTAATGAAAATAATATACATATATAAATATATATTTATTCATTTTATATACATTTATTATAACTAATCGGCGAAATATTTTACATTAAACTTTTCACAATAGTCAATTTCAGATGTGCACAAATATTTCATTAGGAATGTTGATAAATTATGTAATTATTATTATCTGACAATTATCATTTATTTTTTAAATATTATTTTTCAATATTAATTAGAGCAACATTACTTTCGCATCGCACCATAGGTGCGCGCGCACCGAAAAAGTAACGAGGTCGACGAGGAGGAGTAACGGTTCATCAGTAGATTTTACCTCTCATATTTTTCTCATACCGGGCGCCTTATATATGAAAATCGATTCTTAAGGAGTAAACTCCAAAAATATTGTTTATAAAGAAATACTACGGATGGTGTAGTATTTCGATTTCGTTGTAAAAAGATAATACCCCGTGTAACTTTCTCCAGACCAAAGGCCAAGCTTCGTGTTCATAAAATATAACAATTTATATTTATTATTTTATATATTTATTTATTTATAACAATTTATATAAATTATTTTTATTTTAATGTTTATTTAAACTTTAAATCCCTACTCTATAATGAAGATTGTTATATTTTATAAGTATTAAAATAAAATCATACTTTTTAAATAATTAGAATCAAAAGAAAAGCCGATTTAGTTCATATTTACATGTTTACTCAAATATAATAATACTTAATCCATTGCGTTAAGGCTTACTTCGCAAAATTACGGTGTAGCGGAGCGGTATAACTCAAAGGGCGACACGTGTAAGTACAGGTGTCCTTGAGAAATGCCGCGTTTGTCCGGCCCAATTTGAACTTTATATTTAATTTAAAAAGCCGAATTCGCAATGATGGTCGGCGTTTATCAAACGATTTAAAACACCTACGTAAAAAGAGCTTCGGTTTACTTATATTTTGTATGGCATCCGGAGCTCTTCTTATATGTTTCGAGTTACAGCAAAGCAAGGCGGCTTAAAACAAATAATTATAACTAGCTTCCGCCCGCGGCTTCGCCCGCGTAGATGAATTGATAAAAAGTAGCCAATATATTTACGGACGATAGTTTTAGTCCGGTGATAACATCATAAGAAAACATTGATAAAAAATTACATACTTTTATGAATTGAATTGAATTATTATAACTGAATTATCATTATTTTGTATAATACAAAGAAGGATTTAAAATCAATTAATTAATTTTTTTTTCTATAAATTAACATTTATTTGCACTTGTTAATCCAAATATTATTTTACTTAAATTATAAAGAGCCGGCATTCATCGATTTACAGGACGTTATCACGTGAAAAAAAGCATTTCTAAAATTCTAAAAATTAATCTATATTTCTACTTAAAATATACTAACTAAAAATAATAATTATGGCTGCTGTACTAATCGTAAGTAATAAATCGATCCCAGAATCGAATCGGCTTTAAGAAAAAAAACTCAAAATGAACACAACCATCAATGACGTCTGTCCCACGATCGATATTTATAACAGCAACACGGCACACGTAGACGATTCACAGAATAATTAATTATATATTCACTTAGAAAACAAATAATTAAACAAAAAAAAAAAAACAAAAAACCTGACTGCGTAAAATACTCTTATTATAAACTAAAAACAATTTACTAGCTTTCATTTGATACCCATATTGCTACAGTAATAGAAAAAAAATTCAACTCCCCCCCCCTCATTCTGCCATTTTGAAATTGCCATTTTTGAATCTGCCATTTTGAAAATTTATATAGCCTATGTCACTACTACACTTTAGACAAATCCAACGACACCTCATATGTCAAAAACCGTCCAGCCTTTTGGGCTGTAGGGCGTGCCAAAGAAATGGAGATACATACATACATACATACATACATACACTCGAAAAACATAACCCTTCTTCTGTCGCAGTCGGGTAATAAAACAAATATTTAAGTGGGGCTCCCATACAAGAAACGTATTTTAATAGATAATGGTACGGAACCATTTGTGCGGGAGTCCGACTTGCATTTGGCCGGTTTTTATACCTAAACAGAACTTATGAGCCTGTTTCCGAGCTTTTTTTTTACTGTACTGTACTGTATCAGCCTGTAAACAACCCACTGCTGAGCGAAAGCCTCTTTTCGATACTGAAGAAGAGTTAGAGGTTAATCCACCACGCTGCTCCACTGCGGGTTGGCGGATAATTTCTCCACAATGAGTATCGATCGTTATCATATTTGTAACATAATTTGTAACAATATTGTTGTCTATGATAACAATCGGGACCGATGGCTTTATGTGCTCTCCGAGGCACGGCACGGAGACCCACAAGGACATACACCCAGACCGGAAAATAGTATTTGTACAAATACAAATAACAGTCCTGAGCGGGAATCGAATCCGCGACCGCCGGCGCGCGGCTTGAAGCGACTACTCGTATATCGTTGAATAAATTAATAACATTTCACACAAATCGACTATTTTTAAATAACGAAAGTAAAAACTAGTAAAGTTTTACCAACCATATATAAATAACTGTACCCTTAAAAATTTAAATTAAATAAAGATTTCAAATTAGTTTATGTCAAAAAAATTTTTCACAATTGTACCAATATCAAAAAAATAACCACATGTCAAGACGATTTATTTTTTCAATTTATAAACCAAATGTTTAAGAAAAAAATTACTCCGAATCATGGAATTTAGAATAGATATAATATACTCGACGACCGTTCTGGTGTAGTGTTGCGAGCATTTGTCACCACGCCGCGCGCCGGCGGTCGCGGGTTCCATTCCCGCTCGGGACAGATATTTGTATTTGTACAAATATTTGTTTCCGGTCTGGGTGTATTATTGCGCATAACCCAGTTGCTATGACCACTGCGCCAACGCTTCGTCATAACAAATAATTTAATTTCTTGGTTTCGGATTCAATCGCCAAGTACCTAAACACGTATAACATGATTTATTATTCTATTTGAATGAACAGATCGTAAAATAGAGTGTGAGAAATATGATTCTCCTATAGAGTCTTCTTACTCTTAATTGAATCGAGCTTCAGATCCATACGAGTAAGCGAGTAATCAATAGTCCTTTTTTTTTAAGGCGGGGCTTCATTCGAGTAAGCGAGTAAGCAATAGTGTCCTCTCTTTTGAAGGCGGGGACGCAAGACCACAGTGTAGAAATTTTAGGACAAATTCTACATTTTTCTATATAAATTTACACCCTCCGAAATATAGCAGGTATAATTTTTTTTTCAATGTATAATATTCATCAATTTTATGAGGAATCTAAACATGGTAAAAAAAACATAAAATATTAAGTTTTAAGTATACAAATTTCAATTTGAAATGTTTAAAAATTAATATATATATATTTTCGCAAACAATTAAAAACAAATCTTTATTTCTTAAATTAAAGAAATAGGTTTATTTATGAAAATATAAAAAAACAATTGAAATTCGCTTATTTTTCTACTAAAAACGATTTTTAAAAATTTACGTTCATCCCTTAAGCTTTATCTCGGTTAATTTTGATCGGAGACAAAAAAGTCATAGAACCTTTTACGTGTATTATTTTAAGTTCTATACAGTTACTTTGAACTTTTTTATCTAACATTTACCGTTTTCGAGTAATTGCGAAAAAACATTTATTTTATTTTTTTTTCAACCCTTGCCGGGGGTTGCGCACACTAAAACCTTTACACATTGTTTTGGTATCATTAAAACTACATTATATCAAAAATGCAGGGTTGTATGTGAAATTTCGATTTAAAACCTAATTTGACTGGACTATAGTGCTTCAGACCGAGACAAAAATATGACGATTTTAGAGTTTTTTTGAGGTGAAGTTTTGTTGTCTTTCTTTTTACGGTATGTTTATTCTGTATATTACCTCGACCATAGAATCGTGGAGTATAGTATAGATACTTAGGAGTACTATCGTCTGTTACGAAAAATGTCGTCGAAATTCATCAAATTAGGGTAGCGCCACATTAGCATGAGGGTAAATCTTAAAAAAAGCGCCAAATAACAAACCAGTCATAACACGGACTAAACACGTAATAAACAATATAAATTAACAACAATAAAAGACATAATGTAATATAAACATTATCAATAATAAGTATTAAAAATTAAAAAAAAAAAACACAAATATTGATTTAGTCGACTATTTCTTAACTACAGAAGTCAAAAGAAATACTAAATTTTTCAACTCAGATCATTTCCATTTGCTACACTAGCGCTATTTCGATGACAATTCGAACAATAATTTGCTAAAAAAAAAGTGGACACTTTTTCAACTAATCGCCCATAGAAGATGGGGCCTCCTTTAATTCTATACTCCATGCCTAGAATATAGAAAAAGAATGACCGTATCAGTGCTACCGTTGTAAAAAAAAACTACCCGATAAATGGGGAGGGAAAATTTTGTACTTGTCTAAGTACATAGGCAGTTACACCGTCTATGTAATTAAAATGTCAGGTCTGAATTGCTATAGTCAATAATTTGAACTTGTACAAATACGCGGGGACTTACGAGGATAAAAAATAATATTATATATAAAGCTGACTCTACTTTAACCGTGCAAAAATAATCAAAACTCTATAATTGAATACGACATGTAATAATATTGTTACTACCGTCGTCTTCAGTGAAAGGGCTCGGCGCGCGAGCTTCGTCACTGCATACATTCGAAATTTCACCTTTCAGCTTCTTTGCTTTAATTAACAATAAAACAAATACATTTCAAACTACACATAACGTTATAGTATGCTTATAACAACAGGTAACGTACTCTTAATTTATCATAGTTCCTTAATAAAGAAAACCTACTTTAAACTTATAGCTTGGATGACGTAAAAGATTTCCTGTTTATAATAACATGGAAAGTTCAATCTATATATATAAATATGTATTATCAAATCTATTACGACATCATTAGTTTAACCTAACATTAATCGACCGTAACCGCCAACTATATTCACCCATTACCAAATTAAATCCAACAATATATGAAGAGTTCGGTTTTCTACATATCTTTGAAGATGTGGTACGGGTTAATTGGCTGGTGTAGTATCGCCGTTATCAATCAGCCAATCGAAATCAATCATCGGATTCTGTTTTGTTGTATCTACAATTAACATAGATTTAAAAAAATACTGTGGACATACTGTTTTGTGTTACAATATGACTAATCTATGCACTGGACGAGGCCACGGTTATTGTCAAGAAATCTATTATACTGAAATATTTTTCCTACAATATAACAAGCTATACATTTTTTTTTTTTGCCTAAGTTCCTCCGCCGAAAGTTCGATTTTCGTCCCTGTGAAGCAGGACAAAAGTGACATTTTTTTTCCCCCGCTTTACAGGGACAAAAATCAAACTATCGGGCCAGGTAGGAAAAAAGAAGTATGCGCAACATGGGACGAAAGTACTACATCCTTTCCTGCGAGTTTTTTAATTTCACATGCGGGACAGAAATTAGTACTTTCGTCCCTTGTGACACAAAATACTATAATAAATACATACATAAATTACATTAAGTACATACTAATATTTG
The DNA here is from genome assembly GCA_036937285.1 of Euphydryas editha. Taxonomy (NCBI): domain Eukaryota; kingdom Metazoa; phylum Arthropoda; class Insecta; order Lepidoptera; family Nymphalidae; genus Euphydryas; species Euphydryas editha. Next base: position 13,369,856 of record JAUPFZ010000003.1, read on the forward strand.
TTTGTTAAATATATACTATATTAAAACTTTGTTATTACCGCATCGACTCGTTACCCGCATCGGCCCTCCTCAGTAATCTTATTTTATATTAAATTTTCCCGTTGCATGCCTAATTAGTGAAACTAGTATAACTTACCGTTGTTAGAAGTTTTACTCCGATCATCGGATGAATTGTAAGTGAGCCCATAGAAAGGATCATCTGATCCGAAAAGCTGAAAAAACAAAATGTTTTATAACAAATATATTAAACATAACAAGCAAAAAAAGCAATTGATAAGTATGAAAACGACACGAATGTATCTATAGCATATTTATTTATTACTACTTTATTGCACAATACATTAAAGAATTGTACAAAAGGTGGACTTAATGCTAAAAGCATTCTCTAACAGCCAACCTTAGGATGTGTGCAAAATTGAAGATTGGTAAAATTCACTTTTAAAAAAAAGACAATAAAGATAACATTATTAACAATCGATATATTATATAAACGAGCAATTAATTCATACACATACTATTTAAATACATACATACATACATACATAAACAGATACAAACATACAATACATACATTATGAAATTAATAAATAATAAAAAATAAGTTAATATAAAAAAAAACCTGTACTAAATATGTTTTACAATTTTAGAAGTTTTTAAAGCTTAAATTATTATTGGATATTATTATTCTATACAGAAATTAATTGGTGATATTGATTTGTTCAAATTTGAGTAGAATAAGGAAAAGTGATGTACAAGTCTCGTTTTCCTCTGTAGTCTTAACAAATAAATTAATGCATAAACAATTTAAATGAATTAGGTATTTCTCTTATTAAATATATTTATTACATTTGGTTTTGAACGGAGAGAACCTGTAGGTCCTACGCTTTCATCAATCTGAGGACAATACAGAAGTTAATTTTACTTATGTTACTCAAATTACATCATTATATAATTAATAAATCAATTTATTATTGATTTGTCCGATAAATAACAAATAATTTAGATTAATTCAAACATTACGTAAAAAAATAATCCGTGACGCTATCTATCTAGTAATAACAAAGCAGTGGACCTAGGACTGCCATCGATTTGGATTTTTTCGGATTTTTTTCTAGTTCAAGTGCAATATAGGAGAAATGTTTAAATATAAGTTCATGTGAAGCTCAGATACTTCGTGACAGGATCGTATTTTTGTTAAACATTGTACTGTACTGTTTCAGCCTATAAACAACCCACTGCTGAGCGAAGGCCTCTTCACCATATAGAAGAAGGGTTGGAGCTTAATCCACCACACTGCTCCACTGCGGATTGGCGGATAATTTCCCTACCATGAGTAACGATCGTTATCAGGTGTCTATGATAACAACCGGGACCGACGGCTTTATCGGCTCTCCGAGGGACAGTGGGGAGACCCACAAGGACATACACCCAGACCAGAAACAAATATTTGTACAAATACAAATATCTGTCCCGCGCGGGAATCGAACCCGCAACCGCTGGCGCGCGGTTTGAAGTGACTACTCGCACCACTACACCAGAATGGTCGTCGTTAAACATTTTAATAAATAATAATTATAAAAAATGAAAAACAAAAAAAATTCAACAATAATATTATTTAATGTAATTGTATCGAGTGACCTCGAAACAACTAAATTATATTCAAATGTCCGTTTACGGGAATTTAGGTGATGGCAGCCCCACACAGGCTAGTTATTACGTAGCCGGCCCGCCGGCCGTCTGTGGGAACGCGCGAGGCTCAACACGCGTTCTAAACACGTTGACTGCAACGTGACTCGGTACAGTGCTACCAACATGACCGCGATAAACGTCACTGTTTACATCATGCTTTAGTGTGCGTGACTCGATACCAGTTCACTAGTTTGAATAAAACGCGCCAAATCTACATTTTTATCCGAATTCAACGAGGATAAGCTAATTCCTCGGCACTTTTTTGTGTTTATGTTGGGCTATATGTTTGCCATTTCTAAACCAATTTTAATAATTATTATTTAATGAGTATCTCTACATCAACACTCAAAAACAAAAACACTCTTAAAGAAAATAGAAATAGAATTATTGAAGTTGGTTTCATTGTGAAAATATGAATCATTTTGAATTATTTTAACTAGTTATTCTATAATATGCTCACCCCTAATAACGTGTTGGTGTCTAAGGCGTAGGTGTCGCTTCTGAGTAGTTCTCGTAAGGAATCCAAATCTGTTTGCATTGTATCCAAATGATCATCGATGTCATTACTGAAATTCATTATGTATATATGTAATTAATTATAAAAAAATTAAAGCAAATTCCATATAAAACTATATTTAATATATATATTTTTTATTACTATTATTTAAATAAGAATACATATATGTATAAATATCAGAATGGTTAAAAACATAATCTTAAATAGGAATGTAGTTTTTTTATGTATATAATATTTTGCAGCACAATATGGGTTAATATGTATCAGTCTATTATAGATATTTACAGAAATTTATTAGTGAAACATTATATAATATGAAATCTAGTCAAGAGCTTTTAAAAATCATCAGTCGTAAAAATTACTCTTATTTTTGATCAATATTTATAGTAGGCCACTTTAGCAAAGATTTATTCTGAATTATTATCATCATTTGTAAAACGTACTTGTTTGAGTGTGATCCAAAGTGAGAAGAATATTCTTCCCTATTTTGATTGTTATCTCTCCTATACCTGAACAGCAAAATCACATTTAATTCAGGACAAGGTCAAAGGGACATCAATATCTATTTAAATAAACCTAATTAATAAATGTAAAACATACATATATATTATAATATCTTTTTTTAAGATGTTTTATTCTTTAGCAAAAAAAAAGTTAAAGATTAATAAGTAAATACTTTTACTTACACAGTTGGTAACCTATTTGCATTATTGTTGACAGTAGCTAGAGTCATTTGATTCCAGTCAAAATCGTCCTGAAGCTCAGTCTTGATATCTGCTAGGTTCAAATTACATGTATTGCTACTATGTTTTGATTTTTTAGATTTCTTTCCGGTCTTCTCACATCCAGTTAGCTTTTCCACTTTTATATTAATGCCTCCTAACATTTTGTCTTTCGATGTGGAGACAACTTGATCGCCACCAAGAATAGATTCTGGTAATGTTGTCAAATCTTCTGGTACATTCACTCCTGTATCACTCACAGAGTCGTCACTTGCAAATATTTCAGCTGGAAGCTTAAAGTCAGCCGATGGATTCATAGAATTAAAGCTGCTGGGAGATAGAAGACTTTTATGGCTTGTTGACAAACTTTTGTTTGCTTTTCTTGTCTTTGGTTTAGATGTGCTGGCAGATGGTGTAATCACATTGTTTATTACTTGGTCCATGGCTGGCTGACCTATTGGGGATGTAGATACCATTGTAGGGGAGGGTGATGTAACTATTGGTGAAATATCAGGTATCCTTAAGAAGCCATTTGTATGTATTATAGGAAATACTAATCTTGTACGATCTAAGAAATTGGAAATAATTAAATTTATGTTCAGCATCAACAAGCTGTTATATGAAATATTATTTCCATACTTTTTCCCACTTTTATTAACATGCATAACTTTTATCAAAGTGAAAATTTCATTTGAAAGTACATTTTAAAAGTATAATATTCTATAAAATCATTGCTCTTCTTAATAATTATTAATTTATAGTTACTACAAAAAAAAAATTAAATAAAACATACCTGTTTCGGCATCCTCTCCATCTTCCAAAGTAACATGGTACTGAGTGGATGTTATAGGATCCGTATTGTGTGTGTTAGAAATAATAGGACTGTTAGCCAAATCAGAAACAAATCCGGCAGGATCCAATGAATCCTGTGAAGATTCATTATGTACTGTATCATCATGAGCTAATTCATGAATTGTAGGGCCATCCTCCTGAAAATAAAAAAATAAAAATTCTTGCTGCTAAAAGTTATTAATATTAAACTATTGGAAAATAATAATTAATAATAATTATGATTGACCTCAGATGACTTTAAAATATCATATAATAATTAAATAAATAATAATATTACTGTCACAAACCATATTATCTTCATTCAAATCTTCCAATACATCCTTGTCAAGTTTCATACTTTTCAATCTATTTGGATATGCACCATCTGTTGTGGGATTGTGAGCTGCACTATTTATCATTAATTGGTAGGGCCTCTTTACACCGACATTATTTCCACTTGAATTTGGTGCTCTAGTCGGTTGCACAAGGGACATCAGGAATTGTATTAACTGAAAATATATATCAATCATTAATACACTATTTAGCCTGTTGCCTTGACATGAAATAAATGAATTGTTTGAATGTACCCACATTGTTTACAATTTGCTGTTGTTTGATATGTTTCTGTCTCAGAATTGCTACTTCTCTCCACAATGCTTCATTCTCCTGTTTCATTGCACTGAACTTAGCATCGAGACTTTCTTGTTTACCTTTCATTTGTTTCACATCTGTCAATACTTTATTCATCAACTCAGGTTTCAAAAGAATTTTCTCACCACTTTCACTACTAGCAACTATTGATTTAGGATTAGCAATCTTTCTTTTAATATGTTCTAAAAGATAAGCATGACCTCTCATAAAGCATGGATGACAAAATTCTATCTCATCTTTTTCATAACGCAATCCACCATTTTCAACAGATGTTATTTTGTGAAATCCATACATATTTAATTGTCGAATAAAGCTTGCCATATTGTTGTGTTTGTAATAAAGTGGCAAAAGCTCACGGGCAAAGTCTGCTTGATTTTTTATAACAAATGTTTTTCCACCCTGTAAAATAGTATTTATGACAAATACATGAGTTGACCTATAATTAATACAAAATATTCTTAAGAATCTTTTTTTTTTTTAAGAAAAAAAATAAAAAATCTGTTTATTCCATTCACCTAGAAATCATATTAATGATATAAAATTAATTTATGTACCAACAATAACTATTTTATTTTTATCATTTTTGTTTATTTCATTCTCTAACACTAGTTAAACACTAGTTACTCTAACACCATCTATACGAAAAAAAATATGGTATTCAATGGAAAAATACTTGCTGTCTTTATGAATAAGAGAACAAACTAATAAAGATATTATTAGGCATTTTATAAACATGCATTGAGTAGTGAAAGTACATTTAGTAGGTACAAGTAGCTCCAGCAGAAATATAAGCATGGTACAAAACGTGACATGTAACTATTTATTTATTGAATGGACACCGAATGACGGTCTGTCAGCTGCGTCCTATCCGATAGGTTGTTTTTTTACGAATTTTTTCCTATTTGAGTATACAATAATGTAAAAGAAATATAACCTATATATTCTATTGAAATATACAAAGTAAATTAAACTTAAAAATTTCGAAGTAAACACTCACAGGGCTCCATGAAATCAAATGATTGGTCTCTGAATCATTAACCAATTTCCACAATTTTCCCAAGAAAGCTGGGACACTAGCCCCAATTTCTACAACTGATCGCATATTTAACAATCTACTGTATTCCTGAACCACTCAATTTTTGTAAAAGTCTTTAAATTTTATTTTTTATATGATATTTTGTGAAAATACGTATCTATTCACGAAACGCCATTTAACTTACTAGCACATATACATGTACATTGTACACATACTTGACAAAAAGAAAACGAAACATTGACAACATTTACACAATTTTATGTAATATTGCACACAACTATGTACAAACACTGCCAATCTAATAAAACTACTTTTAATTTAACAAAATGATAAGAAAATAATAATAGAATGCATTATTTATATTTTTATTATTGAAAAGGTAATTTGTAAAATTACACATTGTTATAAATAAGTACCTATTATTCTATTTTTACATTTTGTAAAGTAAAATATATTAAACTTTGTTTACTAAATAAAATATTAGACACATATTTGGAATGTAATAAGTAGAATAAAAAGTTATTTTGTATATCCAGATTTAATTTACCGAGAACTTTAATTTTTTTACCGAATTATCTTGTTTTAAGTATATAGTAACCCTATTAACAACCTTCACAAGTAAAATTTGAAATGACGTCAAGAAATAAGGCGGGAATTTACAAAGTAAAAAGGCGCGTTTCTTAAAAGTACAAAATTTCCTACAAAGGCTGTACCCGGATAAGTATTAGTCGGCCCCCAAATGAGAACCTATATCGAAACTTATGTTTTAATATCGCCTTGATGTACAAACACAATTTATGTACTTTTCGCGGACAGCTTTTGCTTTGGCCTTGAGATATGGGAAAAAATAACTCTTATCCAAACTCATATATCTCAAAAATTAAATATGCAAGAGAGTTGAGAGTCTTAAGATTATATTTAAGAGTATATCATTTTTTTTGACGTGATAACGTCTAGTAAATTGATGAAAGGGTGCCCGTTCGAAGAAGATGACGTCATCATTGTCACAATTAGTGAGCGAGAGCGCGCAACAAGCAGTAGAGAGGTACGATCGGCTCGGCCTAAGCGTTCGGCTCACGATCGGCGGTCGGCCTAACTTACGACGCGTCCGAGTAGAAATTAGAGATGGGTGATAAATAACTTCACGGTGAAAATAACGTTGTTATCTGCCGTCTAAAAGTATCACTGTGATCTGCCACGAAATATCTACGTTCCAATGTAACGTAGGTCGTTCCTTCGTTACAACCGCTGCGATCGGGATTCGGTACTCGGGAGTAACGAGTAACTAGTCAGTCGTTCCTTAGTTATAGTCCATTGAAAAGTTACATTTGGGGTTGCGTTTTTTAGAGGACGAAATTTTATTTTTTTGATGTGTAGGGAGGCTCAGTGTAAAGCTAAAACCAAGTTTGTGGGGTCGCCACCCTTGTCCCACGGCCGCCATCTTGAAAATAGGGGTTGAAATGGTTTTTACGATATATCTCTTAAACTATTTATCTGATAAAAAAAGTTCTTGACATTTTTTGTTGCAAATTAAATTATCTACAACTTTGGTCCAGTAACTTTTTGTCGTAGAACTATAAATAAAAAAGTTATAAGCGAAAATGTTCAGAAATTCGAGAAAAAACTTTAAATATTTCGATATAACTTTTTTTTTATCATTTTACGAAAATGATATCAGACCATTTTTGTAGATCGTTTTTTGAGGAACAACTTTTTAATAAAACATTTTTTCATTAAGTCAATAGCTAAGGTTTTACAGCGCTCCGAAGTGAGTATTATTTTTCTTAACTATACATATATTATACGTGTGTACTAACAATGTGTAGAGTCTGGAGGCGCGTTTTTGCTTTTACGTGGTATCCCCAATAGGCATAATTCCACGGTGATTTTCTATATTACAACTACTCCGTCCTCAGTCTTTTCGATGGACCAGGCTGCGGCTCAGCATCTGATCGGCTTTATGAATTAAATATCAGTGGGAGAACTGGAGAAGGAAGGGGTGTTAATGTCGGCGGTTCATCATCAAAGTCATCTTCATTTATTAATTCTGAGAGCCCCATTACGTTGCTGCAAGTCTCTCCAGAACAATGGAAGCACACTGCAGAACATTTCAGCCCTGCTTTTCGACATCCACACATCGCTCCACAGTTTCCTTTGCAGTTACAAAATATCAATTTTAGAAGCTCAGGGGGTGCTGGAGGTTTAGAGTTCTGCACTGGCATCAATAATTTTCCACATTTTTTCCAGTCCCAGTCTTCAGGATCAATATTATTACCAAGCCACGACTGGACCTGATGGTAGACTCGGAAAGTATGAAAGCGAGCTGTGTCTTGTGTTGGAGGAAGTGAAGATAAATTAAATGTACTTTTTGTCACTGACTTGGCGAATTGTTTGTATCTTAGGTTGTCAAGAAAATTATCATCTTTATTACCACCGTATACAGAGATAAAAAAACGTTCACCAATTACAGTGAGCAAAGCAGGGTCAACTCTCTTGTTGAGAAACAAGGCCGTTCTACTTGCAAACTCTTAAGTGTTTTTCCAGGGTTTTCACAAATTTCATTTTACCGATATTGTAAGGAGCTGAAGTTGTGTCACATCCTGAAAAGGCATGAAGAAACAGCAAGTTATCCGTAATTACATCTCCGTACATAAAAACTGAAGCACTATATAATAGTTCTGCTGTTCGTCCTTTTGATGGTTTAAAAAAAATACATTTGCTTGTTTTCTACCAAGTGCTGTGAGCAATATCAGTATATCATTATCTTCAGCTACAATAGTAACGGTATTGAATAATGGAGATGCAGCAAGAGCAGAGCGAACGATAAGAGTGTCTGCATCTGATTCTGCTTGGTCAACAGTGAAACCTGCTTCCGAGAATACAGTTTTAAGAAGTATAAATAAAGTTAGATTTGTAATTGTATCGACTGGTGTTTTTTCGTGCGGCGCAAATAATTATTAATAATTAATTATTAATAAAATTGCAAAATTAATAATTAAAAAAATTATAACAAAAAAAGAAAAAAAAAAACAATAACTGATGACACATTGTTAGTAGGTACACACGTATAATATATGTATAGTTAAGACTACTGAAAAATAATACTCACTTCGGAGCGCTGTAAAACCTTAGCTATTGACTTAATGAAAAAATGTTTTATTAAAAAGTTGTTCCTCAAGAAACGATCTACAAAAATGGTCTGATATCATTTTCGTAAAATGATAAAAAAAAAGTTATATCGAAATATTTAAATTTTTTTCTCGAATTTCTGAACATTTTCGCTTATAACTTTTTTATTTATAGTTCTACGACAAAAAGTTACTGGACCAAAGTTGTAGATAATTTAATTTGCAACAACAAATGTCAAGAACTTTTTTTATCAGATAAATAGTTTAAGAGATATATCGTAAAAACCATTTCAACCCCTATTTTCAAGATGGCGGCCGTGGGACAAGGGTGGCGACCCCACAAACTTGGTTTTAGCTTTACACTGAGCCTCCCTACACATCAAAAAAATAAAATTTCGTCCTCTAAAAAACGCAAGGTAAGGCCTAAAAAATGTAACATTTCAATGGACTATTACAATCACGCTAGAAATGAGTAAATGACAGCGGCAAATGGCGGGAAACTGTTTTGTCAATATTGAAGTAAACAGCCTTAAATGTCAAATAGTGAAAAGTTGATAATATAATGTAATGTAATAATATAAGTTAATAATATATAAGTAAATAAATGTAAGTTAATAATATAAAAGTTAATAAAATCATAAAATGGTTACCATAGTTTATTACAACAACAATTGCAGCAAAAAAGGTAATTAATTCTTGCATTTTAAGAATCCGATTAGCGATATAATCTCATATATTTGTTCTTTGATTATAAAATAAGTAGCATCGGTGGGCGAGTGCAGTAATAGTAAGTTATATTACAATTTTGACTAAAAAGTTATTAGGACTCAAATAATTACGATCGTATAAAAGTAAACTGTTTTTATTTAGTATATTTTTACAATTTTCATAAGTGGTTAATGATAATCTAATTTGTTTTGCTAACTTTAAATTATTAAACTTAGCTTCTTTATTAAACTTGATTATTTCTTGTATTACATATCAAAGTATTTAACTTTATTTCGCTTTTATATTAAATACAATTACCTACCTGTAGCTTATATATATATATATATATATATATATATATATATATATATATATATATATATATATATATATATATATATATATATATATATTATACAAAATAATGATAATTCAGTGATAATAATTCAATTCCATTCATGTTTTCTTATGACGTTATCACGTAAAAATTATCGTCCGTAAACCGACTTTACAGACAACCAATTTTTTTTCAAATTTTCTTTCTTTGAGAGCAATACCAATGTCCAAGAGCTATCGCTCTTATTATATGGTATCCATATAGCGATACCAATACGTGACCAGCGATGTTCGCGCGGGAATGCGGAGAGGCCACGAGAATCGCGCCGTGATTCACGCTGTGAATCGCGCGGGGATGTGGAGCGGGCATTACGTGAAATGAAATTATAATAAACTAATACAATTTTGTTCTTGTAAAAGTTACCACCAACTTTTTTAGTATAGCTCTATAACGACTATGTTTATTAAATTAGTAAAATCATTAAAATGATATAACGGCTTACCAGCTTATCGAGACAAATGTTCGTTCCATATTATATGACTACGATATTATTATGGGTTATAATTGTGATATAATTTCCGGAGAATAAAAATAAATTCTTATAACTTCATGAATTTATAGAAAAGAAATCTTTAAAAAAATCAGAAGATGTGTTATGACCTATAGATTACGAAAATGCAAAAACATTAAATGTGGTAATAGCACTTTACGATTTTATTCCCCGGGGGTGTCGAATTCATAGTGGCGTTGACGCGAAAGAAAAGTATAACACGATCATACTAATTTCTCAGTTCTGAAATTAGGCTTTGCTGCAAGACAAGATTTAAGACCGTGGTTAAAACTGGCATCGTAACTGTTTTAACATCGATGCTTATTATACCGGGTGTATTTGGAACGCTTGAAAAAACGAAGAGATAGTGTTGGCATGACCTGACATGATACAAGTGACAAAAACGCGAAAAGATTTTTTTTTTCTTGCCTCTTTTCATAACTTTTTTTGGTATAATCCGGTTTGGAAATAATAATGAAACAGAAATTTGAAGATAATGCTTCAAAATAATCGTGTTTTGAAAAAATCTGTAATGTGTTGAATCTACAAGTTCATGCGCGTCATCAGCTGACAAAGTTCGCCCGCCGGTGCGAGGTCAACGTACTGTCGCACCGCTCGCGCGACACAACAACCTTCCTATTTTTTGTAATTATTCTTATTTGTTATGAGTGTAACTGAACTCCACCTCATTCGAACCCGAAGGATGTAAAAAGGTACATAAGTCGTTCTATACTTTTCGCCGCAGCACGCTAGTCGCGCGTCTCGCGGTCAACGAGAGTTCACAGCGTGTATGCATACATTGCGAATTCGTAAAATACATAAGTCCTAAAATGTTCTTAAAAAACGTTTCTGAGACAAATGGTTGTATGCATTTTATAGTATATTATTAGGTTTAAATCTTTTCAAGCGTTCAATACACACGTTTTAGGTATATGTATATCTAACCGTGCGTTGCCTTAGGGGCCATTCATTTATTACTTAAGACCTATTTTGCTACTTTTCGAGTTTGGTTTTAATTTGCATTTATTATTTGATGAACATTTACCAAATTGTCCATGTTATTGCTAACTGACGCTCACAGTGTCCAAAACGAACGAAATTTAATTATTGATTTTAAGCGCTTATAGGCCAACACGAGCACAAAGCGTGAGCGCTCAAAGCGTGAAAGCGTCCAACAAAGAGTATAAAAATAAAGAGGTGAAGCTTCGAACATAGAGTTGAGCTAAAAATCGTTTTGTAAGTAAATAATGCAACATTACGGTCGAGTTCTTTTTTTCCATTAATTTGGTAGTACTGAAGCATAGTGTTGTCCCTATTTTATCGTCCCAGATGTCGATACTAGTGTGGAAAATTATCGATAAAACTATCGATACTTTTGAGCACGTGCTTCCTTTATATATATATTTGCATATTGTAAATAAAACACATTTTTTGTTTTATTATTTATATTTTAATATGATAATATGATTCACAAACACATGAATATATTTACAGATATCAACTGAGAAAAATACAAGTCTAAAGAGCATTACATAAAATACACTCTCATTATGCAATGATTTTCAAAAATAATATGATTTACAAACATAATATGAAAATCAGATATCAAGTTAAAAAAATAGAATTCCAAAGAGCATTACATGAGAAACATCCATTGTACAAGTAATTCTCAAAAAAAAATTAAATAATATAATTTACAAGCATAACATGAAAATATTTACAGATATCAACTGAGAAAAATAAAATTTCAAAGAGTATTACATAAAAAACACTATCAATTTACCGAGAGTTTTTTTCCGCCGGCTTTTTTTCCTCTCGGCCAACACTAGGGACATTAGATTAAGTTATTTATTGTAACATTTAATAAAGCCGATGATATAATAATAGTAATGTTATGTCTACCGAGACATTGACTTGTAATAATTTGACGTATTTATTTTAAATGAATTTTTTTTTGACATTCGTTAAGTGTGAAAAATCACCTTATGACGAAATAAATATTTTCATTTCATTTCATTTCATTTCAATATACAGTAATTCTAAAAAAATATTAAATATTATGATTTACAAGCATAACATGAAAATATTTACAGATATCAACTAAGAAAAATACAAGTCCAAAGAGTATTACATAAAAGACACTCTTATTATACAGTCATTCTCAAAAAATATTAAAGAATATGATTTATAAGCATAACACGAAAATATTTACAGATATTAACTGAGAAAAATAAAATTCCAAAAAGCATTTACCCAAGAAACACTCTCATTATACAGTCATTCTCAAAAATATTAAATAATATGATTTACAAGCATAACATGAAAATATTTACAGATATCAACTGAGAAAAATACAAATCCAAAGAGTAAAAAACACTCTCAATAGACAGTAATTCTCAAAAAATATAATTTACAAGCATAACATGAAAATATTTACAGATATCAACTGAGAAAAATACAATTTCAAAGAGCATTTACACAAGAAACACTCTAATTATACAGTCATTCTCAAAATATATTAAATATCATTTACAAGCATAACATGAAAAATATTTTTACAGATATCAACTAAGAAAATTACTATTCTAAAGAGCATTTACATAAGAAATACTCTCATTATAAAGTCATTCTCAAAAAATATTAAACAATATAACTTTACTTTACAAACTTAACTTTACCCTGTACCCTATCTTATTAGTTAGTTACTTGCTGATACATAAAGATCAATAAATAACTAAATATTTTATTTTTTTATTATTACTAGTTCCACTTGAGTATTACAGTTTTAGGCCCGAACTCCACCAGAGCGGGGATGTGTGGAGATGTGTTAAAACAACCATAGAATTTCGTTATTCACACACCTCGTCTCCCCTCCGCTTCAGTGGAACACTGAACGAAATTCTATTGGTTGTTTAAAACACATCTCAGCACATCTCTGCTCTGGTGGAGACACACTCTTAAAGACAATATTAATGATCCGCGCATTTTAATCATTTTACTAAGATACTACACTGGTATAAAACAAGATAATGATACTAGCATAATGATCATATTGTAATATTTTAGCCTTTCACAAAAAATTTTACCTTACAGAATGATATAAGACTTAAGATTAGACTGTATAATCAGAACTGTCGTCTTAGAAAATTAGTAAATACTGTAATATTTAAACAATTTTTTCGTTGTAAAATACAAAAGTAAAGTTTTCCATTGTAAGAATATGTAAATATAGACAGAAATCTACTAAAAATATTTAAATTTAGAAAACTTTGTAAAATAAACAATTACTGCAAGCAGTATTTGGCAGGAATTAATAAATAGTAATTATACAATCTAAAAATGTTAATATTCATGTAAATATACTCAAATAATGAAAATTTTTAAAACATTGTATAATAAATAAGTCATTATTGCTAACAGTATTTGGCAGAAGATAATAAAAATAATTTTTTACAATTAAAAAATTGTAAATATTGAAAGGAATGCTCAAAATATTATAATTGTTGGCAGTAAAAACACAAAACAGCAATTTTACATTTTTAAAACATGTAAAATATAGAAATATTATAGATGTAGAGATTTTATGATAGCCAACTACATATAAACAGTACTTGTCAGAAAATAGCAAAATTTAATTGTTGTATTTAAAACCTGAGTAAATCTAAGTAGAAATCTCAATGTTTACAATGTTACAAGTTTATATAAGCATTATTTACTGACTAGTAAAAACTCAAAAAATAGTCAAATGCTTTAAATAGGCAACTATTGTTTAGTATAACTGCTTTTTATAATATTTCTTTAAAATTATAATATAATATATTTAGTAATCGCTTAACGAGCTTCAAACAATTTTTCATTAAATGCTTGATCTGAAGAATGACCAATGCAGTTGATGTAGAATCTGAAATTAGAAATAATCTAAATGTAAAAATATATCAAAAAGTATTATATACATACATTAAAAATATACATTTTTGTTATCAATAAAATATTAACTGGCTATTTTTATTTTTCAGTTTTAAATCTCGAAGGAAATAACTATATTTGATGTAGACGAATAGCCTTCATAAAAAAAATAGGAATAATGATATCATTTCATCATCTTGATGAAATATTTCTGTTAAAATGGTATACAATATGTATAATATACATCATACACAATTATGTGCCATTATCAATTTCATTACGAAATAACCTACTATTTTATATAAAATTATCATTTTTTTTAAAATATTTTTTATGAAGATTTGGACAGATTGCTGATTTTAGACAAATATAAATAAATAATAAATAAATATTAACCAACAATCACACCACATTAACCTAGCCCCGTGCTAATTTTGTAAGAACTTGTGTTACAGGTACTAGGAACGTAAATAAATTTAAGAAATTTGTATAAATACATATATACATAAATACACATCCATGACCCGGTGCACATCTATATTCGTCATACAAATATTAATATTGAAATATTTCAAATTTTTTTATTGCTTTTTTTTATCTTTAGTTAAAACTGAGCCCTCCTAAAGAAAGATCAATGTTGAAAGTAGAAATGCCAATTTATCTTACTTTTTGAAACATACACATGTCGTATGTGCTTTATGTTTTACCTAATTTAACAAATTGTTAAATGTAGATTTGTTATTCAACCAGCCATTAGAAAATTATATGTAAGTATAGCTTTATTCTTACCTAGAATTATTAGTTAGCGCGGTAGATACATGCACCAAGATCCTTAGGAGAAGAGGGTGTGGTGTAGCTATGAACCTCTTATGTCTGAAAATTCAATTAATTACAAGATTATTTCTTTGAAATTTAAACTTTTTAAATACAGTTTATAGTTTCTAATTTCGATTGGTTTAACAAAATAACAAATTAAAAATTATTAATTTAATTAGTGATAGGCTATAGGTGATTTTTATTATAAAATAATTTTCAAATCAAAATTTTTTTTTATTGACTCATTAATTGGTAAAAGTCTCAACTTTTATATAACATATAGAAGTTAAAAGGATTTGTCAATAATATTTATTTAAAATAATCTATTAATACAGGATTTTTATAAGAGAACCATCTAATGAAATACTTTGATATTAATAACAAAGTGATTTAAATAAATCAAATAAATGTTTCAACACACACACAGTCCCATGTTCCTAAGATAGGCAACTCAATGACCGTGTTTCTGGTAACAACTGACTGCTACAAATATATAACTTTTTTTAGTAAATATGCATATGAATATATAATATACAAATATTACACCCAGATTCAGGATGGGAATCGAACACACACCCTGGAGTATAATGCAACTGTGCCAAGAGACCAGTCGTTTATTATTTATCAATAATTTATTAATTATAATTTGTACAGGACAGAAACAATAAGACAGAAAAATAATGTGATTCTGAAAAATGATTGACTGCAGATTAAATCAAATTTTATCATACAACTAAAATAGTTAATTTTGAATGTTTTCATTTGTCAATGTGTTGTTTACCATGTTGTAGTCAAATATTGAAATAATAACTTCAAGATTGTATATGAATTAATTTAAGTTTTAAGGTCAACAGTCTGTTTAACACATATTGTACCAAACTGTAATACATCTGTATGTTTTGTACTATAATAATGATAAATTAAAAAAAAACACTCACTTTTTGTAAGTTACAGATAGTATTTTGAATGGTCACCTTCCTTATATATTAGTTACATCTTGAAGAACTGAAATAAAAATGTGAGTTTGGTAAATAAATGTAATTAATTTATCTTTTATCAACTGCGCTAATGTCAACTATAGTTTGTGGTAATCAAGATTTAAATACATAAAAAATGCTTGATAATCAAATACAAAATTCAATGTTTCTTATTTAAGAGTTTATAGATAAGATACATTATTGTACATACCTAAATGTTTCCTTTAAACTTATTATTATAATTGTAAAATTTATTTTTCATCTGTTAAGTGTTTACTTTGTTATTTAGACTTAAATTTATGCAATAGTCGATTAAGATGCATGTTTACTAATTACCAAAAAAAAAAAAAAAAAAAAAACTAAAGTACAAATTTTTTTAATACACATGAAGTCCTGTTTGGTGAGGTGATTATAATAAGCAAGTTACTAAGTACTGTACTGTATCAGCCTGTAAACAACCCACTGCTGAGCAAAGGCCTCTTCTCCATATAGAAAAAAGGGAAGATACTATGATACAATAAAATTATTGTATTTTGTTATAACCACATGTATATAAAAATATATTTAAATCATAAAGTTTTGAAACTTATGCAGCTTTTTGTAAGCAAATATAAATAGAAGTAGTAAAATGGCCAAACCAATATCAAGACTACAGAACTATTTATACTATACAACACATAACTTTAAAATGCTATTCATCCAGAATTATGCTAAGATAATAATACTAAAAATGTAAAAAAATCACCTTACCTCTATATAGTTTCTGATGGTTTCTTATTTTATGCTTTTAAGATGCGAAGAGGGAATTGCATCAATGGACTCATCTAATGGTACTCATCATGTTTAGCTGTCCATTCTCCTTGCTGTTGTAATAGTTTGGTCAAGTTATTATTTACTTACAATATATAATATCAAATTATTACTTAGATACTCCAATTGATGTGATTTTGCAATACACATACAAAGTTGTCAATGATAATTAAAAAATATCATCTTTAATTACTGTAGAAAATATTAATGCAAGTTAATTATTGATTATGTTTATATGTTTTATATGTTTAATATTTCAGTTTCTAACCTTACCTAACCTAACCTATATGTTATAGTGTTTTAGGTATTTTGTTTTTTTACACACCAATTCAGATCAACCAGATATTTGTTTAAAATAAATTAGATACAGGAGGCATGTGTACTTGAATAAATACACCTTTAATACCATACAGTGGTTTCAAGCAATGGATGAATTTCATAAAGATAAGATTCCAATGTTAAACAGAGGTGTATAATATACTAAACATAGTAAATAAATAGATAAAAGAAACTATGAAACTTTGAATAATGTGTTATTGTTAGGAATCAAAATATCTAAAGTATTATTTATTCTATGGAACAACAAGAAAAAGTATTTTTATACATGTGGTATTTCCGTATTTATATCAACGAAAAACTGTAAAGTGTTGTTTCACATGTATTTTTAACTGAATACATAAGAATAACGTACTTTTTTCATCAAAATAACTTAGTCACATACAAAATTAATAAATTTAAAGCCCATAATTAAAATTTAAAAAAAAAAAAACGTAAAATGTGTAAATATATTGTCAACAAGCAGTTTTCTTTTACCTAGTATAGTATCAACACGAGTCTTAGCAATAAAACAAAAGAACGAGCATCTAAACAAAGGTCTTCGGAGACTTTAAATGAATAACAAATTCGTAAACACCTACCGGTTGGAAGGAAAATGTTTGTTGTTTAATTAACTTTTTAAATAGCAAGTCAGCGGCCATTTTTGATTTTTTATCGAAGTGACGTATCGACATACTCTTTGACGTATCAATTTTTGATTTTGACAAACAATGCTACCAATTTTTACAGAAATTGAAAGTTGGTAGCCACACCTTACAAAATGACTGACGCTGCACTGGCGTCCAACGCGAATGCAGCCAGCATTGACATATTGGGTACGTTCGCGCGCCCTCTTCTAATTGATAATTTATCACTTTTATAGGAGCGCATGCGTACTTCATACTTTTTTATCTATGCATTCCACAGACCACATGCGCGCAAAACGGAAATGGAACATGCGCAATAGTTTTTTTATTTACCAGTTTTTAATAAAAATAATAAGTAGTGAATAAATGTAAGAAGATAATTTTGTTTTTTATCTTTTATGAACAATAGCAAACAATTATTTACTAAAGTTCGACAGTTAAATTCAGTTTTTGATTAAAGAAGTATCATTTCCGCGCATGTGGTCTGTGGAATGCATAGATAAAAAAGTATGAATTACTCATGCGCTCCTATAAAAGTGATGAATTATCAATTAGAAGAGTGCCCGCGAACGTACCCTTTATTTAACTAATCTGTGGCACAGAGCACAATGACAATACTAAATCTGTGGTAGACTGTTGGCTGTGACTGTTGGAAATTGTTGGAAATTGGCACGGAAATTGGAACTGGAAAACATCCACAGAGCATAGAAAACATCGTCAAGACAACATCAGCGTGGCGAGAAATTTTTAATTTACATTTGTGATTGTGACCTTTACCTCTATTTGTTCATTGTAGTTATTATATATTCTTTGGGGCTGAATATACAACGTAGGTAGAACTGTACTATTTTTATACTCTTTGAACTGTACTTACGCAAGTATGGAGGTATGTACTATGTTATTAATTTTAAAAATAATTGTTGTATCTCTTTCAATCTTCTTATTAATTAATTTTTTTTAGATTGAAATCTTAAGCGTTTCGGGCTCAAAACCGTTAGGTAAAATTCATGTAAATGAAGACGCTACTATAAGGGACGTAAAAGATAAAATACATCAAACCATTAAAAAATCATTATATCCTGACCGACAATCAATAAAATTAGAGGTTAAAGGGCGGTCTTTAAAAGATGAAACGACGTTGAAGTCTATAAATATTGATAATGGTGCGAAATTATATTTACATGATCTAGGACCACAAATTTCTTGGAAAAATGTGTTTTTAGCAGAATATGCTGGTCCACTATTTGTTTACTTGTGGGTATATCAGAGACCTTGGATTTTGTACGGAAGCGAATCAACTGAACCGGGAACTGTGGCGACGTATGTGTACAGTTTATTTTTTCATTTTTTGTATAATAAAAATCTCAGAAAGGAAAATTTACTTTAAGAAATAAATCTATTTATATAGAATTTGCTACTATATATATTATTTTGTTTAATTGATATAAAATTTTAAATATATTATTGATGGTTTCAGAATTGCAGCAGTTTGTTGGTCAATTCATTATGGTAAACGTCTACTTGAAACATTATTTGTCCATCGTTTCTCACACGGCACAATGCCTCTTCGGAACCTTTTCAAGAATTGCTCATACTATTGGTTGTTTGCACTGTACATCGCCTATCATATCAACCATCCACTTTACACTGCCCCATGCAGTACATGTGTCTATGTTGGCGTTGCAGGGTTTATGGTTAGTAATGACCATATTATTAATTAAAATAAATATAATTGTAATCTTGTTTAATATCAGGCTTTTTGTTGCTTACCTTGAGCAAGAATAAGTTATTAGTTAAGCTATAAACTTAATTTTAAATTTACAAAGCCGTGTTATAAAACAAAATTACTTCTTCGAAAAACTGATAAAAATATCTATATAAGTGACTGATATTTTATTATTGAGTTAGTTGAGTTATTATTTGAGAAACTATTTCTTTGATATTATAGATCTGTGAGCTGGGCAACTTTAGTATTCATGTTCTGCTGAAGAATCTTCGCCCACCAGGCACAAAAGTGAGGCGTATCCCGAAACCCGATGGCAATCCTTTCTCTCTACTCTTCAATTATGTTTCCTGTCCAAATTACACATATGAATTTGGATCTTGGCTATTCTTTACTATAATGACTAAATGTGCTCCTGGTAAGTTCTGTTAAATAATCGTCACTAAAATATTATCTAATTATTTATTTAGTTTCAAAATTATCTTATTAACTTCATCTAACATTAATACTAACAAATAAGTATTAGGAAGATTAATTAAATGCAACTTCTTGAAATAAAAACGAAATTCCTGCTTGGGATATTAATTATAATATATGTAATGATATTATATAAGTATGATAATATCGATCCTTAATTACTTCTATACTAAAGTTTAAATTTTTTGTTAAATGAAAAGTACTAAGTAATCTGTATACTTGTTTATTATTCAGTAAGTAAAATTTAATTCATGGCCTTTTCTTGACCTTGAATGTAATTAAGTAACATTGTTTATTTCGTTCGAAGAGTTTAAAATAATGTAAGTTGTTTATTACTACTTAAATATGGAACCTTATAATGTAAAAACTGAAGAAAAAAAATAATGATTAAACAATTTTACTAAAAGTACGCTAAAAATTAAATGCTTTACATATTTAACTGTAATATGTATAACCAATACATTTAAATGAGTTTTCAAGTGTGCAAGCATTTAATGCAGTGTTAGTTTTAATTGGCATAATTTATATATGTATATCGACGGTCCCTACATACATAAAGACAGTCATGTCAAAACCGAGGTTTACAGGAGAGCGTTATTTGTGTTCAAACCGCTCTAGAAATAATTCTATGTACAATTATAAATAATTTTTTTCTATGGTGTTTTATTAGCTTTAGGAACTTCATAATGTTATTTATAAATATTTTATTTTTTTATGTTTTCTTAAAAAAACTGATAGATGACTGTTTTGAATTTTAATAATCTGATGAAATTAAAGTCAGACATGTCTATCATACCTTTTTATACGCAGGAAATAAGAAAACAGTTTATAAAATAGAATCTAAATAAAATGTTTTATGAAAACGTAGAAATGTAATTGTAGAATTATAACTAAAAACACGCCACTAAATCTAAAAACATTAATATTTCACCTTTGAACAAGCATCGACTCGTCATACAAGACCGCGTTCGCACCGTGTGGCGCGCATTTTAAAACACCGTACAAAACGATAAGTATAAAAAAATACGCCATTTTTGACATGTCTCTATGTACGTAGGGACCATCTATATAGGTATAGTATGTTGTGTCACAAGGGACGAAAGTATGTGTGAAATTGGGTAAAGGATGTAGTACTCTCGTCCCATGTTGCTCATACTTCTTTTTTCTTACCTAGGCCAAAAGCTCGAGTTTTGTCCCTGTACAGTGGGGAAAAAAGTGTCACTTTTGTCCCGCTTCACAGGGACAAAACTCGAACTTTCGGCGGAGGTAGGAAAAAAAATATTTTTTCGCTGTCTTAAGATTTTCCAATGTACAAAGTCTTAAAATGCATAATAATGGTTCAAAACAACTCAGGAAATAAAAATATGTAAGTTTTTTTATTGTAAATTTCTCTTTTTCTGTTTCACAGCTGGAATATTCGCCATTGTTGGACTATATCAGATGTCAGTGTGGGCCCTAGGCAAGCATAGAAACTATAAGAAGGAGTTCCCTGACTACCCCAAAGGTCGGAAAGCTATTTTGCCATTCATTCTCTAAACAAAACATTGATGTTATGACAAGATTTTACAGTAAGACTCCTAGAACTTTCAACATAAGTTGAAATGTAGATAAACAGATTTTATTTTTTTTCTTATTTCAAACAATAATTGTGCTTAGACAGTTCTCTGGGTTGCCAAAAAGGGTTTTTAATATTTTGGTCTTATTGGGAGGTAAGGGAATTTTCAAATATAGCTTTAATATATAATTGCGCTTCTAATAGTTTTTGTTGAAACTTGAAACTGATAATTGTATAATTTTTTAGCAATTTAAAAAATTGATGTTTTGTTTGAATGTTGTGTAAATGGTTATTTATATAAGCAAAATAAAGGCATTTATTATTATTTTTTTCTATACTGGTACTTTTATTTAAAACATTTTTTATTTTTAAGCCTACTAAGAATCGCTGATATTTTAAATAAATTAAATTTAAATTCAAGATATATTTTATACAGGCTTGTACTAAGCACATTTAAATAATCATTCTATAAAGTGTTTTCAATTTGAATTGTGCAATTATACAATGATGCAATTAAAATTCAAACTACCAATTCAATAAGCTTGAGCAACTACAAAATCTTGCTACCCTGATTCAAATATATTTGCATTTGCAATTTGTTCATCGTGGGAATCAAACTCACGATCCTGTAGCGGAAAGCAAGGCCACTGGCAATGGGCTAGTAATTTTATATGGGTGGTCTGTAATAAATGCTTAATTACCACCCATAAGGCCTTACAACGGACGACTACTACACAATCTGTGTAACTATCATTAAGCTATGTCTTATAGCAGGGATGTCAAAGATACGGCCCGAATATATGGCCCTCTGCAAAATTGAGTATGACACCCCTGTCTTATAGTGTATCTATCTGTGGTATATAATAATTTATAAATAAAAAAATGTACATAACATATATATTTCAGAAAGGGATAAAGTCTGTGTTTTTTAATAATTATGCAAATCGAAGGTGAAATTTTGTTATATAATAAAAAGTCATTAAAATGTAAACTATTTATTTCAACTCTGCGTTATCGGGAGAGCTTTCTTCATCTCCGGCTTCATCTCCTTCCACGCACCTTGCCTTACTGAGAAGGCGTTCGTTTTCCTCTTTAAGAGCGACTATTATTTCTTCTCTTTCCTTAAATTTAAATTCAGTATTATAGTATGCTGTAGAATTGTTTATTGACTTCCATACAGGTACACGTTAAAAATAAAACGAATTTGACGTTAATTAAAAAATATAAAAAAGTCTACATATAGCGCAACCTCGAAAGTTATATCAAGGTTGCAGGTAGAAACAAAAATTCGAGAGGAACTTTTATTTTCTACAAAAAAATTAAACTAATAAATATATGTTATAATAAAAGAATATAATAACAGAATATAAACCTTCATTCATATTTAAAGGTCAGCTGGTTGTAAAAATAAAAATTGCATCTACATTTTTTATTTAACTGAGGCTATGTTGTTGACGCGAGTACATACACAATTTTCTTCCTTGTTGAATCGAGGTAAATTTAATTTCACTTAAATGTGTTTATAATTCAGTTATATTATATATTAAACTATTATAATTATTTCTTCTGCTATATTAAACTTTATAATTTAATTGTAAAAAAAAGTGTTAAAAGTAAAATACCTATTATACTGGAAACTTGTTAGAAATCAAACTAGTAATAAAACAATGTATACTTTTAACTATATTAATGAAACTTTTTTTTTCTGTTCATAAATAAATAAATATTTAAAAATATAATATAAATTTTAAATCCCTAATATTATAAATGTGAATGTAAGCGCTGTGAGTGTACACTTTCACGAAAAAACCAATCATCATGAAATTTTGTACACATTCTTGGAGGTATTAAAAGTAACATAGGATATTTTTTAATATTTTTTTTTTCTTACAAAAGAAAAAAAAGTTGTTTCAATATCAAAATCTAGCTACTTCAACGCCATCTAGCATTCCAGTAATTGATCCATTTCTATTGTATTTCTGATACTTATTTAATGAGAGCGAAGCCGCGGGTAAAAGCTAGTAGAATAATAAATTAAAAAAAAAGGTTTACCTCAATTTTCTGCCTATACTTTTCATCGATGTGTTCCCGGTCTTCCGTCACCCGCTTCAGCTTGGCGCGTGCAGTTGTTGGCGGAATGTATCGAGCCGTCAGACCGAGTATTGATTCCATTTGAAAGCATCTCGATCGTGTAGACTTGAGTTCAGTGCGCAGGTTGTTAATTTCTGTTAATAATGTGCAGTTCTCCTGTAAAACCATATTGATAATATTATTTGTTATTGCGTCCATTCTTTATATATAGGTACTGTTAGTTAGCAGAGAAGAGGACATCAGGTACCAATCAAAACACCAATTGCAAATTCATGCGACGTTTCGATCCTTTATTGGACCTTCATCAGGCATCTACAAAATTTTGTTTCACATGAATGAAAATTGTATGAACAGCCTTTCATTCGTATGAAATGAATGAAAGGCCGTATGAATTCAATTGGTGTTTTGATTGGTACCTGATATCCTCTTCCCTGCTAACTAACAGTATACCTACATATTGATAATTTTCTAGATAACGTCTTTACAAAAATATTTATGTACATGATATAACGTGTCCATATCGTAAATACACTTTACCAAGTGGATAATTTCTACAACCTGGCTTAAATCCTTTTTTATTAAACCTCGTGAGATTATTAACTATTAAAAAAATTATCCCATTAATATTTACATTCCATCCATTGCAACTATAAAATTATAAATAGCTCCTAATTGGTGAACAAAAAACATGGATTAGGTTAAATTATGATTAGGCGTTTTTAAGATACCAGAGGAAAATAATTCAAAATAAAAGATGTTTGAAGAAGTTTCGTATTAGTGCACAATGTGATTTTATCAATCAATCAATCAATTATAAATATATTAGAATTTTGAACATAAACATATTTAATTCAAAATCTATGACTTAACAATTACATAATTTGGCAGTTGACGAGACCAACAGACACTTGACAAGGGCTTTTTTATTTTATGTGTATTTTGTGTTGTCCGTCTGAGATTTTCATACATTAAATTAATGTATTACTTACATCCATTATCTTTCTAATGTCGCTTTTCGATCCATCCATCGACTTTGATAGATGTTGTTTTAGTGCGGCTACTTGCTTTTCAAGATGGTCGCGTTGTCGGTTGAATTCTCTAATAGCTTCGTCTTCTGCGATACGACTGCGTACAAAGTCTATGTCTTCTACATATTTTTGAAATAGAGCCTACAAAACCATAAGCCAGTTGTAAATAAAACCCATAAAAGTATAACGTAATTAACGTCAACAATCATACCTTAACGCTTAGCTTCAGCTGGGTCGGATCTTGAAAATTAGCAGTCATATTATGAAGATCAATTTTTATTTTCTTTAGAGTATTTTTTAAAGTCAAATTGCGATTGGTTTCATTTAGGAAATCTTTTTTCGCTGATGCAAGTTTTTCGTTTAATTGACTGATCTTGAGCTCTAAAACCAATAACATATATTTGAAAAGGAATATTCAATAACCTTTTTAAATGATCGAGCTAAAATACTTCGCATATGAATACATAACGCGTTATTTCTATACATGCATAAAGTGTTTTTAGATCGGTTTTCATGGTAAAGCTGTTACAGTAATTCGGTGCTTCAATTTACTACAATGTGGCAAAAATTACAACTAGGTATAGGATTACCGCGAAATGCTTTTTGCTTTAGAAGAGTTTCTAACGACACTTCCAGCTCTAGTATACGTATCTTTTTCTGTTTTATTTCGCGTTCTAAAGGCTCTATCTGTAGTCAAAATTAATTAAAAATGAAAGCGGCTGTAACTTATTGGCAAATGGCGTATCTAAAACTATGGCTACCCGAAAGCTTTCAATGCCAAATCATACCAAGATCATGTTTTGTATTCAACAATTTTAGTTCCTCATTTTCCATGTCGTCTATCTGAACTTTTAACTCCTGTATTGCTTGTTCCTTAGGTTCAATCTAGTACACATTATAAAATCACCAATGTTTTAAAAATACGTTATAACAATAGTGCCAATTATTATATTAAATATAATCCACGCATATACCTAAATATTTAATTTTACTAATTTATCGTTTAAATATATTAATATAAAAATATGGTTTAATTTATAAAAAAAACTAAAATTAAATTAAATAAAATTAAAAAATATATTAATATTGTGGTAAGAATTAAGAACAGTAAGGTAATCATCTTTATCCAGTGACGCGCGTATAAAATTATCATACATTCATTTTAAAGAAGAGATTATTAACTAATTAATGAATATTTAAAAAAAATTAACATTTAAAGGAATAATCGACTGACTTAAAAATAAATATATAAGAATTTCACCTGATTTTTTAATTCGGTTATTTTAAAATTTAACACGAATTTATATTTTTCTAATTCTTGCTTTTTTCTCTTTAATTCATATATTCTCTTTTCTTTATCCTGGATTGTGCCATCTCTTTCCGATATTTCTTTTTTTAAGTCTGCTACGTCTCGTTCAAGAGTCGATATTACTTTTTGAAATTGTTTGTGTTCGGCTAAAACAAATTGCATATTATAATAAAATTATAAAAATGTTAAAAAACACAAAGTTTATTAAAGTATTTCGTCACCCTTAAGTTGAGATACTTGATGTTTAAATTCATCAATTTCTTTATTCGCTGATATTAGCTTCTTCTTCATTAAACCTGTTTCTCCTTTTAATCTTACATTAGCATCTTTTTCCTCTTTTAATTGCACTTCATATGCAGTTCTTATTTCAATAATTTCACGGTCAGCATCTTCTTCGATAGAAGCTTTTATAGTTTCATGTTCTTTCCTTTCCATATCAGCTTGCTCTTGTAACTTTAACATGAATATCGTTTTATAAAATTATTCTTAATTACTCACTATAAAAAGAAAACCAAATCATATCCAACCTCTTGCAGCATCAGGTCTTTCTCTTCTAATCTCGCTTCAAACATATCATTAATTTGTCTCAAGGCTTGTCGCTTACTTTCTGCTAACTCTTCCAAACGCTGCTCATAATCTTTTCTCATGCGAGCCGTTTTATCTTCGAGACTCTATAAATTACATAAATTACTCAAATACAATAAATAAATATGTTTAAAATACACACACGGTCGACTGTCCCTAAGGTAGGCAACTTAATGCCTGTGTTTTAGATAACAACCGACTGATATAAAATATACATATAAATTATATATATATATATATATATATATATATATATATATATATATATATATATATATATATATATATATATATATATATATAAACATATATTACACCCAGACTCGGGGTGGGAATCGAACCCACAACCCTTGGAGCAGAAAACGGTCACTGCAAACTGCGCCAACGGGTCAGTCAAGAAAGTAAGAAGTATTATACTAAAATCGTTATAAATCTTACCTGATAGCGATCGTATTCACTTATGAGTCTTATATTAAAATCGGCCTCTAAAGATTGGAGGGTTCTTTCATGGCCTGATCGCAATTTGGCTATATCTTGTTGTATCATTCCAATTTCATGTGTGTGTTCATTTTCCATTTGCTAAAATATAAAATAAAAAAAGTTACAATAGTTTTCAATATATTAGGAGTCAATGCTCCTCCTCCTTTTTATTTCGTTTTAAAAAATACCTCATTCTTTTCTTTGAGTTCTTCAATAGCAGCACAATATCCTTCATGTACTTCTTTTAACTTTTCAGCTTGCGCGGCTTCAGCTTGACGCAGTTGATACGTATGTTCAGTTTCCAACTCACTCATTCTTGTACTGAGTAGCTAAATATTTGAAATAAAGTAATAAGTATAATACATATATAATAACAATACGTCAATCATAGCAATACATCATTATCAAACGTGTAAAATATTATAATAAACTAACGTTTATACTATTAATTTTTTCTTGCAAGTCTTTTTTACTAATCAAAATCTCTTTAGAATATGCAAAATCTTTATCGAGAGCTATCGCTCTACCATCAGCGTTCGTCAATCTCCACAAGCAGATAGAAGAATCTTCAGCCACGGACACCAAAGTCTGATCGTCGTACGACAAAGCGATACCAGTTACTTTTTTATTGTGCATGTGAAATTCTGTGAATATAGCTTTATCCAGGAGTGGCAATTGCACTGCAGTTACACCTCCTTCACCGCCAGTTATAAATAACATTAAATCAGAACGCGATAAAATTATAGTATCTAAAGCGCATCCAATCAATCCCATATTTCTACGTATCGTGTTCGAACCGATTTCTTTAATTTCTCCGTCACTTCCTACACCGTATGTAGTTTTTCCATTGCTGAAATTGTTATACAGATCTTATATTATTGGTAATTATTAATATTTTTAAGGTAACGAATATATTATCAAAATTAGAATAAAATAAAAAGTAAAAATTAAAAATGCCTTACCTATTAACTGCACATGCATTAAATTGATTTGTTTTCAGTATAACTTCACCAACCCTTTGCCCTGAAGACATATTCCATTCGTATACAGCTCCTTCTGTACCACACGAAACCAAAGTTAAATCTTGAGCTGACCACGCTAAACCTGTTATCTGAAACGAAAAACATTGCAATAGTCGGTAACGATTTTAGAATATCGAATTAAAGTTCGGTTCGGTAACGGTTTCTGGTAACGTATAACTTAAAAAGTAATACTTTGCGTATTAAAATAAAACTAAAATATGTATTTGGTCAGTCAAAATCAATAGTTGGTAAGTGACTTGTTGATTTTAAAAAAAAATTGACATCTTTTTAAAGACAAACAATAACCTGACCTAATCTGGTTTTAAAGTTATTCTTTCGATAAAAGAGTATACTGCACATTGATTAAGTTCTCGACTATTTGTTACAAGAAAAATATCTGTTAGTTGCATACATATTGTTAAAAAGATTTTACGGCTGATTGACTGAATACAGAAACAAAATGCCATTAAAGTATTAATAAAACATAATACTACCCTTCCATTATGACCCTTCAAATTAAAAACATTTTGAAAAGAAACTGACGAGAAAACTTGAATCACTTGACTATTAACGGCTGCGAAGAGATGCCCATTGGTGCTAAATTGCGCACGTTTACAATTTCTAATGGGGAATTCCCGCATAACTTCAAAATCATCAATGAGAACTACCATGAATCGCAACTTATCTGAAAATCCCACTATAGCGAAAAGGCCTAAAATAGTAAAAATATTTATTAATTTTAATGAATAGGTACTTGTATTTTTTTTTTCAAAATTTTAATATGTAAATACCAGTTGGGTGCAAGGATACGCAATGAATCTCTTCTTGGTAGAGTTTAATTAACTCTACGTCGTCTGTCATGTAATTCCATATACGTATACTTTTGTCCTGTTCACCAGACGTCATAAATATTGGTTTCCAAGCGCACATTGACAGAGAATTTATGCGACCATAATGCATTGCAGGACCTAGTTCTGTAAATGCTATTTCAGGATTCTAAAAATATTGCAAAAAAAAAGGTAACTATATAATTATAATGTTATATGAAAAAAACGTATTGTAAGATTTTGATATTTATTTTCAATTAATTTTAAAACTTAATCCAGAATGATTTCATTGACTTAGTCCTACGATGGACGAAAAAACGGGTAGCCCTTTGAAAACTCTATAAAAACGAAAATTTAAATTTTGTAACATTGGCATCTACGCTTAACCATTTTTAAATTTTGATTTATACGTTTCAAAATGAAATATAATCGAAACGAAAAAATTCGAAAATTCTAGATAATAATTTCCTTTTCTCGAATACCTGAAGCATATGTTGTCCAAACAACTTGACGTAGTAAAGTTGTTTTCTGAGTGTTGTGATAAGAAGCGTCTCTTGATTAGGATCTATCGTTATATGTTGTATGGCGTCAAGTGGCGACCATATTGGATGTTCTCGAGTATGTCTGCAAAATAGTATAATTACAAATAATATATTATAATATTAATAAACTGAACTGAAACGGCTTGTAAATTTTCGACTGCTAGGCAAATGTCTATTCTTTATATAGAAGAAAGTTAGAGTTCAATCCGCGACCTTACTCCACTGTGGGTTGGCAGATATAATACTAATAGTAATAATATTTTCAACTGAAAGAAAATTTACTTGTATGATTTCTTTGAGATTCGAAATAAGTTCCTCTTACGCCAATGATGTGGCGTCTCTTTCTCAAACATATGGACATACCCTTGTCCACAAGCATACGCAAATCCTGTAAATTTAAATATTTATTATATATATATTAAAATTAAAACTGGAAAATACTTAGCACTTGTTGTTAGTATTTAAAAAGTGTATCTTTATTATTATATTACAATTGTAATTGTCATTCTCTGACCTTGGTATTAAGTAGGAAACCTGTTTCACAAATTAATTATAAAATCATTTCGTAGAAACACCTTCAGCAATTAAATGAAGTAATATAAAAATAATGTATAGATAACGTGTTATGCATAGGACATTAGTTACCTTTAGCGAAGTTAATCAAACACGTGACAGGGTAGTTTTCTGATTCAAGAGGTCCTGTTTCACTACCAGCACCATCAGCACTGGATGTACTAGTTTTTTCTCCTTCAGCTGACCTATGGCATCAGTTTAATTGAAAAATTGTATTGTCGCAGTAAAACTTGAAGTGCAACTATTATAGTGTTAAGATTTTACATGTTTTAGAATTATTTTCGACACCACCTATTGCTTATATTATGTTGTACATTACAAGTATTAATACTTACTCTGTATCTACTTTTTTAAGCGACATCTCCATAACATCAGCGGCGCGGAATATACAGTTCTGACGAAGATCTCCGTTTTCTACTACCATAATGACTCCGTTATCCGTTCCAAACATAATACGATCAGACGTTAACCACATGCAACTGGTTATATTGATCTTTAAGGAAAATACCCATTAAATGATTGTGTGTCGTAATATTTACTTTATTATATTCTAACCAGAGCTAATGATGCTTTGAATCGATGCTGAGCGACAGACGTGGCAACGCTAAACGACACAAAGCGACGAAATTACGAGTATCAAATAAAAATTGCACCATTAATATACTGTTTGGTTGTATTGCGTCTCAACTCTCATTGTGTCGTGTGGATTCTTAGTTTTTTTTTTTTTTTTTTCTTGTCTTTGGCACTGGCAAGTGTGCTATGTTATAATTTTAAATATACATTTATATGGTATATAGTTAAATTTAATATATGTATGTACTTACGTTTTCAGCTTTACACCAGCCCCACTGACGCCATACTGTTTCGGAAACGTTCATAATACGAAAAGTGTATGGTCCTGTTATCACCACGAGAGTTGCATCGGTGGGATTACATTGCACCTAGTAAAGAAATGTAAAATAATTCATAACAGTTGTCATTTCATCAATATATTTTACAAAACAATACAAGTTACAAAGTGTAAAAAACTCTTACGCTTTCTACGATTCCCTGACCGCTCGGATTTTGTGCTTTTGCATGACTTTCTACTTTTCCTTTGTCCCAGTTATAATAATACAAATACCAATCTGGTTCTCCAGTTATTGCTACCAAATATTTCGAATCGTATGTGAATTGAATACATGCGAATTCACGAGCTGTTGAATTTTCGAATGGCACTGTTAGAATTTTACGTCTCTTGTACGTGTTAAGATCATAAATTGTAATTATTGGCTTTTGGCCTTCTTCAGCAATTTCATTAAGAGCCAACCAACGTCTGAAAAGAAATGACAATGACATTTTATTCTTATGTGTACTAATTTTATTGTATACTGCGATTTCGTTTGCAATTAATTGTCATCCCTTTCATTAAGTCTGTAAGGTAAAGTATGCAGATGAGCCGTCCATTTAAAGATTTTTGTACATTCCAGTTTATTTAGAAATTTCTGAACTAAGAAACCAAAGATCTTGAAATATTGACGGGACAATCTTTTAAATGTGTCCTTTGTAAAAAAATAAAAATGAATGAAATCGGACAGCCCTTTAATGAATTACAACAAACTATATATTTTGACTTTTATCTCCTCTCCCAAAAACAAACCGTACTGAATTTCCCAATAAAAAATATCCAGTATGGTACTCCTTAGTATGAACGCAAATCGCGCCAGTTTTGTTTAAATTCATACAGTAGTTTCGGCGTGATGGTAAAGTTAACAGACAGACAGACAAATACGAAAAAATACATTTTAACCTTCAGTATTCATATATTTCTACTGGCCTATTGACGCAGTTGGCAGTGATTCTGCTTTCGGCTTCAGGGTTGTGTGCTCGATTCCCGCACTAAGTCTGGGTATAATATATATTCAAAAAAATTTGTCTTATTTATATGAATGTTTATAAAAAATAAAAATAAAAACGTCGTCTGTTACCTAAAACACAGGCATTAAGTTGATTAGGAATACTAATCTTACCTTAGGAACAGACTACCGTGTGTGTATGTTAAATATATGTATATGTAAATAATATATCGATTATAGTAGAGTGCCTCCCGACAAAAAGATTTCATAATATCTTCAATGTACAGAATTTGACAGTAAATTTTTTGATTTGACTATCTGATACGTGCTCCTAGAGTTAATGTTTCACTGAGTATAATATTCAGTTCTCTGATAGATAATTTAAAAAGTAGTTTCTAAATTTAACGTTTTTGGAATATCTACTGATAAAGAGTTGTACGATTAAAAGGTTTACACTCATTAAATCGTTTTGAGGAACAAGAGCTGATAATGATGAGCAAAATTGAATGATGATGAGCATAATGAAATAAATAAATAATAATAAACAATAAATATTTTTGGCATACACACACTGAATGAATGAATGAATGAGCTGATAACGTTTACCTGTTGGGTGCCAAAACTAAAGATTTTATTGGTTTGTGCTTATCTTGAAGTCTGATAAATTTTTGTTTCTTCTGAATATGGTTATGGATCACTATTACACCTCCAGCTGGGTAGATAATTTCCGAATCCGTCATATAGTGAGCATTGTACCTAAAAAATTGTGAAAACTGACGGTTTTATTTTCGTTTTCTGCTCGTTGGTTTACCGAAAGTATTTGTTTTTCGACCTAGTTTTCGTTAACGTAAAAGAAAAGACTCCTCATATCTTGGAATGCATGTTATCAAGACTAACAGTAGATAGATCATTTACCCTCTAAATGATTACATACTTGTAATCTAAGATCAGGTGCCAATAACTTTGTTTAAAAATTTGTGTTGTATCAAACCTGTTGATAAAACATAAGCAAAACCCGCAAAAAAAAAATTAAAAAATCTAAACATAATTTGTTATTTTTATTACTAATAAAAAAATGAGTATTTTTTTATATTAACAGACCTCCTTTGCGGTTTCACTTGTGTTCAAATTTACTGGTACCTACTTTTCCGCTATAATGAGTTTTATATATATAAAACAGATAGTAACATGTATATATAATACCTAAATAATTCGATAATGTAAGTATAATACTTAAATTTATCATGGAGTACATTTTATTACTATTCAACAATATAACTATGCACTTACTGAATGTCAGTTCTTAGGCCATAAAATATTCGTGCGGATATATTTGGAGGTGTGTTGGCTGCCATTACCTTTATATAGTTAAGACAAACTTATTCATACACTAAAATTACTTTTTATCAGCGTTTCATTATTCAATATCTAAAAATATACATAGTACCCCAACCCTTAAGAGTAAATTGTTTATAGTTACTCTGGCAACTGAATTTTATTTGTGTACGTAATATTGATGTTCCAATTTTGTTTATGATCTTGAAATAAATAATGCCACAAAAAGTTATAATTAAAAAAAAAGTTATATATATTTAAAATACTTTTTTCTTTACGTATTGAAGTGTATATAAAAAATATTAAATGTATCTATATAAAATAATAACTCGCATATTTAATAATTTTTATTTTCATAATTACACAAATAAACAAAAAAGTTTAATAATTCGTAAGTTAAAAAATGCGCAACTCTTAGACATGAGTCGCCATTTATCTCCACTCTACCTGATTGGTGCTCAATGTCATCTTTAGTGGAGCATCCTCTTTGCAATTCCGAAGTAACGTGCCATTTCCTTCGTCTCTACCATATCAAGCCATTTAAAAAAAAGTGTATATTTTTCAATCATTCATTAATACAAAGAATATATTATATAATTACAACAATAATCATTACATACCAGTTACAAATTAAAAATATTAAAAAATTTTAATTTTTTTTATTACCAATATAATGAATAATATATTATTCTCAAAATGTAAAAAATGTAACTTTAGAAAGCCTATCGAGGGAAATTATAAGCCTTAACAGGTCAAGTTATGACTCATGGGAAGACAAGTACGGCCTTATAGTTATGTAGGTATTGAACCACAAGTTCAGTCGTCTAGTGATACAATACATAACTAATACCGTTATCCGTTTTACATTAAATGCGATATACGATAATATCAAATTGCCAAAAAATATTGAACAAATACATTATCAAACAAAATATGAAAACGTAAAATGAAGACAGACGTTATCGAGACAGGTGATATATAATTTAGCGTTGAAATTACATAGTAGGTATACTCATTATCTTTTTAATATGTTGTTATTAAGATCACATAAAAACCGTATTGTAAATACAATTAGTAAGAACGTGAACAAGAATTTCGTGTCTGCAATCTAGGCTTTGACACAGTTTTGATGTACTCGTTTCAAAAACTTAGGCTACTCAAATTAGACTTAAATTAGTGTATGTAAATTTAAGTATAGACGTTAAGAGTTAAAGTTAGAGTTAACTGACCTCCAATGAACTCTCAAATCCTCAATGATATGTTGCTAATTTATTTTTTATTTTTTTTTATTCTCGCATTTCTGAGGATTGTCTGGATAAAGTCTACTTAGGTATAAAAGTGTTTTTCTTTTATAAGTAAACGTAAACGTCTCACAATCAACGGCCCCAGTAGGATGTGAATTCTGAGTCGGGGGTCTGGAAACACACACAATACACAATACAAACGCCCAAACCACGACAAACATCTGTATGGCCTAAACAAATATTTGTCATGTGCGGCGATCGAAACCGCGACCGCTAGCGCATCAGCCAGTTGCTGTGACCACTGCGCCGACACGTCGTCTTTTAGTAATTAAATTGTCAGAGTTTCTATAGAACAATCCAATTTTTTTATACTGTATCTACCTATATTAGATACACTAGAAGGACTTTTTATGAAGAAAAATTTTAATACACAAGGACATATTAATATATACCTATATATAATATTTATTTTAAAATACATTAAATACATCCTTTTTAATTAAATATAAAGTCATTACTTCATCCAAGGTACGAAGCAGTGTTTTTTTTTTCTTACAAAACGAGGACTGCTAAATAATACTGAGTGTGAAGCGTTTATTATTATTTATTAGCGGCGATAACGATCTTTTGGTAAGGAAATCTAAGAATCCACAGTGGAACAGCGTGGCTGATTAAGTTAAAACCTTCATTATATAAGAGGCCATTGACCTGCAGTAAGATATTTACAGGTTGTTTCAGTTCACTTTAGTAATGAAATGAATCAGCCTGTAAACGACCTGCTGGACAAAGGCCTCTGTATAAGGTCGGATATCGTCCAGATAGAAACACACTGTTGTGGATGAGGATATATTTATTTTAGACCAGGACTTTACAATGACGTGACTTAATTTTTAACGTGCCGATTGCAGCGGCTAATGGACGACTAACTTTTACACTTAACAAAATACCTCACACTTATATTAAAAATTATACCGACATACAGATTATTAAATACATGCCAGGCTTAGAGCATAATTCGCCGTGCTGCTCTACTGCGGATTGACACATAATTTTCCCTATTGTGAGTAACGATCGCTGTTAAGTGTTAATGACAACAACCGGGACTGACGACTAGGTACGTGCTCCGAGGCACGATGCGGAGACCTACATGGACATAGACTCAGAAACAAATATTTGTAAAAATACAAATATCGGCCGCGAGCGGGAATAAGTAATGAAATATTATTAACAAATGAATTACATTAACACCTACAAGTGTAATGGGTCTCTGATTGATCGGAGCGAATCATAAGTTATATTACTAGGTATATTTGATTATAAGTCTAAAACAGATTTTATCGCGTTTATTTTAAAAAACTACAGTTTAACGATTTTTTTTATAAAATTATTTATTAATAAATTTAAATTTAAATAATATATAAGTAAATTTTTTATAATAAACGCGATAAAATCCATTTTAGACTTTTAATTAAATGAGTTAAATACGCGTAAACATAAGAGAACAGTTACTAGGTATATGTTTTTATATAAAATATAGTTGAAAAGACCAGCTCTTGAATCTTTAAATAAAACATTTTCTAATTTATAGTGAAACAATCAATAGCCATCAATATTTTATATAACATATAAATCACAATTTATTCTATTAATCGTATTTAAAATATTTTCAAGAGTAACCTGTCGTTTCTCTATTCAATAGAGTAGAGAATATATATAGTGTGTAATAAGACAGCACAAATAATATGATAACGTCCATTAATAAGTGGCCGAGTTAATGAATTGTCGATACCGAGTGTAATTGATGTCACAATCCAATTGATCTTATCCTGTTCCCAAACAAAGCTCCGTCAGAGACGAGAGACAAAAGATCTCTAATAAACTTGTCGCCAATGCAGGCTTATATAGATAAGTAAAAGCAAGGTGACTACCCTTTTCTATAGGTAGGTATATCTTAATTCTTAATAATTTAATTTTCTTAACCTCCTTTTATTATTTAAAATAAAAATGGATTTAACTTGATAAAAACAATACGATATGTTTTCTGGATTCGTTTTTATTTGTTGTATATTTAAAAAAACCCATCAATTCTGCAACAAATACCGATTAATAAGGTATGTAATAAAATAATTAGGTTGGTGCATATTTAGTGTATCGTTATCAGATAGTAGCTTTATCGGATTAATTTTATTTTACTCGTATTAGATACATAATATATACATATTGTAGTTATACTTAAAATTCCTAGTTTTAAACTGACTATTATTTGTAGTACGACTCGTCGAATTTTACAATAACTAAGTACATTAATATATTTTGTTTATTGCATAACTTATTTCGTAATACATTTTTTGTTCAATTATTTCGTTAGTTCTTTAAAACAATAAATGTGTTTACGTAAATAAGTTGAACGAACAAAAGAAGGCGATGACTAAGAAAATTTTATTTGAAGGCGCTCAGCCAATTCAACGAGTTACAACATATATGTACGTCAGTATAATTATTATTATAATATAACTACCTTCCTGGCCCGGCGTCGCACAGGTGCCGTGTACAAATGAAGCAAATGAGAAGTGTCTTTAACAAAATATTATAATATGAGTATAGTACTTTCAATACGTCTCTTTGTCTTGACAATAATAATAAACACAAAAAAGGCATCCAAACCAGTGAAAAAGCCATGTGATGTTTTATTTTCACATATACAGCAACTGAATATTATGAAAAAAATAACAATCATGTAGGTACGAATTTTAAGAAATAATGGAAAGGTCAC
Source organism: Euphydryas editha (assembly GCA_036937285.1). Classification (NCBI taxonomy): domain Eukaryota; kingdom Metazoa; phylum Arthropoda; class Insecta; order Lepidoptera; family Nymphalidae; genus Euphydryas; species Euphydryas editha. The sequence continues at coordinate 13,406,895 of JAUPFZ010000003.1, forward strand.
CGGGTCGTCCACTGCTCGATCAATATTTACGACACGGCATGTAATAGAATTTTAAGAAATTATATTGCGTGATAGAATTTGTAAGTTGTAACCGAATTGAAATGAATCGAATCTACCGGTAAACGTTCCATACTGGGCAAATACCTCTTCTCAATATAGGCAAAGGGTTGGAGCTTAATCCGAAACGCTGCTTCACTGCGGGTTGGTGGATATTTTCCCTACCATAAGTAACGATCGCCATCGGGTGTTTTATATATGGTGTGTGGTTGTTCATAACAACCGGGAACAACGACTTTACGTGCTCTCCGAAGCATGGTGGGGAGACCTACAAGGGCATATATATACCCAGACCACAAACAAATATTTGTACAGATACATAATTATATCTTACTAGAGCGGGAATCAAACCCGCGACCACTAGCGTTCAAGCGACTACTCGCACCAGTACACCAGAACGGTCCATAATTTATAAAATATCTATTATTTTATTTTGGATTATGGCAAAATAAAGTACCTGTATTTGATGACTTTAATACCTTTTCGCAGAAGAGTGAAACGCGTTAGTTTAAAAAATAAATGTTGGTATTTATTATTGATTGATGCGGAGATCCCTAAAAATATAAGCAGACTTAAAGCCAGCTACTCATGCATACTCACAGGTTCTCTTAATATGCTTGTGCTTAATCAGAAGACAATGTAAATATTCAGTAGTTAAACGATTACGTAATTCATGAAGTTGACATAGCAATCCTAATAAAATATTCCAAGGTGTGATATTTTCTGAAGTTTACTTGGCCTTCAATGCGTAGGAACGTTTTATATGCGTGACGTCATCGGAGTAAACAAGTACAGTTAACTACAGGAGACAAGTACATACTCATTACTCCTTTTTGAGTACAAACTTTTCTTAAAATTATAGTAGAAAACACGTCGCTCAAGTCAATAGCAACGTACTTATATACAATTTTCCACGATTCGTTTTTAATTCGTCATTATCAATTAGGTAACGTAGGTAATTAAAGTTCTGATGTGGAACGGATTTGCCTTCTCATTTGTTTAAAAATCGCTAAATGCACTGCATGCAAAGCACATTATATTAATCGTTTGTCTTACACGTTGCATCGGGCGCTTATATATGATAGCGGTATCGGCGAGTGCGCTGCCGCGCCGACGACAGTGTTTACTGTTTAGTGTAAAGTGTTTAGTGTTCCTTTGGCCGTGACGCCGAGCGCCGCGACGCTTCTTGTTACTCTCGTGGCTCTTCGCAAAATCAAACTCTGTGTAATTATCTCCCTTTGATAACGCTATACGCTGCGTTATCAGTCTGTGATAAGTTAACAGTGTGATACTAGATAAAAAAAAACGAAGTGGTCGACGCCTGTAATACAGTGTTCCTATGTATTATGTAAAACTCTGAAAGTCGAAGTTTCTCAACTAGTGGTGCAATTATGACGACGATGGCGGGATCTCGTAAGACGATCTCCATTCATGACTACCCCGAGCACCTGAATCCATTCCGGGAAGAGGATAATCACAATAAGATCAGGTTCTGGACAATTGGTCGGAGATTAAGCAGATCTAACAGCATTACATTTTCTGGAATAAAAGAACTAAAAAATTCTTGGTGAGTTAATTACTTTAATTTTTTACACAGGTTTTGTACGTAACAAACGTTTTTAATTTCCAGATACATCTTTATTTTTAAATTTATATCTTTAAATAAATTTAAAACCTTCAGTAAGAAGCGCTGTTGAATAAATTACTTATATTAGTAAATTGTACAGTTTAACGTATTGAGGTATAGATGTTGAATAAAAACTAAATGTTAACAAATTCTAGATCGGAATGTGTTATACCAGTGAGAACTACTCATAAGTGCTGAAGAATTTGCGGTCTCTACCACCACAAACTGAAATATCTCACGAACCACTTTCCTTTGCTAACTATAATTTTATCACAACTATTTCGGAAATTTAGTAATTTAGTTCTTTATTTATGTAGCCCTCATTGTGTTTTCGTAATACAATAAAACAACACAAAATATAGAGACTACAATCATTGTACAGTAAGAGTATTTCCACTTTGACACTCGGGATGTCTCGGTTTAAATCGTAAAGGTTTCTGTTTTCACATAGAATATATAAAATCCTAGATTTCACTTACATGAAATATTTAAATCCATGTAATATATTTTATTTGTAATTAATTTGTGTTTCTGTATTTTCTAATACTACCTTACAATAATTTAATATAGGCCATTACTAATTAGTAATTTAATCTCAAACTGTGTATATAATGATGTAATAATTAAACACAAGCCACATCTGTGTTATATTCATAGATCTATCATAAAAAATTACAGTTTGACAGGTGATTTACATTACTGTTTTAGAAGGTTTTAGAGAGTATAATATCCTAGTAGGAATTTTTTAATATTGAGCAGTGTATCTCGTGTCATTTGTAGTTCCGATCTCTCCCGATAATTGTCAAGAATTGCTGAGTGTTAAAGTGGAAATAATCGTAGTGAATCAATTTGTAAATGTTATTCGTAACTTATGTATAGATTTCTTATTTGTTAGTTTTGGTACTTTTTTTAAAGTATTTTAATAACAACCTATTATGTTCATAGTCATCTAAAAGTCGCCTGAGTAAAACAGATTGCTAGTTTACATATAAATATAGTACCTCATCATTATATATACATATTATTAAAGCATATTAACAATATTGTGTAGAAAAGATTTAACCTTCGGCATTAATATCACCCTTGTCTACATGACGATTGACGAGATTGATTATGATGTTAAAAATTCACAGCGTAAGATAAGTATATATATATATATATATATATATATATATATATATATATATACTGGCCTATCAACATACGCTCACCTTTATATAAGAACTTAATAACGTCGTGTTAACGTTTTACTCTACGTCATTACTTTTGATTTGTAAAAACATTTTCTGCTTATTTATTTATTATTTATTATATTAATAACTAGGAAGTTTGCCATGCGATGACCGGAACAGAAAAATATTTCCAAGCTCTGCCTTCTCGAGGTGTCTTAAAAGACGACTAAGGCCATAGTGGTGCAAACAATTGTATACCAACCAGTGATGGGCAGCACCGTCACCATATCATATATATATATATATATTTTTTTTTTTATGAAATTGCTGAATATTCAGCGGTGGACATTAAAAATTGTGCTGCGTTTAACACTAACCATAAAAATAATTTTAAGGACTACAAAATTTCCTAATTCTACTCAGACTACATAACTTCATAAGAAATTAAGTCCATCGTCTAGTTTTTTAAGGCTAAAGTTGTTGAAAATTAAGTAGTGTCAACTTTCCTAATTATATTACACCGTATACAAGTAACCAACAAGCCGTGCATGATGGCAGTGTGCAATGACTATGATATAGTCTAATAGCAGGAACAAAGGAAATAACAACTTAGAACCGATGTATGTTAGTTCAGTGTAAGGAAGTACGCGTTATGCAATTTGAGAAATGGCTAATGGCATCTTTTGCAATATGTACGGGCAAAGATGATCCACTTGTAATTAGAACGATTTCTTTATAATTAAAAATAAAGTTTACGTATGAGATGAATATTAAATGCAAAGAAGGTTGAACGAGTCACTGTCGGATGTTTATATTTAGTGTTGATGTCATATTATAACACTTTGTAAATAAATAAGGACTAACAATCAATTATTTACTATCAGTGACATCCTTGGCTTATATTTAAAGTTAAAAAAAACTTGATTTTTAAATAACTACACCATTGACCCGACCCGGGTGCGCTTGGTGTATGTATATGTACCTAAACCTTCCTCATGAATCACTCTATCTATTGGTGCAAAATGCATGAAAATTCGCGCAGTAGTTTTGAGTTTATCGCGAACAGACAGACAGACAGACGCGGCGGACGACTTTGTTTGTTTATAATATGTAGTGATTTCTCAAATATTATAAAATAATATATGAATGAGATATTAGTGATGCGATAAAAATCTATGGAAGATTTTATTATATTTTAATTTATATTGTGATTTTTTGTTGTTGTTTCTTAATTGACAGTTGTGTGAGATGATCATTTTCAATGATCAAACAATGGTCAAATGATGTAATATGATCACCTCCGGTAATAAATATACGAATATCAAAACGAGCCATAATTGGTTTGCTAGATTCGGAATGAATGATGATGGGAGAAGTAATAAAAATAGGGGATGAGGGAATATATATATGCCTTTATTATCGTACGTAGTGCAAACATGGTATTAATATTATGGAAATTTTTGTGTTTAATACTAACAACACGAGTTGCACTAAATTTGCTTTAATTTTGTATGTACGACATTTATAGCTAAAACCTTCCTGAATAAACAGGATACCCAACACGAAAAAACACACACCAAAAAAAAAAGAAAACATTATTTTAACTTATCTATCATTTTATCATTTTACACTTTTTAATTTTATCGTATTTTATTCGCATTTGTTTCATAAATTTTATTTATATTGGTTATTTATTTCACATTAATAACTTTAGATAAATCAAAGATATATTGATCAATTTAAATCAAATTTTTTATTTATAGAGATATACAATAACAGTTTTTTTCATAATATTTTTTATCTCTAATTCTATTATTTAAGTTAATTTATTATTATTTTAATATGCAATTTAATAATTACACCACAATACCTATTAAATTAGTTTTAGAAGATTAATCTCATCAATAATAATTCCATTTATGTCTTCTAATTTAACGAAATATGCAAGTTATTAATTAATAATACGAGTAAAATAATATATAATTTTGGTTAGTGGTGTCTCAAACGTCATTTTGTCGTCTCATACAATGTTTAATTAGTCTAGTAATATAAATAATATTTTATTCAAAAGTGTTTACCTACGTTTCTAAAACGCTACTTACGTCGGTTAAGTAAAAGTGTTAGTGTACGAGTAGTGTGGGTAGGTACCACCAGTGCCGGATTAACCAATAGGCAGAGTAGGCAATTGCCTAGGGGCCCCGCTTCCACTAGGGGCCCCATGCAAGCGACAAGAAGAAAAAAATGTTACTGGCACCGAGACTTTAACACCTTATGTCTCTGGATAGGCAACACATAAATGAGTTGCCTGGGCTAGTTCCAGGTAAACTAGTTATGTTCATGGGCGACGTTAACCACTTACCATCAGGTGGAACGTCTGCCACTTTGCCTATTCACTTAACATTTAAAAAAAAAAAAGTAAAAAAAAAAAGGGGCCCCGAGTATAGCATTGCCTAGTGTCCCTGACAGGGTTAATCCGGCTCTGGGTACCACATTGAAATTAAATATAAATCTCTAAAATTTCAAATATGACATCGTTCTATCGGTCATATCGGTTTATATATATATTTAAATAAGAACTATACTCTTTTATACAACGTGCGCAGGAGTCTGGACATGTCTTGGCATCAGTCCAAAAATTTCATTACAGGATCGGATCTGTTTATTTAATTACTTTCGCATATAATATTTATGACTAATGATTATCATATTACATTATGTATAAAGATATAAATAATTTACAGATCTTTTTAATTACGTAGTTTTTCATACCTACATGTTTCAACTCAGTCATAGAAATCACCGTTTCGTAATTATGTAATTTATTGACTTCCTCCACCGTACGGTAGTGGTGTTTTTTACATTTTATTATTTTTAATGAATACAAACTGTGGAAACCTAATACGACACCGCAAGTATTAAACACCAACTTCTGTGTTCATATTCCATTGTAAGTAGTTAGTTGTTAATGAATGTGAGCATAAACTACAAATACGTAAACAGGGCCGGGTTTAGTGTTGTGGGGGTCGGGATAATGGAGGAGTGGAGGCTCCTTGATCTGAAATTGTTTTTTTTTCTGAAAAAAAAGCAGAAAAAAAGAAGATAAAAAACAAAAAAAAAGACCGGTAAATATATTCTTGCCGGGTAAATATATTCCTAAAAAAAACGGTCATCACCTATTCCTACTCCTACAAAAAGGTCGTCCCAACTCCGGACCGCTCCAACTCGATTACCTTAGCTCTATTGTGGAAGCCCCTCTTTTGCGGATGTGGGGGCCCCTTTTTTCTGGATGTGGGGGCTCCTCTTATGTGGGGGCACAGGGCAGTTGCCCCGCTTGCCCTCCCCTAAATCCAGCCCTGTACGTAAATATTGTTATTTATGCTTTATTATATTATAAGCTGAAGAGTTCATTTTGTTTATTAGCCTGAACGCGTTCATTACGAAATGTTAGAATTTATAAGATCGAATGCGGATGAAACCCCGCGAATCCCCTAGTAGGTATATAAAACATGTAAAGAAAAATAAACCTTTTTCATTCCTGTATTTCTATAGCTTTCAGAAGATAATAAAATAGAGTAATACTTAGTTTGTTGTCTCCAATGATATAGAACATCATTGGTTGTCTCCTATAAATTCATCAATAGTTTTAACACCGTTCTAAACCAGTAGGTAATGGATTAATTTCTGTAGATCTTGGTCAATAAGTCGAAACACTCGCATAAAACTATAACTCATTCGGAAGAGAGATTATCATTAAAAACACACTATAATATCCAGTGCCGGATTAACCAATAGGCAGAGTAGGCAATTGCCTAGGGGCCCCGCTTCCACTAGGGGCCCCATGCAAGCGACAAGAACAAAAAAAAGTTACTGGCACCGAGACTTTAACACCTTATGTGTAGTGCGGGATTAGCCTATAAGCTATTTAAGCAATTGCTTAGGGCATCCCGTCTTGGGGGGCACCAGAGATGACATGACAGAGACGAAATCATGTTGTGTCGACTCCACGTAGCCACCCACCTTATTTTTTTTAGGTATTCGGATAGGGTACGGAGGAAAATGTCCATACTGAAGGGCGGATGACCTTTTTTTTTTTTTTTCGTTGTCCGAAAATGGAACCGATAACAATGGTACGTTACGACTTACCACTTACCATCAGGTGGAACGTCTGCCAGTTTGCCTATTCACTTAACATTAAAAACAAAAGTAAAAAAAAAGGGGCCCCGAGTGTAGCATTGCCTAGTGTCCCTGACAGGGTTAATCCGGCTCTGATAATATCGATGGCCAAAAAAAACCAGTCAATTTGGATATTTATTCGTTAATAAGTAAAAGTTGTTTATAAACACATCATACCCTACATCACAGATAATAAAAACAAAATTAGATCAAAATAAACTTATACAATCGCTAATTATAGGAACTATAGTCACATATGACTAACAAATTATGCCTAAAAGTCACATCATCATCGGTCTTTATTTATACATATTTCTGACGTTGCCGCTGATGTAAACAATGGCCATTATTTCCAATCACGTATCTGCTCATTGTGTCACATGATGTATAAATTAAGAACATTCCTACTTAAACTATTTTGTTATTATATTTCTAACAATTAAATTTTAAATTTTAAACATTAACTGCTTACAGTACTTACGTACAAAAGAAACTATACTAGTTAAGGCTCTTCTCGCGGCTTCAAAGGTTTTGTAATTTATGACTACGGTACCTACCGCTACTATGAGTCGTAGCGATACCTATATAGACAATGCAGCTTATGATAAAATCATTAAAATCGGTTCATCATCATCTCAGCAGTTTCAGAGTGTATAGAATAAAAAAAAGCAGACGAAAAATCTTACCTCTTGATAAATATAGTATGATATTAAAATAGATATATACGAGTGTACCTATGCTTTTTAAAATTTGTTTCTATTTTACACTATATTTTAAGAACTGGTTTCTAGCGACTATAAAATAATCACTTCGACTATAAATATGAAACAATCCAATCGACCACATCATAACTAACAACAATTTTAATTAGTCTAACGCTTTTCCTTTATATTGCTATTAAATATTAAATACAAATCAGTTTATGCCAATAGCCAAATATATTTTCTCATAATTACTTTAAAAAAAGTTAAGTATCTATTATAAATAACTTCAATATTAATTAAATATTTTAATGGTAATAACGGTTACTGTAAATTAAACTTAAAAGGCACGTATACCATCGTCAAGAGTATTTACTAGTCAATTATCAAAATCAAACTATTTATTACTATTTATATTCTTTTACATATAATATGTATCAAGGGTTAGCGTAAGGCATTTCGAAAATGAATTAATTTCTTTCGACTTAATATTACAAATACATTCATTTTACCAAAGCATAATTAGAAAATATTGTACATAAAAACTTGCTTTTAAAGATTCTAATCTCTATAAAAACGACATCAAACTCTATTGCTTGACTTTAAAAACAAAGCGGAAAACACGATTATGCATTTGGATAGTGACTTTGTTTTATACTACTTAATGATGATTATCATGATGATTTGAAATGTGATTATTCTATAAATTATTCTCAGGTTGAATACTTACAAATGGTTATAATACGTACATATACACAACACAAAGTTATATATTTGATGCATCTCCACAGAATCAGCTTGTTGATGTAAATAATTTTATAATAAAAATATTGTAAAATTATTTTCTTATTAAAGTTCATATTCGTTACATTTGATGTAAATCATAATAATAGATTTTACTTATTATCTAAGTTAGTACGGTTAATAAAATTTAAGTCACGTACCTTTTTTTTGGTAATTTCGTTAAAAATTGCCATTATGTATCATAAAAATATTAAATATTATATTATTATATTTGTTCAATTATTAAAATGTTCTCAATGTAGGTACTTATTGAAGTTATGAAAGGTCATAACTGAATATTATATACTAAAGAATATGTGTGTTTACTGTTTAAATCTATTGTATTTATATTTATTTTTAAATGAGCAGTTCTTTAATCTGAGAGTTTGATATGCTACAGTGTATTTCGAGCGCGGGTTCAGAGATAGATAATTAAATTCAACATACTTTTATTACAGAATAAACTACCTACACATTGATTGTTTACTACTACTGATTTTCATTTTGATTAATATTTTAATTTGCTTTTTATGTTTATTACAACCGTTTTTTTTTCTTCATATTATGTTTCGTTAAAAGGTATCAGCATATAGAGACTGCTAAGCTCCCTAAAACACATTCTATTTAAGCGCTCAATTAATATTCAATAAAAAATATACGTTATTTTAAAATTTAAAGTAATTTCATTACCAAATGATTAGTCAAAGTAAACTAACACTTTGTTTAAATGATGATATCATCAATGATAAACCAGATAGTATTAATCATATATAAAGAAAATTATGATAAAACAAAAATGCAAATATAAAGTAGGTCATTTGGATGCCCATCATTGTTTGTTTAGAGCATCTATAGTTCGTTAACACCACCTATTTTTCGAAGGTCGTAACCTCGCTAGATGCTAACGAATAAAGAGTTAAGAAACCTCATTTGTAGGTAGTCGAATCGCGATACACGATTAGTTTTTTTTTTTCTTGTAATTTTTACATATGAATAATCTTACCACTTGCTACCAATTTATCAATAAATGTATTAAGTAAATAACCCTGTCCTTACTTGCTTATAGGTACTAAGTACCAAAGTACAAAATCTAGTTTGAGTCTAATGAAGTGCTTTAATGATATCCATATCCGTATTCGTATCCGCGGATATCCGAGGGAGAAGAAAGATTCGTATCCGTATCCGTAACCACCCGTAACCGTTACTTTTTTTTGTGGATCTTTTACCTTATTAATTTTCAATATATAGAGGAAATTCCATACAACGGCGATTAGGTGGATGGTTAATGAAAAACTATTAAATTCCATTCAGATTATTTTTTTTATTTCTTAAAATCAAATTTTTAGCACATTTATATTGTAAACATTTATAATAGTGAGTTATCATACCAATAGTACATAGCTCAAAGGTACTAAATTAATTGTAGGTACCTAACACAAACTGTATCTATGCTGCCCAGTGTCACACTAAACTACAGGATGACTGGTAAATTACTATCAATATTTAAGGAGACTACTCGGTACATGATTCTCATTCGAATTATGTAAAAAAAAAACAGGTAAATATTAATAAACTTTTAAGTAAAGTTTCTCAACAATTATCCAATTATGTACGCGTCGTCTGGATATCCTAGCAGCTAGCTGCATTTCGACACAAAACAGGTAGTTTACTTACGTCCAAACGCCGGCACGTGTTAACAGGGTAGCAGGATAAACAAGCATGATACAATCCCCCTTAATACTTTAATCCTGGCTTAGGATAGGCAAAAATAGTAAGATATTTTACTCGTTTAAGCAACAAATTTGTTAACTAGGTAAATGATGTGAACTTTGGCAATTTTTAGATGTTAACAAGCGGCACAGTACAACACCTGTGCACGTGCCGCCGGCATGACTGTAGAGTGTCAACGCTTCATTTACTTGAATTGAAATTTATGAAAATTTGGTCAAAAATTAAGTACCTATTTTTTTTACATAATTCGAATGAGAATCATGTATTCTCGAGTATTCTCCTTAAATATTGATAGTAATTTACCAGTCATTTATTATTATTAGTTTATTTATTATTAGTCATTATACTAAGTACCAAAGTACAAAGTCTGCTTTGATTCTTTTTGCACAAAGTCATCAAATGAATCTTATATCTTTAAACGAGCAATTCTTGTATATATATAAATATATAATCTGAATCTCAGAAACGGCTCCAACGATTTTCATGAAATTTAGTATGCAGGGGGTTTTCGGGGCGATAAATCGATCTAGCTAGGATTTATTTTTAGAAAATGTCGTTTTATCCGTTTTTTCAGGCAATTAAAAAATGTCATTAGAATACGAAGGTAAATTTCGCTGTCATCGATAAGTTTGTAATAGCTAGGATGGGAACGGGCGGATTCGAGATCAGAAGATCCGGGTTCGAGTCTAGGTGTCTCCATACCAATTTTTTTTCCTTTTTCTTTTTCAAGTTTATTTTTTTGTGAAAAAAAATTTATTGAGAGCTCTTTTTATTTTTTATATTTTTTTAATTTAAATAACCAGTTCCTATTGTTTTATTATTATGTCGGTACGATCGAAAATATTATTCATATTTCATTAGTATGTAATTCGTTTCTAAATATAATTTAACCGAGCAAAGCTCGGTCATCCAGGTACTAATAATTAATTCGTTTAAAAATAATTCAATACATTTTACAACACTAATAAGTTTCTAATGAATGTAATGATATACTTAATTAGCTGTTGCCGCATTTGAAATTATCTTTGTCTTAAAAATTCTATAAAACTTTTATAACACTTTTATTTGTATCAAAAATAAGCTTTATAAACTAATCTAGCTTTAAAAAAATAATAAGTTTATATAAAAAAGTGCAGCATCTCTGCACAAGATTATGTAAATGACAAGGATGTAGATATAGATATCCACTAAATCAATTGGTAGCGATTGTCTTAGCTTCGATATGATTCTACCAGAGTTGGAAGATATTGCACATTTAATTACACACATAATTAACTTTTTTATTTCACAACGCCTTTCCATAATTCTGGAAGAAAGCTCTTGTCATACCGTTACTAAAAACTTCTAACCCTACTAGCCCTTCAAAGTTCTAGAATTCGTCGTTCATAATCAAATTTACACTCATCTCTCCTCTTACAACCTCACGTCCTTTGCAATCAGGCTTCCGTCTAACTCACAGCTCTGTTGAGGCACTGCTGAACGTGGCGGAGGATGTGCGGTATCTAATGGATGAAACCAAGCTCACAGCTATGATTATACTGGATGTTAGCAGTACCTTTAACTCTGTTGATTACGACATTCTTCTTAGTACTCTGCTCGCGGTTAATATCTCATTCACAGTTGTTGATTGGCTTCACTCATATCTTTCCGGGCGCCAGCACTGCGTGTTGCTCAATGACAATTCATCAGATTAGATGGAACTTATTGCTGTTGTTCCACAAGGCGATATATTATCTCCATTACTATTTTCTATCCTAGTAATAATTTTTCACGTGTTATCACTTCTCCCTTCCATCTGATATGTTTGTAGATGACCTACAAATATACCAACGCTTCGGATCGACTGAATTGCATGAGGCTCTTGAAAATTTAAATGATGTCCTTGCTGCAGTTCAGTTCTAGGCTGTCTTTTGGACTACTGGTTAATCCTGCTAAATAGCAAGCAATTATTATTGCAGCAGTCGATCAAGAAGCAGACTTTACTAGAAATTAGTCCCTAAAATTTGATACACACCCAATTCATTACTCTGATTTAGTTAGGAACTTGCAAAACATATAGCTAAATTTATAATGTGTGAGTTTTGTATAATAGTTTTTTTTAAAGGGTAATTTTTGAGTTTCTTGCCGATTTTCCTCAGCAGATTCTATATTCCAAATCAGTGGTAGCTTCACATTCACTACAGTTTGTTAATTTAACATATTACATAGGTACTCTGTGAAATGACGATTCAAAAGTGCTTATGAAGCCTAATTAAAGTAAGATATGTTTGGTATGATTTGAATAGATAAGTTGATTGAATTGAGGTAGAATCCTGGTAGGTACAGTTTATACATTGTAAAAGCCCTACTGGTAAAATTTCACGTTTAATTTCAATAATGTTAAAATTTTAAAATTAAATAAAATTATTATTTTTTAAATTCATTAGTGACAAAACCTGATATCAGTATAGTAGAAAATCAAAACAACCTTTATCTTCGTATAATTTAAATTCAATAAAATTTACAAAAGTTAAAATGTAGAAACCAAATAATTTATAGAAAAAAAAGTATTAGAATTATATCAAAGGGCCTGCAATGGGATAGAGGAAGAGTCAGAACTTAATCTTCTCTATGCGGGTTGGCAGATAGTGCGAATGTGTCATATTTGTCTTTTTTCGTTTTAGCGAATCTAATTCCACATTTCTGTGTAAACTTATGACACAGATACAAAAACAAAGAGGATCGAATTAAAATTGCAGTTACCGAGAATGCGTCATGGTTTTTATTATTAAAATAAAAAAAAGCAAACGAAAATATCACGGGTCATTCTGACCCAAACAAACTGGCGTTTAACGGAGATCTCGCTCGCAACCTATATCTCTTGTTAATTGTTAAAAACGTTCAGAAAATCGCATGTAAGTCTAAATAAATCCTGAAATATATGACAATAAGTATACAATATACGAGTAGGTACAGACGAGCAGAGACACGGTCTGGTTTGTTAAACTCTTGCCTAATCCCTAACCTTAATAAAAGAGAATGCTATACTAACTGTGAATAATACATTTTAAAATCTTTAGAAATCATATTATACATTATTAGCTGAATTATAATAATTTATCACTTAGGAACATGAATAATAAGCAAGATAGGTCCGCATCAAGGGTAATAATGTTGGTTCAAGAACAGGTCAAATCTCGATTTATCTACACGACCTAGGCGATTTAATATCAAACATTATGCATGCTGCTTAGTCTGTTTACGAATGTAAAATATTAACTACAAACAAGTAGGACAAGTAAACAGTATTTACGTTTATCTGTACTATTCCATTGACACTTCTTATCTGACTTACACGTACCTACATTACTTTCACACGTGTTAGGTATTATATTTTTAATTTCATTTGAAAAATATTTCCATTATTTACTAATCAAATATAGGTATAAATAATTAGATTAAAAATCTGGTAAGATATAATTTTAGATTAAAAGAAAATATGTTTGATTTTTCTGTCTTTTATAAAAATACACACAAATAATAAATTATATATGTATACGTACATACACACGATCGTCTGTTCCTAATGTAAGCAACTCTGTTTTAGGTAACAGCCGACTGATACAAGTTTTACATATATCTATATAAATAAATATACGTATTATATATTTATTACACCTAGACTCGGGGCAGGAATCGAACCTATTATAGCAGAAAGCAGTGTCACTGCCATCTCCACCAACAGGCCATTCTTATAAATTGTTACATTACAAAATAATCTCCACAAAGTATCTATAATACAAACTATGTTGTTATGATATTACTATGTAAGTGGCCACAAATAAGTCTTTATTCCGAAACAAATCCATATACTTACAACATATGTATGTATAATTGCCAACTGCCAAAGAAGGGTTATAAATATTTAATTTTTCACATTATGTCCACTACTAAAATGAATTTTCAATAAGAAATAGTAAAGGTAGGCGTGCGAACTGGTCGTTCATCCGTCCATCCGTCACGGCACAATTGTGACTGCTCAAGTGGTATCAAGTGCACTAAACTACCATTACTTTTGTCAGTGACCACTGCGCCTACAGACATCCGCTCACCGCAAAGATTCTTATATATACGTAACAATGGATATTTGACTCCCTAATATAATAATAAAATCATCATTATCTACCCACATAAGGTGCTCAATTAACGAATGATTTCAATAACATTTCTTTTGTCGAAGTGCAGATTCAGTCTTTATTTAAATATGTTTTTAAGTAAGACTAGCGGATGTAATACCGTGTCATTAGACGCGTAGGTAGGTTACTCATGTCATGTCTAGCATTTTATCAGGGCCGGCCTAAGGCGAAAATGGCGAGTTTGCAAGACTTATGTTAGGGATGTTCATGGAAAACATTATCGGTTTTTATTATCCATAATTATCCTGTGTCGGAAGTGTACACGAAAAAAAAAGGTCATCGTGACCCCCGTACCGATGTTTCTACCTCCAGGCGATACGTATTCCTAAAAGTTTATCGTGACCCCCGTACCGATGTTTCCACGTCCAGGCTATACGTACTCCTAAACAAAAGGTCATTACTAGTACATGAAAAATGCCCCTATGATGAAATTATGCCCCTTTTTATGCCCCAATTGTATGCCCTCCAAAAAGCTCGTGTGCGGTTGCATACCTCGCACACCGGGCAGGGCTTAGGCCGGCCCTGCATTTTATACAAGATAGCTTATTATACAAATCCGAATCTGACCAGTACAATTAAATTTTGACATCTGCAACCTATGATAGAAATGTATTCTTAAGTTTAGAACGACTTCATGTGGTTGTGACAAGAAACGGGATCTAAACTGTTAGTTTTTTCTTACAGAAAGAACATCTGAATGAAGACTTAAAGCAAATTTTAAATAAATAATTAAACCTTCCAGATTAGATAACAATTCATAAATCTTATGCATTCTTAACAATGAAGTCGGATCAGTAGTCATTATTTTTTTAGGTGGTGTAAAAGCGTGAATAATGATGTCGCCAAAACTTAAATAACTGTAATTAACTTTTAGTATTAACCAATACAATACAAGGATCTATAATATCATTGTATTTACAAAACATAAATTCACCGTTGCTAATTTGAGCTGCGATAGCTACTATCATACTCAGATATAACAAGTTTTTAACGGTCATTACCATACAATTGTAGAGTTTAAGCGAACAATGTTTTCTATACCTACAAGTAATAATCATTTCACGTGTCTCAACATTTCAGAATTTTGTAAAAATATTGCATACATTGCGTATACAATAGTAATGAACATAGAGACATACATAGGCTATCATTTTGAGAAATGTCTATCAAGATTCACAGTAATACATTGCTCGCGTTAATCAACCAATGTTGACACGCGTAAGGGAGATTTTTTTTCTTTCTTTTTTTTTGTAATTTTCTCTATATTTTATACTGACAAAAATATTTATATATAAAGGTTCTTCATATCTATATTTTTACAGTACACATCCCTCTTAGTAGAAATATGTACATATATAATCTCAGTAATGGTAACGTTAAGACAGAATAGGTTAAAGTCAGAGAGTGTTTTAAATGTTCTTAGCTCCATATTGCAAATAGTTGCAATGTAGTCAAAGAGACTGTTACTAATTGCTCAGAATAAAAAACTTAGCTGCGACTAATTCCTTATCATTTACCTACTTTAAATTGGGAAGGATTCCTTAGAATCCTTTAAAGAGATTACAATAAGTATGAATTCTGCATGCAAAAGAATCCCATATCCTAAATAATGCCTGAAACTATTGGTTATTATTTTGACTTATTTGTATTCATTTTGACGACCGTTCTGGTGTAGTGGTGCGAGTAGTCGCCTCAACGTCGCGCGACAACGGTCGCGGGTTCGATTCCCGCTCCTGACAGATATTTCTATTCATACGAATATTTGTTTCTGGTCTGGGTGTATGTCCTTGTAAAGCCCTCGGTCCCGATTGTTATCATAGACACCTGATAACGATCGTTACTCATGGTAGGGAAATTATCCGCCAACCCGCAGTGGAGTAGCGTGGTGGATTAAGCTTACAGGCTGATACAGTACAGTACAGTATTTATAAAAGTTTATTATTATTCAAATCGTTAGTGACCTTAACATAAATGTAATCTTATTTTTTGTCTAAATAATTTGACTGAGTGTACATATTTAGGGTTGTGACTTAGACCTAAATAGTAGTTACATATATGTTTTAAATTATATGTTTGATATATAAAATATATATTTTTCTTAACTACTTTTTTATATAATATATATTTCATTATAATATAAATAATGGCCCTAACAAACTTTCTAAATTTTCTGCTCTATCAATCCGTGGATATATTATTTGATTTCATTTTTGTAAACGGATATTACTCTATTTTCCAAGTTAAGCGACAGGAAATTTTAAGTTTTTAGATCGTAACGGAAAACACTTCATCTATACCTTAATATTGTGATGAGCGACAATTGTAATAAAATTATCAATGCAACGATATCTTATAATTACCTAATTAAATTTTATTTTATTTGTAGTGTATTTTTTACCTTTAATAAAACGACAGTTTAATCCAGTTAAAAGTACTTATACATACATTTTTAATTTTTAGAAAAATACTTGGTTATACCTACGAATGATTGTTAATTGCTATCGATTTCTTTAATTATATTGTTTATACCATATTATACAAAATATAGAATCTAATAATATTATTTTTTGGTTCTACGGTAATGGAGTTATCGATATAAATTTTATAAATAGCAATTTAAGAAATAGAAATATGAAACAGTTTAATGGACTGTTAATAATAAAATAATCAGAACGAAGTTATGTAATAAAGGTTCAGATAATTAATTATATATATTAATAAAAATTGATTAACTTTTCAGGTCTTTGCGGTCTTTTATGAGAAAAGGGAAGAAAGGAGAACAGGCGTCTTCACAAAGAAATAAAACTAACCAAGTTAATGGAGGCAACAGTCCTGTAGTGTTTAGGCGAGCTATACAATGTAAGATAATAATAATATATAATTTTACTTTTAAAAATTATAATACCTATATAAATTACTTTTTGTACATAGTTACATGTCATAAGGAGTGACAAAGTTATAATTATATAATTTGGTCGCTATGCAAGTGTGCAGTTGTTTTTGTACTTACTTTTTGTAATAATTGATAAAGTAAAAGTTGATTGAACTCATATCTATTGGCTACCATAACTTTGGCTTGGCTTGAAACTATATTTATATATTTATAATATCATCTCAATTTTGTTAGTGGTTTGACAAACAGATTGACAGAGTTTCTTTCGCATATAACAAAGACGAATATATATAAAAATGGGAGGCAATTACGCGGAATACAACAAAATTAATTTGCAAATTTTTATATAAATCTCAAATTAATATATGTTTTTTGACAATACTATTCATAATTGAGACACTTTCTTTCCATGTTTATACATAAATATTTTGCTACTATTATAATATGTTAGCCTTTAAACAATACATATTCCTTTTTATTAATAGATTCTTCGGTATCGTCGGGAGCCCGCAGCACTGTCGGGTCACCGGAGCGTGCGGACCGCTATGTTTACGGCGGTTCGGTGACGCCGCTGCCGCGTTCGCGGTTTCAAGAGCGCTTGCGCAACTCGCAACAAGAATTTAATTCGCTTAGGTAGGCATGATATGTTTTTATAAGGACGTTGAAATATAAATGTTACAATTTCATAATAATTACTTAAGCATTTACTTACTACTGAGTAGTTACACAAGTCGAGATAAATCAATACACGCCTGAATATTATCAATTACACATAAATATTTCAAAATTATGATTCAACCTACCATAGTACCTAGTAGTCATATATTCATAATCATAAATCTTGGATGCGTAAAACTGTAGGTACAATATAGACTGCATAGTACAATTAGACCTACATAAATATATAGTATAGTTAGCGATACCAGTTGCTAATAAAGTTTCAGATAGTTATCCGCCATATAATGGTATCCAACACATAAAAAAAATCCTCTGTTCACTCTACGAGTATCTGTCAGATATTTCTATTGGTAATCTGTGAAACCTCTTTTCTTTGTTTTAATTTCCTATGTTCATTGATATTAAAACCAACTAGATACAAACAGTAAAACCAAAGAGATTTTTCTTTCAATTTTATACATACAAAATAAGTACGAAGACTTTTTCTCTGACCTAGCTATTATAAAAATTGTATAATTACCTGCAACTTTGCGATACTGGTCAGATAAGTCGATGCTTGAAATTATTAAACTCTGAAGTAAATAAGGGTCGTAAATAGCCTTTAACCTATTTCAATAAATAGGCTTTCAGTGCAATAAGAATTTTTAAATCGGTTCGGTAGTTCATTTAATTAGCAATTTAAAAGAAATGAAAATCATGGTAACAGCAGGTAAATATTTTTATTATAACACTGTATCTTTCAGTGCCACACCCCGCATGGCACGTAGCGACATAATGGGCTCAAGGCTTAGCGTGGAGAGTACGAATCCTTTCGACGAAACACCCATACCACCCGTACGCGCCTCGCGGAGAAAGAAAAATCGTGCTCCGCCTCCGCCATCTACGTCGACTGCTGACGATTCGGTAATTAGTAATTAATTAAACATTATTGCTTTGCTCGTATAAGTCGCATTGTGATATTTTACATCTTATACCAATTCAATGATAAGGCGTAGAATGAAAAAGCGAAAAAATTTGAGTTGCGAGTGAATAAGTTACTTCTAGGTAAGCGTGCTCTATCCTAGACCGCATTTTCACTTAACATCAGATGAAATAGTGGTCAAACTAACTAAATTAATGGACATGTTGCCCGAGATGAGAGGTTCCGGAAGATGAAATAAGAATAGATTAATCTTAAAAACATCGATTTAAGATTTCTTTAAATGTCTTTTTTCATGAATTGTGGTTAAAAGTAATAAATCTAAAATAATCAGTTGGAATATGTTAATATGATAAATCTATTTTACAGATCAAAAGCGAAAACTTAGAACTGCGCATTACAGAACCCGATGATAGTAAGCCATCTATTAATCTAGAGGATGATATGGAAGAAATGAATTTAAAAGTTGAACTAAAAATAGTCGAAGATGAGGATAAAATAATTGATAAGAAGGAAATTGAAAGTAACGAAGTTCCTATCAAGGTTGATGAAAGTCATGAACCAGTTGCAGCTACAGAAACCAAAGAATTAAGGAACAACGGCGAGGACCAAATAAATAATGACCAATCAGTTGAACTTAGGTCAACATCTGAAGAAGACATTCTTTCACAAGTCTCCTTTCCTAAAATAGATATATCAAAATACCGAAGAAACTCTAGCGTTAATGAAGACGATATTAAACTGCGACGAGGAAATTTAGAAGATTTTCATACACTGGCCAATAAAAGGAGTAAAAGTTTAACAAATGCTCTAGACGGAAGCTACCTGGCTTATGATATAAATTTGAATGAAAACAAAACTTTCGATATAAACAGCAATGAGGAACCCCAAAAAGTCGTCTGTAAAGTATATAATGAATCGAGAAAGGAGAGTATAGACAATTCCCTATCGAGCACTGAAAAAGATTTTTTGGAGATTGATAAGGCAACAAGGGAATTAGAAAAGGAAATAAGTAAACTAAATTCGGCCTTAAACGAAGACGATTTAACTTTTGATAACAGTAGACTATCGGTATCTGAAATAAGGCAAAAATTTGATCGAAACGGTGCTAGTTCACCAAACCCAATACCAAAGCCTAGAAGAAGTCATTATGGCGAATCTACTTCTGTCAACGGTAATACATAAGTGATAATAATTTTTAAACAAAAAAACAATCAAAAAATCTTAATTCTTCATAATAATGTTTTTAAAACAAATATTTGGATCTCAGATGTTCAATATATATATGAAACTTGCAATATCTATATTACTATGTAAATAATAATACCAAATAATTAAAATTTGTTAGGACGAAAGTTTTAGAAAAATGAATATTCAGTATCGTATTTATTTCACGAAGTCATGAGTGTAAAAATAGGTGTTTTTTTACTCCAAATATAGCTGGTGTAAAAAAATTATATTGGTAATTGTATCAGCCTGTAAGCCAACCACTGCTGAGCGAAGGCCTCTTCTCCATATAGAAGAAGGGTTAGAGCTCAATCCCCCACGCTGCTCCACTGCAAGTTGGCGGATGATTTCCTTACCGTGAGTAACGATCGTTATCTATGATAACAACTGGGACCGACAGCTTTACGTGCTCTCCGAGGCACGGTGGGGAGACCCACAAGGAAATACACAAAGACCGAAAACAAATACATATTTTTACAAATACAAATATCTGTCCCAAGCGGGAATCGAACCTGCGACCGCCGGTGCGTGGTTTGAGGCGACTACTCGCACCACTACACCAGAACGGCCGTGGTGTAAAAAAATTCTATTGGTAAAAGTAATTAAAATATTCAGAGAGCAATAATTTTTATCACATAGTTATACAAGTTTGATAATGAATAAAATAATTTGAAAATCATCTAATATATCTATAGCTACTCGTAGCTACATATATTATGTACATGTGACTTTATGTTAATAGTATGTAATTGTAATTTTTATTAATATAATAATAAAGTAATATATTCTTAATTAAAATATAGTAGAACATCACGGTTACCTATTCCAAAAATATTTTGCCATAATAGGTATACATTAAGCTAAGGGTAAATTGTGATAAATGGTTCTAAGTAATATACCTATTACGTACATTTAGAAATTTAGAATCAAATACTTTTTAATTTCTAAACCGATAGTTATCATTGAAAAAATACTAAATGATATAATTATTTAGTTTTCTTTTATTTATTTTTCCTATTTAAATGTATTGTCCTTTGTGCAGTTGTGTAAGAACAAAAAAAAAAAAACTATTGGAAAGGTAAATTAACTTCTGGGCACTCTGGGAAAGTGCTGGATTCTGTAACCAATAAGACCCCTCTATCTTTAAGTACCCTGGGCCCCATTGGACATATAAGGATGTACATATGAAAATTCTTTCTATCAATAGAAAATTTTTATATTTTCTTTATTTATTTTTCTATTCACAAATAAAAATACATCAAAAATTAAATAGAAAAAACTAAATATATTTCAATTGTATACACCATGTTCTTGATTTTAAGAAATATGTTGATTTCATTTAAATATTGGCAAAAAATCACGTGTTTGTTTATTTGTTCCTTAATATAAAAAAAAATGATCTTAATCATAATTCACATAATATTTTTATAATATAAATGATCATAATATTTTTATTATATGATGATACAAATGATCTTTAACAGCAACATTGTGCAATTAGTTTATTTATAAAAATAGAATGTAACATTGGAACACCTATATTGTTAATCTGTTCAATATTAAATTATATAAAAAAAAATGAATTTTTATTTTTTGAAATAAAGATACATCTTGTAAAATTGTATTTTAATATACATGTTTTAATGTTTTAACATACACATAGGATTATCTGCTCCTAAGATGGGCAACTTAATGCCTCTGTTTTAGCCAGACAGCCGACTGATATATATTTTTTTTAAATAAATATATATTATACCCAGACTCGGGGGCGGGAATCGAACCAACATCCCTGTAGCCGAAAGCAGGGTCACAGCCAACTGCGCCAACGGGCCAGTCATGTATTTTAATAAATGTATAAAACTATAAATAGTAAACATAAATCAATTATGTAACAATTGTGATTTATAACTTAGCAACTCTCCGTTTCTTATATTTCACAAATCTTGGTAAGTTTGAGTTCACTGTGGTCACCAGCACCTTGTAGTCTTTAGGGAGTTTTTTCTGCTGTCTCGCCTGAAACAAAATTTATTTTTTAACTTGGCTTGATATGATACTTCTTTAATCAAAAACTGAATTTAACTGTCGAACTTTAGTAAATAATTGTTTGCTGTTGTTCATAAAAGATAATAAACAAATTTATCTTTTTACATTTATTAACTACTTATTATTTTTATTTAAAACTGACAAATAAAAAACTCCCATTTCAATTTCCGCGCATGTGGTCTGTGGAATGCATAGATAAAAAAGTGATGAAGTCAATTAGAAGAGGGCGCGCGAACGTACCCAAGGAAGATCAAAAGGGATGTTCAAAAAGTAACACCTCCCCTCAGAGTAAAAATTATAACATTTTACATTTCAATAGAATAAGTTTAAATATAAATTCCAAATATACATTATCAAAAGGGCATTTAAATAATTATTTATAAATCATCATTTTAGGAACGATCTTTAGTGCCATATAACGGAGTTCCTATCAAACTCGGCACTTTCCACATGGAAGAGCCTTCAAAAAGCTCTTTTAAAAAATTAATTTCATATTTGAATTGTTGCATTACATTTTTCATTTGAATGTGTTTAGAAAAATCTTGTACATTATAATAAAGTTCATATATAAAAGATGTTCCAAAATAGATTTATATTTAAATCAATGATGAGATAGATGTGCTCATATTAAAAATTTATTACATAATATACCAAAGACCTAACTGTTTTGTAAGATCTTCAATTAGACGATCACTGAAATTATCATTGGCTTTAATGTAAGTTAGAAGGAATAATATGAAGGAAAGATTATATACCTTGTTTCTTAATACTGGAACCAAAATTTCTAATTTTTCAACCAGTTTAACTTTTGCAGCTATTATATCAGTATTATCCTCTGAATACATGTCAATCAATGTATCAATAGCTTCTGCTAGAACCCAAACTTCATTTTCTTTATGAGCTTGTTCTAATATAAATTCTGTGATGCTACATATAACGTTAGAAGTAGTATCATTTAAGTCATTAACAAACAATAATGCTAAAATGCCAATCATCCTTATAAGATTTGACCGAATCTCAGGTGCCTCACAATTTTTTATTCCCGTAAACATTAGCTGTAAGAAACAAATTGTATTAAAATAAAATAAAAAGTGTGAATAAAATGTCCAACCGAAATAAATCAAAGCTAATATACATATTATATACGAATCAATAACTTAAAAATAAATTTACGCGAATTTTACTCATTTAATTAAGTCTTTATCGGATTTTATCGCGTTTATTAAGGGAATAATAAATATTAAGGGAAATAATTTAAAATATTGTTAAACTGTAGTTTTAATAAACGCGATAAAATCCGATATAGACTTTTAATTACATTAAAAATAAATGTGTAAATAAAAAAACAATTCCAATTAAATTAATTATTATAATATTATTAAATTTTTATATAAAATGTACCTCAATGTCTGACAATGCTAGGTCACTGAATAAATTACTCTCACTTGGTTTAACATTATTTAATAAAGTTATTCTATTTAAAGTAGCTCTCATAACAGCAGTCGCAGCTTCTAACAATTGTAGGTTTTCAGAACTTTGTTTAAAAACTAATTTTCCTGCCTCAACCCAAATTTTATAAATACCATTGATTCCACCCATTATTTCAAGTGGCAAACTTAATACAATGTTATTCATGCATAGAAAAGCTCTTGTTTGTAGGTTACATAATCTGAAAAAATAAACACATGTAATACATATTGACATAAAAATATATTTAATAAATATACATAAGGGATCGTTCATTAATCACGTGAGGATCGAAGGGGGGAGAGGGGTTCGTAAAAAACCACGAAATATCTCGGAGGGGGGGAGGTATTATGAGATATCACGTGTATTTATTTTTCGTAAATTTATATTGTTCAAATGATTTTTTTTTACACCTCCGTTTTTATATGCCTTATGCAAGTCAAAAACAACCAGCCATCTTAATGTCTGTCTGAACATTTTTATTACATTGCTTAATTTTTAAAAATTTAACAACAACATATATTAAAAAATTCCTAAACAAGTGTGAATGGGACTCACGCACGAAGGGTTCTGTACCATTATCTATAAAATCTGCAAAAAAATTGTCTGTTGTATGGAAACCCCCTTAAATATTGATTTTATTTTAATTTAATTATTTATTTTTAAAGTGAATAATATAACCCAATATTATGTGAATATTTCAAGCATCTACCTGTTAGTAGTAGTAGTGGTAGTGGTAGTGGGCTCAATTTTCCGCATTTAGACTCGCTTCTGGTCCATTATGCGTGAAAGAGGTCTGACTAATTTAGCCAGCCAAGCTCCTTCCAGAAGCTCAGAAGCCTCCTGGGGCGTTCACAGGCTTCTCGGAGTGTCCTTACTTCTTTAAGGATGTTTGCCCGGTGTGTGGCCACTCCCTCGCACTCCAGGATTACGTGGGCGGCTGTTTCTTCTGCAACTAGACATCCCCGGCAAAGAGGACTGTCCGTTGCATTCATAATGAAGAGTTGGTGGTTGAGTGCCATGTGACCGGTAATCGTACCAACAACTATTCTGATGTGTATACGGTTCAGACTGAGTAGTCGGCTCGACAGGTTTGGTGATACTTCAGTAAGTACCATTTTAGACTGTCTGCAGCCAGTTTGGTTTGCCCAACGGGCATTGTGAGCTTCACGTGTACGTTGTCTTACCCATGAGCGCAGTTGTCCAAATGGTAGCGGCAGTAAGATAGTTGGGCCAGCCACCTTTGTATTAGACCCCTGTCTCGCTAGCTCATCGGCGGCATCGTTCCCGTGTGATTCGCTATGCCCTTTAATCCATTGGAGGATTACCCTATTAAATGAGGCTAATCTTTCCAATGTTTGGTGACATTCGTAGATAAGACTAGAGTTAGTCGAAGAACTCCCTAGTGCTTTAAGTACGGCCATGCTGTCCGACAGAATACGGATATTATAATCCTTAATGTCTTTTGACAGGACGGCGGTAGCTGCATGGGTAATTGCAACACACTCACATTGAAATATGGAGCTGTGTTGGCCTAACGTTATTGACAATTTAATGTTAAGGTCTTGTGAGTACACTCCGGCACCAGTGCCAGACCCCATTTTGGAGCCATCCGTATAAATGCGGACTTCCCCTGTGCCGGACTGATCTCTTTCTGTCTCACAAAGTTGTATGTGGTATTTCCTTTCGAAAATGTGTTGTTTGGGAGTCCTATCACATGGAGCAGCAATTAGCGGTTCATAGCACAAAAGGCTGCTCCAAAGTTCATTGTGTGGACCTTCCTGGCTACACCACAGGCCCAAGTGTTTAAGCCTGATAGCTGACATGGCCGCTTCCTGCTGTATAAACAGATCGAGCGGTGCCAGACCAAGCATAACCTCAAGAGCAGCTGTGGGGGCAGTACGCATACATCCAGTGATCGCAGAGCATGCTATTCTCTGGAACCGTTGTAGCTTGTTTTTGACGGTGGTGAGTTCTGTCCTCTGCCACCAGGTTACCGCACCGTAGGTGATTATAGGCCTGACGATGGTTTTGTAAAGCCATGAAGTAATTTTAGGTGATAAGCCCCAGCTTTTGCCGAGCAGCCGTTTGCATTGGCAGAGAATTATGCTGGCTTTGTTGATTTTTGAGTCTAAGTGCCTGTTCCAAAGAAGTTTGTTATCCAGTATAACGCCGAGATATTTGACCTACTTGGTGAGGGCAAGACTGGTACCAAATAATTTAGGGAGTCTAAGGTTCCCTAAATTCCGTTTGTTAGTGAGCATCACAAGCTCTGTCTTTGCAGGGTTTACTGTTAGCTCGTGGTCCGTGCACCACTGTTCGACAACTCTTAATGCTGCCCTCATTCGGTCGCAAACTGCGCTTTCAAAGGGTCCGCTAATGAGTATCGTCAAATCGTCTGCATAGCCCACTGTGAGAAATTTGCGGTCGTTGAGCAAGGTGATCAGTTCATCGATCACTATGTTCCATAAGAGTGGGGATAAGACCCCTCCCTGCGGACATCCTCTCGCTACGACACCTCTTGTCGTTTCATTCACAGTGATTTGAATGGCCCTGTACTTTAGCATGTTGTCAATCCAACCGGCAACAGTGTTATTGACTCCATGCTTGTACAGGGCCCGGCTTATGCTGGTGAACTTAGTTTTGTCAAAGGCCCCTTCTGTATCGATAAAGGCGCCTAAGGTTGATATTTTGTGGTGGAGATTGCCCTCTATATAGGATATAACCTTGTGCAGGGCAGAGTCCGTTGATTTGCCTGTTGAGTAGGTGTGCTGGTTGGGATTCAGAGGTTGTTCAACTAGAGTTGTACTCCTCAGTTCCCTGTCTATTAACCTTTTCAACACTTTCAATAGAAAGGAGGTAAGGCTAATTAGGTCTGAATGATTTTGGTTGCGAGTAGTCTCCTTTGCCAGGTTTGGGTATGAAGACTACTTTGACTTCCCTCCATACTTTGGGAGTGTAGCGATATGCTAAGCAACTCCTGTATATGGAGACAAGGTGGTCTATTAGTTTCTTATCACTCCATCTAAGCAGGCCTGGAAAAATCCCATCCAGTCCCGCAGATTTATATGGTAGGAAACTGTTTATGGCCCATATTACTTTGTCATGGGTGATGATTTCCTTAGCGGTGTTCCAGTCAACCGTTTCCGGCGACGTCCTTAGTTCTTCTTCCCACGTCACTGTTTCTTTGATTTGGCATCCTGGGAAGTGTGTTGTTATTAACAGTTCTGAAGTTTCCAGGTCTGTTTCTGTATCTACATCTGCATCTACCTGTTGCTGTTATCAATATCGAGCAAAAACGAACACAAAATCATGTTTGTTGTATTAGAGCCTCCTTAAATATATATTTTTTTATTTTTATTGTTTTTTAGTATTTGTTGTTATAGCGGCAACAGAAATACATCATCTGTGTAAATTTCAAATGTCTAACTATCACTATCATCACACATATGCGTACAGAACCCTAAAAACATCACGATTATTGGACGATCTCTATGTATATTATTCATTTTCACATTATATTAATTGAATAATCTATGCATATAAAGGAGTTGGTCGACTGATTTATCATCATGAATTGACAAACGTGAAACAATTTGCAGTGGTTTCATCTTTGTCGATTTAAAATTCGGATCTGATTGTTTTTGTAATGTGTCTTCAATGGGGGTAAATGTAGTTATGCTTACAATATGAATGCAAGTGGAACACGTGGTTCGGCAAGTAACTATATAACACTATAATATACTGCGGCAGACTATAAATGAAAGCAAAGGAACTGCTAATATGTACACAAAATATATATTATTATATATTGTTTTTATATAAGAGTTAACTGTGTTGCTTACTTCCTAATAATTGATTTTGTCCCCTCATATTCTTGCAAAATCATTAGCACATTTTCTGGAGGCAATTGCGTCCGTGCCCATACTTTGTCAAATATCTCTAGTGCACTCAGAGCCTCTGTTACAGCTGGTGATAATCTGTCTTCTGGCCGGAAAACCTCTTCACCATTACTAGAGATATCTTCACTCGTTGGTTCATCATTTCCTATTTCGTCACTATCTGATGATTCTGCTGCTTCTGACGTATCGTCAGATTCTAAAAATAAAATATTGTACTTGTGTTAGTACAAATCACTTTATGTTATTAAATAAAAAAGAAGTACATTATTTAAAAATAATAATCTACATAAAATAATAAGTGCATTAAGAAAGTCAGTTTAACATAATCTATACATATAATAAATTTTCAACCAGCTGCTGTCTGTACATGAGAGATATTTAGGAAAAACTAATCATATTTGATAAGAGAAATAGAAGCCAAAAAATAATTTTAGTTTTTTTAAATGTATTTCTTTGTTTGTTCTGGCAAAACGCTAAATGTACAGTGCGAAATTTGATGTGGTTATCACAGTTGTGATCCTAGAGGTCTAACTTAAACTCTAGTGTGTTTCATCTTGATACACTGTCTAGAAGTGGAGTTATTACTTTATAAGCAATTGTAGTGAAATCATAACAAAATTGTGTTGTACACATCTACCATAGGTGAAACCATGGGGGCATAATTAGTAATTAATATATCAACTGTCCCTACGTATAGGTACTATTGAAACTGAAAAAAGGTACTTTACAGGAGAGCACTTTTAAGTTAATTTTGTGTACAAAATTGTCATTTATTTGTTAAGTATCGATATTATACTCATGAAAAATGTGGTTTAATATGTATTTTTCTTATTCTCTTTTTGAAGTGAAACTTCTTTATCGGGGTTGGAAAGATTTTTTCGTTACGCGCCATCTTGCGTTACGCGCCATCTTGTTCTTGATTATTGCGTATTTCAGTCGTTTTTCAATAAACACATGCGCAAGGAAGATTCCGAGTGGTAGTAGATGAAATCCTATATATATAAATAAATACTTAAACTAAATAAATCAAATATCAAATTTTGAATGCTAGAAAATGTGGCTCTCGCAGGGTTTTGAACTTGCAGCTCTCGAGCGATATACGAAATTCAATTCGCATTGGCAGCCACTGCGCTAGCAATCTCTAAGATTCTAGAGTGAAATTAAGTATCACTATATAGAAGTTTGCAGTTATTGTATGATGTATTCTATAGTGAGTAGGTAATTCGAATATAAATATGTCCGAACGCAAACACAGGACTCATATAATTACGATCGTATAAAAAGTAAACTGTTTTTATTATAAGTTTCACTTCTTACGAGTGTATGCTAGTACACGCAATTTAATTTTTTTTGTATGAAAACATATATAAAAAGGAGTTTCTTAGTGCAATAAAAAAAAAACGCAAATTTTCAGTTTCGATACTGTACATAGGGACAGTCGATATTTCTGTTACAACATACCTTCACAAGAACAGATGTTAGCAATTATTTCAATGGCAATCTGCTGTGACTCCAAAGTTCTTGAAACAGATTTTATTTTATTATCTAACAGCAGAGCTTCTTGCCCTTTAGGACCTACTACTTTTCCATCTCCATCACTTAATGGTACACTACTTGACAGTTCATTGCATACTAATCTATGATCTACAGACAATGTTTTTGCTAAAACTGTAAAGATTTGATTTAAAACATCTATTGGTAGACTAGCAATGTCCCCCCCACATATATTTATGATTATTCCTCCAGTAAGTGTTTTTATAAGCAAAGCAGGAGAGTCGCTGCTTTCTATTGACAGTAAGTCTCTCAGCTGCCTTTCTGAAGTAGAACTAACTTTTTTTATAGCTAATGGATTGTCTTCAACTATTACAAACAATAACTGCATAACAGCAATAACAAGTTCAACACCAAAGGTGGGAACGTCTAAATATCTTGGAACAATATCAAGAATTTTTGATTTTCCTACATATTTTACAGCTAAATCTGAAAATTAAGAAAACGGCATGAATAATGTCTTATGTCAATTATAAACATAGTTAAACCAACTATATATTTACATTTTCTTTACCTGAACTTTCACATAAGTTTAACAAGAGGTTTGTACATTGGACAAATGTATCAAATTCTTCATCTTTAGTTTTAGAGTCTAGATCTGGGGTCCAAGATTCTGTGTACTAAAAATAATATTTTATTGAAAAGTAAACCACACAGTAGGGTAAAAAAACGTGGAAAAAATAGTATTGTATTCATACCTGATGAAAATAAAAGACTAAAGGTGTCATAATATCGTTTTCCATTAACATACTGCATGCTTCAAGTGATATTGTAGAAAGATTTCTTAGAGAACCAGCAGCAGCATTCCTTACTGAACCAGCAGGATCAAGCAGAAGAGGCGCTACTATTTTGACTATTCCTTGATTGATCATTTGTTTTAAGCTCTCTGGACTTTCTATTAACATTGCAAAAGTTTGAAGACCACAATACTTTTCCTCTATATTAGCAGACTGAAATTATAAATAATGTTAAGATTGAATCCTATACGTAATATTAAAAGAATAAGTAATTTAAATTAAAAATAGTAATCAATCCTAACCTGAATTTGATCTATCATAGTTTGAATTACATTATCTTTAGAATCCACCGGGAGTTCTTCTTCGTCATTGTTGCTGGACGTCACGTTATTACTAACTTTATTTAGTTTACGTTTTCTTATTTTACCCATACCTATTGATATACACAAACAGCTTATTGTTAGAAACAAGAGCGCAAATTAAATTTCCTAACTCTACAGAAAGCATGTGTGCATGCTGTCAACTGTCAAGTGTCAAATGTCAATTGCTTTCAAAGATAAATAAGGGATAGCGATATATGGGTGAGGCACGTGAATTCGTAACACATATAACACACTGGAAAATTGTAGCACCTTTAAAGTATTATAAAGGTAATTTTACAACAGAAAACAAAATGTAGTGTAAAATTTATTAATTTAAAAAACGCTTCGAAAAACCTATTATAGGTAAGAAGTAATAAATATCGCATATAGTGCGTCTATAAAGTCATGAAATTAATTGAGGGCGCTACTAACTTATATGTAGCAACGCTGCAACGCTACACTGTATTACAATACTTGATCTATGACCCTATATAGCGTGACAAAACCGTCTTTGATACTTGCAACTATCAACTTGCATCTGTCAACTGTTTCTGTATTTCGCAAACTACCTACTAAACAACTGAATTAAATAAATAATACAAAAATCCTATTCTACAAGCTATAGATTGCATAAATAAGAGGTTAATAGTAAAACGTGAAACAATTAATCAAATATTTATATAGACAACTTTATAAAATAACAAAAACGAATAAAAAAATTAAATTACTCGGAATCCAAGCTGTAAAATTTAGGTACTCTATATCGGAAAAATGATCATCATGAAAATCTTTCAGATGGATGTCGCTATCACTGCTGTATCACTTTCTACTTGGATGATAATGTCATCTATATCTTTATATAGGGTTCTCCCTCGTTCAAAATAATCTTTTTTATATACTGGCAGCAATTTTTCCATGTTCAAGTTGTAATGCTACTAAAAGCTTCTTCCAACAATAGGTTGACGTCACAACATTGTGTGCAGAAACTTTTTTTTGCAATAGCCCAAATAACTTTTATTGGATTCAAATCACAGTGGTAAGGTGCCAGCCTTACCACTGTATGTCCATTCGCACCCAACATTTCATCAATTGCATAAATGGTTTGTGTTATTTAACCAACGTTAGTAAATTGGGTTTTCTGAGCCTCAGCCTCGGGTCAAATTAGCCAGAGTAGCCAGTTCTTAATTTCTTCAACTCTTGAACTTGTGGTAGGAGCTTTATTTGTAATCACAGAGTGATAAGGAGCATTGTCAAAAACAATAATACTGGGCTCATGGAGGTTTGGAATCAGTTTTTCAGTTATCTACTTCGTAAAATTGTGAGCATTTATTTCAGAATGATAATCTTCCATCTTCTTTTTGCCACTGAATATTAGCAAGCAATTAGGTACAAAACCCTTTTCACTTCCTACATGGACAATGATGTATCTTTTACCCTTCGACACATTCTGTTGCACTCCTTCAATGTTGATAAACTGGCAACATTTTTTGACTTTATATGATTCATAAATGTAACTTTCATCAATATAAATGATGTCTTTCTGTAATTCTACCAGCAAATCTCTGTTTTTCATTATGATATCTAAATATTCCTCCCTTTTTGCAGAAATATGTGTTTTTTCAATTAAAGCTGTTCTCATAGATTGACATTTTTTAAATGAAAAGCCTAAAGATTTTATTATCTTCCTCAAATGCTCTAGACTGCAGTCAAATTCCAACTCTGTCTTGGCTACTGCTTGTAATTTTCTCGGTGTAGGTACTTCTTTTTTCACAGTATAAAAAAAATGAATCTGTTGACGGAGAGCACACATAGTGAAATCATCCATTTCTTTTTTTGGACGGCCGCTTCTATGTTTTCCAGGAGTTCGAAATATACCGTCATTTTCTGATCCTTCGTTTGCGGTCCGCCGGACTGTACTTGCCGATAGTCCTAAAAAGAAATAAATAAAATTCGCTTAGTTTCGAAACAAACCTTAATTAACAAAATATCTAGTCAATCTGTTAATAGTTATTAGTTTTGTGATACAGAGTGACAGAAATGTGGATTTAGCTAGTTAACTAAAAATATAACTTTTCAAGTATCAAAAATAGATAGCAAAATTTGGTTCCTCTTCCTATCCTATATCTAATCTATTCCAATCTAAATCCTTATTACCATTAATAAAAAATAAATACTACACTACACAAAAAAATAAAATAAAAAAGGGGATAGGACCATATCTCTTTTGTATGAGACTGAAATATTATGTCGTTAAATTTTAAAACGTATTTTATATTTTTTGGTTAAACCAACTACTTCAGCATTGTAATTATGTTAAAATATAATATATACGATTAACAAAAATCTTTAAAAATGTTGTAAGATTTCTTAATGTCGTATTTATCTTTATTAGAATTTTTGTGAGCCTTAACCATTATATTCATGTTGGTGTAATACCGATATTGATGTCCAAAAAAGCAATACTTTATTACGAGTATAGTAATTAGAAATTTTAAAATCTTCATATAGATTTTTTATGAAGATATTGTAATGCCGTTTTTATATTTTATACAAAATACGTTTCGAAAATATTGGCTGTATAGACTAAATATCATTGTTTTTCTTCATATAACAAGATATTATTTAATCTCAGTTATTTAGCGTATGTATATACTTGGTTACGTAGATCATACGATAAGTTTTGAAATACTCGTAATATAAAAATGGAACGCATCTGTATTATATATATAAAAATAAAAAAAATAATAAAAAATATTTAAAAATAGAACGCAAGAAGCCAGGTTGCTGGCTTAAAATAAAAATTATGATGTTCCAGTCATTTAACTACCTAAAAATTTCTATTGTGGGGTCCCCTCTTTTGTGGAGGCCCGGGCAGTTGCCCCGATTGCCCTCCTACAATAAGCGTTAGGGAAGTCTACCCCATCTAGAACAACAGTTTTTATATGATTCAGTGAATTTAAAAAGGGCAAAACAAACATCGAAGATATCCATAGAAGTGGTCGCCCACAAACGGCAGTAACTACAGAAAATGAGTGGACTACTGAAATGATGGTGTGAGAAGACCCACGAATTACTTACTCGGACATCCAGAAGGTTCTTGACATTAGTTCGGGGAGCGTTAACATTATTTTGCATCGGCATTTTGAAGTGAGGAAGGTTTGCTGTCGTTGGATCCCGCGTTTGCTCTCAGACACTGATAAACAGACCCGTGTTGAATGGTGCCCCGTGCCACGGAATGCGCCTACGATTTGAAAAACGTCAAGTTGGGTTTCGGAAATCATCACAGGCGGCGAAACGTCAATTTGATATGATCCGGAAAATAAAAGACAGTCGTCAGTATGGGTCTTTTCAGAAGGAAAATTGCCGAAAAAAACTGGAAAGACCTCGTACGTTGGTAAAAAAAATGGTGGCTCGTTTTTTTTTTCGCAGCGGGCATCTGTCGACAACAATATTGGAAAATCATTGATCTGTTAACTCGGAACGGTATACAACAGTAAAATTGCCGAAAGTTTTCCAAGCTCTGCGTGAGAGGTGACCAAGAAATGGAGAATTCAGAACAAAGGCGTTTCTTGAGGAATTCGGTGTTGAAACCTTGCCCCATCCACCGTACAGTCATGATTTAGCTTCCTGTGATTTCTTTTTGTTCCCGATAATCAAGGAAAAAATAAAAGGGATTTTTTTTGTGTACTGAAGAGGCCGTGGCCGCCTACGAAGTCGCAATTTCAGACCTATCGCCCTACATCCTTCCTACCTATACTTCTATACCTCGCATAGAAATTCGAAAAAATGTAAAAAAAAAAGTTGGTAATATCTGGTATAGTTTTTTCTTGTCTCAAAACTTATCGAGTGACCTACGTAAATATGTATAGTAATTTGTATTGCTAGCATAAAGTTTCAGCCTTAGGGAAAAGATTTCTAGGATTTTATAATTCGTTCGCGGCTCTTTTGTCGACGCGTGGTAGGCGTCAACCATAATATTGCTTCTCATGCAGAGACCTTTCGTGCTCATTGATTAATTTTAAAAGATAGCTGCACTTTCGACACAAAACCGGTAGTTTAGCTACGTCCACATGCCGCCACGTGTTAACAGGGTAGCAAAAATCCTGGCTTAGGATGAGCAAAAATACTAAGATATTTTACTCGTTTAAGCAACAAATATGTTGACTAGGTAAATGATGTGAACTTTAGCAATTTTTAGATGTGAACAAGCGGCACAGTACAACACCTGTGCGCGCGCCGCCGGCATGACTGGAAGAGTGTCAACGCTTCGTTTATTTGAATTGAAGTTAATGGAAATTTGGTCAAAAATTAAGTACCTATTTTTTTTTACATAATTCGAATGAGAATAATGTACCGGTATTCTCCTTAAATATTGATAGTAATTCACCAGTTACCTGTATAAGTATTAAACAAAATGTCAAAGATATATTTTTTAATGTTTTGCTTAGGTACTTATATATTGCACATATTTAGGTACATAGGTACTTCAACTTCAGACATTGCGCGTTATTTGATAGCTTTTATATAACGAACTAAAATCCTGAGCGCTGTTACAAACTAAAAATAAGATAACAAAACTATCTAAATGCGAATTTATTAAAAATAAGATTGAAGTAATTAATTTTACTCAATTTTAGTAAAAATATAATAAACAATGTAGCTTTTATAATCTTAACATTAAGACTAAGAAATAAAAAAAATCTAAATTTAATTACAGCGGAAAGTTACATACATAGGTACATATAAAAAGAAGGGGTCGGCGCCTTTGAGTGACGACGTCCGCTTGCTTCATTTACATAATCATATGTTTCAAAATCCGGCTAAAAGCTTTGTAAGGTCGAATTTCATACTTAGTGTTATTTAGATATCAATGTTAATCATATTACCTATAGGTATTAGGTAGAAACTATAGTTGCGTTGAAGTTATTACACTTAACGTTAAAATTATAAAACTTTAAGTGGTATGAGCTTTTACTAGTCTTTCAGTTCTCGTGATTTGATTTTTTAGTATCTACTATTTTAATAAGAGTTAACTTTGAAAATTTATCTAAACCATATATCTAGAAGCCCCAAAGAAAAAAATATCTATGTGAAATTCATAACATTCTCATATCAAGTTCGAAAAGCGCTATATAAAGCTGACAGCTCATTAACGAATATTATTGATTTAGATTGAGAGATTTGAGAGATTAGACTGTGAAATAAAGGTGTAAGAATAGTACTGAAACATAAATAACAATGTAACATAGTAATTTGTATTTACTAAATATGGTGTCATTGGTTTATTGTTATTAAATGGAAAATGATAATGATAATTTTACGAGTATTAAGCAGATAATAATTTTTTTAAATGAAATACGTTCTATTAAAAAATCCCAAAAAGTGATCCATATACATATTTACTACAGCATTTATGTTATTCTCTCGATTATATAGACATTTAAGTGTTGTTTTTTTTTTGTAATAAAAGTAGAAATATATCTATGACATAAAGTGTTTATGACATATTTTAATATATACTTAATATGTTTGCAATTATGCCTGACGGAAAGCAAATATGAGGTCTAGAGATCGGTGTATGCTTGCGTATAAAATGCCTCTTCGCTCTGCGCTAGAAGATCCCCAACAAAAGTTTACGCCTACATAACGAATTGATAGCAATGCTCATGTTGTCTCATTTCTTTTTTGTGGTAGTATAGGTCAATAAATAATTAAACAAAACTATGTCAACAACAATTGAGAATATTTATTTTAAAATAAAATATATCAGCGTACAATTTTCAGAACTATAAAATTTTAAATTAGTCCTGAGTCCTGCACAAAAGCCTGCTCTAAAAACTCATGCATCTTTATTATTTGTATTATCTTATACCAAATCTTTTTGCAAACTGTAAAATATTTTGCGAGATTTTATTATATAAACATATACATAAAGGTAAACCAAGTAAAATAAAAAATATATAACTTTTTTTTGCTATTGTAAATCCCACGAAAAGAATACGCGAGCAAATTACATACTTTATAGAATCATAGGTGCAAAGGTATCTCATATACAATCCGGGTTCCCGGAATTTAAAACTCTATTTGAAGGGATTTTAGGGACTGACACTCCATTAATAAAAAAGGTTTTACACGCGATAACGCAACTGCTAGTAATGCGATTGTGAACCATTTGCACGGCAGGTAATGTATACGCCTTAGGCTCTCTATTTTATATACGCATACACATAATACACATACATACTCTGATTTTATTTTCAAGTTAATTATTATTAACATTTCGGCTTAACAACTTTTTTTTTTCATCGTGTGACTCATCCCGGGATTCTAATATCCATTTCTCTTACTTTTGCAATCCGATGATCGATGTAATCGTTTATTATTATACTAGTGATCGGCCCCAGCTTCGTATGGGTAATATCCAAAGACTTCTATGGTAGTATACGTAGAAGTCTTTGGTAATATCGCATCAAGTGAGTCCAGTCTTCGGTGTGAGCGCTTCAATTGATTATCGCTTTAGTTTTAATTTTACGATAACTCCTAAGATATTAATTTAAATATATGGCGTTATCATATTTGAATTAGTTAAATTGATAATGATTAATATTGTATCCATCTAAATAGCTTTTCAATTATAGTATTGTACCTAAAAGTTATTTTAAAAGTTAGAATAGATATAGTTATAGCACGCTATCCTTACAAGATAGATATATGCCATTGCGGACTTGTTTGTAGACTTATAAAAAAAAAGGAATATGCCACCTTACATTGTTTTGTTACATCTCAAAGAGATTAGGCAGCGTTTTTGATGAAAGCTTCCAGGAAGCTTGACGCATTCCGACAATTTCAACAATTATCGTCATTTTTCAATCAATTCACACAAAACCTTGACAGAACCTAGACACCTAAACTTTCCTCGTGAATCACTTTATCTATTGGTGAAAACCGCATGAAAGTCCGTTCAGAAGTTTTTTAATTTTTAGGATCGCTAACAGATAAACAGACACGGCTAGATACTTGTTTTATTGTAGTATGTAATGTAATAACATATTTATAGATGCATAAAATATTATACTTAAAAAATAGTGAATATGTATATTGAGTTCGTCGAAATCACAGATCAGAATATAAGGAATGCATAATGACGTCACTAAATGCAACTGGGGTGCGGCGCGGCGCCCGGTAGCCGCCTCTCAAGCTTTCTTCATAAATCAAAAAGTTGTTTTTGTATCTTATCGGCGGATTATAATCGGATGTGGCTACCGCTCTGCGGATCGGACCGCGGTATCTAACAAAGTTCTGATACATTAGCTATGTTTTCCTTTGCATTTGAAGAAGATAAAATAATTGCAATAGAAGTGTAAGACGACTATTGAACATAAACATTGTACCTACAAAATATATTTCTTCATAGACAAAATACTGATTTTTAATTTTATATCACATTAAATTATATTGTAGAACAATAACTTTATTTAAATCATGTGAAGCGGTAACAGTAAAAGACGTACTTTACGATGTGCATTACTGTATTATGTATTCATAGTTCATTTTCATTAGTGGAATAAACGCATTAAGAAATGGACGTGCCATATGCACGTCGGCGGCACGGCGTGTCAGCACATATACTTCGTCTAATTGCATCCCCGCGGAGTGATGGATGGACCGAACTTCACCCCTCTCACTCCGCGCCCCGCACACGTAACGACGAACCCCACAGGCACAAGGGTTGTTCCCAGAAATTCCATTATAAACCGACTCTCTCGTCTCGTTTCGTTTGACAATACACCGCCTGTTACAATTTGTGTTGCCTATTCGAATACCAGAACAAACGCAATTAGACTAAAAAATAAAAATAAGTATTATTTGTCTAGACAAAAAGCTACGGCTACTTTAATGTAAGGTTCTTACCTTATTATTATGTAATAAGGTATAATATGTATTATTATGTAATAATCAATATCTAAAATATATGAAAATTCCAAGATATTAAATATCATAGGTACCTACTCAAATACTCCAATAAAATGCCTAACGACGTTGCAAATTTATTGCGAATTTTCGTGAGAGAAATTCGATATAATAACAAAACGTTTAATGTCAAAATCTATATATCATTAACAAAATAAATAAAAACGAAATTGGATAAACTTCCGAAAAGTGGATACCGAATTTCGTCATGAAATTTGGTACAGACATTCCATTTGACTATCTAAGAGTCCCCTGAGAAGGATTTTTGGCACCTCGAATTTTTTTTCGAAATATTGAATTTTTTGAATACGCTGCTTAGCACGATCTATATAAGATTATAAAATTAATTTTATTATCTTATTATATATATTTTATTATAAATTTAAATTATATTTATAAAATTCGGTATCTACTTTTCGGAAGTACACCCAAGAAATTAATTTCAATTAATAAAACTGCCTGACTTAAAAGAAAAAAATTCAAATGTTTTATTTTAAAAAATATTTTAGCATTGTTCATGTTTGTGTAGGTACTTATACGTTACTTAAGTTCTCAAGTACTTGTATGGCTTCACATCGGTGGAATAAAGGGGTGTGTATGGATTACATACGTCGAAAGTAATCCATCTCTTCCGTTCAAAATAATGGAAAGGAAATTAAAAAAAGGTCAATATTTAGACAGAACTGATTATAATGCACACAACCGGACGCGATTGGGTTCGCCGTCGGCGCTAACAAAGTTAAAAAACAGGATGAGATTTTCGACGGAATCATGTTAAATCGTTTCTTCTCTAGATGTCAAAACAGTAATTTACAAAAAAAATACAGGATTCTTTTCACATCATTCGAATGCGATCGATTGAATCGAAAATCGAGCCAGTCCGCTCTCAATGCCGCTCCAATTTCGTAATGAATGGATTTCCAACATACTTCCGTAGCTCAATCTGAACCTTTTGTTAAGGTCTCCTTTTTAAGGTTCTGGAACATCGAATAAACATGATAGGCTCCGATGTGTGTTGTTATATATTGAATTTTTTTTTTTATTTAATGCTAAATTTCTTTTACATTTTAATCAAACATATTATTCGAAAAACAAAATAAATGAAGATTTTAAAGTCATGATTATGTTAAGATATTAAAATATTTTTCTTTTTGTATACGACATATATATAAGTCAGTCAGTCAGTGTATAATCTTTCTTTTCTTATGAATGAATGACACAATGTGCGATTTTGACTTGAACATGACTATTTTTTTTTTTCTAGAACTGCTAAACAAAGGGTCCGAAATGTTAAAATAAAGGCCTAATATGTCATATACTTAGTACAATAAAATTGCAAGCAATAATTTAGTACAAGTAAAGTTAGCCCACTTTGCTCTAATTATATGGTTTAATAGAAAAGTTAGGTAAATACAATCACTGGCTAAGGGTTAGTTTCCCACCCCATGGCGCCATATAGTCGCCTTGAAGCGATGGTATGTATATTCAATAGAATAAGCCAGTCGGTTATTATTCTTTGTTTGTTCCCTTAGTCATCCCTTATGTTAATTTTATTTTATGTATACCCATAACCTAGCGACGTTAAGATCTTGTAAAATTTTTATATAAGCTTTTCCACTTCGTTGTATAAACAATAAGCTTATACGTAATCGTAGACAGTTATTTTCTTTCTTCTATTTTCAACAACTATAATTCTTTCAAAGTTTACGTTTAAGCTGATAATATTTCTTCCTTTATTTACATTGAGGCAATGATTTCGGGCTTATTTAAACAAGTTGATAGATAAAATGCGATAGCGAAGCGGCGCTCTTGTCATAAGAAAGAAAAAAAAATAAATAAAGATATCCGGCTCTTAAATTGACTGTGTAACACCAGGGGTAGCTTTGCTAGAGCAAACATTTATGATACACTGAAATCAGACAGTTTACGAGTACATACAAAAAAATAAATAATAAAAGCGGGTTTATTTTATATGCTGAAAAAGAGTAAATGAAATACGACATGAAATACTGCACGTGCTTACTGGCTCCAAGAACACCGTATTGGATGTAATAGAAGCAGTCTGCTAAATAAATCAATTTCGATTTCCGAAGCCATTCCCCGCGGCTGATCGAGCTCCCTCGACTTCGCTCCCCCAATTTGTTTGCGGAAATTAGCAGAAAATCCACACATAGCTGAAATTGAAAGTATTGATTATAATGTAGTTCTAAATTATAATGACAAATTGAATACGTACCAGAAATACATCGAATTATTATACTTATTCTTGCATAAGGCTATAAAATGTTGGATATTGAAACTGTAGGTAAGTTGGACTCGTATGTAGGGTACATAATTACATTATATAAATTCACAAAACACGTCATACCTGTATAATATTAGTTATAGTAGCATATCATTATTGAATTTGTAATGAATATTCCATTTTAAAAAATATGTCATAAATTATACATCAAAATTGCATGTATAATTCATGTCATAGTTTTTTTTTTTTAAATTGTAGGTTAGGTCGTTTACAGTTAATGAAGTAAGACAGCAGCCATTTTTACCTTTATGTGTAACATACAGTTGTATCTTAAAAACAAGTAGGCTTTAGAATTAGAAATTCTCTAGTTCTAGAGTCTAGAAAGTCGCCTCTGTAAGATCGAACACATTCCCGTAGTGTTGCGGTACGCCATTCGGTACAAATTCAAACCAGTAATTTGAATATGGAAGGCGGCCAGACCCTGCTTCTACTAGCTCGTTAACGACGCCAACCCTATTCGGAAACAGTTTCTCGGATACCGATCGTTAAAAAAATTATACGATTTTGCTTAAATAACGAATTAAAAATGTGTTTTCCTGTAAAATATATTTCGGATATACCTACCTATGTAATTTCATTTTCTTGTAGAAAACCCGAGTTTCATCAATGTATTATTATTACATTTAACCTTATGTAACATAATTATGTACATACAGCTCTGCAAATAACAATACCATTATAACCACGGCCTTATTATAAGATTACAGATGTTGATGTTTTGTCTGTCACATAATCAATTAATCACAGCTAAATGTAAGCCGCAAGTTCCTAGAATGTCGGAAATAGCGCTTCCGAGTAACACTCAAATCCGATGTCTTGTCTCTCGCCTCATATTTTTTTTTATACTTAACATCTTTAAATAAATTCAACGAAACGTTATATTAACATCAATTTTCTAATCATGTTGTTAGTAATGAATTATTTAACATAAATATCTTACAATTAGTATAGGTACAACCTCATTACATAATACTAAATTTAGATTTAAAATATATTTATAATAACCAAAGACTTCTATGTACTTAGTATACACAAAAGTATTTGATAATAACATGAAAAATGTAAAGAATTACAAAACCATAAAAATGACCTTCATTCAAAACAATGTTCATAGTGACAGCCATGTTAAATCTAAAATGATCGACTTTTGCCAGTTGCGTTTGAATATTTCTACAATTCGGTACACTAAAAAGCGGCAGGTGTGCATGGTAACTGGAGAGCGGGATCTTCGCTCTTCGGACCTTTGCGGCATCGTCGACAACGTGCGCGGCGAGATCAAAGAGCAAAGCCGCGAGGGTCGACGCACGCGGCTCTCGATTCTCGATCGTCCCGCGCCCCGCACTTCTTGCCCACGTTTATACAACAATATCTACGGTAACCACGGTTCGATTCGTTCCCTCGACCCGTCCGATCGGCGTCGGCGCGCGCAAAATACGCTCAAAGGAAACTTTACCATCTTTGAACCGGTTATTGTTTACAAACGGCCAACTATAATGGCCGTAAATTGTTCGGATCAAATATCCTAGCATTCTACGAAATTTATTTCTTCCGCACTTCTTGTCATTGCGAAGTAAAGTACTTATGAATCCTATAGCAGTCCCAGGACATATTTTTAATCGTAAGATATTAAAAGTTAAAACCTCTTTTATAAACTAATACATCTCGAAAATACAATTCTATTTATTTACTCTATCTTCTAACAAAATTACGTAGAAAATATATTTATTTACTTTTTTGTGATAAGATTACTGTCATAACAATAATATGTACAAATAATTTGACTGGTCCGTTTACGCAGTTTGTTCGATTTCCACCACGACTCACGAGTCTTGATGTAATATTTGTATAATATGTTTTTACTAAAAATATATTTACGTAAGTATATGAGTCGACTGTTACCTAAAACACAGGCATTAAGCTGCCTACCTTAGGAGTAGACGACCGCGTGTGTATGTTAAAAATATATTATACTAGCTTCTGCCCGCGGCTTCACCCGCGTGGATGTCGGTTATCGCGACTAAAAAAAATTCTATGTTACTTCTAATACCTCCAGGAATATTTGTACAAAGTTTTATGATGATCGGTTAAGTAGTTTAAACGTGAAAGCGTAACAAACAAACGTACATTTCACATTTATAATATAAATAAAAGTAGGGATTATTATTATAATATAATACGGACCATGCGATTCACTATATTTAGATACGTACAAAATAATGAGCTTTAAAGGCTTATAGTACAACATATTCTGCCTTATTGCCTTTCCTTACAATTATTTTTACCTTTACCTTTTGTAAAATTTTCGGACCA
Organism: Euphydryas editha; assembly: GCA_036937285.1. NCBI lineage: Eukaryota > Metazoa > Arthropoda > Insecta > Lepidoptera > Nymphalidae > Euphydryas > Euphydryas editha. The sequence continues at coordinate 13,449,679 of JAUPFZ010000003.1, forward strand.
ACGCCCGCGCAGCATCAATTTATTGGATTCTTTATCTATCGTTTACTGGATCATCATGCGATCGTATTTTTTATTTTAATCATATTAATGTAATAATAAATTTTCTGCTGGTTTTTGTTTTACGTACGTAATCTAAGCACTCGTAAAAAACTCCGTCCGAATATTTAGTATCCCTATACGGTAAATTGAAATGTCGTTAACGTGATAAAACATAATGTAGAGTCGTTTTCGTCTCTATATATAACTAAAACAAAACGTTTTATTATAAACAAAATATATTATTTCATAACGGATACAGAAATAGTCGAAATAAAATAGTTAACTTTACATTTTAATTATATATTTATATATCCAAATATTTTGTAATAATAGTTACCTAATTGTGGCTATAATTTATATGTTACTTTTAGATTGAAAAGTACAATGTAGATGGACGACCTTTATAAATAAATAAATATGTTTAACACACACACAAGGTCGTCTGTTCCTAAGGTAGGCAACTTAATGGCTGTGCTTTAGGTAACAGCCGACTGATATACTTTTTTTTTTGTTTAAATAAATATACATATAAATAATACATATATAAATAAATATATATTACACCCAGACTCCGGACGGGAATCGAACCCACAGCCCTTGGAGCAGAAAACAAGGTCACTGCAAACTGCGCCAACGGGTCAGTCATAATTTTAACAACATAAATAATATCTACATTCAAATTGTATTTTATTTAATTTTGTAAGTTATTTTTACTCGTGTAAAGAAAAAAATACAAATAAACCACTTTAAAAAAAAAAACTTAAAATATCATAATTATATATAATAAATACTAACACTAGACAAGTTGCAATTGAGTAAAAACCGGGCTTAAAAATAAACGAAAAAGATACCTAATTATGGTCGCAATTTTCGTGCATATACCTATCAATGAGCAGGTTATGCCTAACCGATTAATAGCTAACCGTAACCAATAGGTATCTACGGAGGTACATATCACTAAAGCCCAGCACAATGGATTGAATTAATTACCAGCGCAAGACTTGGCGGGCGCGCCACTCACTGTCTTTACAACATAATTTGCACTTCGAGCGGTGTGATCAAAGCTACGGCCGTTCGATGGCGGCCCCTTTGATCGTGACGGGCCTTTGAAAGCCGCGCCGCCGACCGCCTCCGCAGGGCATGTCACGAAATAGTCAATTTTGGACGACTGTTTTTAACGTAAATGTTAACAGTTTTATAATATTTATTGTTACCTTTATGTATGTTATATATCTTGGCTACATCAGTTTTTATTTCAAACATGATTTACGTTCCTGATAAAAATTAATTGTATATAATATGTAGGTTAAGATATTTTTATACGTTTGTGTATACTGTCATAAATTATTACAAACTGACGTATAAAATTTGATTTTTTTGGAAGTAGGTTTAAAATACATAGTATCGTACTAAAAATTTGTTGAAACAATTATGAACGCGCTAATCACAGAAGTCCTTTATTGTTGATTTTGTTTGAGAAATCCTACATTTTAAATTTTACTAACGTTAGCCTATTTAGAGACTGTAAAATTGTAAATTATTCCATGAATAATATATACATAAAATCATATGTGCGGAGCAGTAATTGTGTAATACTTCAATCAATACGATAAATAGTGAAATTTCGACGCAAATAAAAACCACGAGTAAAATTTAAAAAATCTGGCAAAGTGCAAGTTATACTTGCACACGATGATTTATGTGTCACAGTATTTACCACTGAATTTTTTTAAGCTAAAAACTCTAAAATACTTAAAAAACTAAAACATAAAAGTATAAAATTTTTTCATCAATGTTTTCTTAATATGACGTTATCACGTAAAATTATCTTCCGTAATCGAATTTACAGACAACCAATTTTTTTGCGAGTATTGTAAAAGTATGAAGTCGAGTATGGAAATCTAGTCCTGTCCTAAAGTATGATATTTGTATAGAAAAACTCTTATTTTTATTTTACAATATCTGGTCTGGTATTGATTCCCGTTTTCTATCCACTGATCCTTATCGGCTTAAAATAAATACTATAAGTATTTACGCTCACTTTTAGACTAGGTTGGATCTTCCTTTTACGTTGATAAGATACCACCTTGCATGAATTTTTCATGCAATATTGATATAAAGCGTTGAATGTTATTGCGTTATTTATAATATACAGCTGTTACCTTATTATAGAAGAAGTATTTAAAGGTTACACAAAAGTTTAATAATACAAGGGTTACCCATAAATATTCATAATTATATTATTCTTACCTTTTATAGAATTGGTCAATAAATTAAATTAGCAAAATTTTCGTTTTGCGTTTGAAGACAAAAAAAAAAAAAAAAATAATAGTGACTTTTATTGTAAAAGTCACTTTATTTAAAAAAAGTAATTTTATTTAAATTGCCTGTAGGTACTGATCTGTAATGAACCTCAGCGAAGTAGGTACTTATTTTTACGCCATTTTGAAAACACTTGGACCCGAAAACAAAACTGTCTTTAAAAATCTTACAAAGTGAGAGAAAAGCTGACAGTTATCTCAGTCAATGAATGAATTAAGTAATTTCGTAGGATAACGCTACCAGTATTTTAAATTCTCTATCTACATCCAGTCTTCGGTTTAATAATTTTGTTTGATGATTTTTCTTCTTTTTTATATATAATTATTATATTAATATTTTTTGTATATAATTATTTTTCTCCTTAACTAATATAATTTAACCTAATCACAGGTCATGAACAAGGTGCGATACTATAACCAGTTACATATCCAAGTGGAAGAGACCTCATGTGGTAAAAAACTTTTGTGGTGAGAAATTTTCGGATGTGTAGGCAATTGTTGACAATGGCCACCTTTCGGAAATCCTAACCATACTGAATATAAAGTATAAACCTAATAAACTTGAGGGGGTTCAAAACATAGTGTTTATGTATGTTATTTAATCCAATCTACGTACTTGAAGCTAAAGGATTATATATAAGGATTGCAGAGCCCTTGTCCAGTGGAGCGGAGAGGAGATATTTTGCAATCCTATTGGTTAATATTTCTCCGTTTCTCCGCTCCGCCGCCTCGCTCTGCATCAATGGACAGGCACCCTTAAAATTGGACTGATTATAGAACGTAGAAAATTACTTCATTCTTCTGAGCAGGGCTGGGTTTAGGGGAGGGCAACCGGGGCAATCGCCCCGGGCCTTCACAAAAGAGAGGCCGCCACAATATTATAACATCGGTCTGGGATTGCGGCGACCTTATTTTTTAGGAAAACATATAGGCGGCAGGGGTTTATATCATTGTGGGATCACGACGACCTTTTTTTTCTTTTTTTTTTTTTCGTGTGCACTGACTACTCAGGACAGTTACAAGAAAGTTATCGGTATTGTCATCCGATAATTATTTGAGGCCAAGGGGCCTCCACTCCTCTGTTAGCCCGAGGCCTCCACACCTCTAAATCCCGCCCTGCTTCTGAGAATCTCAATCTTAGGATACCTGTTCTCAAAACCAAATACTTTCAGCGTCTGTTCGTTGTTCAGACTATTATTCTGTGGAATGATTTTACACTTGAACATTCGCCAAGCTGAAGGTATTAATATCGTTAAAAAATAGTGAAAGACTATAATTTGTCTCTTGTATGATACAACATTATATTTATTTATTCACAATCTTATATATATTTATACTTCATTATTTTTAACCTAAATGTGTATGTACATTTATACGCAACTAACACTTTAGAAGGAAGAAACAGCGTTAGCATTCGTCACATAATTATCGTACAAATCACATAATTTAGCATTTGGTACGTTTGAACATAGAGGTGTCGATATTGTACGATAATCCAACGTGCACAACATAATTTTGCGAATATTTTTTTTTCGTTCAAATGTCATCGAAATGGAAATTTTAACCAAAAAAGTATCTGTGTGAAAATTTTGTATTAGTATTGGACCCCCATTTTCATTTCATGGACCCCCAAATTTTTTTTCGCTGACGTAGACCCCTTGCAGGTTGTCATAGACCCCTAGGGGTCGATATAGACCACTTTGGGAATCACTGGTTTAGGTACTGTAATTGTGTATCTATTCCTATACTTAAGATTATATACGTTGACAATATGACAACTGGTACTGCATAGACTGACTCTTTCAGCTAATAATCACGCAGAGCGCTAGTCTCCAGACTTTTCCAGTTCGAAGTCCGCCGAACCGCATCAGAGATTTTCTTTGTAAAGATAGTGACTGATTTATCAATTAGATAGAAACACAATATGCTTCCTGAACCCAGTGCCGGATTAACCAATAGGCAGAGTAGGCAATTGCCTAGGGGCCCCGCTTCCACTAGGGGCCCCATGCAAGCGACAAGAAGAAAAGAAAGTTACTGGCACCGAGACTTTAATATCTTATGTCTCAGGATAGGCAAGTAGGATAGTAAGTTATCATTCGATAATTATCGATGACTTTTTGCGATTCGATAATTATCGATAATTTTGAGCGATCCGATATTTATCGATAATATTGTGGTATTCGATAATAATTGAAAATTGTTTTAGGATACAGTAAATATCGACAATTATGGTAGGGCGGATGACCTTTTTTTTTTTAGGTATTCGGATAGGGTACGGAGGATAACGCCCACACGGAAGGCCGGATGACCTTTTTTTTTTTAGGTATTCGGATAGGGTACGGAGGGTAACGTCCACACGGAAGGCCGGATGACCTTTTTGTTTTTTTTTTTTTTTTTTCGTCGTCCGAAAATTGAACCGATAAATCGATAATTTTTTCCGATGAACACCCCTACGTTAACCACTAACCATCACGTGGAACGTCTGCCACTTTGCCTATTCACTTTACATTTAAAAAAAAGGGGGGGGGGGGGCCGAGTATAGCATTGCCTAGTGTCCCTGACAGGGTTAATCCGGCTCTGCCTGAACCGCCGCAACCTATGTTGTAACTAAACATTAGGATATGTGCCGATATACACTGTGACCACTGTAAGGTGTGACGTCAATTTAGTAGGTACCTATACTGTGAAGCCGTTCCTTTTTAGTTTCCTATACTGGTTATTGCTCAAAACGTAACGCAGTCCAGTATACTGTCATCCCCATTTTTCGACAATGTTTTCAAATGTAAATATTCATCGTGTACACGTTTTCTGTTCAACAAGAAAAAATATAATTTGAATCTTGTTGCTTTTAAAACTTAATGTCCGAGTTTATTTTCAATTGAATTAATTGCATAATAAACGTAAGTAAACATTATAATATTTAAAGGAAATATTGGTTTTCCGGTTACTTAACGCATATTATATTTTTGAATAACAATATTAATTAATAATAATAAAAATAATGCGTGGAAACTGTTAAATCTCTAGGCGCTGTTATATTTTTGATCATATCATCAAAGTACTGAGATCACCTTTCCTCGAAAGCGCCAGTGCTCACAGTACAAAAATGGCCGGGATTTATGACGTCATATATTTCCCTAAGGTACTGCAGCAATGCACTGGCTGTCCATAGCGGAACAAATTTTTAACCATTGAGAGCACTGAGCAGTTGCTCGCAGTGTATATCGGAACATGGCCAAAGTTAATTCAAGCAACGGCAACCAACGACAACAAACATGTATGAAGGAGGGTGGAGGATGGGGCATTTCTTTTCTGCAAGAACCACAAGCTTGTTAATTATATTGTTAGTATATTATATATTAAATTTAATTGAAATAAAAGATTTAAATACACGTTAATTCCAATGAAATTTCAGTTTTCAAGTATTTTTGTACTTAAATTCTTTTATTGCTTAGCGGTAAAGGAAAAACTATGAAGTAGTCTGAAAAACTGTGATGAAATCCTGTGACATGCGCTAACATTCACAATGGTGATTTAAAAGGATAATAGTCTACTGCAGATTGCTGCAGTAGACTCCTATTCTTTTTCTCAATAGGAGAATAGGTCTTTATCTTGCAATAGATCATCAATAGGCCGGGAACATTATATTAAGGTTTCCTATACTACGACTTATTGTACCTATTAGATTTTACATTTTCGGTAAAATTGTACTAAATCGTAATATCTAGTACCTACATAGAAATTTTTGATTAATGAAATAAAAAATAAAGAGTACATAATGTAAATGCATTGGCTATACATAGTTCCTATGTCGGAGTTTCAGATACACTCACATCACAAACAAACGCCCAGACCAAGCACACACCTCTAGCCTATAGAAAAATTTCTCTTGTGCGGGCTTAAACTTGTGACCTCTAGCGCAAGAGACAGTTTTTGTGTTCAGTAGATTTAGCATAATAACGAATAATTGAAAAAACTTTAAGCAATTATAAAAAAAAAATTAACCCTCGTTATCAGTAGTATTACGATTAAACGTTAAAATCTTCAAATACGATAATAATCGTTTAATAACGAACTGGAAGTCGAAAATTGTAGTTAAACGATGTTGGCAGCTCTTGATTGCGGTACCCGACAAAGGGATAAAATATAGAGGTAATTAATTTGAAGACGCGTTGCACGCCAGCGCAGCTCGCGTTGACTGCGATGCTATCTGCTTTCCGACTCGCTTGGCTGCGAGTAAGCATTTATAGCTTAAAGCTTAGTATACACTGCACTGAATTAAAACTTTAGGTGTGTCCTATAATGTTTATGACTAACGCGAAAAAACACGACGGGCTTTTAAATATTTCGTATAGTGTTGTGACTTGTGGACTAACACTACTGCAATAATTTTATAAAAATTATTAGAACAATATCAGAAGTAGAATCTTCAAATGACACAAGGGACTATACATATGGGTACACCGTACAACAAACTTTAAACATGATAAATTTATTTTAAGAAGGTAATGTAAAATAAATACCTCCGATGTAATGGAAGTTGAAATTTAATTCTGAGGTAATCAAATAAAATAAAACCTTTTGCTCGTGGCCGAGACAATGTGGCGTAGGCGGTCTCGACGTAGTTGCGGCAAGATCAAAGACACAGAGATAAGTATCACCGCAGGCGCAGGCTGAGGGCCGACGCCCCTATTTTTGGATACATTTTAACAGTTTTGCTTCTTATCTATACCTCTATATATGTTACTTCCTGGTGACTGCTATAAAAAATTATAGTTACTCCTTTCCTGAATACCTACCAATATAAAATTTAATATTTGACTTACCTTATAATTATTTACTGAACAATTTAACCTTAAATTAACATCAAAATAAAAATAAAAATACTTTATACAAGTAGGATAAAAAAGTACTTACTAAAATAATTATTAATTATTTAATCCAATTAATTTATGTAACAGCTCTTTTAAAAATTGTCAATACATCACACATTAAAAACTGATTTGCTACAAAAAATTTAATCTAATAACTCAAATATACATATACCAGTTACGGAAGCCGCAATTTGATTCAAATTACTACTATGGAAATCATGCAATCATGAGGGATTTTATATGAATATACTATCTGTACCCCGCGGTTTCAGTCGTGGTAATGTATGTATGTATGTACAAAACTTTTCACAATAATTCTTTATAAAGTAAAAGCACCACTTCTAGACGGTGTATCAAAATGTAGCCTTCATCAGACTTTAAGTTAAGCCTACTATCCTACATGTTGACAACTGTGAAAACTGCACTCACTTTCCTGCAACAGATTTTGCATTATACCGGAACTATGTATGTTACACTAGCTGTGCCCCGCGGTTTCACCCGCGTTAATTTGAGGAAAAAACGTACTTAAGTATTTTTAAACAATTACTCTAAGAGTAGGTAGCCGCCTCGTTGGTCGAGTGGTCGCAAGCGTCACTGCCGAGCAAGGGGTCTTAGGTTTGATTTCTGTGTCGTTCAAAGTATGATTGTTTTATTTTTATTTTTTGAAAATTCTCAGTAAAATAGTGATGTTATATTTACTTTAAAAGTGGAACTATAGTTAAAAAATGTCTCGAGAAGAGAAATAATAAAGGACGCAACGGAAGCTCTCAAAAAATATTATTTTTTCCGGTTTTTGTAACATTTCTTATTATTTCCCAGCCCCTATTGGTCGTAGCGTGATGTTATATAGCCTATAGCCTTCCTCGGTAAATGGACTATCCAACACAAAAATATTTTTTCAATTCGAACTAGTAGTTCCTGAGATTAGCGCGTTCAAACAAACAAACAAACAAACTCTTCAGCTTTATAATATTATGTTAGATACATATAGACAGACAGACATAAAAATTCTTTTGGCTTCTATTGTTCTCATATAGACCACTATAATTAGTTTTTCTAAATATCTCTCGTGTACAGTCACCGGCTAACTACAATGTTTTTTATGTATAGAAAAAAATTAAACATAATAATAGTCTCCAATATTAACGGAGTGACTCGTAAATGTCCACGCGGCTCGTTTGACTATTTTTTTCTACTTATCAACAACTCTGTCGGCATACCTGTCACAAGTTGGCCGACTATGGTTAGCAGTAGCAAAGAACCATTGATATCAATAAAATTATTTTTAACATACCGACTAGTAATAGCTAGGGATCGAGATATGATTCAACTGAAAGGAAGTTTGAAAGCCACCTTAACATCTCTATTGAATTTATTTGGAAATTAATAATAATAATAAAAAAAAGCAATTAATTTTTTTATCATTATCATAATTTATTAAAAATTTTGTAGACTGATAGCCTGACAATATATACGGTCTCATTAAAAATATGTTTAATATCATGCGACTGTACAATAATTGGTAATAAATACTTAGTAGTACTAATAATTAGTAAAACATCTAGCCAACGCATCGACTCAATAGAGTAGGTAAGTATACTCATAGAAATAACTTTTTACGAATCAAGCAAGCAAGATAAAATCAAAGTAAGTTACTCTTCATTATATTATAATAAAGACAGATAGATCGAGAAAACATTTTAAAAATTGTTTTCGGTTAAGTACCACGTCGCTAACCTCCTTGAGAGCTCGTTTCAAATTGAACGGTTCGTAAGCAAAACAAATGGTTTTCGGAATATAGGAACCGGACGTAAATCCATCCAGTGTCATGATCGATAATAACTAAACTACGTACACTCGACAGATAAACCTAACTTAGTAAACCATAATCCCTGTTTACCCTAACTTGGACGACAAGTTATATGCTAGTCTATACCTATATTCTAATGTTTATATATTTCTGTCTAATTGCATTAATATTTCAGTTTAGTCTATGCAATATTATGTGAATAGTAGAGGTGACTTCTAATATTTATTTGACATACAATACTACATTATAAACGTTTAAAAAAAATGCTTATTTATTAATGTAGGTAGACCACGTCAAAAATGAAAATATCACCTCACCAAGATACGTCATTTCCTCCCAGATGAAAATTTGTAAGCTGATTGTTAAAGTAGTACTACTGTAATAAAAGAAAAAAAAAATGAAATATCGATAAGTCGAGGGAAACCTCGTCAGCTGATGCGTTTAAATAGGCGATAAATGCTCCCGCCTAACTCCTGCATCATAATTTTCAAAGCGTCAGCTGACATAATTATATATTTATCCATAGTTGGATATAAGCTATCATCAGGTAAATTTTTAGTTGAGAGGAAATCACTGAAAGTATAATTTTTTTTTCATGTTCGAGCGACCAGCTGATGTATAATAATCCACCATGTGTTAGTCAGCTGATTGTTTTTTTCTTCGAGATATTGGATTAGCTACAATTTAACAAGTTTTTACTTAGGAACAAATAATTGAATATATATCTTTTTCTTCGTGCATGGGAGGGTACCGCCGCTCATTCCCCCAACGGAACCATAGCTGACGTTCACGAGGCTTTATATTGCAACTCTCTGATGCTTTCTATTAATTATCGTTTGAGAGGAACTACTACTTAGTCATGCAAATCTGTTACTGGCTCCGGACTATTACTCTTAAGTGTCAATAAAAGCGGCTTCTGCATATATAACTTTATTTTTAAACTGGAATCATTAAAGGTAGTAATGACCTATATTACGAGTCAGTATTGAAAATTAGAAAGAGGCTTTGGATAGGCTTTTGAATACTCGTATGATAAAATTTCTTGTGTTATAATTATGTAAATGTTATATTATATTTTATACAGCAATAACTGTGTTTAATACAAAGTGGTGATAAAAGTAGTTTTGACTTTTTTTAACGACTTGGCGTAATAAAGAAACTAAAACAATAAAGAATGCTAATAATTACTACACAAAAAGTATTTGTGTTTTATACACGACTAAAGAGAATTTCAAAAATGTGTTAGGCAGGTATATTTTCTTCTTAGGTAAAATGTAAACAAAATTTGAATAATACATATATACTAAACGTCGAGTAGATACTAAGCGTCCCACGCGATTTAATTCGCGTTGTGTTATAATAGTTAAGAAGTCAAGATCAATTTCTGTTTTGAGCCGCATCCAATATTTTATAGCATTCAAGCTTCTTCAATAAAGAAACTAACAAATGAAAAGAATTTTCGAAAACGGGCTAGAACCTTCAGAGATTAACGCGTTTAGCGTTAATCTCTACAGCATTACGTATTATATTAGCATACATATATGTATATATATTTACTTTCTAAAATAATAATTTACAAAACCCGTAATAAGTACCTGTATCTGGTAATATCATCTCGAAATAAAAATATCCGAATCAAATTTAATAAATATTTAACTTTTGCGGTAGCATCATAAAAAAATGTAGCATTTGCAAATTAATTTGAGTTATTTTGTTTATAATTTTAATACTTGTGTTAGAATTTATTATTTGTAGCTTTACACTATATGTTTATAAGTCATCTACTTATACATATTACATTAACAATTTTAACTTAAGCAAAATAGACCAGCCTAAACCTCATCAAGGCTCTATAATTAAATTGGTATTTCGTTATATAATAGTAATTTAAATCACACCTTGGGGCTATTACGGCGGAATCACTTTTTGAGATCGACCGACATGGGAGGGAACTGGTTTTGATGTAAAAAAGCGTTCACGCCGCCAGGTGAGAGGGGCAGAGGAGGAACTGTAATCGTATGTTATTACTTCTTTGAAGTGCCGAAGATACCGCGCGCTTACTATAGATTAAATGATAATTACAAAGACACTACGACGCTTATGATTTAGATTTGGAATACATAGGCAATTGCTAATATTATTACTCCTACTTACACTAGTAGCATTGTAGTATTGGCTATCAGCACAGACTTCACACGGGCTAAATTATACCAGAATTGGTATTTTTATAGAAAAATTATAATTTGAATTAGAAGTAATTAAAGCGATATTATCCCCGTAAACAGTAAATTAAGTTAACTATTTACATATTATCGCCCCACCTAATAGTATTTTAAAATATCGGATTGCTTTTAAGATCGGGGTTTCTTTATGAAATTTAAACTTTCACAACATAATAAATAAAAAGATAGATAGTATATAGTTCTATGATTTTATGTAATTATTCAAAACAAAAAGATAATCGTTTGAAATGATCTGGAATGTTGATAGTGGGGTTTTATTTCTGCTATTCAGTAAGCTGGCGAGCCGCCAGCTGCGGCCGCTCCACTTCGCCTGTGTGGGCATTGCCCACTCGCGGAAATATTTACATCATTTTTTTTTAATTCACAGTCCTTATAAAACGTATATTATCTTCAAAGCAAGACGTATTTAATTTTAAAAAATTGACAATTTATTCATTTCATGAAAAACTTTTTTAATGCTTAAATAAATAGAAATAAATTTAAATGTCTTATCACTTTAATGTTTGATCTCCTATATGCTTATGAAAAAATTTGGTATTTTATATGTATATAGTGTAAAATGCGGTACATTTTTATTCGTATTTTGTACGTCACAATGTAAAGTTTAATAGGTAGGTACTTACCTACTATGCGTATTAAATATGTAAATTATATTCGTAACATTTAAAAATTCTCTAGATAAACTACTCTCCGAAATAAATCAAGAAAAAAAAAGAAAGGCAAAAACGTAGAAAGTATTCACACCATAACAAATATCTTAGATAAAATACGTAAGGCCTTGGGCTAATCTAGAATTTTCAAAAAAAAATAATTTTTTTTCTTTTCCCCTTTGGTCACTTAGGAGCTCTAAAATGGTGTTTCAAATGATTATCGCCATGAAAAATTTTATAGTACTCGGTTTTCACATTTTAGTACAAGGCCGCCTGATTCGCAGCAAGCTCCTTTTCTGAACGCTCGAGTGAAGGTACGTTAAGCCAGCTCTACCAATTGAAGTCTATGAAGCTATCAAACTGATCTATGAAGACCTAACCAGTGAAATCTTCTAACTCGCGGCGTAACTAACTCGTCGGCGATTACACACCAAACAGTAACGAAAGCTTCAACTCGACTGTGTGGGAATATGCCTCAAAATCCATTTCGAATGGTAAAACAGTCTTGGATGTAACTACGGATATTTTTTTCAATTTCGCACATAATTAAGACCATGAACTTAAAGATTAGTCCGACCAGCTATGAAATGTGCTTGGAGATCGACAAATATCGCATACATATCGTTTTCAAAGAGATCGCTGTCTGAACGGATAAAAGAAGCAAGGATCGTTTCAAGATCAAACGGTAAAAATACAAGAGCAGGACGATAACTTGGAAGGCCAGTTGTATGGTGCAGGCATCGCAGATTACAGGTATTGCAAAATTATTCATCATTTTCTACTACTCGAAACTTTTTAAACGCGTTTGTCTCAAAACTCTACATATTGGCCGGAAACATAAATTTTTAATTCATCTGACAATTTTTAACAGATTCACTTTAAATGTATCTTCAAAAATATATTGTCTACAGAAGTACGTAGATTTTTTTTAATATTACATATTTCATTTGTTATTAACAATTATATGATGATTTATTAGGCAAATTTCCTACTTTCCACTTTAAAAGTGCGCCGCCATTCGGCCAATAATCAATATATCAAAAATCCTACGTACTTTTCTATTATTACTACTACTCTTATTATATATAATTGAGATATTAGTTAGCTTATCATAATTCGAAAATTACAGGAGCTGTTTGTGCAGCCGTGGATCTTGGAAAAGCGGCGACATCATCGCAAAAACACTGGTCAGCCACCATTTTGCAATAAATCGCTTCACAAAAATTATTTTGTATAGTACGTGATATGTATAATAAACATCCATTTTGGTAATCTGGATTTATTTTGTAGTTTTTCCCAAAAAAAATCCTCAAAAATGTTTGGCCTTAAAATGATAATTTAACTCCCGACCTCCGACGCAGAGAGCAAGTTCAGTGACCAAGTGACAAACATTCGTCACAATTATTTATTGTGCTTACAATACAGATACGTATTATGTTTTCGAATAGACAGCTATCGTAATTTGTTTTTATATTCTATAATTTTTAATATATTATATAATTAATTATATATAATATATTACATACATTTTCTACTTATTTATTTTCGAAAAGGGACACTTTATCATTTTGTGTGTTGTTGTCTGTAGCTATAATTTCATTTTTGTATTATAATTTTGTTTGTTTTCATAAACCGAATAAATAACACTTAATAACAACGTGAATTAGGTATACCTATATATACAAATTTTTATTTGTTAAGTTCTGTTTTTTTTTATGTAAGAGGGGATAAACGGACAGTCGGTTCACCTGGTGGTAAGTTTACGCGACATCCATAGACACCCGCCAAATCAGAGGATTAGCAGGTGCGTTGCCGGCCTTTTAAATGGGTGTATGCTCTTTTCTTGAAGGTCCCTAAGTCGTATCGGTTCGGAAATACTGTAGGTGGCTGTTATTACTACATATCACACCACTTTCGTATACTATACATTAAGACTCCAGATTTTTCACGTAAATACATACACGGATATAAAGAGGTCCATAGATGTATGCGTATTATTTAATATAATAAATATTTTATTAATTCCCAATTGATCGGTATGAATGAAATAAAATAAGATTGAAACCCAGTAGCAAATAATTCTAATTAATAATATTTATTATTAATATTTTTATGTTTAACTTACAGTATACTAACACTATAAGCAACATACATTGATCTACTTTTATAGATCAATGGCAACATACTAACTTTTTAATTATATTGTCAAATTAAATGTAAACTTTAATACATAATATAAGGATTCCGTGAAATATAAGACGGCGATTATACATTGAAACTACTAGGTAAAATAATTAAAAGCAATTCTCTAATATCGATCGACTTTAGGTTAGTCCTTCGGAGAAGGTCCGTTTAAAATGATGAAACAGCGATGTAAATGGCAGCTCAGATTACAATAGCTCACGTTGTTGCGTTTTGTAGAAAACGGAGTAGGTACCGATGTTTATCGATTACCTACATAATACGCAGTCTGGCAACCGACGACGTCATTATAGGAACCTCAAAAATGCCACCCAAGTGGAAGTCTTTTAAATAATAATGGTTTTTTAGTATTTCTTTTTATATTTGCTCTTTGTAGCATTTACTTTAACCTTTAGTAGATAAATATAATTTAGTTCTATTAAACTCAAAAACAATCTGAAAAAGCGATTGCTGTTCATTATATTTTTACAGTCTTAGTTTTAAACAATGGAAGTAATATCGTTCATATTTTGTCTTCTAAAAAAATTATTGGGGTCATAAAATAGTGTTTGTTGTAGTCATTTTTGGAATACGACCTCATCTCGGTCGCAGATAAACGTCGACAATAAACCTAACACGAAGAGATCGTAAAATTCTAATTCCACGCCAAGCGTAACGTTACCGACAGGCGCGCGGCGCCGCATCGCGATCTCTGAAATATGTAAAATAATCATGACATTCATACTCGTAGTAGGTATACCTGCAAATAAAAAACATTATTGGACTATATGTTAATCGTATACAATAGTTTCATCTTTCAAAATGCAGTCATGAAATATTATATAGCCAGCACTGATTGCGAATAGAAATTCTAAACCAACAATGGTATAGCTGTTGTTGTTAAGAAACATTAGAAATACTAACTTTATATTCTTGTTGTATTAAATAACCTAATAAACACAACAAAACTCGCATGTATATTTTACAAATATATTTAAAAAAATATTTTTAAATGTATTTTTTTGCATCAATAAATACAAAATTTTTGAAAACAGCTATCGTAACTCTAATTGTATTAATATACATTTGTGTTCTGCCTTGCATTGACTTTGTTTGCGGTAATGATTAGTCAGAGACTTAGATTTGTTAAGTTTATTTAGTAAATGTGTTTTCTCACTTGTGTGCAAATAAGCCAAAAGCTACCTGTATGTATGCGGTGGTTCTGTAGAAAAGTAGTAAACAGAATAAAAAGCAGTTTTAACGTAGCGTCGTGTAACGAAGTGATCTTCAAGAATTATGAGTAACAGTTCACTTATTTTCAAACTTTCATTAAGCCAGTAAGTAGGTATCTCTATACTTATAATAATCTTTTTTGTAATCGTTGGTTAAGGGTCGTCGACCGCTTGGAGGCTGCCAACATAGCGGACCCATAGTATGCGCGTGCACCTTCTTCCTCTATCTTTGCCCTAAACATAAAACAATAAAAACATTTACTACTTTCTTTGGCCTACAATAAAGTTAGATTAGAAAACAGAATACCTAAGCAATATAATCAATCAACATTCACTTACAGCAAACAATGTTAATTTTTGTTTTTGTTTTTTATCTAAGTATATATTTACATTCTTATTCTTATTCTATAGTTATATTTACATACTTCGTTCTTTATAGCAATAAACCTTCTAGTAATTTATAACTTTTTAATTGTAGAAATAAAAAGACAAACTATAAAGTTATAAAAGCAGCATAGATTAAAGGATAAAAAAATATAACAAATAAATAAAAATCTTATATATTACTAACTTCTGCCCGCGGCTACACCCGCGTGGATGTCGGTTATCGTGACCAAAAAAAAAGGATTCTATGTTACTTCTAATACCTCCAAGAATACTACAAACTTTCATGATGATCGGTTATGTAGTTTTCGCGTGAAAGCGTAACAAACAAACTTACTTTCGCATTTATAATATTAGTATGATTAAGATCCCAGTTTCGTAGAAGAGAATTTTGTATAAGAATTTTTGTAAGGCCTTTTTCTGATAAATCACCTACTACCTACACTAAAAAAATTTACTTACAAAACAAAAAGAATATTTTATATGATAATTTAACTCCATTTTAACTCATATAATTATAAAGTAGAATAAAACGTTTTTAAGAAGCTATATAATTCTATTATATTATAATTATTATCTATCGGTTGTTATCATAGACACTTGATAACGATCGTTACTCCTGGTAAGGAAATTATCCGCCAACCCGCAGTGGAGCAGTTTGGTGGATTAAGCTCCAAGCCTTCTTTTATATGGAGAAGAGGTCTTAGCTCAGCAGTCGATTGTTTACAGGCTGATACAGTACAGTATAATAATTCTATTATTACAATATTTGGTTTAGAATAATCACAATATTTTTTTATTAATTACGTTCGTAGCAATAGCAAATTGGAGTTATTATAATCCCAAAAAACCGTATAAATATTAAGACAATATCTCAATTGGCTTATTTTATCAAAAATAAATAATTATTTATTATTTGGGTAGCTACTTATTATTCTTTAAGCGTAAAATGTAAATTCATAGTTTATAATCTTAAATTAGGGATGCTCGAACCCCTATATTAAAAATAGAAATGTGGCTATCTAAATAAAATATTTTCTTTTTAAAAAAATAAAAATAAAACTATAGTATATCATTAAAATAAAAATATAGTACCTATTTAACAAAACTTCAGACATACTTCTATTAATATATTTTATTTAAAATCATTTTAAAAAGGATTACTAATATTTTTATATAAATTTTTATATATTACGCTATCTGAAAAATATATCAGGTAAAAATCGCCAAAATTGTCTCACGTAATTAATGGACGGCCCCTAAAGTAGCGGAAGTATTCTTGAGGGAAAGCTGCTTCTCCCACAGCCCGTTGTATGTCGCATGTTCTAGAGTAGCCTGGTGATTCTAGCACCCGAAGGAAAAACAAAAAATATTGTTTATAAAGAAATACTGCGGAAGGTGTAGTATTTCTATTTCGTTGTAAAAAGATAATAACCCTCGTGTAACTTTCTCCAGACCAAAGACCGAGCTTCGTGTTCACAAAATATAACAAAATTTTATTTTATTGTTTATTTAAACTTTAAATCCCTACTCTGTAACAAAGATTGTTATATGTTATAAGTATTCAAACATTTTAAAATAATAATTTATATGTTATAACAAAATTATTAACGTAAAAAACCTATTAAAAATCCTATTAGAACCAGTGAAATGTTATTACTACGTATTACTTCAAATTTCAATGATTAGAATATTTTCGACTTCTACGCGGACGAAGTCGCGGACTAATAGCTATATAATAATTTTAATAATAATATAATGAAAGTCTTAAAATATCATGTAAATAATGTTATTGTAAAGTAGTATCATAGCTTTTTATATCTTAAATCAATAACAAAACATTCCGAATACTACAACTGACAAGTTGTCAGTGACAACCCTACTGAAGCTACCGCACCGCGCCCGCCGCCGTACCCGCGCTTGCCTTCTCCCTTCTTTCATCCATGATCCATCAGTCAGTCAGTTAATGTTCCGCATAGGGGACGGTTGCACGCACATTTGTCGCGCCCGATATTCACGCGGACAACT
This sequence comes from Euphydryas editha, assembly GCA_036937285.1. Lineage (NCBI taxonomy): Eukaryota > Metazoa > Arthropoda > Insecta > Lepidoptera > Nymphalidae > Euphydryas > Euphydryas editha. The sequence continues at coordinate 13,467,441 of JAUPFZ010000003.1, forward strand.
GGGTCACGAGGTCCGTACGCGTATTACCAAACAAAATATTTTGATCAGTGTTGTGAATGATTGAAGTGACAGTGATTTAATATTCTTTGTGAAATAAGAATCTAGCGGCGCTTTTGAAGTGTACGTGATGCGTGCGTGAGCGCAGCGCATGACGTGCTACGAAACGTTGAGAGCTTCGGCATCCGCCGCAGACGCCCCCATGGCGCACCACTTTGTCAAGTGGTGGCGCAACAAGTTTAGAAATGGATACAAGAAATTTAGAAGTAAGTTAAAAATCAAATACATGGCATAATATACTATAACAAAGTAGATGAAACCGAATCCTACGAAAGATAGTTTCCTTGAACATATATTACATTGAATCAAAACATTACGTTTGAATATGTAAAAGAAAAGTTATTTCATAAATTAAATAGAATTTTAATGGTTGAATAAACTTTTCGCATAGAAACAAAAAAACTATTATATTTATTCATTTAATTTAGAGAAGTTATAGAATGTTTTCGTTAATACATAATGTAAGTTACAACTTACACCTAATAAGAAATAGTTTCTGATATTAATGAAATAAGATATCAGTTTGAGTTTTGAATTTACTAAGTAGGTACTTCATTTGATCATTAATTATATCTATAACATTTGTTGTTCTCGATTTATTGTTTTTCTAAACGAAATAAATACAAAACATTTCTATCTAATACAAATATATTCCGTATCTATACGATCAGCAACTTATCTAAATTAATCAAAACTTTAAATGTCAATTATGTAAATACAAATATCATTATCTTGAATAAAAAGAATGAATAATTTAAATAAGCAGACTTTTTTATTTTATAATAAAAGAAACTTCAATTAAATATTTGTTATTTAGCTTGTAGATCCTTAAGTTACTTTTCATGCTGATCATACTTTTTTGAAAATACGTTTGTTTACATATATTATACTAACATGTTTAATAATATGTTAATATAATATATGTATTTCATATAATGACTATAATATCATTGTGTAGATTTCTATATTTATTATATAAAATAAAAACATGATTGGGAACTACAGTATTTATGTAGGTATTTAACATTTTTGTTGGTCGGCCAGTTTATTGAGCTTTAAATAACATTAACAAAAACAAAACAAAAAAAAAAAAACAATCTTTCGCACTATTTGTCTATATTTAATATCTTTTACAAAATCTGTGCACATGTACTTTGAAACAATAATTTTATCGAATTAAATTTACAAAAATTTAACGCTAATACGTTAGATCTAAATCAGGACCTACGCGTCTCAAACTGCAGAACACAGCTAGTCTATAGTATACTTAAAACATTTGTTTATATTATTTTATTATAGTATTAGCAAAATGACCAGCTGCAATACAGAGCCCAAGCGGTAGCTCTAGAGGTCGATAGGGGAGGCCTATGTTCAGTAGTGGGCATCCAATGGCTGAAACGATGACGACGATTTGTTTGTAAAGATTTCGTACCAGTTGTCCATCCTGCTGCACTTGTTACAGGGCTAAATCTTTGATACGATAATAGGTAAACACGTGAAATTCTCTCAGAACACGGATATCGTAGTGACATAAATAAATATAAATTAAAGTTAAAAATTAAACAGGATTCCATTGGGATATATGTTTTTACGGTGTTTTAGTTCGGCCATAAACAAATTTAGTGTTAACGTATTAGTTATTTCACAGTTGTTTTTAATAATTGGTACAGTAGTCATCCCACGCGGTTTTACCGCATAGAGCTTTTTATATTTCTTAATTTTTTTTCTGTTTTACCTAAGTAACGGCTTCAATTATAATGCTAATGATCTATCTATGTTCCACGGTAGTAATTGTAGAATCGGCCCTTTTTACCTTTAGAATTTACTGCAGCTAGTAAATTAAATATCAATGCCCTTAAGGTATTCATCAAACTCATTAAATATTAATAACGAAATAAGTTTATTTTATCCGTAACGACTGATGAAGACACTGACTTTTCAATAGAATATTTAAAAGTCAGTGGTAAGCGACAGAATTAATGGAATACCGAAACTGTCAAAAACTTACAAGTCAATGATCCACTTATGTGATAGGAATATACGGGGCCAAATTTATAGACCGCTCGATTAACGCGTTATGAAAAGTAATTACATACAAAAATATATTTATAACTGCATAAATGAATTAAAGGCAATTTCGTTATGAAGACAACTGTCTATTCATACTTCAAAGTAGAAATAGATCCCTTTGATCTTGTTCAATTTAGTAACGAAATATACATAAGTTGAACGCTTCAATTAGAAGACGATACGAACATTTTTGTTTCATAACGTTTCAACGTTCACGCACGCCAGACGTAAAACAAAGTTTGTATTATAAATATAATTTTAAATGCAAACTAAGCCGCGTCGCTCATTTGATTAACTTCAAAGAGAAAAGTTGAAAGCACTCGCCGAAGCGGAGACAATGATACCTTTTATTTCACATCAAAGAATTCCCCGCTCCAAGCTTTAAGCTCTTCTTTTGAGTGAATAGTACGCATAGTCCGCTACAATTTATAGTAAGCGGTGGATACAAAGAACTTTTTCGGAGATGTAGACCTTTTGTCATATAATTTAACGTACCCTTGGGTACCCCCATACGGGCATTCAGAGATAGTTATTTCGAGCTTGAAGTCGGTTGCTTTGAGAGCCATCGTTATTGTTTTAATAGAGTAATTAATTAAGTATAAATAAAATTAAAAGAAAAACTCGTCTTTATATGAGAACTTGAAATAATAACTAGATAAATAAAACTAAAAAAAGTTGACTAAGGACAAGTTATAAAATCATCGCCGCTGGCGCACAAACGCCAGTAATGACAGTAATGAGGGCATGAATATGGTGGACGCGTTTCTTGTTCACGGACTATGTGGTCATTTGTAATTGACATTAAACTTTGATGATTATACGTGCATTGATAAAAAACTATATAAAAAGTATATTTAAAATGTTTCAAATATTCAGTACCGAATACTTCATTGAACGGTACATAAAATTTACATACGGGCTTAACCACAAACGACGCTATAATACTTGTTAATATAAATTATGGCTAGGCATATAACGTTATATTTTCAATATCATTTTGAGAGTGACCACACACGCAGCTTCAATATATAGGTATATCTGTTGTTATCAAAATATGTTTCGCTAATGTTTCGACATATGTATGTATCTAACGTATATTACGATGCAGCAAGACATATTAACATATTTATTTATTTATTTATTTTATTTTTTAGTAGTTATGGTTCAAATCTTGTAACTGTATTTCTAAAACAGTTACGCTCAGCCGATTTAGCTGAAATTTATAGTTAGCTTAGTGATATTTGTAGATAGCTTTATAACACATAGCAAAAGCGTTTACTGAGAGAAAATAACGTCTAAATTAAATATGGTAAACTTTCTAAGATGGCGGACATAATTATCTTATCTACAACCATGATATGGGTTTCCAATGAAAGGGTTTGCTGATAGAAATATAAAGAATACTTAATAAAAAACTTGACGCCTGTCATAATATATTCAATGTTATTAAAATTTAAAAGTGAAATCGAAAACTAAAGAAACATAAAACTTAATTATGTATAATATGTCATTTTATTTTTGTACAATACAAAGCAACACATAAAAGTCATCAAATTCGTTTTTCAAAATATATACTAAGACAACCCTTACTATAAACGTGCACGCGAAAAAATGTTAACGATTCTGGATTTAATAACCCCATAAATAAATCACTAACAAAAAAATAAAGTCCTACTCCGCGTCTGTGTGTCTGTATGTCTAGTCGTGATAAATTCAAAAACTACTGCACGAATTTTCATGCGGTTTTCACTAATAGATAGAGTGATTCATGAGAAAGGTTTAGGTTAGATTAGGGGCAGGCTGCTAGTAATTATATTTTTACAAAGCTACCGCCTATGATACTTTTCTATGACATAAAATATAGCACGGTGTATATTATAGCGATGTCTGTCTCTCTGTGATGGGCTTTATTCGTGTAGCTTTTCGTTTAACAATTAGAAAGTGTTTACGACATCTGGTATTGTAATGATAATCATCATTGAAACAAGATATTTATATCCTTAAATAAATTTTAAGTTGTTTAAATTCTAAGGACCAATTGTTAAAATTGAAAATAAAGTATATTTTATTCAAAGTAACTATATAAGTTTGTTGTCATTATTAAAGAATATAAGAGTAACTAATAAAAAAAAACATATGATTGTTGTGATTCTTTACTTTGTTAAAGTTCAAATGTTATCCGTAAAACATGTAACTATAACTGTAAAAATAATATTAAAAAAAAAATGTTTGTGCAAAATTTAGGCGTGTGTATTTTATCAAAACGATACAAATTTATTCGTGAAGAACAATTCGTAATCCCGTACATGGTGAATTTTAATGCTATTTTTGAACTGCATATACTAATTTGTTTACGGGTAGGATAATATCAATAATTAATCAATGATATTTTTTGTTTTGTAGTAAAAACAAGTAACTTTAACTCCAAACATTTTTTTAAATAAAATATAATTTTCGGCAGATGCCGGCTGCCGGAGATAAAGCTTTAAAGTATTTAGCCAATGCCGATTTCTCGAGCCTTCCGAGAAAAAACTACGCCCGCCCTGCAAGCCCCTTTACTGCTCCCGACGGGAACCGCTTACTTAATACAAAAATCTTTTGAATTTAACCGCTCTTCGACTCTTGTATTTTTGTACCTGTTTATAATCCATACAAAATAAGAGGTTAAAAATGTAACGTTTTTTATTTATTTATTACGAATACCTATACAATAGGTAGATACATAATAAGACTTCTTAAATATTGTAGATAAGTAAACAAAGTAAAAAAATCCTGTTACTATAGTACGAATGAACGAAAAACAAATGAAAAAGAAAGAAAGAAGATTTATATGTTACAATAGTATTAATGAAAATTGTATACTAAACGTCCGGAATGTCTGTTATTTCTGAAAAATATAGTTATCTAATCGTGAACGAATTTATACATTATTAAATATAGTTAGAGATTGTGTAGTGAGTACAACGGGCGGACTTATAGCTAATAAGTCATTTCTTCCAGACAACCCAAATGGGAAAAATAAATACATATTAACATAGGGTCCGTGTAGGTGGTGTAGTTACGAGTATATGTATAATATACTTACATACAAATTTGTACATTCAAGTACATATAAAAATTAATTTAAAAAAAAAATAATATATAAAAATGAAATAAATTATAAAATATTATACATTTGATACTATAAAAACTTAATTCAAATTGTCTCCAGCTTAAAATAGTGATATTTAATCTTTAACCCTTTCGCTACCCGGGCCTCAGTAGAAAAACGCTTAGATCTTATAAACAACTGTAATTATGGCCAGACCAAAACATCTTTCATTTATTTTATTTTTATATAACATTATACATCTATGTGCAGTACGACTTGATACAACAACTATCATAAATTGATAATGAACACCCATCACATATTTGTGACACCGGGCCCAGCAAAGGAAATCGGGTCATCGCATATATGCGACGCTGGTAGCGAAAGGGTTATTGTACTTTTTAAATGTCGATAGTTAATTAACCTCCCTTACATATCATTAATAATATCGATATTTATTATTGACTAGTAATACCAACGACATATCTAAATATCATAGAGCCGTACTAGTTTCAAATACAGTACATATCTAAAAGTGTCGGAATATTTGCTTATTATATACAGTTTGTACTAATTGAATTGAATATAATGTTCTTTAAGTCTGTAACCTTATCCAGTAAACAGGCTTTGTAACGCTGAATTAACTTTCAAAATTGCACCGGTACTTGAAATAAAAATTGACTGTCTGGTACAGACTTGACAGTAAATTTTTCACCGCTGGGCAAAGGATTCTTCTATTATTAAGAAATAGACGACCCGCGCGATTTCACTCGTGCTACGTTTACGATCTGACTGACTGATTCGCCCCTTTTTTGAGCGTAGCGTGAGGTTTTATTTATAGCGATTGTTGCGTCCATAAAATGTAGCTTTGAAATGGTGAAAGGATAAAATTACTTCAATAAGGTATTGCTCGTGTTTATCGATACAAACAAAACAAATAAATTGTTCGATTTTATATTATTAGTGAAAATTATCAATATCTAATTTATATTCAATTTACTTTTTCTAGTTGGTACGGAGGGCGAGCGAACTGACACTGAAGAATTGGTGGGTCGTGCAGCGTCTCAATGTTCCGCTCCACCAGATCTTCTGCCAAGCGAAGCAAGGGTTCTGTTACAGCCAGCTACCCCGCCTCCTATTCCTGCAAGGAAATCGGACCGCCTTCCCAAAAGGTCACCATCGCCTGAAAGGTCCGCGGAAAACACAGATGACAAACAACCGAGATTACGTTTCGAGGTAATTTCTTGAGTTATTGACCTTGTCTCTTATGAAAAAATATTCGATATCATAAAAAAAAATGTCATGCATGTCACATTATAATTATAATAGTCGCACGAGATGTTATTTTTGAGATTGTATCTAATATTAATCATTCATGAGTCGACTGCGGTATCTAAGCTAGCAATTTATTGAATAATGAGTTGATTCATCCATTTGTGTCGTATCAGTCTCCGGGCGAGCGGCATGCTTTGTCTTATAATATCTCACTGATCGTAAAGGCGCGACTAGTTTCCTTTTAAAGTTTAAGATAAGAACGCTTGTCCTCGCCGCCGGACACGCGTTTGTTCGGCGCCACTAGTTATCTTCGCTAGTTGAATGCGGATACCTCGTTATGAAGTCACGACTTTCAACCGACCCTTTAGTACCTCACTACGACGTATTTGATAGTATTGTATTAATTTAATAATAAACTTTTTTGTTTTAGGAATTAACGTGTGATGTTGAACTAAAACATCCAGAATCATCTAAACAGCAACCACTTCAATTCTCTTTTACACTTTACGATCTCGATGGTCACGGTCGAATGACAAAAGATGTAAGTACATAATAGTTTTGGATATAACAACGTTATATATATATATATATATATATATATATATATATATATATATATATATATATATATATATATATATATATATATATATATATAACAATAAATTTCGTGAATTATAAATCACTTATTCAATTGACGATATTTTTGTCGACAGGATATAGCCGGTATAGTGTCGACAATATACGAGTCAATAGGAAAATCGGTCACGGTTCCGCATTACGGATCCAAAACTATACAAGTGCGTTTAACGGTTGTTCCGGAGGACGGGCGGTCGCGTGAACATAGAGAGAGGAGAGAGGAACGGAAAAAACATAGAAAGGAGCATACAACTAACGCGAACGTCACGACACCCGTCGAAGGCGTTGAGAACAGTGAAGATGAACACCAAGACAGGTTATCTAACGATGATGACGCCTCTTCTAAATCGTCGCGTTCGGGGGACCGTGAACCGCCGCAGAGACCTGCGCCGGTTCTAAGACAAAGGTATCACCGACACGCGCGGAGAGAAGCCCGCGAAAGAAAGCACGCAAAAAAAAGATCGGGAAGTTTACAGCGTCGTGAATTACTTGAAATAATACAGGCGAACATGGAGAAAAATCATTTGAGTTTTCAAACTTCAAGGTTGGTATATTTATAGATATATTGTACGAAACAAAGTAGCTATCTGCGTCTATGTTTCGCCAATTTTATGTTTAATTTTTAATGCGCAAAATTATATTCATTACATTCTTATTAAGTCTGTGTATATTAGACAAAATATACCCTAAGATTAATAACTTACACAGTACACAATTTTTCCTGTAATATTTTTCTAATGGTTTAAAAATTTTTTTCCAATTCAGTAATAATAATTTCAGTAACGTTATCGTGGACATTCAACGCAGAATAAAGCAATCCAGTTTCTAGATTTAACTAAATAAATTAAAATCTATAAATAACGTAATTTACATACATTCAAAACTAGGTTGATTGATGATTTGCTTTTTCAATACATCAGACGTATCTATTACAATTGATCAAACATTAACGTCATTTCTATTATTCTATTCCAGAAAGCCCTACGATCCCGTCGTACACGAAGAAGAAATCACGAATAAATATCACAAGCTCAGAAATAGATCGTACACCGTCAATGAAAAACCAGTGAAATTTCAAAAGAAACCGGAAACGCCTAACGGGTACTTAGATCTGGCGAGTGGCGGTGACTCAAACCTTTGTAGGTATGACAGGTATTTGCACGCGGTCATTTGTTCTTCAGCCCGACACGCACATACCGGGTACCATCAAAAGCAACCGCGTCACAGTCGCCCACCACACAATATGGCGAACCCGCGGTCCCGTTCCTACGACCTACATAAACAATCAAAACAACCGAGAGTACTGCAAATAATATTTTTATAGAATTTATGTATGGACATCGTCCATATTTGACTTTGTCCTCTTTAAATTATTAAAAATTAAATTAACAAAGGTAATGTTATAGTTACCTACTGCACTGCAATTAATATTTTTCGGAGTGGGTTAATGAAACGGAATATAAAAAATTACTTTGAAAGAAATAAGCAATCCATATGAGTTAAATATAGGGATCTGTTAGAATTACTTATTTATCATTCCATGCGTAGCATAGTCAGAGTAAATACTTGGTCGAGTAGATTAATAGTGTTAGTTTTCTTGAAAGTATTATGTCGTAAGTTAGGTATTGTCTTTATTAAATACTTAATTCTTGAATTTAAAGTAAAAAGTAAATGAGAACATTAGATATAAATGTTACATATTTCATTTTAAATTAAATGTACAGTGCCTTATCCTTTAGCAACATAATTGTACACATTTCGCTTCAACTATTTGTTAAAACTACTAACATCGTATGTCAATGCTCATTAGAATCTAGTGAAGATATAACACGACTCGTTTAAGGAGTTATAGACTGATTATAGATTTAAGTATAAGGTGCTCGGATTAAGGAAGAAATATTATTAAATTAAATACGTCTTATGTATGTGTTATACTAAACGGAGTACTTAACTGCTTGTATTGCACCAAAAGCAACACGATTTAGTTGCTAGCTATATTGTTCATAGTGGTGTTCTTTTGCTTTCGAGGTTGCATTACCATTATCAGTATTCATTATTTTAAGTTATTTAATGAATCTCTAAAATGTTTTATCTACCTCTAATGTTACTTTATTAGTTAATACATTTTTACAAATATTTATTGTAACAGCTTAATCCTAAAATTATGTTAATATTTTGTGATATTGAGTGAATCACCATCATGACAATGTTTCACTCGAGTTATATGTGCTGTAAGATGGAACAATATCTAAGAATCAATATGTACAAAATATTATTAATTTATTAATTTTTTAATGTTTCATACTTTTAAATACAGATTCGTTATTGTTCCGTTTTAAATGTAAAGTGTACAAAGCGCTCGATCTTGTCAAAACTATTTATTGTAAAATAAAATCCTTGAGGTTGAAAACATAATTTTTATTCAAAAATAATCCCTTCCAAATGACCTTGTTGTTAACAAACATCCAATCAAAATACTAATCATGATTACGGCGGTGATAGCAATTGTTGACTCTCTAGGAAGTCCACATTTTTGCACGGCATATGCATCAGGTGCTATTGTTGCCTAAAATAAAAATGTCATGCTCAGATAATCACAAAGTAACTATATCTATATACATATAATAAAATGGTAGGAAAGTTAAAACTGTACATTGAATATTTTTTAAAAGAATACTTGGGGTGTGATCTACAATCGATACCGAAGCCAAAAATATAGTTAATAGAATTTTTGTCTATTTGTCTGTATGTATGTATGTCCGGGATAAACTCAAAAAGTACTGCATGGATTTAATTCAAAATTGGCACGAATATTATTAAGAAGTCGGGTCAACATATAGGCTACATATTATCACGCTGTCACCAACGGGGAACGAGCAGTGATCCTTTATTTCTTCAACGCATTCTGTAACAACGTGTAATCTAATAGCGTTCAAGCGACATCATAGACGACATCGCGGGCAGCAGCTAGTACATAATATATGTGTACACAGCCAGTAAAAAGTTTGAGAACAAATAAAACATATCTATATTTTAAAACTATCATCAGTGATAATAAAACATCCGCATTTTCTATTGTTCATAACATAGAACTAAATATTTCTTTGTCTTTGGTGTTTTTGTCGGGAAAATGTCAATAAACATCCATTGTTTCAAAACTTCAATAAGAAGAGAGCAATTTAGGTTATTGTTACGTGGCCTTAAGTTTGTGATTTTGACTTGTTAGAAACTTTACTATTGTTATTATTACCCCATATTTATAAAGTTACCGACAAACAATGTACAATATTAATTGATTATTTAACTTAGTCCGAACTTGCGGTTAACACAGTTAAAACATTTCTATACTAGGTTGTTCAACTACGTTTTTCTATTTGATGAAGATAACCGAACGTAAGATTGATCTTAAATAAATAATAAATAACGCACAGTTGCTGAAAATCATGGTATGACCACTGCAAAATCTTAATTTCAGTTCCATAGAGGTTATCGGGGGAAAACGTCGATAGAAATAATCGTGAAAAATGCTCTTTTTTACACCAAGATACGTGGAAGACAAGAAAGCTGGAAGAATATCTCACAAGAAACTAAATATGTACATATTTTACATAGATTGCTTGTATGTCATGGTTTGGTATAAAAAGGCATTGGATTAAAAGGGGGATATTAAGTTGATGAACTGAACTGAATCAGCCTGTAAACGTCCTACTGCTGGACAAAGGGCTCTTATCCATCGCTCCACCACGCTGCTCCACTGCGGGTTGGCGGATAATTTCTCTATCATGAGTAACGATCGCTGCAAGGTGTCTTTGGTAACAATCGGGGCGGACGGCATTATGTGCTCTCCGAGGCATGGCGGGGAGATCCACAAGGATATACACCCTGACCGGAATCAAATATTTGCACAAATACAAATATTTGCCCCGAGCGGAAATCGAACTCGCGACTGCCGGCGTTGAGGCGACTCCTCGCACCACTAAACCAGAGCGGTCGTCACATCAAGCTAATTTAAATACAAGTTGATATAATATTAGCAAAATATAAAAAAAAATATATCTTCGTATACTTTAAATGCGTTAAGTTTTATTTTATTTTTCTATCATCTGGTCTTAAACTTTTGATCTTAGTGTAATATGTTAGTGTATATGTTTAGCAACTTAATTACTGACTGGTTTGAAGAAAATTATATTTCATAATTTTGTACACTATAGCTGAACCATATAAATTAAATATATTTTAATATAATATTTAGAAATCAGTTACAGTATATAGTGGATTCCATAAGAGGGCAGATGAAAAGAAGCTACTTTTGGCAGAAATGTGAATTTTAGGACAGATGTATACAGTAATATAAAAATGACAAGGTATGAAATATGTATATGTATATCAGCAGTTTAATTGAGATTAAATTTTTAATAAGTATAGTAGTATTATGTCAAAGTAGAGGTGTTAATGACGGGCATTATAGTGATACGGGTATATGAGAAGGCAAGAATGCCATATAAGAGAAACATGCGTGTATTTATTACGTAAGTAGATGTAGTGTGTAGATGTGTCTAGTCCACACAAGGTAAGTTCAAGACAAGAGAAGAGGCAAAATATTAAATTGTAAACAAAATCCTGATAAAATAGTTATTTACCAGCATATATTTGGGATTTGGTCTATTTCTCCATGAAAAAGATGGTACAGAATATTCCAAAAACTTGGCCCCATCAGATTCTTTATAAAAATGTTCAACTAGACATCCATGGTGTGTATGTCCACCGAATACTGCTCTGGGCTTAATTTTTTTAATTAGATAATTAGTTGCTTCTTGAGATAATGCATCAATTTTTAATCTAAACAATTTGTTTCTTTCTGGTAATGGTGGAGCATCAGGTTCTGTACAAATAGCATCGGATTCTCTATAAAGGGGAAAGTGCTGAAACAAAATAATTTCAGTATACATTTATATGAATGTATTGAATTTGAATTACATTTGTATGAATATTCTTATCAAAATTGATGATAACATTAACATTATTTATCATATGTTTTATCTCAAAAATATAACAAATTAACTTGTAACTTTTAAAGTTGTTTATAGTTAAGCAAACAATTATTATATATTTGAAAAAAAAATAATCATAAAAAATATGCAGTAAAGTAGTCTAATCATACCAATTAGTAAATTAAATAATTACTGGGTCCTTGTATTAATTTTATTTGTCAATAATTAAACTACAAATTTTATTGCTTGTTATTAATTAAATTAATGTAAAATACCTGCATCAATATAGGTTGGCTGTAATTAAATGTAGAATTGTTATCAACACAATTAACAGGATTTTGTAAGCATTTAAACAGTTTCTCTAAAAAGAAAGCAGTAATTAATAAATAAATTATATGTTGTAAAGGTTGACATTTTTTTCAATATTAATATTATTATTAATGTAATAATTATTTTCAATATTTGTTTATTTCAAAACAAATATTGAAAATTTTAATACTTCATTTGATTTTCATGTAGGAAATATTATAAAATTGCTTTTAAAGTGAATAGCATCTGTATTCTGTGTAAATGATCACCTGAAACATTTTCAATTTGTTTTCTAGCTTCTGTGCATAAATTACAAGAATCACCCTCTAGAGCCATTGAATTTATTAACACAAAATGGTTATTCTTTAAGACTATGTGTTGAACAGAAGGTGCTTTTAAATACTTAGAAAATCTCTGAGCAAATCCTCTTCTTATTCTGTAACATGTATTATAATATTACATAAATGTCCTTGAGTGAAGTTTGTCTCGGCAAACAGTGTGGGACGTTCTCCTACCCTCTAGACCAATGATCAGTGCAAAATCACAAAAGGCTGAATGGTAATTGTATAGAGCAGGGATATTTGGTGAAAACTTGGGGAGGTCAGTGTCCAGTCATGAACTGTGATAGGGTGAAGTAAGTTAGGGGTATTTAAAAAAATTAAAAAAAAATTATAGCAAAATAACATACCTATTGTGAAAGCCGATGTCATGATTACCAACAACAACAAACATCTTAATACTACTAGGCACTGAAAATAACTTATAAAATCTAGATACATATTCTTTAAATTGCTTATTATCAGTCCATTCTCCTTCATCGAAAAGATCTCCTGTAAATTAAGGATTAAAATTTTATAGTAAAATAGATAATAAGTTGTTTTATCAAAAAAGGTGATATTTTTAATGATTATTTATTGGTATTTGTACCATAAAAATTCGTTAAAAATACAAAGGACATGAATTAGAACTTACCTAAAACGAAGACAACATGAGGTTTGTGTATTCTTATTATTGCTTGAAATGCTTGGTGCATCTGCCATTCCCTCCTCCATTTATCTAACCAATGACCTCTGTAAGGCCCAAGTAAATGAGTATCCGCTAGAATAAATGCTTGTATAATTTGATTACTACCATGACTTGTCTCAATTTTAGGCCAGTAGCACTGTAATTTTATTATCACTAAGTAATAGTAACATGTTCATAAATCAAAGTACCTATTTTGTTAGATAACTAACTAAAATATACCTGTAAAATAACTACATAATAAATAAGATATTCACAATAGAAAGCAATAAATACTAATCCTAAAAGAAAGATTAATATTTTTTTTGTAATTCGTCGCATCTTTCATAACCGACATATTCTGTATTAATTGTTATCGTTCTAGATGTTTTATTATAAATTTATATCCTTATCAAGTTATCAATTTTGATAGCTACCAGTGGTGGGAAACTTTTCCAATATTCTCATTCATTCGTTTATTAGAATTATGTGCCTTCATATCAATAATTGTAAAAGAATCAATTTTATCACTAAAGCAAGGAATTTATATTTTATACTAGGGGTGTGCGATAATTATCGATAATTGGAAACTACTCGATAATTTTGATTCGATAATTATCGATAATTTTGTGTCATCCGATAATAATCGATAATTTTGTGTCATTCGATAATTATCGATAATTGGTTTTGGACCCGACAAGTATTGATAATTGTGATTCGATAATGATGGTACGGCGGATGACCTTTTTTTTTTAGGTATACGGATAGGTTATCGAGGGTTATGTCGATAGTGGACGGCGGATGACTTTTTTTTTACGTCAGGTACTGAAGGCCGGAGGACCTTTTTTTTTTTTCGTCGTCCGATAAGTATCGTCAACTATCGATAATTTTTATCCAATAATTATCAATAACTATCGTCAACTATTGATAATTTTTATCCGATAATTATCGATAACGATCGCCAACTATCGATAACTTTTTATTCGATAATTATCGATAACTGTTCATTCGATAATTATCGATAACTATCGATAACACATTACGATAATTATCGATAATAAAATTATCGATAATTTTTTCCGATGAACATCCCTATTTTATACCGACCATAAGCATTGAGCATTTGAGCATAACTAAATTCCTTGCACTAATGTGACTAAAGTGAAATTGACATTTGACATAATCACGGAGTATGCGAACGGCATAGGATTTTTCACGTTATTTATGTACACAATAATAAACCCAGACCTATAGATGGGCGATATCGTGTTTTTTCCGTATCGATTCAAAACTGTATATCAAAACTCGATATCGGATATTAAAACTATATATCGATATCGATATTGATATTCTAGTATAGTATATCGGAAATTCAAGTCGTGTGATATCGTTTAAACGTTTCGTGATTTCGTGCGTTAGATACGATTTAAGGAATCAATATCTATAATTATTTTTATTGTAACTTTGGTTTGTGAAGACTGAATTTAAGTATAATGAATGAAATTAATTTTTATAATATTGATGTTTTTTTAAAGGTTGAGTTTCATGCCGATTCTTCTAGGCAAAATCAACATTCTGAATCGGTGGTAGCTTCACATTAACTTTTTAATAAAAATTTCAAAATATGTAGTTTGTAAAATCAAAATTTAAAAGTTCTTTTGGACCCAACTTTAATAAAGAAATTAAAATGTAAATAAATAAACATGTATATTTATACGTTTATTTATATTTTTATAACATCTATTTTTCTATCAACTTTAGTTATAATGTTATTTACCAAAATGTTCTAAATTCTAGTTTATTAACATATTTGTACACAGTCTTTATACAAATATTTATTATTATGTACATTATAATTTATAATCTTAACGGAAATCACTTCTAAGCGACATCTAGTTTCAGCGTGATTAGTACCATTGGATTCAAAACTACCGGTATCTAATTGATTTACAAGATGGCGCTATACGTATCTTCAGATTGTTTTTAAATTAAACTTTAAAATATTTTTATTAAATTCACAAGCCTTTTTTAAGTTCTATTATACCATAGACAACTATATTAGAATAATTATGTAATAATAATTACTCGTTTAAAATATAACACGACTAGCTTCTGCCCGCGGCTTCGCCCGCGTGAATATCGGTTATCACGACCAAAAAAAAAGTATTCTGTGTTACTTCTAATACCTCCAAGAATATGTTTACAAAGTTTCATGATGATCGGTTAATTATTAGTTTTCGCGTGAAAGCGTAACAAACAAACTTACTTTCGCATTTATAATATTAGTACTTATGATTCGCTTAATTCCATAATGTCTCCCTATCTCCATCTGTCTATAGGCGTAAGCAAGAACGCAATATAGGCTATAGTGTTTGATTCGGTTAAAATCGGCTTAAATCGGCATCACGTATAGTGAATCGTGAATATCTAAATATCGGGGGATATTGATATCGCCAAAGTGTATATTGTATAATCTATGCTCGATATCATAGAGTATACACTATATCGTCGATACCGTGATACGCCGCAACGGACCAACCATGAATCACGATTCACGATATCCGCGATATCGTAATATATAGTTTCAGAATATCCCGATATATAGATATTCGATATTGCATCAATATATGTATATCGATATCGTATACGATACGTATCGCTCACCTCTAGCCAGACCATAGTTATCTTTATTGCCACTGGCTGCGCCAGTACTCAGAAGGTACTGATACTATATTATTATTTTTATTTGCTACACTCCACCCGTTCAATAATATATATATATATATATATATATATATATATATATATATATATATATATATATATATATATACTTAGGCTAATTCTATAACTCTGTTTTGTCATCGGTTTTACCACGACATGTGCGCATTTATTTATTCGTGACTTTCGCTCTCGCTTACTCGGAAACTCCCGACCAGCCATCTCGCTCGCACGGCCGGCCGCAACGGCACGGACAGTAGGCGTGGTGCGAAAGTAATGTACAATACAGTGTTTCTATTCAAAGTTCTAAACAATCACAGTTAGCAGTATAACGCCTTTACAAAAATCACTACTTGTCACTTGATTCGAAACTAGTTATTCGGTTACTTGCTGCGTAGCCAGTTACTGTAACCAGTGACGTGAAATAACGCCCACGTCTATCAGTCAATGGTCGATCGCTCACACCGAAACTGATGTGTCTGGACTTGGACATGATCTTGGACACTTTCTCGACCACGTTTGAACTCTGAAGTTGCTAACATGTCTTCATAAATTTTTAGTTTTACCCATCGATGTATTATTAATAATTATACATTGATGGTTTTACCAATTATCTTTCTTATTCAAGTACCTAATCACAGCATGATGTTCGATTTTATTATCGACTAGCGGCCCGCCCTGGCTTCGCACGGGTATTTAACAAAAATTTTAAAAATTATAAATTTATATTTTTATCACCTACATACGCCATCTATCGTATAATTGTAGAATATCGTTTTTATATTTAGTGACATTTAACATGATAGTACCTATATTAATTGAAAATGATGTTTATCTAAAATATTAAAACGATTTCTATTCCTATCAGACATATTTAGTAAACTTTTAAGTTTAACAAAATAATAACTCAAAATTAAGTTTTGTGAGTTTTTAAGATTCCTTAGACCAGATGGCGTTGGCGGCGTAGGTACCTATTTCTATTTTCTTAAATATTTATTTTTAAATTTAATTATAATGAAACAAAAACTAAATTATACTGTGAGTTATGTTTAATTTTTATGTATTAAAGTTATTTACATTGGTTTTGTACTTTTTACGCGCTATTGAAATTAAATTTTATTCTTGATGATATATAGTGTATTAATAAAACGGAGGTTTTAACAGATTTATTATTTGTTTAGATTATTTATCGATATTTTATCGAAACCGTAACGAATTCAAATAAGGAAATGAAATTTTACGCAATTGCCCAAGAATATACTGTAGCTTCAAAAAAGGGTAGTTTCATAAAAATAGCATGTTCCTAACTATATCAGGCTACGAACTTTTACATTTCAATTGACCCTCGTAGTGTTAGCATCATAAAATGAACTCTATGAGGCAATATATCAATTTTATTGATATGTGTTATTTAACAAAAACGTTCAATTGGTCAAGAGTTTCTTAAGCACCTCTTCCTTCATTTTAATAATGATGAATTAATTCAAAATCATTTTAAAAATTAAGATATTTTCAATGGGTTTAAAATGAAAAAATAAAATCATTTTTAAGATGTTTTATTTAAATAAAAATTAAGCGTTACAGTAGAGCCTCAATAAGCGTTTAACTTGATTATAAACGGATATTATAAAAAAATACTATAAGTAATAAATACTACCTATCGTGATGTTTATTTTAGCCTATTTCATATTTATCATTTGAATTACGGTGTAATTAATATAAATAAATTCAAAAAACATTAAAATCATGCCATGCTATATTTATTTTTATATCAAATTATTAAATTAATTTAAAATTATTACACATAGATATTTATGATTTAATCGAGATTAATGACAAATTTTATCGATTAAAAAAAATACGTGTACGAGTCAAAATTCTTAATAGTAATTTGTACTTTCTAGTCTAAGTCTAACTTAGTCTAAAAATAATTATTAAGCAATAACCAGCTTAGTATAATTTAGATATTTATATGTAAATAGAAAAAAAAAACGATTTGTAATCGTTACCGAAACTAATTACGTTTTATGTTTATAATTGTATAAATGTCAAAAGGTAATTATTACTCAAAACAAATGTTATTATAAAGTTTAACTCAACAAAGTTCATTGTATATCAAGAGAGCCGAATTGGTAATCATTGCAGCTAAAATAAACTTACAGGTACAGTTAATACTATGAGGAATACTTCATTAACTTAAAAAAATATTTTTGGCGTTTTTTTGAACAACAAAACTCACATTTAGAGGATTAATTATATACACTCTGATTTTGTAAAAGTTTTCGAATGTAATAATTCCTTAATATTCGTTACGTACTTGCATAAATCCAGTATTTGATGTAACAAACTTGTCTCAAAACATTTTTTGCTACACATTTTAAGCAAAAACTAATTATTATTTACAAACGCTATAGTAATAGCCAAATAACCTTACTGAATTTTTTTTAAATCTATAGTCTAATTATAGATACATTTTTAGGATTACGTACCCAAAGAGTATCAACGGAACCCTCTACCTCTCTTACTAATACTACTCAGCTCCCGTCCACCTGTCACAGAGCTATATGCTTGGAACCGTATTATTACACTTCAAATTTTTCAAAATGTATTTCTATCACCAGTATAGCAACAAATAATAGGGAATATGCATGATTATTTTTATTAAATTATTTCACTTTTCACGTTATTATAACATGTTAAACTTTGTTTTAAACTAACGCAATCACTATTCATATTTAAATTTATATTTGTTCGGGTGCTTACCGCGTTTATAATTTTGTTTAGGTGTCTTCGGGAGAGTATATAGATAATTTTGTTTAGTTGTCTTCGGGGAGACACCCCGTGATCATGGCGATTGAAACATTGCCGAAATATAGGGAACTAAACAAAATTATAAACGCGGTAAGCACCCGAACAAATATAAATTTAAATATGTTAAACTTTTACTTATTTTCAGTAGATTGGCCGATTGTGCTATATCAAAACAACTCTTTGTCATTGTTCTTGAAAATTTCTACTATCACTTTATAATAAATTCACACTTGTTAACTACAAAACACATCAGGAATATAAATAAAAAAAATCTCTTAAACACAACCAGTACAGTATGAATATCAACGCCGACAAATCCCACAATGTCTTGTGTCGTCATAGTTTTTTTCGACCAATGGTAGCGCGTTTAGCAAATTTCAATTTCGCTCGGTTATTTTAAGCTTTTTAATTACATTTTTATGCAGTCAAATAAATAAGAAATTAATGGTTTAGGTGTAATACCAGGACCCTAAAGTAAAGGATAAAAAAACAAAAAAAAGAACAAAAAAAAAAATACAAAAAAATCTAAAAAAACAACAACAAAAAAATTAAATTTAAATCACTTGCATATTCCCTATATCACCCAAGGCTCATGTATCAATTAAACGAAATAAAAAAAGTTGCTTGAAAAACTATACACGCTTTGTTCGACACCATTAAGTTCTTGACATTTGAAAATATCATGTTTCTATGAAGAATTTTATAAAGTATCATCATAATAATTATTTGTGAAATTTTGTAGGTCTATTAATTTTATTTCATCGTTAAAAATAAGGGCTTATATTTCAAACAAACAATAACTAACTTTTACATCTATGACTTACCATAAAACTTACTATTTAACAAAAATATTAATAAATTTACGTTTATTTTTGCTTTTCCAAACATATCCATAATTGTACAGCCTTCATATTGTTTCTGTAGTAGATCTTGAATATCTATATCAACGGATTCCATTTCAACACCCATGAATTTACCTTTTATTGTAAATACTCCATTATGGTCAGTTGGTGTTATCTCGAATTGCACATTCTTGAATTGTGATGTGGAAAGTCCGTCTATTTCTAAAAGTACACCTTTTTCTAAAAGTTTTGATGCAGAGTATTTTACTGTCAATTTTGACTTTAATTTTTTAATGTCTTTCCCTGATCTTCTTAAGCTGGCATGAACACTTCTATAAAAATAAAACATTATATTTATCAGATCAGTAAAATAAAAATATATTATATAAAATACTTATATTTCGGTTGAAGTGTTTGTTTGTTTGACTAATTTTAAGATTGAGTCTGATATCAAAATTATTTTTGGATTAGAAAGTATGTTTGTTGAGGAATATATCATCATGTCTGTATGTATAATAACATCTTAACTAAATGAGAGATTCATCAATGGCTAGGCTAAGCAATTGAAGTTGATACATAAAATTTAGCCAGTGGGACTGTTGTATAACATATACACCTAAAAAAGGTTTTTGGAAATTTTGTTTTTTCGGAATTCAATTCTGCTATTTTCAATTTAGTCATATAATTTTATTTTTGGACTTTTGAGTATAAATAATATAATAAACAAGTGTTCCAGCGTTATTCCACCCTTGCAGGGATCAAACAGTTAATAAAAGAATTTGGAAGTTTTATGATTAGAGTTTTGCTTTTTAACTTTTAACTCAGAAATCTGATGCCTAGTACATTTATCATAAAAAATAAAAAAGTATTTAAGCATACCTCTTTCCAGCATGAAGATTAGCAAGGCAGGATTTAATGTATTGATCATACGATTTACATTTCTCCTCATAATATTTCGTCTTTTCCAACAGACTGCGTTTAGTCCTTGTCAGAGTAGCCAGTGCTCTCCTCTGGGCTTGTCTGTATTTCCCTTTGTTACATAAATCGAGGGCTATCGAAGTAACTAATGCTTGATATCCGTCTTCACGTGTGACGTAACCTTCGTCTTCCAACATTTGAAGGCTACGACGTAACTTTGCGATATGTTCCCGTAATGTTATCGCATCATCTGGACGAACTTGGCCCGAATAAATGCGTCTCTTCACTTTCTCACTGTACTGTTCCTGTTGTTCTTTCGTTGTTCCGATACATAGCGCTTCTAAAAGGTGTTCGCCTAAAAAAGAAAACAGGTAATATAACTTAAAAATGTCCTGTACTGTACAGTATGTAAATGTACCCTTATGGATAAAGATCATCATCATATCATCCATTGGACGTATATCCATATGGTATATCCATTGGACTGAACCTAGACCTCCCCCATCGACCTCCAGAGCGATCGGTTCGTAAAAGATATATATAATCGGTTGGATAAAGATATCTGTTCTTAATAAGGAAAAGAGTTTTGCTGTAATTTATTTGCTCAAGTATGGATGTACATGTAGGAAAAAATTTCCTATGACTTCACTTCCAAATAGTTTTAAAACAAACTAAGCACTCGAAAACTCAGACCTACCATTTAGATTTTAGAATAAACATTTTCTGTATTTTCTCATTCTACAATTATAACACATAGTTACTTAAAAAGACTAACCATTTAAGAACGGGATTACAGCAACACAGAGTTCTTTTGTTTTGATAAAAAGTTTATTTAAATCAGTCGAATCATCTGCTGGGGCTTGGAATTTGTTTACAAGTGCAAGACATACTTCCAACCTGGCATTTTCTTCTGAGTCCATTTGCTGAAACATAAATAGGTAGTAAGATTTAATAATACTATTACTTCTTCTATACTAATAATATACATAAAAAATTATTTGTTTGTTTGAAATCATAAATCTAATGATCTCATTAAAAAAATTCTAATTGTTTAATATAAATATATGTACATAATGAATAAACGCTTAAAAATAAAATGCTTTTTTAAGTACTTACTGAAGGAACATCTCGGGAAGCTAGTTGTGCAACTGAAGGTACTTCGCCTAAATCATCTAATAGCTCGTTGAGCCGGGCGTTAGGGTCCGGAGCAATTATATCTTGATATTCAATAAGCAGCGCATGTGTGTCAACGATTTCCTTTAACATTTAATTAAAAGTCAATAACGAATTTTATCGCGTTTATTTCAAACTTTACAGTTTAACAATATTTTTAATTATTTCTCGACGTTTCTGATCCTTTATAGCATCCATGGTCTCGGGGGACTGAGGTGGTGGGTGTCCGAATAATGAACAATCCTTAACTTATCCTTTAACATTATCAATATTTATACATTTAATAAAATCATAACAGATACTTAAAAAAAAACTCGTCTGTATGTACAGTACCTGGCGATAAATATTGCACATCGACCTTTGGAAAGAGACCATCGGCTTATTTCGGCTTCGTAGAGCGATATCTCTGTCATACACTTCCTATGTGACGATAGGGAAGATGCAAATATAATATTTATGAAAATTTTATGATTAAAATGTTAAAAATATATAAAATAAAGGCCACTGCATTGTTTTTATTTTACATAATGTTGATTTTTAAAAATAATTACGAAATAAAAATTGCTTGAAACAAAACGAATTTTAAACACCAATCAGCGTTTAGTGACGTCACACTTGTTATGACAACTTATTTAAAGTGAATATTATTTTTTTGTAAATATAAATTACGTTTTCTTAATAAAAATGGAAGTTGGGTTTATCAAAGCAGACTCCAGGAATTTACTAAGAGTTAATGTTGACATGGTTGTATGACAACTTATTTAAAGTGAATATTATTTTTTTGTAAATATAAATTACGTTTTCTTAATAAAAATGGAAGTTGGGTTTATCAAAGCAGACTCCAGGAATTTACTAAGAGTTAATGTTGACATGGTTGTATCTTTTTTTATCGAAAGTGCAGAGTTTTCAAGTGTAGAAATGAAAGGGACTAAATTGCTACGGTATGTATAAATCAGTTGTTAAACTTTGTATTTTATTCAGCTGCTTCAACAAATAGCAATTATTTCAGCTCAACAAGAGAATCTTATGGCGACAACGCAATCGGCTATGTCCAAATTAAAAAAGATGGAGAATTATGTATAGTAAAAAGTCGAGTTACTCCGGAGCATAAAGTACGTAAAGAAGGTTATCGTGTTACAGCTGTTATAAATGAAATGCAAAGCTTGGTTCAGACCTGCCATTGTGAAGATTGTGCAGCTTCTAAAGGTAAAAATTAAGGTTATTTTTATATAGTAGTTAAACTGTATCTGGCAAGGATTATTATGACTAAAATTTATTTACGCACAGATGGTTGCACAGAAGATCTGAGGAGCCTTCCACTACATCCACCATATGTTATTGGAAGAAGTCTAAATTATCTACATGTGCTTCTGGAAAATCTTATATAAAAGCCAAAGAAATGGGTCATATTTCAGTCACTAACAGTTTCTCTGAAATAAGTAGGTTTTTTTTTTTTATTTTTATTCAAGGAAATTATTAAATACATGTTACAATAATAACTGCATATTTTTAGGTGGATATTTTAAGTGAATATCTAGATGCTGTCAAAAAAAGATTGTCGAGCGAGTATTCTTCGCTACTTTCAAGAAAACGAACAAAGTATAAGTATTCATAAGCTGTGTTCAAGCTTGATTGGAAAGTTGGACTCTCCACAATCATTTCTTGAAGTGTTGTCAAAGCAAATGACCACTGATAATATTCATATGATTTTTTCTACCACTAAACATCAAAGTGATTCACCATTGTGGTTTGAGTTGAGGTTAGTAAGGCTTCTAGCTTAGTTTAATTGTATTTATCATAAAAAGAAGACATGAATTTCCAGAAGTATTTGTAGAATTATGTAAAAAAAGGAAATTAAATTTGGACAAACAAACTCACTATCATACCTATATAGCATAAACTTGATTGGCATATTTACTGTACACAATAGATTTTTATATATTTTTTCTATTTCTACAGATACGGAAGAAATACTGGCTCAACCTTTTATGAAGCCGCTCACTGTAGAACTAAAATTGGTTCCCTTCTGAATAAAATTATGGGAGAACATTCAAAATTTACTTCCACTGCGATGGATGGAGGTAAAAAACTAGAACAAGAAGTTCTCAAAGTAGTGAGCAAAAAAGAAAAGGTAACTTCATTCATTTTGCTGTTGTTTAAATATTTTGAATAAAAGAATTTATAATGTTTGGTTCAAGGCTTTTGTAGTGATTGATATCATTGTTTCTGCATTTTAGATTAAAATTGAAAAAGCTGGACTTCTTCTTAATGCCGATTATCCTATTTTTGGTGCAACACCTGACGGGCTTACTGAAAATTACACAGTAGAGATGAAATGTCCTTCAACAGAAGCTACAAAACTTTCCTATGTGAAAGACAATTAAATAACAACAAAATTTTGGACACAAGTACAAACTTCAAATGTTTTTTAGTAAAAAGAAAATGGCACTTTTCTGTATAGCACACCCAGATTTTGAAAAATCAAAAGAAGTTGATATTTATAATGTGCCATATGATAACAGCATTGTAACAGTTATGAATGCTGCAAAGAAATTTTGGATAGATGCTTTATTTCCAAAATTAAAAGACATGGGTATATAATATTTAAACATTTTTTTTTTTCTAAAACCTTTTTGTAATTTTATAAAATAAAATTTTATGCTTTGTAAATACTATTTTTTTATTCAATTTTAATTAAAGGTGAAATTGACACAACAAATGATTATGCTATAGTCTAAATGAGGAATTAGAAAATGATCAACACAGGCATGTGGTTTATAACTATATACATATAGACACCTGTACACCTTTATCATTGGATATTTCAATATTTTGAAAACCATGTGATTCTGTGAATAAACACTCTGAAGATGGATCTGAAACATGAAAAAGAATATAGTTCTCCATAAGAAAGCGTTATTTTCATATATTAGGTGTACAAATAAGTTTTAGGACACTTTTTTAAAAATTCAAAATTTATTTAAAAAATAAATAGAACTCTTTTAATCATCAAAATAATCTCCATCACTTTGTATAACCTTGAGCCATCTGTTAGGTAATTCACGGATGCCTTCTGCAAAGAAAATTTCATCTTGCGAGGCGAGGAAGACTTCCACCCATTTTTGCACTTCTTCAAATGTTTTGAAACGTACATCAGACAATTCGTTTTGCATTTTCCGAAACAAGTGAAAATCGGTTGGAGCGATGTCCGATGAATACGCCGGGTGTGGCATAACCTGCCATCCAAGAGCCATTAACGTATCCTTGACCAGTTTACTAACATGAGGTCTGGCATTATCATGGAGCAGTATTACTGGACGTTTTCCTTTGCCAGTAAACGGACGTTTTCGTTCGATTTCATGGTTGAGTCGTATCAATTGTTGATGATAGCGATCTGCAGTAACTGTCTGGCCAGGTTTAAGAAGTTCATGATAGAGTATACCTTTCATGTCCCACCATATACACAGCATTACTTTGTTACAGTGAATACCGCGTTTTGCCGTCGATGTTGTCGGCTCGCCGGGGTCGACCCAGTGATATTTGCGTTTTGGATTTTCAAAATAGACCCATTTTTTATCGCCGGTTACAATCTTCCACAAAAAAGATTTTCTATGTAGCTTGTTATAAAGACTTAAACAGATGTCAAGACGGCTATTTTTTTTTTCTTGAGTCAAATCGTGTTGCACCCATTTTGATCTTTTTCGAATCTTTCCCATTGCTTTTAAGCGGTTGGAAACAGTTTGCTGAGTTACCTCAAGTTTTTCTGCAAGTTGTTTTTGCGTCTGACAAGAGTTTTCATCCAGCAACGCTTGCAGTTCCTGGTCGTGTCCCCTTACAGGGGCTCCGGTACGTTCACGATCAGAAACATCGAAATCACCTTCTTTAAATCGCTTAAACCAATACTCACATGTACTTTTAGACACTATGTTGTCCCCGAGAACAGAACAGATAGATTCACATGCTTTTCGAACACTTTTTCCTTGATGGAATTCATAGCGAATGCAGTGTCTAATAAATAGCTTATCAGTTTGCATGTTTTATTCACAAATTTAGAGGTTATACTTAAAATTCTTTTACGTTACGATACTACATAATTGGTGCCAAAATATTATATTTGAGCGGTAACTTTGAATTGACGTTTAACTTTTTTTTTTAACATGGTACGCAAGTGTCCTAAAACTTATTTGTACACCTAATATTATAAATTTGAAAGTTTTAATGTTTATTTGTTTCTAGTATAAGAATAAATCTGAAAGAATAAATCAAAATCATACCTGGTATTTTTTGATGATTTTTTGATGGATATTCCATTTTAAATTTTTACAAAAAAAATATCTCAATAGTCAAAAAAATATGCAAAAGTATGAAATTCAGCGACGAACAAGTACGGCAAGTGACAGCAGGAGTGACGTCATCGGAACTAAAGGTCCGTTTTCGCGCGAAAATTTAAACTGTCAATTTAAAACCGCATTTTTTTCGATAAATTACAATGTTTTAATTTTTTTATATATTTGTGGTCTATTCTAGATGGTATTCTTTAAAATGAAAACAAAAATAAAAATATTGCATCTTCCCTATTGTCATTGTTCAATTGCGGTGGAGTGCGGTCGCGTTCAGTCCGAAATATATAATATAGAGTTGTTAAAACTCCCAACTTTAGATAGTAATTTAAAGTTTTACGACAGCATTTTTAGGAAAAAGAGGTAAACCTCTACTAAATTCTGATTAAAAAAATTCTGTGAAACTGTAGCATAATGCCATTGGCTGGCGCATTGGCGCAGTTGGCAGTGACCCTGCTTTCAACTCCAGGGTTGTGGGTTCGATTTCCACCCCGAGTCGAACGTGTATATGTTATACATATTGATTTTGATTTATTTTCTTTTTCAAATTTCCATTGATATTGAAATTGACTTATGCGTATAAAACCATACACAGCTAAGTACAGTTATAGTTAACATAGAACAATCGATCGCATCATGACCACAGTAATATCGCTTAGCTAAATACCCGCCAGTTGCGTTACGATTTTATAAAATAAAATTCTTATAATGAGCGAATCATTAGCTAGCTACTGAAAACTTTTGTTTAACACTAAGCCTACCAGAGAGGTCAAATGATCCTGATGATATAATATATAGCTACTTCAGAAACCTGTAAACCTAAAAAACTTAAAAAAGCAAAACGTTAAGCTAGAAGTTAATAATTTTAATTAGTCTCCAAAGCGGCCATTTGACCGCTCTGGTGTAGTCCAAATCGTCGGTTGAGGACTTGGAGTTGTTGAGTTGAGAGTTTGGTCACTTCATACCCCGTACTCTTACACTATTAGTGACGACCTTTGAAGTGAGAGCATGCTTATCGAGTCTTTTTAATTGAAAAATATTAATTCATTTATTTATTTTGACTTTATTTAATAATTATTTTTTTATTAGGATATTACCTAAATTTATCGTATAGTTAATTTTTTTTAAATGGTCCTACGAATTTTCCTTTTACAAGAATCGTATGAAGAGCAACAGCCTTAAATTAAATACATGTGATACAATTGCTTTTTTTATTATTTGAAGTACATATATCCTCATACAATTACTTCATAATTTACACTCGCGCGGAGGCTTGAGATGTGTTAGTATCGATAATGCAATATCGACTAAATTACAACTCTAGATCATTACGTCAACATTCCTTATAGTCTAAGATCTGAACCTAAATCGACCTTCACCGGGGTGATAATAGAATGAGACGTACTTTATAATAAATTTAGTCTATTAAAAATGTATTAAAAATGGGTTTGCTGGAAAAATCCTGGACACGATATTTTTAATTAATTATTATAAAATTTTTTTTTTTTTTAATTTTGCAATATCAAGAAAATATTTTTTTTTTACAATAGACTAGAACGGTGAAGGTCGATTCAGGTTCAGATCTTCTACTATTATAATGAGGATCCGTAATGTTTTTAGTTGAGAATGCAGATTTATAGAGCTAAGAAATCCTTAAGATACAGTGAAAAAATTTTTGTTCTACGACAAAAATTGACGAAGTTATGATCAAATTACTAGCGGAGTTCACTAACCGGCCGGCACGGTAGGCTGTGACGTCACAGTGTCCGAACCCGTTGTCAGCGATAAGGCGCGTAGGTGTTTTCATTGGTTTATTGTGTCTTTGAAACAAATTAAGTGTCCGATTTGTGTCTAATTCTCCTTTCTAACTATGTATGAATATTGTATAGTGCCGTAATGTACAAATACTTCTTTTAAAAAGCCTGAAAAACTCTTTTTATACGTGCCGAAAGACCCAAAACTACGTGAAAAATACTATGCCGTTGTGAAAAGAGATGATAAAACTCCACCTTCTTCCCGGGCTACAAGACATTGTTGCGAAGATAATTTCGATGTAAGTACCTACATAACTACCTATACCTATATTATTTAGTTAATATGAATGTAAGTTGGTACCTACTACAACGTGTCATGTACTTAAGTATTCACTCATTTTAAGCCTGCTGTATTAATAAAAACATACCTACTTACTTTTTCTGTGTTTTGTGGATAAACCTAAGTACTTACCTATTCGCCCGTTCCGATTTCTATATAATATTCCAAGGTCAAAACAATGACACAGGGATGTACTCGGGTAAAAAAACAAAGAGTAAAGGCCGCGGCGCCGGCGTGATCCGAAAAGAGTAAGTCCTTCCGGGCCCTCTCCGCCGCATCTTTCTGCGAGATGACGTTCTCGCAGAAGATGGCGACCGCGGTCCAGGCCCTATTACCGCCAACCAAAGCTCGCACAACGGCCGGCGGCGACAGGTCCTCTCCAATGACTGCAGCGAGATCCCGGCGCTGCTCAGCCCAGGCCGGGCACGACACGCTCGTATCTCGCGTATGTTGCGCGGAGTCCTCACAGCAGTCACTATGGTGGCAGTCCGGAGTAGTCTCTCTCCTTGCGACGACGTGCAAGTATTTGCCGAAGCAGCCATGCCTCGACAACGAGAACTCCGTGCTGCCGCACCGTCCACTCCTCCAATATCGGCTGAAGTGCCCCGATGGCCCAAAGACCAACCCGAGACGTCTCCAGCCGAGCCTTCCATCGTGTGAAGGTGGTGCGGCGGGTGTCATCCCACCATGCGGTGAATTTGATCGGCGGGGGATTAGTGCCCCCCGTCCACGCCGCCGACACCCGCCGATAAACTTCGGCGAGCGCTTCCATCTCCAAGTCCCATAGGGGGGTTTCGGCCAATGCGCAGGAGGCCTCAGCAACTACCGTGCGGTAGCCGCGTATGGCCCTGACCGCCACGACCCTCTGTGGACGTCACAGACGGGATCTATTGTGGGCAGTGCAGTGCAGCAGCAGTCAGGGACGCTGCCTACACGGGGGCGCCGTACAGCGGCATTAACCGGACCACCCCGGCGTAGAGTCGTTGGAACGCTAGACTTTTTCCGCCCATATTCGACATTAGCCGACCGAGGGCGGACGCCGTGCCGACGAGCGTCGGTGCTAGTTTGCGAAAGTGCTCGTCGAAGCACCACCTTCCGTCAAGTACCAGGCCCGGATATTTCATGTGGGCTCGGATACCGATCACAGTATTGTCAACCGTATACGTAACGTAACCGTACCATTATCGAAGTACTGGCGGGTGGATCACATCGAGACCCATGGAAAAGCAGGGCCTCAAACTTGTTAAGGACCACCCTAAGCCCCAGTGCCTCGATCCTCCTGACCACCTCCGCGGTACCTGAGGTGGCCAGAGATGCCGCCTCCACGAAGGTCCCGCCCCGAGCTGTAACCAGAGTGTCATCGGCGTAACAAATCAATCCCAGCCCAGGGGGGGGGGGCGGCCACGGAGGACTCAGTCGTACCCGATGTCCCACAGGAGCGATCCGAGAACAGAACCCTGTGGGACGCCACACGACATGGACCTCCTGACAACGTCCCCTTCACGAAGAGTTCACGAAGAGGACATTGCGACCGTCAAGGTAGTCTGCCACTAGCCGCCTTAGGTAGAGGGCACTCCATGGAACCGGAGTGCCTCCGTGATGCAGCCGAATGGCAGACTATTGAATGCGTTGGCGATGTCGAGAGACACCGCCAACAGCACTCCCTTCGAGGCGACGGCCTCCGAAGCCACGATCTTCAGATGCAGAATGGCGTCGACCGACCAGCCCGAAACCCGAGCCGGACGTCGAACAGGTCAGGGCCGACCCGCGTGAGGTGCTGGACGATGCGAGCAGTGACTACCCTCTCCAACAGCTTGCGTACCTCGTTCAGCAGCACGATGGCCCTGAAGCCAACGACTGATGTCGAAGGCCTTCCCGGCTTCGGCAGTAGCACGAGATTCCCCTCCTTCCAGCTGTGAGGGAATCGTCCGGACACCAGTCTAGTGTCGAACAGTACCCTGATGCGGGACTTCAGGTGGTCGAGGACCAGGACCAGCACTCGAGCGGGTACCCCATTCGGCCAGGGAGCGGCGCTTTTCCGCATACGGCTCGCCGTGTGTGAGTTCCAACTCCAAACCTATAGCAGAGGAAGTTTTGCAAACAGAGAGAATTGGTGCTATAAAAGTTCACATTGAAAGAAGCATATGGAAGTTGAGAGACTTCAAAATGATCGGACCTGACGCATGTGTCGATATTTCATACATAAATTTTTTGGATAATATTGTAACAATAGCCTGTAGTTTAGTTAATTTACAGGATTGTCTATTTAGTAATCAAGTTTCAAAATAAAAATGCTTTTCTTTCTTTTATAGAGTTTTATTTCGAAATCTTGCATAATAAAAAGCACATGTCATATTATTAATAGAAGAGTAATTTCAAATCTCAATTCGTTTCGGAAATATTGATGTTTTCCAAAAATGCGTGGACTCCTCTAAAATATCAGTACAATAGTTTTCATCATAATCTTCGAATATTTCTTCTTTGTTTCTTGCACAAAACCAGTTTCTACTTTATTAGTACGATTAGTAAATACGTTTTATATTTAAATATCAGAAAATTACACTTTATAACAACACTATATTTAAATAAATTTCAAATAAAACAACCAACCGCGTCGCCGCCGCTCCGTTGATTCGTGAACTGCGCTCGTTCGGGCACAATGACGTCACACGCACCCGCGTACACTAACTTTTAGCGGCAAGAAGGCATAATGTTTATAACTTAATATCTTCGTAAGTAATGGTCCGATTTGGATAATTCAAAAAGGAATATCATTCTTATGTCATAGAGAATAACGTGGATACTAGTTCTATTGAATTTGCTATACCTTTACTGATCCTCATTCCTCGGAGGTCGCGCGCGGATTATAAGTTTAGTGTTAAGAATAGAATAACAGTTAATACGTTACTTGGACGGTGATGTATATGTGTGGATGGTGCAGTAGAGTCGCCTCCGTGTACTCGTCCACGGAGAAGTAGTCCTCGAGCGTGGGTCCGCGGCAGCAGCGGCGGAACAGCTCCTTCATCCTTTCGTGACACTCCACGATGAACGCGTTCAGACACCGCAAGTGACTCGACTCCTCGCCGAACTGGAATATAAATCGAATTGATGAATTCAATAAAGAAATCTGTAACAATCTCCCGTTATTCTTATGGTGGCGGTTTGCGCCGTGACAGGCCACCGCAACAAGAGAGACAGAGACAACAGAACCGAGACAACCAATGATATAACTTGTCGCGGTCTCTTGTCTCTGTTTCTCGTGTCGCGGTCACGTGTCGCGGCGCGAACCGCCACCATTAGTGTTTACTTATTTATAAAATTTATACGAAAAGTGATGACGATTCTGGAAACGACCCTTCAAATATACTCCAATAAAGCAAACTTAATTTAAATTCATTAAAAAAATCGTTAAGAATGTTAACAAACAATTAAAAAAAAAACCCCAATGTAATAATTAAATCACAACTTTTGTATTTTTGTTGTTGTTGTTGTTGTTTTCTAAGTTTATGAGTTATACCATACCATATTATACCATATTTTACACAACCAATTATACCATATTTTTTTCTATTAATCATATTTGTATACATGCATTAATAATTGATTTTGATTATCAATTAATTAATACTCAATGTTTTTTTTTAAATATTATAGTATAATACAACTTTTTATTTTTAGAAAAGTTTAAGAATAATTTAATTATTTTTATTTTTTCTTATTTCTGTTTTTTTTTTTGTACACACTCCACTATGTGGGATGATCGTTCTCATATATTATTATAATATTGTAAATATGGTGTCAAATAATAATAAATAAATAAATCCTAAGTTATATGAAAAGAAGTCACTAAATTTCGTGCAGTTATTTTTGATACTACTCCAATTGTCGTAGAAGTCATAGCTGTTTTATAGCCAATAAATTAGGCTTTATTAAATAAAAATAATTTTTAAGATAATCCTGCATGTCTTAAGATGAACATTCGTCATTGCAATACAAGAGTAGACAATTATTACATATATTGCACTGTATATCATAATTTTTTTTTAAATTAATATTAAAAGTACAGTTACTTACTCCTTTCTTGGCAGCGGAAAAATGAAGTATTTTTGCGACGGAAGCCAGATTTTTCCGTTGATCAGTGGTCAAGCCCGCACCGCTTGGCAGATTTATGATATGAAAAGCATCGGGCGCTACTATAGCAGCATTGAAGAACTGATAGTACACTAAGTTGCCGACTACCTAAAATGTTTCTCACAATAATAATTCATTTAAATAATTTTCTGGTTTTCTTACTTTTATTGAAATAAAAAATGTGGCCTTACCCTTAAGGGTTATTAAAATTAAAAAGGGTAATTAATAAAAAAAGTGTATTTAAATATATCCCACTTACTAAAAATATTAAGACAATAGAGTCAGATTGGGAATAAATTAACGAAAAAAGCAAACTTTGTTGACCAAAATAATAATTGACTTGATTTTTTTTATTTTTTTATTACTTGTTTAAGTTGGACATTACATCAGTAAGGGCATTATGTTTGTTTTAGACAATTTTATTTCGCGTGTTACTACATCGAATTCCAGCGCGGTTACAGCCGTATTAAATTTCGATGTAAGTCGTATAGACCGGGAAAAAATTATTAGGCCTAATCATGCATGAAAAATGGCCAGGATCTGTTCATATATGATCAGGCCTGTTCATATATGATCAGGTCTGTTCATGCATCATATCTGAAGAGTAAAAATATGTTTAGGTCTGATCATACATGGTCATGCATACTCATGCCTGATGTCATGATCATGCCTGTTCATGTATGAGTAGGCCCATACAGGCCTGGTTATTTTCATGCATGATCAGGCCTGATCATTTTGCCCGGGAGATTGCAATTTTTTGATTACCGCTTCTTGCCTAGGAGTTGCAGTTTGATGTTACATAACTTATAATACTCCTCAATAAACAGCTTACAAAAACAAACTTCTCCTTTAAATATTAGCATAGACTATAAACAGATAATTTAAAATACCTTCAGGATATCTTTCTCGGGTGTACCAGGAAATTTGGATGTCAGAGAACGGTGTAAAACACGAGCCATGTACGTTATACAGAAAGGTAGCATATCCGTGGAAGCAGTTATTTTATCCAGAAACATTTTTACAACTGTTTTCAGTTGAGCTAGAGCTTTTTCTAATCGTGATTTAACTTCAGGGTAGGTTAATGCTTCTTCTTGCGTGACAGAGTACGGTAATTTCCTTAAAAAGTTGCTTTTTTTAGTATAAAACAAGCATTGCAAACTCAACGGTAAGTAGGATAAAATCCTGTATCGAGGGACCAGAAACAAACAGAATAAAAACGTAATCGTCCAGACCGCGACAAACATTTAGTAGTTGTAATCACTGCGACAACCCGTCGTTAAGATATTTAAGTTAAATTCTTATTTCTGTTCTATTTTCTAGTCACTCGTGTTTTGATTGTCAGAAATGATGGCAATCAGTGATTAGAATGCGAGTGACTTTATTATGTAGATCGTAGGTCTTCTAAGTTATAAATTTTAATTAAAGTGAATTAAATATATTGAAGTAAATCTCCATTAGATGCCCAAGGTAACTAATAAATTTATTCAATTTGTATGAATACTAATTTAGAAAAAGTAGGTTCACTAATAACCTAAAAAAAATATTACTAGAAAGGCAAACATTGTAAATGTATCACTTGAGAACGGTAGGACTAAGTTGGCTATTTTTTCTTTTTGTATATAAAGATTAAAAAGGAAAAGAAGTTCTTTTTAAATTTTTGGATAGTTTAAGCTATTAGTATTTAATAAAATTATTTTACTTACGAAATCTGTCCTGTTTTCATTTCAGATTCATTTCGCCATGCCTTATAAATTTCGATTGGACCCGTTTCGATATTTAAATCCTTGTCGTTTATCACCTTTTCGACGAGTGGTCCTATAATCGTCTGAAGATTGTTCAAACCTGATAGCTGTCTGGAGAGACTTACGGCCATTTTCAGTACTAAAGGTGTAGAAGCTATAATATCGAACGGTTTAACGATTTTGCAACTTATCTCTTCTTCCAGCGTAAATCTAAACAGTTTTAATAATAGGTATTCATCTCTTGCATATGCCCCAAAATTATAAAGACTCAATACAACGTTTTGTAAAAAGGAGTTAGTTTTGTTTTGAGGTATGCAAAATAAAAGTTTTGACAAATATGTGGGATTTGTTTGCAGTTCATAGAATAAATGTTGGTAACCGTCCAAAAGCCTCTTACTCTCTTTCGTCAAGGATTTTAAGCCCTTTACAGCCGTAGAAACCATCATCAATGGTCCTTTGCTATCTTGATTTATAACCAATTTCGTTGTTGTGTTGTGTTTTACTAAATTATTTAATTTTAAGCCATGAACAGCAACTTCTTGTAGAGCTATTCTATTTTGTACCAGTAATCCTATCTTTAGATCCATATCATCTATTTGCTTGGAGAGCTCTTGATTTTTTCGAATAGATTGTACAACTTCCGATTTCAAAGTTTGCAATTCAATCTCTCGATTATAGTCTTCAGTAGAGAAATCTAACAGTGGAACAAATTTTTTTACAACCCCTAATGGAGGATTTGGTGAGTGAAACAACGAAATGAAAGCATTTCTGGTACGCCGGCCTCGCCATAAGGCCTGGATCTTAATAATTTTATGCTCCTGGAAAAATTAGAAAAAAAATTGGTTGGCTGTAAAGTAGGTTTACGGACGATAATTTTACGTGATAACGTCATAAAAAAACATTGATAAAAAATTGCATACTTTTATGAATTGAATTATTATTACAGAATTATCATTATTATGTAGATTACAAATGAGTTAGTTGAAAATTACAATTTTTTCGATAAAGGCCGATTGTGCCTCTCTATCGCTTGTTCCGCGCTCTCACTCGCGGAACGTGACAATGAGTCATTCTTCTTCTTGCGTGCAGGCATTCATTGATTTACAAGACGTTATCACGTAAAAAACATATAAATTAAAATAATAATCATTATTTTTATATTAATTTGCAATTAAGGTGCATTACGTAAATAAATCTAATTCCAAAAATACCTATCAAAAGACTGGAAACATACCTGAGCCTTATACCATGCCCATGGATTTTGTTTTCTCTCCCTTTTAAGTTTTGCTTCAATTATTTTCATTCTTATCAAAGTTCCATATTTTCTTTGAATCATTATTCGTCTCCACCATGCCTGTATCTTAACTACATATTCAGAATGATCTCTAAAGAATTTCAGCCTTTTATAAGATTGTCTTATTAAAAATCCTCTACAATGAGCTTGAAATCTGGTAAACGACTTCTCCAATAGTTTTTGTCTGTACGTATTGATGTGATGCTTATTGGTTTTATCAATTATCATGTTGACGTCTTTCTTAGTTATATATCGTGCATAGGGCACAAAGTCTTTAGGGGTGGTCCAACTATAGCTATAAGATTCCACGTCAATATATACAGTGTTCCCGGCATCAGTATGACAAACAATCCAGGGACAGATATTATGTCCCCTTTTCTTCAGGGCCTTTGAAAACATTTGAAAGTACACATCTCTGCATGAACTCTCGATATATTCCGACTTAGTTAGATGTCTCGAAGTAAGTGCATTCCAAAATTCATTTACATCATTCTTTAATATGGCCAAATTAAGTTGAACAATTGCATCAGTGAATTCCTTAACTTTTATCGATTCATAATTAACTTCATTTATGGCATTTGTAATGTCATCGTACCAAAGATTTTGTGATTCATTCTGCAGTAACCTTCTTTTTAAAGTTCTCATGTATAAGTGATACTCTTCCTTATGTAGGGATAGTGGGAGCTTCAGACAAGAATTCTTAAGTAATGCTACCAGTGTATCAACATCTTCTTCACAAACAGCCTTGTTAATATTGTCAATAAGCTCTACCACTAAAAAAGTACCAAACAAAAACATATGTAATTTATATTTAAATTGCATGCTAAGTGTTTTACTCTAGTAACTATAATTATAAAGTAACTGGTAAATATTACTTGTTTACCCTCAAGTTTTGTATATGTATAACAGCTTATTTTTTTTAAAGTTATATGATATAAAGGCTGCAATTTATTATAAAGAACACACTTAAAATTTCAGATGATTCTGTACATATACAATGTAAAGCTAGTAACACAAGAGACAGATCAAGTGAAAATAGATTTGTTGTAGAAAATTGACGAGATTGTAGAAAAATGATGAGAGTACGTAAAGGTACGCGGTCCCGGTTGTGGAGCAACGTTGTGGATTAACACCCCTTCTCCTATAGGAGAATATGGAGGAGAGTCCTTTGCCCAGCCGTAGGACGTTTACAGGCTCAGTCAGTTCAGTTCAGTTCATAGGAAAATAGAAATAGCATTATTTAGTAAAATACCCATTACAATAAAATTAATTTATCAAATCAATAAAAAAAAATCGTACCCTAACAATATTATAAAAAAATCTCCAGCCACGTCTTTCTTCTATCTAGGTATTTGTTTTCGATAAACTAAAAAAAAATACTAAACGGATTTTCATGCAGTTTTCACCAATAGACAGTGATTCACAAGGAAGTTTAGGTGCATAATTTAATAAAGTTTTGTGTAAATTGCTTGATAAGACGATAATTATTCAAACGTAACGTAAACGTATGTAAATGTATCGTGTCATATTCTTCTTTTTTAAGTCTACACAAAAGTCAGCGATTACTACTATACCCAGGGCCGGATTTAGGGGAGGGCAAGCGGGGCAACTGCCCCGGGCTCCCACATCCACAAAATCGGGGCCCCCACATCCGCAAAAGAAGGGCTTCCACAATAGAGCCAACCTAGTTGGAGCAGTCCGGAGTTAGGATGACCTTTCTTTTTTTAATATTGGCGTAAGATCACGACGACCTTTTTTATTTAGGAATATGTCCACCCGACAACGACAATATAGGTATTGGCGTGAGATCGCGACGACCTTTTTTTTTCGTTGTAATTTTTTCAGCAAAAAAAAAAACAACAATACATTTTCAAATCAAAGGGCTTCCGCTCCTCCATTGGCCCGGGCCCCCACAGTTCTAAATCCGGCCCTGACTATACCCATTCTAACTTCTAAAAAATGCTCATAGACCAATGAAATTCTCACATATAATACGAATATTGGAAAGATATTTAGACAGATATTATATTAATCGCTCCTAATTATCAACTAAAATATAGCACATAATTTAAATCACAGATCTCCTCCACTATAATAGATATGTATGTACTGGCTATCGAAATTTTTGTTTCATTTTCAATTCGCCAAAACTGGTATAAAGTGCGATATTTGTGATTGATGTGATTGGTTAGTTTTAAAATGTGTTCTTTTTGACGTTTATCATAGTAATGAGATAAGGAAATTAAATACAGCTTCTTTATAAAATAAAAAAAAAATTTAAAAAATGTCGTTAAAATATGTCTGTAATTATTTATTTATGTTTTGTATTATAATTAAGTAAACTTTTTTTTTGTATAATTAAACGGTTTTGCTATAGGCATGAAAAAAAAATTTTTTTTTTGGAAATACAACTAGTAAAAAGTAACTTAAAAAAAGATAATAATACAAACATAAAATATTACGTAAAATAACCATTTAAGGAATCAATTAAATATTATTAAAAAGTTTATACTATTTTGAAACAATTAAATGTTACTCTAATGATATATTATGTTTTAACGTATATAAAAAATATCGATACTTTAAATTTAGCTTGAAGTATAACGTAATAAGTGATATTGACATTTTAGGTTTATTTGATCAAACGACTTTTTTCAATTATTCAATTTTTAAAACTGTAAACGTGATTACAGGTCTATTATCTGGGCGACATAAGAGTTGATAATTCGAGCATCGATTGATATAGGCGTGATTGTACTAATGTGTTGCGGGCGTAGAATTTCCTTCATGCGGTATCTATTGGAGGTGATCTGTGTTTTAAATGAATATCTTATTGTTAGAATCCTTCATGCGGTATCTATTGAAGGTGATCTTTGTTTTAAATGAATATCTTAGAAGCTATTACAAAATAAAAAGTAACTAAGGGATAGTAAATTGGTTGTCAAGTGAGACAGTATCAATAGGGTATTCTATTATGTTTGAAAAAGTACTTCAAAATGTTAATTTTCGTAATAAAAAGTCACAAAAAAAATTATTTCGACAAAATAAACACGCTTTCTTGCCATAAAATTAAATTAAATTTTAAACCTTTTTAATTCCCGCAAAAACGCGGTCACCTATTTTGGTGATGTAATATGCGTAAAGTTGTGTTCCGCTATACACTGAGAGCACTCTGAGGTGTGACGTCAATTCAGTATACTGCGAAGCCGTTACTTTTTGGTTTGCTATACTGTGCTATACTGGTTACTGATAAAACGGAACGCAGTCCAGTATACTATCATCCTAATTTTTCGACATTGTTTTCAAATAAAATATTTATCATGTATACGTTTTCTGTTCAAAAATAAATTCAACAATATTCAAAAATTAATTTTTGAATATTGTTGACATTTTTGAATAACAAATCATTCGTGCTGTTATATTTTTTAATCAGGTGATCAAAGTACTGACAGCACCTTACCTCGAAAGCGCCAGTGCTCACAGTACAAAAATTATGCTATTTATGACGTCATATATTTCTATATGGTATTGCGGCAGTGTACTGGCACTCAATAAAGGAACGAATTTTTCACTAGTGAGAGCACTGAGGAGTGCTCGCAGTGTACATCGGAAACATTGTCTTTACGACGTCACATCATGGCGGCTCGTGTTTTAGATCACGTGATATACAGATTAAAAATTACGACTTTTAATTTCAATATAATAAAACAATAATGTGCTTTTATGACTCAAAATCAGAATATTTAAGTATATTTCTACATAAATATTAATTTTTATCAAATCTCATAATTTATTTTTCACTACCGAAAGTACCCTATTCTGAAAATTTCAATTATTTTCATTAGTTTTCAAATAACAATGGGTCGTGGCAAACGAAAGCGAATAGTTTGTGGGGTCGATGCTAGCAAATCAAGTTATCAAATATCTAAAGAGTTGAGACAGCACTGGGGCAGTGCTCTCAGTATATATCGGAACACGGCCTAAGTGGTAGACGAACTATTTTGCGTGAGTGACAAGGGTAGAAGAATACTTTTGCGTTATGTTTTTTAGAATATTTTTTTTTAATTTTTTATGTTATGTAAAGTCATGAAAGAATTTCAGTGATGTTAAAATAAACTTTAAAATGTTCCTCAAATTGTGGTTTACTTTTTATTAAACGTTCTTAATTATTTTACCAATATTTACTTTCTTTACGCTTTGCACTACTTTCGATACTAGACGAACTATTTTGCATCGGGGCTCATATATCGCACTTGTGTCGCCTTGCCGGTTGTGTCTGTTGCGCAAGGAGGGTCGACCATCTGACTCTGAGACTGACTGACTGAGAGAGGGCTCTGCGTACAGGCCAATCGTGCTGCTGGACGAGACGGCCAAGATGCTTGAGAAGATTCTCGCTGCCCGCCTCGTCCAGCACCTCGAAGAGTCGGGGCCGGACCTCTCAGAGGCGCAGTTCGGGTTCAGGGCGGGCCGTTCCACACTGGACGCCCTGAACGCCCTGAGGTCTCTCTTCTCGGAGGCGGTGGCCAGTGGAGACGTTCTCCTGGCCATCTCGCTAGACGTGGCGAACGCCTTCAACAGCATTCCTGTTGAAACGATTGTGGAGGCACTGAGGTTCCATGAAGTGCCCCACTATCTCCAGAGGCTGTTGGAGGCGTACCTCCGGGAGAGAGAGGTCCTCTGGGAGGGGGGCGATGGTCGACTCTATCGACGTCACGTCGGCTGCGGCGTTCCACAGGTCTCCGTCCTGGGACCGACCCTGTGGAACGTCGGTTTCGACTGGTTGTTGCGGGCACCTCTACCGCCCGGGCTGAGGGTCATCTGTTATGCTGATGACACCTTACTCACAGCTCGGGCGAGGAGCTTCGAAGAGGCGGCCCGCCTAGCTGAAGCCGGCACGTCGATAACGGTCGACCGTATCGAGATGCTGGGCCTGAAGGTCTCTGTATCCAAGACAGAGGCCCTCCTATTCCATGGCCCACGCAGAGGCCCTCCCCGAGGTGGGCGGATCGCCGTCCAGGGTATGGAGGTGGAGGTTCGGGCCCAGATGAGGTACCTGGGCCTGACCCTGGACAGCCGATGGAGCTTTGGTCCGCATTTCGCGGAGCTCACTCCGAGGCTCGAAGGAGCCGCCGCTGCGTTGGGTAGACTCCTGCCCAACGTAGGAGGACCGGACTCCCTTTGCCGGCGCTTGTACGTCGGCATAGTACGGAGTATGGTGCTGTACGGTGCACCCATTTGGTGTGACGCACTCACCGCTCGGAACAAAGCCCTCTTGAGGAGGCCTCAGAGGGTCATAGCGGTGAGGGCGATACGTGGATACCGTACGGTGTCATGGACGGCGGCAACACTTCTCGCGAGCGATCCGCCCTGGGAACTCCAGGCGGAGGTGCTTGCGGAAGTGTACCGTTTCCGGTCGAGCCTCAGAGCTAGAGGACAAGTCCCAAGTGCGGACCAGACGGCTCAGATCAGGACTCAGGCTCAGAGGGTCCTGATCCATTGGTGGAAGGAGGACCTGGAGTCCCCAGCGGCGGGCCTAGCGACGGTGGATGCTATACGTCCCCATCTTCGTCGCTGGGTCAGAAGGCAGCACGGGGTGCTGACCTTTCGGCTGACGCAGGTACTTACCGGTCACGGGTGCTTTGGTAAGTACCTGCATCAAATTGCGGGAAGGGAAGCCACCCCTGCCTGCCACGAGTGTGGCGCGCCGATGGACACGGCGCGTCACACTCTCGAGGAGTGTGCCGCCCAAGCGGCAGCAGCATGGCCCCAGCGCCATGC
Organism: Euphydryas editha; assembly: GCA_036937285.1. NCBI lineage: Eukaryota > Metazoa > Arthropoda > Insecta > Lepidoptera > Nymphalidae > Euphydryas > Euphydryas editha. The sequence continues at coordinate 13,508,719 of JAUPFZ010000003.1, forward strand.
CCTGATGGCCGTGATAGGCGGAGACCTCTCGTTGTCGAGCGTGGTCCACTGCATGCTCGGCAGCGAGAGGTGCTGGTCGGCCGTGGCCTCCTTTTGCGAGGAGGTCATGGGTTTGAAGGAGGCCGCGGAGCGGGAACGTGAAGCAGACGTTAACACGTCGTAACAACGTTACACCCTCCGCACTAGAGTGGGAGGGGCACCTATAATCCTCCCACTCGCCACCAGGGCAATAGAGCGCTCCCGGTGCCCGCGAGCGCTCTATAAGCGAAGGCGGCCCGCATAGGCGGGCCAACCGTTGGGGCGTCACGGTTGCATGCGCGAGCGATCCCGTGGCGCCCCACTACGACGATGAGGGCACCGCTGGGTTTTAGTGCGGTATTCTGGCACGTTCTGCGTGCCAGCGAGTCCCACATACCCGTCGCCTTCGGGCGGCGGGATGCGTAAATGCATTTCCCAACGAAAAAAAAAAAAGTACATAGGCCATTCTGAAAAATGATCAATTTTGAGTTACAACACTATTGTATTATTAGTGCGATATGCTCTACTACACGTACGAAGCCAGAGCGGGTCACCAGTTTAATAATAATTTTATTATACTAGAAATAATCTTACATTCATCATTGTTGTCATCCTTCATGTTTACCATGTCTATTGTGTCCTTAATATCTTCAAGAGTCAGTAAAGGGCATTCACACTGTTCTTTGGCTTTTACTTGTAAAGCTGCCACTAATGCTGAAAGATAACGACGACGGCAGTGGGGTTTGAGTCTATCTAATTGAATTTGTCTAGAGTTAAGTGCATTCCAAACGGCTGTTTCATCCCCTCTCTCCACTGCTTCAGACACAGAGGCAATTGCATTTAAATACAAAGCTGATGCAGCAATTTCACTCTCATTTAGATTTTTGTCTAATTCACATTTCTCAAGTCTCATCTCTTCAAATAAAAGTGGTGCAGCATATCTATTTATTTTAAAATTTAGCCCAAGTTTTGAGCATGTCAAAGCTCTATACAGATCGTCAGCAGTTCCTTCATCCAATGCCTTGTTGACATTCGCAATTGCTGTTTTGTGTTCTGTATGCTCAAGGGATTTGTTGTTACCATCATCGATTACATTTTGAAATATTTTATGCCAGTTCGTGATGCTCTCTACATCAATATCTTTGCAACTTTCTATTATATCTTTAACTACATCACAATAGAAGTCCAAATTATTAACATTGTAATTTTTTACTTTTACCCAGTCCTCAGTAAATATTTTGTGTAATTTATTTACATCATTACTTTTACATGCCGCACATAATGTTTTCCATAAATATTTATAATTTGTAGCAATGATATGACCCTGAATTTCAACTACAGTTAGTATTTCATCATATTCATCCGGTACATAGCTACCGTTTAATGAGTGATTGTGAGCAACTTGAATTTTTTCGTACTTTGCTGCTTTGAGGACTTTTTTATACACATCTATTAAGAAATTTTGGACATACTTTATTTTCAAATCAGGATGTAACAAAGCTGAAGTTATAGATTTTTCAGAGTCAAGGAGATTGTTTAGTTCCATAAGAGCATTATTTGTAGCATTATTTACGGCACTAGTATTATGAGATAGCAAACCACTTATCTTTTGGAACATCGGTAGTGGATGTTTACATTTTTGTAAGTCCTTAGACACAGAGTCTAACTGTTCATCTAGAATAAAAGATTTATATTTTTTAGGAAATATGGCAAATAAAGAAAAAGTTATTAAAATTTCTATATAATAGTAGGTACATAGTGCAATTTGAAATATTAAAAGAAAAAAAAATTAAAAAATGTTCTTTTTCAATATCTTTGCATCTTGTTTTTTTATGTCTAAAAATATTCAGGAAATTATAATTGTTATTTACCTGTAAAAACAGCTTTTCCAAATACATCATGAATTAAGGGGGCTTTACCAAGCTTAAACAAATGTGAGCTTAGAGCATGAAGACAATAAATCACTTTTGGCATATTTTTATTGTCATATATATCGGTGGTTTCAGGTTGAAATGTCTGAAATCATAAAGTTATAAATTAAATATTACATACATCAGGGGGCACAATATAATAACAATTTGATTTTTTACACACCAATATAAATCAACATAATTGTGAAATTATTGAACAATACATATTAAATTGGTTTGACACTGGATATTCCACTGTTCTTTAAAAATATTTAATTTAAATACAAAAAAAAAGACTTTTTTGTTTATTTGATAAATAAAAAAGTATTTGAATGTGTAAGAAATTTAGAAGTATATCTTTCAGTCAGCATAGTTGACAAACTATTTCTTTAATATATGTATAAAGTATGAGTATGAATGAGATTTTTATTCTGAAGTGAACTGAATCAGACAGTAAATTTCTCACTGCAGGGCAAAGGCCTCATTTTCATAAAGAGTTGGAGCTTAATCCACCATGCTGCTTGCTCCACTGCCGATTGGCGGATAATTTCCCTACCATGAGTAACGATATGCCATTCAATGACCGACTGAGAACAGTAGTCTCAACCTCACTATCAGGTAAGTAGAGACCAGAATGGTTGTCTCAGAATTTTTTGTTTAGCACAAATAAACATATTTTATAATAAATATTAATATACCTATAAATATTTTATTGACAAAATAAAAAAAATATTCATTTGATTGAGAGCAAATTGCTTGCTTTAATCAGCATTTAATTTTAGTATGTACAACTTTAAAAATAAACCACTACCCATATTAGGAAATGTATTAAAAAATTAGCATCTTACCACTGGTAGTTCAGTTCGTTTTAAGACTTGTAAGAACTTGTTTATGTTATCTGTATGTTTAAACTGCAATCCCAGTACCTAAAATTATGCAAATAAAATATTTGAAATAGTTCTTGATTCTTTTTTATAGTTATAATAAAGAAATAAAATAAATAGAAAGAAAAAAAAAATCAAATTAAAGGCTTTAGGTATTTGAAAGGGATACTTTTGCTTTTAACTGCCATTACATTATAAATATTTTTTACTCTACAAGCATTTTCAACTACACCTACCTTGTAACGTCTTTGGTCAATATCATATATCTTATTCAACGGAAGAAGATCAGGTGCTATGAAATGGCCAAGTTTAGCTAGATAAACACCATTTCGCAAATTTTCTTCAAATTCAACTGCAGGAGGAAGTTTCTCTTTAAGACATGATTCTATCCAGGTTTTTGCCTCTTCTAAGCGACAAAGATACTCATATGCTATGGTTCGTTGTCGGATACTGTCCATTTCCTGAGCGGTTTTACGAACATCATCATCACCTGTATTTTAACGATAATAATTAAGTAAAATCATTTAAAAAAAAATTATAACGGAAACTTAGAAACTCGATACTTACAGTCGTCAATTTTTCCAATCAGGATTTCTTTAGTGTCCTTTCCCATTATTGAAATTAACAAGTAACTCGACAAAGAAAATATTTGCTTTTAACTTCATCAACTAAATAATAACAATATGGAGGTAAACATTTTAGTGAATCAAGAATAGTTTAAATAATATTGACGGTTGTTAATAGAGATGCGCTACTAACACAGATGAATTATGCTGTATGATGTATTCACGACATATTCGACTTCATAAATTATTCGATTTTTACAAATGATTCACTGCAAAATTATTCCGAAAATTAAGAACTACATATAAATAATGTCTGATTAAATATTATTAAGAATAATAAATAATTGTAAATACTCAACATTCACAATAGACTAAATATTACAGTTACTTTCATTTCATAAAAAAATATTTCTTGTTTTTTTTTTGACTTGATAACGTCTTGTAAATCGATGAATGCCGGCTGCATACCCGAAAAAGCATGACTCATTGTCACGTTCCACGAGTGAGAGCGTGAAACAAGCGATTGAGAGGCATGATCGGTCTAAGGCTATGTTCAGGTGGCAAAATTTTGACGCGCGTTTTCAAATCGCACGACTAGACAACCTAGCATTTACATAAAACCGATCACATGAGTGCGTGTTAACGTGCATCAGTGAGCGTTAACGCGGCGCTCCGAGAAAAGTCTTTAGACGCAGGTAATCGCGCTTTGATACGTATGTAACGTCCGTTAATTGTTCAGTTGAGCGCGTGTTACCGTCGCGATTGTATGTTTTTTTTTTTTGTATTTTGTTCATAAAAATTAGTGATCAATTTGTAGATATTGATATACTAACTGATGAAGTTAGAAAAAGGCCAGCGATTTTGGGTATAGCTTCAGAATCTTATAAAAAAAATTTTTAAAACGACGTGCTTGAGGAGAGTTGGTTTTAATTTTCTGTGTGCGTTTTCTTTTTCTATATATATTTTTTTCTAATATAACTACAAAATAATAGCCTCTTTCACGTCCATTACCTAAGCTCTACCGAAACAGACTGACGAGCTCTCGCAACGCGCGTAAGCGCTTGTCATTTAAATACTTTATAAATTTGATTGCGCGTTGACCTGCGTTAACGCGTGTTACATGTAAACTTAGGCTAAGCGTTCGGCTTGTGAATGAAAAAGAATAACGCAGATTGAAGGATCTTAAATATCACACATGTACCTATATAAGTTGTAATAAATTATTAATAACACATTGTTACATGTAATTAATCTGTATAATTTAAGTACAAATTTTTTTGAATTAACGAGTGCAAATAAATATTGATTTATCGAAAAAATTGTAATTTTTAATTAACTAATTTTTTGTGTTATACAAAATAATGATAATTCAGTGATAATAATTCAATTTAATTCGTTAAGACGTTATCACGTAAAATTATCATCCACAAACTGACTTTACAGACAACCAATCCAGAAGCAGAAATTTTATGAATTTGATATTTGAGTTATAGATATAAGGTACATACAAAGAAAGTCAAAACTGGACATTGAATATTTTTTTTAAAGAATACCTACTTGAGATGTGATCTACAATCGATACCAAAGCCAAAAATATAGTTTTTAGAATTTTTGTCTGTTTGTCTGTTTGTCTGTTTGTTTGTATGTATGTCCGGGATAAACTCAAAAAGTACTGCATGAATTTACTTCAAATTTGGCACGAATATTATTAAGAAGTCGGGTCAACACATAGGCTACATATTATCACGCTATCACCTACGGGGAACGAGCAGTGAACTTTTATTTCTTCAACGCATTCTGTAACAACATGTAATCTAATAGCGTTCACGCAGACGACGTCGCGGGCAGCAGCTAGTATATTATAAGAATAGCTTCATACTGGTTTCGTTTACGGCCACGGAATGAAATTATTTCGGATTATCCTATTACGAAAGGAAAATATAAATATTTGCAAGATATAGATGTTTCAAACTATTTAGTGATTTGTTAGGATGGTTATAAGCATGATTTGGTACATCTATGTCTAAAACTAACTATACTTCAATGACAATACTTCTATGTCTAAAAATCATTTAATACAATTTGTTTTTATTATTGGTCTGCTTTTAATAATAAATAATCTAAAAAAGTCCGTATGTAACATATTATAATTAAATGTATTTGAAAAAATCAGTAATATGGCTATAACCTATCATAATTAGATTCATTTTCACCATTCCCTAACCATCTAATTTACTCGACATTTTAAACTTTCATATCTAATATGGTTATGGTTTCGTTTCCTTTCATATTTCTAATATCTGATACGTATTGTATTTTGTTACGGAGCACCGTAACATAACTATTAAAAATTTAAAAAAATCTAATATAGATACAGTATCGTTCCGCGTTCATATGTAATTTATAAATTATATATATAGAATATGACGGCCGGCTGGTCGAGTGGTCAGGCAACTGGACACTTGACGCAGCGGTCGCGGGTTCGAATCCCGCCAGGTGCAGATAATTTGTATGACGAATATAGATGTCTGCACCGGGTCATGGATGTGTATTTATCTATATATGTATTTATATCTTAAATTTATTTCCGTTCCTAGTACCCGTAACACAAGTTCTTACGAACTTAGCACGGGGCTAGGTTAACGTGGTGTGATTGTTGGTTAATATTTATTTATATTTATTTATAATATATAAGAACTAAGTTCAAAAGTTAAAAAATCTCGATAAATGATCTTTATGACACCTATCGAGAAGTTATGAAAAAAATATTTGGCATCTATTAAGGAACCTCATTACTATAATAATTACAAACTCTATGATAGAAAAAAAAAAAACAATTTGTACATAATCTGATTATAATATTATTTAAACTCATATCTACATAAATATGAAAACAATTTGAAATGGAAGAAGAAGTTGATTACTTATTCAAAGAGCATCTTAACAATAAATATTGTGAGTGTAAATGCTTATGTGGTGATACGAAATCTGAATCAATAAGTAACCACGTAAATATATCGGAACGCAAAGAATTTATTCTGTCAATTGTAACAAGAACTGAAAATTATCTACGAGAACGTCGTATTCCTGAATTGATAAGATTCTTATTTACGAAGATTATTGCTCATACACCTGACAAACCAGTAGCATTTCTTGAAAAATTATTGGATGATTGTATGCTTTTTCGTGCGGGGTATGGCATACCACCGGTTGTGTACGAAAATAGGTAATTTATAGCTCATAAAAATTAAATACTCTATATATATATATATATTGTCGTGCGGTGGCCGGCAGAGAAAAATAGTCTTCTTTCTTGTCGAGATCTTGTAAAAGGCGACTAAAGGCGTAGTGATAGGGACAACTATAGACGGTGATAGGCAACAGCGTTACCATATTCGGCCACAAGACATTTCGTATTGATGGTCAGAGATTATGGGGGAGACCTTACTTTAGCATTGGACAAACAATAGCTGATGTGGTGCTGATTCTACCATCAAAGGTTTCATATGGTATAATAAAGGTTAAATTTACATCAGCAGGCTGAATCAATCAATATGTATAAATAAAAAGTTTCTACAACTTTAAAATTCAGTCCTTACGAATTACATTTTAATTATTTTTATTTGTTGTTGCGTCCGTTCGTTATATATACTGTTAAAGTTAGCAGGGAAGTGGACAACTATATATTAAAACAAAGTTATTAAGCCATAGAAAATATTTAATCGTTCTTAGGCTTCAAGGAAAACATTAAAAAATAATCATATTTATAATTTAAAAAGAACTTTGCAAATCTTAGGCTCATTTGATACACTTATTTATTGCTCACAATTTTAATCATAATTAAAATTAAAATTCAACTAACATGTTCAATTTTGGTTCACATTCTTATAAAACACCTAAAGGCTGAAATATGATATTGCTTTTACAAATAAGTGTAATTTTATCGTACTATAAAAACTTATTAAATACATTTCACAATTTTTTATGATAATAAAATTAATAATTACAAATTTAAATACTAGAATATACTTGTTTATTTTTAAGACATTTGGAAGCGGTAATTAAAAGTTTTGATCCTGGTCACCGCGGCTGGCTGAGTGCTGGACAAGTTCGACGTCTTTATGCAACATTGGGATTCAGTTACACTGAAACAAACGATGACAGGATACCTTGTGATGTAATATTAAAAAAATTACAAAAAACTCAAGAAACGGATTTAGGACAGTTATTAGCAGCTGGCGCAGAAGTGGACGATAAAAGTTTAAGTGTAAAGGATGAAGAAAATATGAGTGACAAATAAAATTGCCAATCAACATATTTCCATTCTACGTTTATAGTTATACCTAATACTCATACTTTTTCCATGTTACAAAGCATAGCATCGACAAAGAAATACAAATCAGATCCTGATTTGTAAATTATCTTCTTGTAAGGTCGATTTTTTTATATTTACTATGATAAAGTTAAGAATGATTATTCTCAGTTATTTGTACTTGACGCGGTTTTCATCATGACATGATTATATAGTTCAAGAGATTTTTAAGTTTTTAAATATTTATTTATATTTTGTTATATTTGAATATAATTACTACATAGTGTAAAATTATATTTATTTTTTATTGTTCAGAACATTAAACAATAAAATATTTTGGTTCTTCGTTAATTGTTGTATGTGATGATAAAATAAATTAAATAAATTTTACCTTTTACTATCTTTTCATACATTGCTTATTAGTAATACAACTATACATATAAGGTTATTTGATTGTTTTTTTTTTACAGAACTTACAGAACTTACTTTTTCACAGAACTTTTTTATGTGACCTTAAAAATGAGAAGTTGTGTTAGTTGAAGTTGAATTATGTAACCTTAAGATAAGCCATATAAATTACAATAACAGACTTACTAGCTTAGCGCCTTTAACGGAACAACTATTTAACTATTTATTTATTTATTATTTTAACTTTCCGGGGGGCTTTGTAATTGCTAATTTTACTGTTAATAATCAGTGTTGATTTTCTTTATTTTTAAAATCTTGCTATAGACGTTCGTAATAACTGCCTTTATGACAATTCAACTACATTGTCACCCTTGTGGAAATATTCCCTTTTTCACTGAAAATTCCAAAATTTCAGACAATATTTGACGTTATCAGAATTTCACAGCATTTTCAGTGTCCTTTTTACTAATGATAAGACTTTCAGAGTCTTTTAGAGATTTCTCTGAAATGAATGAAAGTCTTATTTTAGGAATTTTCAGTAAAAAAGGGAATATTTTCGTAACGTCAGCTATTGCTATTTCTGATTATTTAACCAATGTATATTCTGTCAAGGCCTTGATACGCGAAACAAGTTATCATAACATCTTTAGTAAGTACCCTGAGTTTACTCGTCCTACATGTATATTTTTTACACCACGACAATACTGTATATTGATATTCGGAACACACCCTGGTCCACCTGTTTTCTATACATCCTGCGGATTTGCATCTGACAATTTCAAATAGTCTGACAAGAATTTAAAGTCATGCTCGCTAACGGTATGGCCCATCCCTTTGAAAGTCCTTGAGCTTCACTCTTATATTTTGCAACTTAGAAAGATAACAGCTGGTGTCCTTGTGGCGACTATCGCAAAATCAATGCTCGGACAATCCCAGGCCGTTATCCGATCAGACGACTTCATACATTCAATCGCTGGTTTTAATTAAGTCTTCTCAACCATAGATTTAACGAAAACAGATAACCCAATTCCTGTTTTTGAGGACGATATATACAAGATTCCCATTACGACCCACTTCGGTCTCTGTGAGTTCCCCTTTACTACGTTTTGCTTGAGAAACGTACGACAAACGATTCAAAGATTTGTGAATGAAATGACCAGAGGTCTGGATTTCTGTCTTTGTTTGGACTGATTGACTTACTTTACAAAGATGAAGCATGCAATACTATGGTGTTCTCATTAACACCTTAAAATGCGTGTTTGAAGCAGATTAGGTAATATTCCTGAGGTACAAAATGTCTCCGTCAGGTACAAGATCCCTAGATGTCACGGTACTAGGCTATCAATGATTTTCCACAGCCTAAAACCATCAAGCGACTTAGAAGGTTTCTGGGAATTGTGATTTTTTTCCTTCAATTTTTACCCGGTGCCGCTAAAATTTTAAGCGCCTTTAAATGCTTCTAAATTCTTGGCAATCTCTCGCCTTTTTCTCGAGAAAGCTTAGACCTTCTCGTTGTAAATTTCAGGACTTTATTCAAATTATTACGATATTAAGTACTCGAGTGAATATATCGGCGTGATTATTTATCACTCGTTTCTATACACTACGCCAGCACAGCAACCCCAAACACTCTATTCTTGGAATCGATATACGCTCGATAATCGATTATTATCTGCTAAGCGAACAACACTTAAAGGAATTGTAAAGCGAGCTGTCAACCAGTGTAACTTTGCATTATCTGTGATGAATTGACATTGTCAAAATAAAAAGTCAAATCAAATCTATCAAAATCCTAGATCAAAATAAACATATTTTATTTCAAATAATTTTTTAAAAGTTATCAAGTAAAAAATTAATTTAATATATGTCTTTAACTTGTATTGAGGATATTAAAATGTAAATGATCAGGAAAAAAAAAAACAGATGTATAGTTTAATTTATTATTAATTAAGAATGAAATGCTAGTTATTTTTAACTTGAGAACTAAGGGATATTTTTACTTTGGATTCTTTAATATATTTATTTATTGTGATTATGTTTTTAAAAGCAATTTTTATTCATATTGTCTTTTTATTTTCTATTTTCGACATCTACTTTAAGTCGCCCATAGTTAAAAATGTAGTTGTATATCAACCAACACACGATGCTCCAGCTGATCGTGTCGTTCTATTCGTTGTTGATGGACTGAGAGCTGAATCATTTGTTAATTATACAACCATGCCTTATCTTAGGTATTAGTAATCAGTTTAATTAAAATCATATTTTGTATGATTTCTGCAAGCATTAATAACTTTTTTTATAAATTGCAGAAGAATAGCAAATACCAATGGAAGGTGGGGCATATCCAACACACGAGTTCCCACAGAATCCCGGCCTGGTCATGTAGCAATCATTGCAGGTTTTTATGAAGATCCATCTGCAATAGCTAAGGGCTGGAAGAAAAACCCTGTTGATTTTGATTCAGTATTTAACCAAACATTGTTTACATGGTGTTGGGGTACATATGATATATTAGAAATATTTACGAAAGGGTCCACAAGTAACATTTTTATAGATAAATTTGATCCCTATGATCAATCTTTTAGCTCTAATAAAAATACTACACTTCTGGATGATTGGGTTTTCACAAAAGTGAAGTTATTTTTTGATAATGCTAAACATGATAATATTCTAAACAGAAAACTTAAAAGTAAGAAAATTGTATTTTTTCTGCATTTATTAGGAACTGATACATCAGGACACACTCATAAACCAAAAACAAAGTAAGTAAATAATAAGACGTAAATAATAAAATAAATAAGAAATATATTTAATAAAAATTGTAAGTAGGTACCTTTTGCAGGAACTTTTTGACGACAATTAAATTTGTTGATGAGCAAATTAAAGAAATCGAAGAATTAATTAAAGATTTCTATAATAATGATGACAGAACAACATTTTTGATGACATCAGACCATGGGATGACTGATTGGGGTAATATTAAATTTTTATTAGACTTTTTAATTAGGTTCAAAGTATTTAATATATAGAATATAAAGGATACTATTTAAATTTTGAATTAAATTCTTTCTAACTAGTTAGTTAAATATTGAAATGCCTTAGTGTATGGTAGAAAATCTCTGGTCATTATAAAATACTAGCTTGCCGCCCGCGGCTTCGCCCGCGTGGAATTCGTTTATACCGCGCGACATGGTAAGCGTACTGCCCGATACACCCCCCTCCCCCTTTCCCCGTGCACGCTTTTTTGTCTTTGTCTTAAACAATTGAACAATCTTACATGATTTATTTTTATGTTTGACAATAAGGAACTTCTATACAAATTTTCGTCCCCTATTTCAACCCCTTCTACCCTTATTTTCGCGATAAAAAGTATCCTATGTCCTTCCCGCACGCGCACCCCAGCCTTGGTGACGCCCACTTCGCAACGGCCCGTGCAGCAGAAATCGTAATATTTTAATTTCGCCATAACTTCGAAACCAAACGTCAAATTTTAATCATTCAAAGTATTATTATTCAAAATATTATCTACATAAACTGTACTTAGTGATGAAATAATTTATTTTTATAAGGATTAATAGCATGAGTAAAATAAACGCGTTTAAATGTAGTCCAAAAAATTCAAGATTTTTAAATAAAAAAATGGTTGTTGTGCCTCACTCGACATAGATAGGTATAGTGTGTCGCGGACTTTATTGTAGATATTTATAAGATCTACAATTAATTGGATTATTTTATGGATCTATCTTTTATAGTTTAGGCAGCGTACGCAAAATAAGTAACTTTTCTGGTTAATTTTTTACACCTTTTGTCCGAAAAACCCAAATATCTTACGGAACCCTATTTTTTTCCAAAATAAAATATATCCTATGTTACTCATGGATAATGTAGCTTTCAAATGGTGAAAGAATTTTTAAAATCGGTCCAGTAGTTTTTGAGCCTATTCATTACAACCAAACAAACAAACAAAGTTTTCCTCTTTATAATATTAGTATAGATCACCAGAGATCTTCTAAGGTGAAAATGTAATAAAAAAATATCTTATATTGAAAAATAATTATATACTTGTAAAACTACTAACTTTAAATCAATTACATTAACAATAACAAGGTAAATAAAAGATTGACCTGTTGTGACTGTTTGACTGGCCCATTGGCACAGTTAGCACTGACTGCTTTCTGATCCAGGGTTGTGAGTTCCATATCTGCTATGAGTCTGGGTGTAATATATATTTATATGCATTATACTTATTCTAAATAAAATGTGTGTCAGTCTGCTGTTACCAAAAACACTGGCATTAAGTTGCGTACCTTAGGAACAGATGACAGTGTGTGTGTGTTGGACATATGTATATGTAAATGTATAAAATGAATTCCAAGGGTGTGTAGTCAATTTATACAACATCGTTTTCCCAGGTTCTCATGGTACAGGTGATGAACATGAAACACAAACTCCTTATGTATTGTGGGGATCTGGAGTAGAACAAATTAGATCAAAACATATAAAATTAAATCTAGAGACTAATTTAATGTCACATAATCATCGCTTTGATATAAACCAAGCTGATTTGACACCATTAATGTCTACTTTACTTTCAATTCCTGTACCAGCAAATTCAATTGTGAGTATAATAACTTTAAAAAAAAAGCAAGTATTACATACTTTATTAATTATTTAAAACACTTTTTTGACCTGCAAAGGTCTATGTTCTTGTTTAATTACTTTTTTTTCTCAATTTCTAGGGGAAACTCCCTATTAAGCTTCTTAATATGTCATTACAAGATAGAGCTAAGGCGTTTTATAGCAACTGTAGACAAATGATTGCACAATATGATACAAAAAGATTAGATGTTGAAGCAAATGCCATTAAATTAATATATCAACCTTTTATATCATTTGATGGCAGTAAAGTAAAAGAAACCATTGAAGTTATGGAAAAAATGTTAAATAATAAAGAATATGAACAAGTTATCTTGCTAAGTGAAGAAATAATGCAGTTGAGCTTAAATGGGCTAAATTATTACCATAATTACTACCAAAGACCATTATTGACTACAGTGACTCTTTCATTTATGGGTTGGATAATGTACTTATTGAGAGTAATAATACAACAAAAAATATTTGTACAAGCTGAGTATAATAATTTACACCACAGGAGGGTCAACAAATTAATAAATACTGTAATAACATTGTTTTCTACAATTATGGCTGTACTACTTTTTTTAATTGTATATGGTAAGTTTATTTACTTTATTAATATTTCTTGTTATGATATTATATTTTTTATTATATACTTAAATTTTATTTGATAAAAATAAAACTAATATTTAAAGTAAAGTTTTTAATGTATATTTATTTCCAACACATAATACGAGGGGCATTTGAAAATTTTATAGTGTAACCAGGAAAATGAAAAGAAAGGAATTTATTTATTATTTATCTTACAACATATTCTCCGCCAAGTTCTACACACTTTATCCGGCCGGGAAGGCCTTCTGTACCAGCTTTAAAAATCGGTCGAGCGAAACCGAACTCAATCTCACGTGGTGGATGGTCTCCGTAAATATCTCGTATTTTTTTTCGCAAGAAACAGTTTAAAATTGCCTGAAAACTAAGTAAAAAATGTACGATCCTCATGGATTCTCACACATCGAGCTACTGAGCAAGCGATAACGGGTTAGAATGGCTAAATCAGAGTGAGGTTGTAGGAGCAGATAATTTTACTGAAAATTACATGGACATGTTGGATCCAGTAGTCACTTTTGAGATCATACGAGAGTCTCTGTGGATTGAATTAGAGTGATTTTTTTTTACGAATTTTAATAGCTCCTATTTAAGTATTTTATTGTTTGATTTTCTCATTGTGATTCTATGCTACATCATTAAAAAAACCCGAGACCTTTGAGCTTGAATTATCTAATCACTTCGATTGCCTGACGATTGCGTTTCTGTGGACGATATAAACAGATTGGTGAACACTATCCATACAGTCGGAAGCCAGTTTTACAGAACTGGCCGTAAATGTGGCTCCCGAAAGCTCTCTGACCAAACTCGAAATCTCATGGAAAAACGACGCTTATTAAACCTGCAGTCCTCTGGTGATGCTGAAGCATACGGGCGAATCAACAGACGGATATGAAAATCTTTAAGATACGATATACGTGTCTTTATATACAAAACGTATTAAAGATACGATAGAGTGGAATCAGGGCTCCAAAGTATTTTCAAGAGATTCGTCTGTTGGTCAAAGCCGGTAGTCGAAGCTGCAAACAGAGGATGGAGGTACAGCGTCGCCCAGAGCCGAGATATTGAGGGAGGTCGAAAAGTTTTACGGACATTTGTATACCTCGGTCAATCAACCTGGTCATAGCTCGGCTGAAGACTCAAGAGCCCAGCTTACCCATAATTATTCCGAAGACATCCCGGACATTAGCTTGCCTGAGATAATTATGACTCTGGGACAGCTTAAAAATAATAAGCACCAGGCGAAGACGATATTATGTCAGAGCTTCTGAAAGCAGGTGGAACACCGATACTTAAAGCCGTTCAGAAGCTCTTTAATGCCGTCTTGCTTAAGGGCGTAACCTCGGAAGCCTTTGTTTTTTTTTTGTTTTGGCGGGAAAAAATGTACCTGAACGCACACCCCATCGTCCGAGGAGACAACGGGGTAGTGTGGGGCCCTCACTCACTAAAATAACCCGCCGTGCGTCCTTACCCGCCCTTACAAGGCGGGCCACGGGTACCGTGTACGTTGTTCCGTGGCCCGCAGGTGGCAGCCCTATCAGGATCACTCTCTCCTGTGCGACGCCCCGCGTACTTGGGCATCGCACCTTCGCGGTAGGCTGTTTCGGCGGACGGTGGTCAATCCCCGACCCTACCAACCGTTGCCTCGGCTAGGGCGGCATCAGGTGCATGTGAGCGCGTCTGCGCCGCCCCGCGCGCTGGTGGCGAATCGTGTCCGAAAGGAGTGAGTCCTTCCGGGCCCTCTCCGCCGCCTCCGCCGCCTCCTTCTGCGAAATGACGTTCTCGCAGAAGTTGACGACCGCGGTCCAGGCCCTATCACCGCTGACAATCGCTTTCCACCGTATGAAGGTGGAAGCAACTGCAACGGGCGTTGTCCCGCCATGCGGTGTTTTCGCCCAGCGGGGGATTAATACCCCCGTTCGCGCCACCGACACCCGCCGATATACGTCGGCGAGCGCTTCCGCCTTCAAGTCCCACGGGGGATCGTCGGAAGCCTGGAACAGAAGGGTGCTTATGCTCTTCAAGAAGGGCGATAACACGTTGTTGAAGATTTAAGGCCCATTTTGCTTCTGAGACACGTTTATAAGCTGTTCTCTAGAGTCATTACATTACTGACGGGCAAGTTTGATGACTCTAGCCTCCTGAACAAGCCGGTTTCCGAAAAGGCTATAGTACCATAGACTACATACATAGACTGCGGCAGATTTTACAAAAGACCGAGGAGTATAATCGGCTATTGTTCTTGGCGTTTATGGACTACGAGAAAGCCTTCGATTCAATCGAAACTTGGGCGGTGCTGCAGTCTCTCCAGCGGTGCCACATTGACTTCCGGTATATCAAAGTGTTGAAGTGCTTGTACAATAACGCTACTATATCGGTTCGAGTACAGGAACATAGCACGGGGGCGATTCCAATGCAGCTAAGTGTAAGACAGGGAGATGTCATCTCCGAAACTGTCAACCGCAGCATTGGAAGACGCTTTCAAGCTTCTGGGATGAAAAGGATTCGGCATCAATATAAACGGCGAGTACATCACTCACCTTCGATTATTAGACGACGATATCGTGCTCATGGCAGAATCTCTGGAAGACAGTATTATACTCGGTGACCACGATCGAGTTACCAACGGGTGGGCCTTAAACTGAACATGGACAAGACACAAATCTTCGAGGCTGCTTTTAACCGATAGCTCTGGAGGTCTATGGGGGAGGCCTACGTTGAGCAATGGTCATCCAATGGCTGTCATGACGACGACGATGATGATGATACTTAACCTAATACTATTTTTACTTAATATATAATTAATGTATTTCTATACTTTTAGTGCAATGTTTGCCGATACAGTACCATATATATTTTTTGATGCCAATTTTCTTATGGAAGTTGACTTTAACACCATTTGATTTCTGGTTACAAACTGTGGATATGTTAAAAAATAATGAAAAAAAGTATATGTTGGGTGTTGAAGTATTATGCTACATTTTTGGATCACTTGCATTGGTAAGATTGAAGAATAATACAATTTTATAGCTTAAAATATAATTTATGTTTAAAATATTTATTAACAAATAAAATCCATCTTTTAAGGCAGTAGCGTTAACTCACAGATGGGTATTGAGTTTGCCACTTTTGGGAATGAGTTTATGGCCATTCTTTTCATCATCAATACATTTAAAAAAAACATTAAGCATAGCATGGACATTTGGATGTGTGTTACTAAGTATTTTTTCATTTATGCCGGTAGTGGGAAAAGATGTATGGATTGAATTAGTGTAAGTAATATTTATTAAAATATAACAACCTCATTTTAATTACCAGTATAAATATTTGCCAAAAAAAAACATTGAGTCATACCCAAGGAATTAATATATAAACTGAAATGCGCACGTGAAAAAACGTTCCTAAGAGAGGGATTGCATCTCTTTCTACCATGGATCCAAGCCAACTTGTAAGAAAGAGACAAAACACCAGTAGTCAACGAAATGCTCGGAACGATTATTTTACTTTAAATGTTGGAAGTAAATGTCAACCTTATGTGAGTTATTTCAAGGTGCATATTTCAATAAGCAATTTTCTTAAGTAAGCGTGGCAGTTATGATATAAATTTCTTGGTCATACCCAGCAATAAAGATGAATAATGACTGGCCCGTTGGTGCAGTTGGCAGTGACCCTGTTTTCTGCTCCAGGGTTGTGGGTTCGATTCCCGCTCCGAGTTTGGGTGTAATATATACATATATTGTATTATTTATATGAATATTTAATTTAAAAAAATGTAGGTATATCAGTCAGCTGTTACCTTAAACACAGGCATTAAGTTGCCTACCTTAGGAACAGACGATCGTGTTTATACGTACAAAAAACATTCATTGATGAGAATATTTTTTCCTCAAACTGGCCATAATCACTTTTGCACCTATTTGACTGTAAATTTGATAATATTTTGACCAATCGCCTTACATTTGTATTAGATATTTGACTTCACGAATCTTATAACAGTATCGTCATACTTTATCCCTTCCGTCCAACCTTATGTTACAGAATAAATAATAGTACAAGTACAGAAGACTCACTCCGAAAAGTCGTTTAAAGAAATAGGGACTCTTACTACGATACAATTAAATTCAATTCAGATCGCGCAGCGCTTGATTACCTGCGGTTAAACTTACCTAAAAGTTGCCTCTCTTTCTATCGCGTAACTCTTATCCTTTCTAATGAAATCAGGATTGTCTCATTTTAGAAAATAATTTAATCTAAATATTTAATTAACACTTTTTTTCTAGTATACACTAGTGAACAAATTACTTTCCAAATAAATTTAAGGTAGGTGTTAATAGTAATAATTGTAATAAATTCGCGTAGACAAAAAAAAATGTTTTTTTATAGGTAGGTTTTGTTATAGGTAGGTATTTGTGAAAGATTATTACACCAACTTAGTATACCTGCCTACCTTCCAATACTTATTTAACTTATTTTTGTAACCCAAAGAATGGTAATTTCACAATAATAAAAATTAATAATAACAATTTTAAAATAGATCTTAGCAACAGTTTAAACAGTTAAATACTGCACATTATCTTTTTGCCTTTTTTTAAAATCCATTTTTAAAACAATGCTTCGAACAAATCTCGCGCGTGAGTCCCTACTGATTGGTCCGCTCGAGGCGGCCGCCGCATGTACTGCATTTTCGATACCTACACGGGAGTGGAATAGGCCTGCTTATGTGTAACTTGATTTATTTAGCTATGAATCTTTATTTTTTTTATGTATGTTTATAATTATTATTTCTAATTTCAGAATATTTGCGGCACTTATTTGGTTAGTTTTATACGGGTTGTACATTAAGAAATATCTATTCAATGCTACATTTCAAAAAGAATGTATTCAAAGAGAAATCATCATAAGTATTGGACAGCAATTGCTATTGATAATATCCGTGCTAATTATTTATATACAGTCAAAAAGATTTGATTCTAAAGCACCTACTTCGCAAATCTTACAATTAACATGTTGGATCATATCAGGTAAATATCGACGCTAGAAAACAGTAAGGTCGTATTCCGTTAAAAAGTCGTAACCACACTAAGTAAAAGGTAATAATCAGCTGTTTTTTCTCTATCTTTTGGTCTGGGTCTCGTATTTCTACGCCGACATGAAATCAAAAAATCTGAAAATATATTGAAAACTGTGTGATTTTTTTAAGGCGTAACTGCCTCAAAAACGGTGAATTTTAACTTTTTAATAATACGACTATTTAGGAGTTCGTATATTTTATACAAAAATACGTTACGACCATTTTGCGGATTGCATTTCTAAACTTCATTGCTTACGACTTTCTTGCGGTTTGTATTTTTCTAATCACATTGAATAACCTATAAGATACTACAGTTTCGTGGGTAACTTGAACAATTACAAGCCACGCTACAACAATATTACCAAACTGAATATTTAATACTTTAGGTAGTTACAACGAATCATACGTATTGTGCATATAGGTTTTTCTCAGTCACGCCCGAGGTAAGGTACCTTGTCGCTGCGCGAACGCCGTGATAAAAGGTTGTGTTTATTTTGCTTCAGTGACATTGTATTGTAAACGTTTTAAATTTACTAATTTACTCAAATAAAGGTATGTTGATTCATTTACCTACTGAAAACTTACTTAAAATAATACATATTCAATAAATCGTAATAAAATGTAACAAATTATTACTATTATAAAACTACTATTTAAAAAATTTCAAAAAATAAATAAATAGAAAATTAAAATAGTAATAAATGTGAACATTCCTTAATCTTGCCTTGAAAAAGAAACAAATAAAGTTCTGAGAAAGATGACCCCAAAAATGTTGTTATACTCGTCTAACTAAATCGAAGAAAATATTTATTATAAGCACAAGTGAAATTATACATGATGAATTTAGTAGTACCACCTTCAATGAGCTTACTAATCTTCAATTACTTAATTGCCAAAATATTAATGACAATAATTCGACTCAATCAGGATTTCTGTCCATCACTTATCTGAAAATAGTTTCAAACATCATCAAAACTGTCCTGGACCTCGAACAAATGACGAACCAGTAACTCACTGAGCTGCCCGTGTACTTCGATCTCCATCTCATCGACCCGGAACAAGTGAGGAACTGGTTACTTACCGAGCTGACAGCGTACCTGGATATCCATCTCGTAGACTTGGAACCAGTGATGAAATCGTTACTTACCGACCTGCCAGCGCACTTCGATCTCCATCTCATCGACCTGGAACAAGTGAGGAACCGGTTACTTACCGAGCTACCAGCGTGTCTCGATCTCCATCTCATCGACCTGAAACAAGCGACGAATTCGTTACTTACTGAGCTGACAGCGTACTTCAATCTCCATCTCCGCGACCTGGAACAAGTGACAAACTGGTTACTTACCGAGCTGCCTGCTTACCTCGAACTGGAACAAGCAACGAACAACTTTGTAATTTCCACTACAGCCCGGAAGATAGTTCCCTGTTAAAAAATGTTGCAAGCAAAAACCACCAACCCAAACGAAAGGTTAAGGTAAACCATGGTACAAAACTAGCGTTTGACGAATCTTACATAGACTTTATTATAGATAAAGAAGACCGCGACACTTTAATACTAAATGAGGCATTTTCTTCAGAGGAATCCGATAGCTGGAGTGATTTAACATCGGATGGGTCAGATGAAGAGCCTACGAAAAAAGAAAATCAAAGCTTGTAAAAATGAAATAAGTGCTATTAAAAATAAATCAAAAAGTGACATGAAAAAAAAAAACTTAGGCAAGCGTCACACAAGTAGTAGGTAAGAGAAGTATAGTAAAAAATAAAGTGATGAAAACAAGTCAATGTGCAAACAACAAATGTAGTAACCGTTGTGGTGAGATTACTAAAGAACATCGTCATAGCTTATTTGATCATTTTTTGAAACTTAAAAGCAAGCAAAGAAGAAGGGATTGGATTGCTCAGATAACAGAAAAAACTTATTAGAATTGAAATTTAGTAGAATTAATGGCCCACCTAAATCATCATGACACAAATTTACTTATACATATTACATAAATGAGGGCGAAGGCAGGAGGAAGGTTTGCCAAAAATTTCTTATTGATACCCTTGATATTACACAACAATTTATTTTGTACACTGTCACCCATAAAATCAATGATTTTGCTAAGTTGGATGAAGGAGTTAAGAACATTTCACATAATAAAACGCCTCCAGAGATATTAGAGCATGTCAAATCTTTTATACTGTCGTTACCTCTTTTGCCATCACACTATAGCCGTAAGGATTCACAAAATCTGTATTTACAGGGAGATGTTAAGAATATCACCAACTTATATAACATTTATCTTGAGCAAGGTAAGAAGCATGACGTGATGAAACCTGTTTTAAATTGTTTTGTGCTTATTTTAAAAACAATTTTAATATATAGGATTTAAAATACAAAAAAAAAGATAAGTGCACTTATGCAGTAAAAGAACTTATGACGTTACAGAAGAAGAGACATAAAATGAATGCACATATTAAAGAAAAAGAAGATTCTTATAAACGTTTTATATTTCAGCAAAATTTAAGTAAAAAAGACAAAACCGTAATATGTGCTAGTTTTGACCTTGAAAAGGTGTTAAATACACTTCAAGGGACAAATATGTCACTGTACTATAGTCGAAAATTTTCGGTATATAATTTTACAATATATGAAAGCGGAACTCAAGAAGCGTTCTGACTTCTGCCACATTTGGAACGAAACAGATACACACAGAGGGGTCAATGAAATTGCAAACCATTTTGCTTAGTTACATTAAAGAAGTAGACAGTAGAGGCTATATCAATACTCTCCTAAGTATCAGCTTGGATCGAATCTGCCTTTAGAAATTTAACATACGAGTATTATATAGGTATAGATTCTGTTGATGTGTGTCATTGTACAAGGAGAAATATAATATTTTAAATTTAATTATTTTAAATAATAAGTTATTAGATAATAATTTATTGTTTTTGTTTATGTTTCTATTTTCGTTGATATTTAACATTTTAAAGTTTAATTAAATTACCTTAAAAAAAGCTTGTGACGTTTTAATAAGACAACCGGATTTTAAAGGTTTACATTACGAACAGATTTCTAGAGATTGAAAGTATATTGAATGAACTTACACCGTGATACATAGACTAAATTTAAAAAAATAAGTCGTTACGACCTTCTTAAGATCAGCGAATTTGTTGTAACTTTGTTACACAGTACAAACATTATGTCAATAAGAAGTTTATGAGGTCTGTAATTTCTGATATTTATTTTTTTTTATGGTCGTAACGCAAAAAAATCCTAGTTCTAGCAATAGGAAATTATTAATTTCTAGACAAATCAATAAAAGTTGATATTTTATAGTCATGGTTTAAAAATTACGTACGTACGACGTACCGATAAGGAGATATGAATTAATTTCAATAAAAAAAATTGTTTTTTGCCTCTGGTGTAAAGTAACGTTTCCTGCGGTTACGCCCTTACTGTTTTCAAGCGTCGATATGATAAATAGAAAAACATCGACTTACTACCACCGCCACCGCGACTTGCACGGTTTTAGAATCTTTAGTTTTTTTTTTATAAGACTTATTACACATATTTATTATAAATTATTATTTAATAATATGTATGTCAAGTTTGTACAGAATGCAATGTTGTATATCGATTTACGCGAATTTGAATTACGCGGTTACAGCAGAATTGCTCTGTCCCACTGTATCACTGTATTACAAGTCGATATTAATACTGACTAAAAATACATGTACCATATCACTATATATTATAAAACAATGTCCTCCGCCGCGTCTCTCTGTCTGTCTGTTCGCGATAAACTCAAAAACTACTGCACGGATTTTCATGCGGTTTTCACCAATAGATAGAGTGATTCATGAGGAAGGTAGTTATAATATGTATAAACATAAGTAGGTAAAGAATTTTATATTTGTTTATACCAACTGCACTTTTCGTCTTTTAACTCGATGCCGTCTTTGTTACAGTTATGCTACCAATAATACCAATGTTTTATTCAAAGAAAATTATAAATAGACTCATGGGGATAAATGCTTCAATTCTTAACTTTTATCTTCTATTATCGGTGGCACACGAGGGCTTATTCATGATTACATTGATAATTAACGTAAACTGTTGGATGTTCATAGAATTTGAACTTCTCGATGAAAGAAAAATGAAGGTATGATTGAGAATTATACAGTTTATAGTTTCAGATGAAAATACTGTATTATATGCATGGTTTACATTGTATAGGTATTATTAAGACAAAAAGCGTGTCTTCCTTAAGTCACTTACGAGACTACATATAATACGTGTCTCAGGATTTCTTCCGAAACACGTGATATTTCTAAAGAAATTCTGAGTTTGTTTTAACGATGTTTTTATTAGACGATGCGTCGGCGCAGTGGTCACAGCAAGTGGCTGATGCACTGGCGGTCGCAGGTTCGATTCCCGCACATGACAAATAATTGTATAGGCCATACGGATGTTTGTCGTGGTCTGGGCATTTGTGCTTGTGTATTGTGTGTTTCCAGACCCCCGATACAGGATTCACATCCTATTGGGGGCCGTTGAGTGTGAGACGTTTATTATTATTGAAGTGAAACTTCTTTAGAATCGTTGTGATTTGAAACGGGATGCGACGGAAAAAGCGATAGTTAAGAGAAACAAATACAAAAATATGTAGGAGAGAATGAGATAGTATGATGTCGCGTATCCTCGCAACGCGTTAACAACGCGTAAATAAGTAATAGAATGTTTAACTATTAATTTTAATAAATTTTAAATTGAGTTTGCCAAAGATGTTTCACTTCTGAGATGTGTACTCCGTACACATGACATTTTTTTAAAATTTAATTGCCACTGAGCATGAGATGAATTTTAAAGGCATTTTTAACACATGAAATATCGGTGGTGCCAAACCGAGTAAGTAACCGCGACCGTATAGTATCGATTCACGCTTCCTATCCATTAGTCCCTCCAGTCCCCCTAGTGTTTTCTTTAGCTTGATGCCACTGTTATCTTTAAGATTAATGAGCAATTAACAAGATTTTTGACGTGATAACGTCTTATAAATCGATGAACGCCGACTGCACGCATGAAAAAGCATGACTTATTGTCACTTTCCGCGAGCGAGAGCGCGGAACAAGCGATAGAGAGGCGCGATCGGCCTAAGCGTTCGGCTTGTGATGCATCTATCTCTTTTCCATTCCATCAAGAGAAAAACTATTTAAATTAACGAGTGCAAATATGTTAATTTATCGAAAAAATTATAATTTTCAATTAACTCCTTGTTATTATACAAAATAATGATAACTCAATGATAATAATTCAATTCAATTTATAAAAAGTATGCAATTTTTCATCAATATTTTCTTATGACGTTATCACGTAAATTATCTTCCGTAAACCGACTTTACAGACAACCAATTTTTTTTTCAGATAACTGAAAGCAGCTTCGAAACTGATCATATAACAATTAGAGAAAAAGGTTTATCTTCTATGGGAAGAAGTATAAATAGCCACGACTTTAGACGAGCTTTCTTTTTCGTATCCTTTTCATACTATTTTTTTTGAATTCATAAATTTTTCAAAAAAGGTATTTCAGTTAGGTCCTTAATGTTAATATTTTTTTTGTAACAAAATGAAATGAAAATATGTATTTCGTCTTAAGGTGAATATACACACTTAACGAATGTAAAAAAAATACGTCAAATTATTACAAGATAATGTCTCGTTAGACATCATATTACTATTAAATCATCGGCTTTAATAAATATTACAATAAATAACTTAATCTGATATCCCCAGTGTTGGCCGAGAGGAGAAAAAGCCGGAGGAAAAAAACTCTCGGTACTCTTTTTAAAAAATTGAATGTTATTATACAATATAAATAAATAATGCACATAAATGCTATTACTAATATTATGAATGAAAAAGTTTTTAACGAATTAGGACGAAAGGATTTAGGGTATGCTTGTTACTCTTGCACGCTTTTCTACTATGTGGTGAAAATTTACAGAAATATAGTTGTGCATTAGAATAACAATATATTTGGTACATTGTTATAGGTAATAAAAAATAAATAGTTTAAAACTTAACTGTTTACTTCAACGAAATAGGCATATTAGTCGATATTTTTAGTGAGTGAATTATGGTACGACATTTCTCACGACACTTCTCAAATTTATACGATTATTTTTTAGAAAAAATAATGTTACTTTCGTATTATAATTTTTATTTATTGTCAGCGTAACACGTACTAGTAATATTCAGTTTATCCTCACTCTCAGTACTATCGCTCGTATTGTTAATGTTATACAACCGACCATAAGACAATGTACAACTAACAAATAAGATCTCAAAATTATAGACGATTAGTTGAAAAAATAAATAAATTCTACCTTTAAAAAATGAGAGTTGAGATGGACCCAAAATTTGAGTCCATTTTTCTATGTAAAAAGGTCTAATAGTACGAAAAATATGGAAGTCTTTTAAATAAAGAATCTAATAACGAGTATCGAGTAATATCAAGATATTTGCGAAATGAAGAAATATATTTTGTAAATCAGTTTCGCGACCTTCTTACTTCTTAATTTTACTGTTACTTATTGATAGAAGTAATATAATAATACAATTTTATTTAGATTTTTCTGTTTAAGTAAGTATAACTACTATTTCAATCTTTTATATTCAACTAGCAAACCTGGCGAACTCCGTTTCGCCACCAGATGGATTCGTTTTTTGTAAAATTTCGTAATTTTTGTAGTACATGCTATGTATCAGAGATGGCGCTGTATGTGAAAAATGATTTTCCCTATTTTCCTGCTTTTCTGTTGAAATTTTTCCTGAATTTTGTTTACTATAAACCTTACGGAGCCCGAGACCTTTCCAACGAATGCAAAACCGTGGAAATCGGTTCGTGCGTTCTGGAATTATAGCGCCAGGAAGGAAAACCCGACTTATTTTTATATTATAGATTATATACGTATATTTATTCCTTATAAACATTCAGACCTTGTATATAATTTTAGCATATTTCGGCACTGGGAATATAGCATCGCTTAATTCATTTGAAGTAAGATGGGTTTTGTGTTTTACCACTTCGTTCCAGCCTTTTGTTATAACCACATTAGTTTTATTGAAGACGTTATCTCCATTTCTTTGTGTAGCTTGCACTTTCAGATCAATTCAACATTTGACAAAGGTAATAAAACATGGAATAAGAATTTAAATTATATGTAGTTGATGGAAATTTAACGTCTTAATTTTATTTTTAACTTTTATGTAACACAAATGTTTTGTTTCAGGCACCGGTCGGTTATTTAAATATGATTGTCTTAATATTTTCAAATATAATGGGACTTTATATGCTCTTCCATGTTAAAAATATCGGAAGTTGGCTTGAGATAGGCACCTCCATATCTCAATTTGTTATAGTACAAGTCATAACTCTTTTTGTCATTTTGATAAATGAAATCGCCAAATTATTGACCGAAACAGAAATATTTAATTGCATAAACAAAGTTTTTAAAACTAGAAAGAAGGATGCCTAGTCATGTCAATGATTGAATATAAATAATAGTTGTTTGTAATATATTTGTTAATTATATTTTTCTAAAATAAATAATGGCCATATTCATTTTTACCTAAATATTTTGAAATTATCACAAATATAAGATACATCTCATATTAATTTAACGGCTTTATTTTTATATGGAAACATATATTTATTTATTTACGCTTTATTGTACACCGCAACATATAAAATACCTAATAATACTCATTGTCAGACATTTAAGACTATATGATACTGACTTATGGCTAAGTTAGCCATTTCTTTCAGACCACCCGAAACAGGATTGAGTATTTATTTGAGACGTCGTCGGGTAGGTAGGTGGTGCAGTTATATTATACATATTACATAGTAATATTACATACATTACACATTAATACGTACATACATACATTACAATACACTACATCACTACATAGTATAAAACAATCCTTAATATTCCTTACTTTTTACGAGAAATAATGGCTTATTTACGAAGCGATTTTAAGCAATACAGCATTAATCCTTATCCAATTAAGTACCTTAAATACATTGTGCATTTAATATAGATCAATACGACGCGTGGGCGCAGTGGTCACAGCACCTGGCTGATGTGCTAGCGGTCGCGGGTTGGATCCCCGCATATGACAAGCCAGAGCTGCATCAAAGATAATAAAACCTGTATCGTCCAAGCCTAGACTGCTATCCAAATATGGAGGTAGCCTGTTAGCTGCCTCAATGACACCCCGCGTCGCAACAGTGAGGGGAAGACAGCAGAGTCGCGGCCTCTGTTCTAGAGGAATGCTCCGGATCTCGGAAATCACCTCTTCCAAAATCTCTCTCATAAGTTCTACTTTTTGGGAGACTGCTTCTTTAGTGATCGCATCCACAGGCACTCTGTTGCGTTACAACTGTTATGCTCTGTAGATGCGGGTTCGACTTCAGGAGCAGCCTCACGTCGAAATGGTTCGAGCTCGGCGGCGTTGAATATGCCCTTGCGTTGGATGTACCGAGCTCGATCTGCCAGGTTCTGTTCCGTGACGGTTAAATTTGGCTCTAGCAGCAGGAACTTGCGGTGCATTACTGCCCGGTAGCCAGTCCGTCCGTTTTCCCCTCCTATAGTTCTAAAGTACGCACGCATGACATTTTCATTCATTTTATGTGTCCATCTCATGCGGCGCACTCCACCAGCGGCGGGCGCCGAATGCTGAGTCCCTTCAGACTCTGTCGGCGCCAAGCCAACTGGTGGGGACACCGACCGGCTAGGTGGTGGTGCCGGTCGGCGGGGGTTGCTGGCGGCCCGCATGCTGCCACGTCCAGCACCAGCTCCAGACGCGCCCTGGGAAGCAAGGTAGCGGCCCTAGTCTTACATTCTTATTTCGTGTATCCATCATCATTGTGTTCGAGCAGTAAAAAACTCACTCGGGGAGTCGCTCACGCTCTCCGTGGAGGCCGCGTCCGTGTTATGCAGCTTTGATTGGCTTTAGTCGCCTTTTACGACACCCTAAGCGGAGGATGGGTTGGTCCTATTCTGCTCTGCCGGGAACCACACGGCAATTATTTATTATTACTATTATATGGCAGCTTTAAACCTCTACATTATTTAATTTAATTACAGCATGTAATTTAAATGAATATTTTCGAAAATATTATAGTTTTTAAATGCAGGGACATGCGGTGGCGGCGGTACCTACAAAGGGTAATTATTATATTATTATATTTATTTTAGGCTTGAAAAACAATGTTGGCGGATTCTATGGTACTCCTTAGTATAAAATATACTCCATTATTACATAGGTACTCTTTGTTAGGGATGTTCATCGGAAAAAATTATCGATAATTATCGTATCGTATTATCGATAATTATCGAATGAAAATTATCGAGTAGTTACGAATTATCGATAATTATCGCACACCTCTACGCTTTGTACTGTATGTTCTGTGGTATCAGGTTCGATTATTGTTATAAATGTCAGACTTTGGTGTCAGAATTGTCAGACATTTTAAGTATTATATTAGATTTAAAGACAAAGTTTGAAGAAATAAAATAAATTTGCCTGGAAAATAATTCTTGCAGCAAGTATTAACAGAAAATATTGCTATGGATTAAACTAAAATTTTTCTATAAATAAGTTGTTCCACTGGTGCTTTTATATCAATTGATTTTGCTTTCTACTATCTTACAATTTTTGTATATGTTTAAAAAAAGTTTTAATAGAGAATTACTTCTAAAACTGTTCAACACAATTGACAGACCTATGTCGAAAACTAAAGATATCGCCTGTAATATAAGCGTTAATCATGGAAATGAAGTGTAAGTTTCTCGATTTCCATTGATTAGCTGAATATTTCAATAGTGAAAGCTGATGAAAAATTGTTCATTTTGAATTTTTACAGATACAATGGAGAGAAGATGATTGCTCCAGCTGCGTCGAGAAACAAAGATCCTATACTACAAGTTTTAAAAAGATTTATCATATGTGACATTGAACAAATTGAGGATGAAAGTCCTTTATTTCTCGAAATATCGTCAGGAACCGGTCAGCATGTAGCGCATTTTGCTCCTCATTTTCCAGGGGTGAAATTTCAACCATCAGATGTTGATAAAAATGTTTTAGGAAGTTTATCCTTCTATGCTACAAATTGTCCAACAAAGAATATTTTAAAACCAATTTTAATTGATATTCAGAGCAAATTGTCACATTATGGCTTCGAAGAAAACTCAATTGATTATATGTATAATGCTAACATGATTCACATTACTCCATTTGAATGCACTATTGGTTTATTTGAAAATGCTGGAAATTATTTGAAGCCAGAAGCTTTAATGATTACTTATGGACCCTACAGCAAAGACGGGGTGCTAACACCACAAAGTAATATAGATTTTGATGCTTCTTTAAAAGCAAGAAATCCATTGTGGGGTATAAGAGACATTAATGATTTAATAAAATTAGGAGATGAAAATAACTTATCTTTAATAGACACTGTAGAAATGCCTGCAAATAACATGACCTTGATATGGAAAAAAGATTAAGCAGACTTGATATTTTACAAAAATTCCATTATACATTTTTGCTTATAACCACCATAATATATTGTGTTCTATATTCTTTTAAAAGAATTATGTAGGAAAATATGCTAAGTATTTTTTAATATCTGCTTTTTACAATTTAACCTGGGTTATTACATAATTGATAGATTTTTATTAATATATAATATTGAATATCTTAATAAAAAATTTCTGTCTTAATTTTGTCCTCATTTAAAAAGAAACGTACAAATATTAAAGTAAAGCATTAATTGTAATTTGAAGCTTCATAAATGTTGTGGGATTCTCAAAAGGCAGCTAAACTATTTTTAGTTGACATTTTTATATTTACACTTATCTAATATTGTATTAGAGATTTCAATAATCTGTTGATTAAGATGTTATTGGTAGTACATCCTCGTCATATCCTACAAACTTTCCAGTGAATATATTTTTAAAACTAATTTTTATTGAGTTACCAATTTTACACAACTTTAAATAGAAATTATTATGTACATGTATTATGTTTTATACTAAAACATGAATAATTTCTTAGTTTATTTGAAAATGCTGGAAAATATTTAAGAACAGTAACATTAAGTTCATATATTATTTTTGTTTCTTTTATTTGAAAATTAATAAATAAGTCTAAGATATACATAGAATGATGTAGGTACCTACTGATAATATGAGAGTAGGTCAGTAAGCCCTAATTACCTGAAATAACTTGACTTCGGCATCACTATTAGGGACACGAAAAAACTATCGATACTTTGTGGTAACGAGTACGTTTCGTTTCGATACCGATACTTTTGTACTCTATACTTTGCATTTGATACTTTTACCAAAATAAAAACTTTTCAACAGTTATAGTATCGAATAAATCTTGGATATTTCACTCGTTTGTCGTTTGAATATTGTTTGTTTTATTCTTCGTGTTCGATTCGTGATTTGTTTTTCTGAGGCATACACAATGGGACGAAGTCGCGATGACCTTTTTTTTAGGATTTCGGATAGGCTACAGAGGTAAACATTGTTACGGAGTCGCGACGACATTTTATTTATGTATATTTTTTTTCCATCCATATGAACCAAAAAGTAGTCGATACTTTGAAGTAGAGGTACATATATACTTTTGTTTCGATACATTTAGGCCCGATCCACATTACAGTGCTAATCTCAGTACTTCTCGGTTCTCGGTCCGGTACAATCTTTTGTATGACGAATCGTTGCTGGAGCGTGACTTGATCGGACCTTGACTATTAAGGATAGTATGAATACTCTGATTGTTTCTTGTGTAACAATATTTTACCGGATCGAGAACGAACCGAGACCAGCACTGTAATGTGGATCGGGCCTTATGAGCACGATACTTTTTTCCGATATTACTCATGAGTACAGTATCGATACTTTCTCATCGATATCGTGTCCCTAATCACTATTAAATTTAAGAAAAAGGACAATTATTTATAACAAGTAAAAGTAAGTAATTAATTAAATTAAATTATAACAAGAGTTATTAGTTGATGAAAAATGAAATTCCTTATGTCACCAATTTAGCTTTATTTACTCGAACGATATATATAGTTTTTTAATTACGGAAATTCAAAACTTTATTCGTGACCAGTCTATTTCGACACTAAAGTTGACAATCCGAGAATCGAGTTATATAGGGGAGTTTGTGCTAATGTTTTGCGGGCGTAGTGTACCTTTCATGTATCTAGATGATCTGTGACTTTTAGTAAATTAATAAGTTCCCTGATTATACTACTTACGTGATGCCTCAATAAAGGGTACGTTCGCGGGCCCTCTTCTAATTGATAATTCATCACTTTTATAGGATTTTTTTATCTATGCATTCCACAGATCACATGCGCGGAAACGGAAATGGGACAAGTGCAATAGTTTTTTATTTATCAGTTTTTAATAAAAATAATAAGTAGTGAATAAATGTAAGAAGATAATTTTGTTTATTATCTTTTATGAACAACAGCAAACAATTATTTACTAAAGTTCGACAGTTAAATTCAGTTTTTGATTAAAGAAGTATCATTTCCGCGCATTTGGTCTGTGAAATGCATAGATAAAAAAATTCTATAAAAGTGATGAATTATCAATTAGAAGAGGGTTCGCGAACGTACCGGCTTATTAAAAATAGGCGCTGTTTATTATCTACATTTCGTATGTCAATTTAAGACCTCTCAGCTGTCATTACTCATTGACAGTCAATAATAAAAATAAATAAATTCAATAAGTAAACTCTGTAGCAATGAAGAATTGAATTAAAATGTATAAAATATATAATTAAACATTTAAAAAATTTAATTAATCGATTAATCAATGGCACCTTAAACATTTCGAAGCTTGTCGGATTTCGAAAATGTTGAGTAGTTTTGCGACAGAATTTGTTACAGAACTCTTTTTAGATGATAATGTTTCAACGATGAATAGGCTCATCGTTGCTACAGCTAATGTTGTAAATGAAAACTTTGATAATGTTTCATGTATTAATGATGCCTTTTTAAAAGAGTATAACCAAATTATGCCTTCAGTGTCTGGACCATATGCTAAGAATATATTTGTAACGCGCGAAAGCCGAAGTTTTTATGAAAAAATTGTTAAAAATTATTCAGAAGATGAGTATATTGAAAAGTTTAAAATGAGTAAAGCTACTGTACAGGTAAATAATACATGTATATGTTTTTAATAATATCCTGTCTCAATCCATGACGAAATATACTTAAATATAATTGAAAAAATTGTCCAATTTAATCATTATTATTTGTTTTCTAATAGAGGTTTAGTTTTAATCTATAAATATAATATACTTTAAACTAGCTGATGTTGCAATATGAGACATTTAGGACATTTAAACTGTCTGTGATCTTTATGAAAGGAAAAGAAGCCTAACATTTAGTATTAAAAATTTTGTCTGCCTGTTTCCATATCACGCAAAACCTGCTGTATAGAATTTGATGCTATCTTCACAGTTGTGATCTTGAAAGTCTAACTTCAAATCTGGTGTAGGTTTCATCTTGATAAACTGTCTAGAATTGGAGTTATTATTCTATAAACAATTTTAGTGAAATCGTAATGAAGTTATTTTGTACACACTATTTTTTTTATTTATTTAATGTAATTATCTGTAATGGTAAACCATGAATATACTGAAAAACTCCACAATTAAAAAAATATTTGTCTGTCTACTTGAATATTCTCCTACATGGAGTAGAGGCATTTGCCCAGCTGTGGGATGTTTACAGGCTGACTCATTCAGTTTTGTTCACTTGAACATTGTGTAAGTAACAATTGACCACCACACATGGGTAAAACCACAGTTCTTATCTATATTAATTATTACTTAATACGTTTTGCCTTTATCCATAAGTTTAGGTTGTCCATTGTATGTCAGTCAGTGCTTTTTCTATCTAGGTTTTAAAAATTTTACATGAATTAAAAAACATTGTGTTATTGAGTGTATTGTTTTCTTAAACTTTTTATTTAAATGTTTATAAATGCCCTCATTCCTAACCCTAGTAAAAATAAAATATAAATCCTACTAGCTGTTTTAGTTCTATAATAACATTAATAACATAATTAGCCTTTTATATTTTGTGCAACTTATGATTTATTTATTTATTGTTTTCAGGCACTTATTACGTTTCTAAAAGAATATGTAAGGCCTAGTAGCACTGTTGTAGCATTGGATAAAAAAGTTCATGTGTTTTTATGGCTACTAGTTAGTAATTATTCTTTTAAAGAAACTGGAGAGAAATTTGGTTTGCACAAATCTACTGTGAGTTATATTTTCTATGAAATTGTAAATTTATTATCAGAGCAGAGATATCAGTTTATAAATTGGCCGCCTTTGGAGGAACAGAATGTGACAAGAGTAAAAGTAAATAGCCGTTATGGATTTCCAAACTGTGTTGGTTTCATCGATGCATGTAAACTAAGAGTTGGATCAAAAAGGAAAACGAAAGACAAACCTGATTTTATTCTTCTTCAAGCAGTTTGTGATGAAACACTTATGTTTATTGATATTCATGTAGGAGAAATTGGTAACACACGAAAAGGTAAAGTTTTCAAAGAGAGCCCATTAGCACATGAACTTAAGAATTTTATAGATTTGGATAATCATATTCTTGGAGATTATGAATATAAACTGAGAACAAATTTACTAACCCCATTTACTAGTGACGAACTTTTAACAAGTGAAGAAATGAAGTTTAATGAAATTCATTGGAAAGCCCATTCATATATCAATCAAGCTTTTGAAATTTTAAGAGGTAGATTTAAGAAATTAAATCATATAGATATAAGTAAACCAGAAGCTATCAATACATTAATACATGCAGCTTGTGTGCTCCACAATTTTATTCTTCTTCATGAAGGTAGTCCTGTTAAAGAAGAAGCCATATTTAATGATGATGCGGTCACCATTGATACTAATGTAGTGACAACAGCAACTGAAAAACGTCAGTTTCTATGTAATTACATAAACTTTATTCAGAATTCCTAAATTAAACTTTATAACATTTATTATATCTTTTCATTTATATTTGCTTATAAAATTATTTGTCTGTTTGTTACGTCAAGTTGTATAAGTTACGCAAGAGCAGGTAAGATAGATACCTACACAATATTTGAATAAAATTTTTTTTCTCATCAGTTTCAATCTGGCATCAGGGAATCTAAACTTTTCCCAGTCGTCGTCAGATTTTTGTGTATAGTCCGATCTAATACGGATCTCTTACTTACATAATCTAAGTAACAGAATCGCGTAAGAAGATTTATTTAACTTTTATATTTCAAAGATAATTAAAATGCTTAACATAAAGGCATACGTTGATTAAAAAATACAACTTATATTTTAAGCGATTGACTCGAAATGATTTTTTACGAAATGCAGTGTAACGCCACTGCTATCAGCAAGCCAGCCGGGGATTCCCCGTAGAGCCTACAAGCCAGCCGGGATTCCCCTGATACCTAAAGCCAGCGGCTAGCGTTTTACTTTTATCATATCTGCATTAACGTGGGCATGTAGTAGTATTTGACTTTGAAGGTTTAAAAAAAATCAAGTGTTGTTATGTTTTGATTTCAATGAATGATATCACAATGATCACTTGATTTAATTTTAATTTTTATGTTTGATGATGTGGTAAACGACGGCCTAGGTAGTCAAATAAGAAAGTAGAAGGGGTAAGAAATGGCAAGCTGCTGAGCCAGCCCATAGCCACGTCACTACTCCACTAGCGATAATTATCTTTCCATCCTGCCACGCCACGTCATCTAGCCCGAATTCGGAGTGCAGTAATGGCAAGCCCGCCATCCTTTTTGTTTTTTTTATTATTAGACCATAGAAATAGAAGTAGCGTTGTGTGAAATACTATATATTTTTTTAAAATACTTTATTACAATTACAATTTATAGCATTGTAAAAGATTTACAACAAATGTGCAATGGCGGCCTTACCACTGAGAGCGATTTCTTACAGGCAACCATGAGTGAAGGATTTCTAGACACAAAGCAGTGGATGCATAAAGCACGCATGCACGTTGAATGAACTGTGCATTTTGTGTTAGATAGTACTGTTTAACACGATGTTTAAATATTTTAACTGATTGAGACGTCTAATACCACCAGTTAGCGCATTCTAAAGTTTCACTGTCTTACTAGTGAATGATTCACTACCTATAACATTTCGTTCGACTCGGAGGCATTTCGACAAGAATGTGATTGCGGGATCAAAATGATGTGGGAGTAAAGAGTTCGAGCCTCGTTCCTTGAGATATGGAGGAGTATTAAAATTGTAAAGGATAGTATAAAGGAGAGAGAGCGAGAAGAGAGAGAGAGAGAGAGAGAGAGAGAGAGAGAGAGAGAGAGAGAGAGAGAGAGAGAGAGAGACAGTAAATGCCGTCGCTATCGTATTGTTAAGCATTTAAGTTGAGTTCGGTTTTGCGTAATGTGATCGTACTCTCAGACCGAAAATAAATCGTATTATAAGATTCTGTCGGCGCTCGAGCTTATTAATTAGTTGCTGAGTTAAGTCCACGTTACAGGAATCAGCATAATCAGGTAAAGAAGGAGAAGGGTGTGAGCAAGAGCATAGTTTTTGTTGGTAACACATTTTTCCACCTTCATAGTCCGCCTATAGCCCTAGATCTTACGGCTAAGTTCAGTAATGTGAGGCGCCCATGACAAAGT
Source organism: Euphydryas editha (assembly GCA_036937285.1). Lineage (NCBI taxonomy): Eukaryota > Metazoa > Arthropoda > Insecta > Lepidoptera > Nymphalidae > Euphydryas > Euphydryas editha. The sequence continues at coordinate 13,543,890 of JAUPFZ010000003.1, forward strand.
ACGGCAGTTCATCACGATACCTAAGTTTTTTACCGATCCACAATACTCTTAAGTCTAAACAAAGACGATCAAAAGGAATTGAAGGAAGAAAGGCAAAGTAAATTTTCTGTAGTTGTTTTGTGTTACCAAAAATACATACTTGAGACTACTAAGACTTACAGACAACCCAAACCTCTAGCTTACTCCAGGTATTGATAACTGTTAGATGGGAATTTATATCGTCAACGTCAATAGCCCTAGAAACATCATTTACAGTTGTTGTCTTATGAATTTACAAGTCATCAGCGTAAAAGCACTTACCGTCTGGGCCAGTGACAATAAAATATCCGTTTTTGGTCCAACATTTGGAAATTCCGAAGCGTTTCCTTGCAGCCTTAAAAGCCTCGTGTCTGGTTTTTGTCAAAGAGTAGAATGATTCCAGTGTTCTTAAAATTTGCCTCTGAATTCTAAATTTGGTTTCTTAGTGACTAATCTCTGAACTTGACTAGTATGGGTCTTGGCTTTATTGACGATGATGTCCTAAGACGCTGACATCTACGTACATCATCCATAGAGAGATTTAGTAGTTTAAGGTGTTCAGACAAAACATTAAGTACCCGTAAACTCGATGACACCATGTACTAACAAAAATTTCCTTCTCTTTAGGTTATTGCTCTTTTTAGTCAGAACCTATGAACATGCAGTTGAAGTCCTTCAAGACCAGTCAACACAAAGGAACGAAAAGCACTGAATTATGCTGCAACGTTGGAGGCTAGACCTGACCCTTGACAGCCATTTTAGAATTGTTAAGTGCTAGAAGTGCTGTGCACGAAGCAATTACAAAGAGGAGGTGCCATAAGAAACTTTATTCATATAATGTAGTGTCGCAACTGCGCGGGGGTGCGAGGGGCTTCAAATAGCGGCAAGCCATCTAGCGACCAGTAGCTAAAACAAGTAATTGACTAAATTGACAGACGTTATAATTGTTCTACTATATGTCACTAGGTGTCTGCCAGGGCCGTACTCAGAATTTTTTAGTTAAGCATATATGTAATTTGAAGTTGGATGGCACGCACTGCTATATAATATTATCATGATTTACTACCCAGTGAACACAAGACCTCCATATGACGTCATAGATAGATCACATAGAGGTCATAGAATATTTACATAGATATGACATAGAAATGACTTTATAAATGACTGTGATGTGATGTCATATAATATGACATCATTATGACATAGTACTGACCAAAGAGTAGAATAACTTGTAGGCAAGTACATAGGTGTAGTACATAGGTGTGTAAGTACATAGGTGTACTGACCTAATATTTGACTGTTATAAGACGTCATAATTGTGATTATAATTTATATACTATTTACGTAAGAAATAAATCATAAATTTACATAAATTACAAGTCATAGTCTGAAGTCAAAGTGATATCATAATTACGTAAGCATGTGACGGCTTCAGGCCGCTAAATCGCGCTAACGTTTGGTTCTACAGAATCTACATATAGGTCTCCATGCAAAATTAATTGACCAAGGGTTTTTTAATAAATCAAAGTCATTTCACCTTGAAACGGAGTATTTACATTGTAGGTCCCGTAGTGCAGGTGTGATTTTGGACATAACGATAAACGTTTCAAACGTATCAAATTATTTTTTCTATCAGTATTGTAATATTTTCAAAATGTTGTGTAGTAAAAAACTGATTAGTAAGAATTTATGTCATATTTACGTCATCTATCTTACGTAAGAATCTTACGTCAGGAAGTGGGAAATTATGAGTCATATATGACTCACATCTTACGTAAATCATGACGTAGCATGACGTCATTCAGACATCAGTCTGACATAATTGTGTTCACTGGGTATTGTATTGATAAGCTGATTTCGCTTTGTAGGATTTTAGTACAATGAGAGGTCGTCATCCTATGCTGGAAAATTAAAGCTTGATATTATGTAGCCATGTGTAATATCGATTTGAGATTTTTCTCAATACGCAATTATCGACCTTTTGGTCGATAATTGCGTACTAAAAGTCAGTTTGCTTTTGCATATGCAATAAAGTTTTTATCATTGGAGTGATTAAAAAAAACGGAAAGGACTCCAAAATTGTTAAACCTTTTCCCAAGCCAGACGTAGTGTAAATAAAATGGAATAATGCTGCATAATATGATACATAACATGCTTTTATTTTCATAAACAACAGTTATAAATTGTAGATACTGATAGATTTCTTATTAGGTATAGCAAGAAAGAATATTTTTTATTAGATCAGATTATTCAAATTCAAATATTGAACGTCAAAACCAACTACTACAGGTTCGAACCTTAGCCCAGAATATAAAATTACATAATTAGAATTTTCACTACAACAATTCGACTGAAATTGCCTCGGAAGAACACCTTATCCGCTTGAGTGTCCGGACAATGACCTTTTAGTTTACCAACTGCACAAAACTGCCCAAGGCCTCTCACGTTTTGTTACGTTATTTGCCACCGGTGATAATGTAGTATACGTTAATCAACCTGTAGTTGACAGGTGCACTTTGCGTACTAATGCCCGTGTCGAAAAAAAGTTGACATAGGCAATATAGCCATGGCGACCATTACATGACACGGCGTTTGCAGTTATTGTGGTTAGCTTGTAAACTTTTGTCAACTAGTAGTCGAGACGGGCAGTTGAGCGGTTATTCGCTGAGTGAGTGAGCTATCTTCAATAATTATTTTGTAATAACCTTCATCACATACGCTCATTGACAATTTTTTTAAACTATGTTAATTGAAAGCTTTTGAACAGTATCTGGGATCGTATTGTAGAGATACATTTCAATTCTAAGTACGGCCCTGGCTAGACCAGTAGTTTTGCTACTTGCCGATAGAGGCATGGTAATCACCGAACTTTCTAGACAAAATAAATAATATATTTAATTTAAATATTACTTACGAGAAGAAAGATATGTTTATTCCATTTGATTTTGATTTGTTCGTGTAACTTCTACATGATACAACACAGCACTTCATGTTCACAACGTGCGCGGGTCGAGAATATTTTTTAAATAGATATATAAAAAGGAGTTAGTCACGAGAGCCACTTAATTGTCCGGCAACGACACCTGTACTGACGAAAGCGACAACTGGTGGTGAGTAGATCTACTACGGTTTGATGTCAGGACTACATTGGTGGACGCTAGACTACATTGATTACAACACCTCCTCTTTGTAATTGCTTCGTGGTGCTGTGTATATTCTTCAGTTGAGTACTTCATGGAATCCATTACATTTATTCAGTGTAATATAGACTTAGTTTTAATAGCAGTATTAAGATCACTGAAGTCGAAAGTCTTCGACCAATGTGTGTTACCAGTGATGACATACGGATCTGAGACGTGGTCTCTGACTATGGGCTTTTTAAACAAGCTCCAAGTCGCACAGCGTGTAATGGAGTAGGCTATGCTTGGTATATCTCTGCAAGATCGAATCAGAAATGATGAGATTTGCAGACGAACGAAGGTTGCCGACATAACCCAACGTATTTATAAGCTGAAGTGGCAGTGGGCAGGGCACATAGCTCGAATAGGAACTGACGGCCGATGGAACAGAAAGGTTCTCTAGTGCCGAGAGCCGTCCGCGTCGAGGAGGTAGACAGACGACTTGACAAGAGTCGCCGAAAGTCGTTGGATGGACACTGCTTCAAACCAGTCGGTCTGGAGGTCAATGAGGGAGGCTTACGTTCAGCAGTGGACATCCAATGTTATGATGACGATGATGATTAAGGTCACTATTTTGTGTAACTTTTGTTGTTAAAAGAAAACTTTATTGAGTGACACTGCTGGCAGGTTAGATGATTTTAGCTGATAACTTTTTAATATCACTAAGTACTCATTTATTTACTAATTTATTAATATTTTCTTTGAAGAGTTCTTGCATACAGCTGTTTTTACTTCTGCACCTAGCCCCGAAAACAAAAATTGTTCTAAATAAATATAAGACTAAATAGTGAAATAATAGTGAAAAAGACGTTTAATCGTGCATCACACTGTTATAGCAGTTTCATTAAAAAAATCGCATAGTTCCCCAAGTTTAAAAAAGTCATAGTATGTGTTTAGTTCATTGAATAGAAACATATTTATCGAGCATTTGGACAAACACCCAGAACATTTCGAACGTCCGACGCACGTAAAGTCGTCAGTATCGGTTTTAATCATGGACATCTGGTAACATCTTGTTGGGGAAATTATCCGCATAGGAAGAGCGTGGTGGCTTAAGCTCCAACTTTTCTTCTATACGGAGAGGCCTTGCTTCAGTAGTTGGACGTTTACAGGCTGGTTAAGTTCTGTTAAGCAGGGCCGGCCTAAGTCGAAAATGACGAGTGTGCAAGAATTATATTAGGGATGTTTATGGAATACATTATCGATTTTTATTATCAATAGTTATCCTGTGTCTGAAGTGCACACGAAAAAGGTCTTTACTAGTACATGAAAAATGCACCTATGATAAAATTATGCCCCTTTTTATGCCCTCCCAAAAAGCTCGAGTGTGCGGTTGCATACCTCGCACACCTCTTAGGCCGGCCCTCCTAAGTACAGTACACAAGAATTTCACACACTAATCAACAGATGAATACAGAAGGTAATAATTTCATGGTGCATTGTTCATACTGAGTCTCTATTAAAAGATGAAAAGAGCCTTAAAGTATATTTCGAATCATCGTCAACACATCCCTAAAACCCCACTTAACCAAAAGCAAACAAATAAAATATATGATATATTTGAAAAAAAAAAAATTCAACTCTATCCTATCGAATGCTATTGGGAGTTCGACAGATGTGATTACTGTTTAAAATAAATGCCGCTGGGTTTAAATAGGTCTTTAGGAGCTTCTGGATTAAAACGGACTCAGCATCAACACCAATATATAGTTATTTTTACAGAAACTGTAGAAGACTCCTAACTAATTGCTCAATGAGCTCAACAGTTTTACAATACACGGACCTAAAATTGAACACGAGCAAAATAATTCGACGTTCATTTTCCGTGCCAGTCGGTTATCGATTAGAATGTATTATTATTGTATATATATTCCAAAAAACTTATAAATTACGTAGGTTCGATTTGGAGAAATAGGTAAACCACCCACCACCAATAAGGTAGGTTAGCGTTCAAGAGAACCGATGGTAGTATTTATTATAAAAAAGTGTGTGTGTACTTATGTACGCACGTAAGAAGTTATACTTCTTTGGCGTAACAAGACAAAAATCTTTCTAAAAATTTGCTTTCGCGTTATCCTACGTTTAAAGAAAAAAAAAGTCACTAATAATAGAAAAAAAAAGGAATTTAATACATTAAAAGTTTTATTATACTGCATTGTCTAGTTAAATAAATTTATTGAAATATCATTAAAAAAAAATTGACTAACTAACTTCAGGATTATTATTATTATTTATTATTTAACTCTTTATTATACGTACAGAAAATTACAAAAATAATGTACAAGTCACAGAAATATATAATGTATAAAGGGTTTGCTTATCCCTATGAGAGATTTCTTCCAGCACACCCGAAAAGGAATCATTTTAGACATAAAACTGTTAAGGTAGACGTACAATTACACGTAAAACAAAAAAAAAACTACTTAAACGAAATGAAATGGAACTACATTAACAAACAAAATTATGGGCGAAGGAAATATAGATCATTCTATATTTATTTTTATCAAAATATATATGTATACGCTAGACATATATAACATACATATACATTACATAAATTATTACTTAAATACATATATATAAATACATATCTATAAACTGTAAAATATCATGTCAGGGACAAAAAATGCTCTTTTATCTTTTTTTTAAAGATATTAATAGATTTACTCGTGCGAATCGACGATGGTAACGAATTCCACAATCTTGTTGCGTGGACGGTAAACGAATAGGAGTAAAAATTGGAAGAATGTGATGGAATTTGCAGGAGGAGTTGAACATTGGATCGACAAGAGGAACCAGGAGGATGTAAAAATTTAAAACGCTCACGTAGGTAGTTGGGTGACAATGGATTGAATAGGATATTATATAGGAGACAAAGGATGTGAGTATCCCTGCGAAGCCGAATAGGAAGCCACTTGAGTTCAGCTCTATACTTAGAGATGTGATCAAACTTGCGAAGTCCGAAAATGAATCGAATACATAAGTTTTGTAGCCTCTCAAGTTTATTGACTTGTTCTTCAGTAGCATCCAGGTAACAGGAATCAGCATAATCAAGAAGAGGAAGTAAAACCGATTGAGCAAGAAGAGTTTTAGTTTTAATCGGAAGGAAGTATTGGAGATTTTTAAGGGAGTGAATTGAGAAATGTACTTTTTTAGAAATTTCGTTAATATGCTTAGACCAGGACAAGTCACTGCTAAAATGAAGACCTAGATTTTTAACTGTATCAACGTAATTAATTGGCACACCATCATATAATACATTATTAATATTATTTGAGGACAGACATGAGAGCATATGACGGCTACCGATTATTAGCGCTTGTGATTTCGTAGGATTAACTACAAGACCAAAGCGTCGAGCCCAAGAATATATGCGGTTAAGGTCTTCATTCATACAAGCGATAGCATCCGCACTATCCACAACACTAAAGTGGCGATACAATTGTAGATCATCAGCATAAAGGTGAAATTTGGAAGAGATTACCGTCGTTATTGTGTTAATGAAAATAGAGAATAATAAAGGAGATAGAACACCACCCTGAGGAACACCTGACTTGAGAGTGCTCCAATTTGAGTGACTTTCACCCAAATGAACACACTGTGAGCGTCCTCGAAGATAAGAGTCAGGATGTCGGTTTTTTGTGACGCTGTACGCGCGCATCGTTTAGTTTCATAATTTTTTCCTAAAAGTTCAATAGGCCATTTGTTAAAAAATGTTTATGTATCTTTAGGTTAACGACCATTTTTGTGTTAGGAGATTGGTAATTTGTTATAGTTCTATTATTTGTATATTAAAACTCTTTAATTTTTCATAAAACTTATATTTGACTACAAAAATACCAAGGAAAATTGATAAAATCGGACGCTATTTATATTTATTTATTATAAAGAATATAAATAATACATATTCCGATGTATACAGTAGGTACGTTTAATTTAACTTGAATGTATGTATGTACAATATAATGTGTGTAAATTGTATTGTTTCAGTAACACTTACAAAAAATCAGTTTTGACATGTCATGTCATTTGTCTGTTTCGTTACTTATCTACGTACGTAAAATATAAAACATTTAAAAATAAAAATTTTCTATAATTTTAAAGAGTTTATTTCACCTCATCTATAACTATGATATAGAACTCTTTCTAAAGTTTACATAGCAAGAAGACGCAGAAGTTATTTCCGCTTATCTAACTTTGTTTCACGGTGGGAATATTTGTTAATTTTTAGATCTCTGGTGGATTTTTCAGCCTAACTTCAAAGTCACATTTTAGGACATAAGTTTACACATTAAGTTTAGTTAAAACAATAAACGACATAGAAACGCATAGTATAGGGATAGGTATACAACTAAGACTGTTAATTATAAATAAATATTACTTACGTCAGCAGAGTAAGCCATATAAAACTATATAAAAACTAATTTTGTTGTGTAATAAATATGGTTCGATCCAAGCTTATAAGCTTTTAACATTAGAACAAGTAACTATATATTCTCTTCCTGATGAATCCTAGATTACATTAGGCACTAGATTGGCAACCTACAAGGCACTATGCAGTTAGCACAGCAATTCAATATAGTCATAAAATATCATTTTACAAATTCACAATATATTAATTTTAATGATTTTCAAAGTACAGATAATGGCCGTTTCTTAAACTGCTCGCAACAATATTTGTATCGATCAAATATTCCATTTCAACTAAGTAATTAACTGGATTTGATTTTTTTCGAACTTTTGCGATCTCTATGTCGAGGTACTTAAGCCCAATCGCTATGTTCGCATTATATACATACTTATATTTACAAAAAGCTGCTCTGCAAATAAAAAAATTCTAAACATCTAAAATATGGAATGTATTACTTATAGATTTAATACTGAACTGACAATCTATAGACGTAAGGTTTCCTTTGGTCATAATAATGATCCGATAATAATAATCCACAGCGAAAATAAAATATGTGAAAACACACAGCGATTGTATGCGTTTAGTATTAAATCTATATTGTTCATATCAGTAAAATGTATCTCGGGTATCAAAGATGTGTCCAGATCATCAAAGATTTTTAAAGATCTCTTTTGATGTATAATTGTAGTATTGATAAAATATTAAAAAAATGGTAATTATTCGGAAGTGGGGCTCCTCCTTCAATCGGGATGAATTTTTTTTAACGGTTTTTATGAATAATAAACATTAGAGAACGCACTAATAAAGTGGCGCAAGGTCTTATTCGCCCAAAAAAAGAAAAAAATTTTTTTTAATTGATAAGTTATTAGGTCTCTTTTTTTTTGAGCATTTATTCTAGTTTTAACAAAAGCATTTAGTAAAAACTAGTTCTAACTAGGGAAAACGCGTTCTACAAAAAAAAAAAAAATTGTGCATGTAAGATCTTGCGCCACCTTATTATTGCTTTATCTCATGTTTATTATTCATAAAAAACGTTAAAAAAAATTTTCAACCCGATTGAAGGAGGAGCCCCACTTCCGAATAATGACCAAAAAAAAATTAATCATCATGTATGTATCATATGAAATAAATAAATAAATAAATAAATAAATAAGTAAGATTGGGTATAGGAACAAATTCTTTCGAGCATTTATGATGATTGAAATTTTATTGAGGCAATTTCTACTGAAATGAATTATTTATTTAATTAATTTTAGAAATCGCTACTAATCACGATAATCTCCGTTATATAAAACTACAAGTTATTTCAACAATACATCATATGTTATTAATTTACAAACGATGTTTAGGTCATAATTTAAAAAGTTAACGATGTCATTTTATAGCGTAACAAGATCATAACTTTTAAATGCAATGTGCGGTAAAAACTAGAAGTCTTTTATTTGATAAATGTAAACTGTACACAGATGCAAAACAATATTTACAAAAATCAAAAGTTCTCACTCAAATATACCGAACACACTGTCCTCACCGACAGACTTGGCACTCGCGACGCACAACTGTCAATGTCACTTAGTAATGATAACGCGTACAGTTTGTTGAGTTAGGTTTCAAATATAAGTTTTTTTCACTTTTTGTAAGGTTCCACATTTTAAGTCTTTGTCTAGAGACTCAGTAGAGTTTCGCAAGTCTAGCGTTCGTTCTTTGCCCAATTCTAGATGTAGATTATCTTGCTTCGCCAGCGGGCATACGTTTGCTACCATGTTAACGTTCTTTGATCTCGGTGGCATGTACCCCGAGTTAACGTTCAAGGGTGTCTCTAACGGACTAAGCCTGGAAAGAAAAAGATTAACATCACAACTACTTTTATTTTTTAAATATAAGTTTGTTCATTTTTTAGTTAATAATTATATACATGTTCATCTTTTATCGTCAACGATTCGGAAGAAGGACTTGGAAAATTGTAACAAAATTTGATTTCATTGTGTGAGTCCCCGTCGATTTAAGTCCTTTATAGTAAACTATATAAAGAGTATGTTAATACTTAATTTTTACGTTATATAATTTTATTAATACCTGTTTAAGTGATTGTGTTGTTCATTGAATGGCGAAGTATCGGTAAAAAAAGGGTGTCGAAATCGCCGAGAAAATAGATATCCTATAACGAAGCCCACCATAAGGGTAATCAAACACGATGCTACTACAGCTGTCAGTAAAGCTTGTGCGCTGTAGATATTTCCATCAGCCGCTTCCACTGTTAAGTGATCTAAGGACATTAAAGATATTTTTATAATTTATAAGTTGTACCTACTTACGAAGACTGGATTAGAAAATTATTACATTTCTTTATACCAATTATTACACTGCTTCTATTAATATTCCAAATATTTTTTAGGTACACATCCTGGGATCTACCTATACGTTAGCTATATAATATTTATTTACAATGTTTCAAGGATGCTCAAATCCGTACTCTAAGGAATAGCGAAAAATATTATAAGTGGGTTTATAAATTAGATTTTTAGTATTGCTCGATAGTAAATTCCATCTACCTCGCTGGTTATGGCAGACTTTGAGGCTTAGTTAGCAATATTATTGCATTACATATTTCTTTTTTTTATATACTTTTCCTTATTATTAATATAAAATTACAAACTTCCTTATTTGCGAAATTTTTTGAGAAACCGGATGCTAGTTTCATACGCGTTGTACCTATTGAATGCGGTGCAATTAAATTGAACTTTGTTAAAAATGAGTCATTTTCATTTGTTAACCATATAACTTTAATTCTCAGAATTTGATTCTTATTAGCGACACTATCCATATCCATATAGGGCTGTTTTTTTTCTTTTGGTAATCAATGAGTTTATTTCTCGGCTGAGTAAATTAATTTCTTAAAAATCTAATGATAACTAAGCAATTGTAAAATAGGTCTCAAGACTCCTTTGAGTATTTTTCACTATTCCCTGTAGTTTCAGATTTAGCCATCTACGTCCACTTGAAAAGTCATTTGTATATCCTACACTTCTACACAAACAATAAATCTGTTAAAACCTCCGTTTTAATAATACACTATATATCATCAAGAATAAATTTCAATAGCGCGTTTTTTTTTTGTATCAGCGCCATCTCTTATCGTGTTTTTCTCTGTTCACGTATCACGTAAAAAGTACAAAACCAATGTAAATAACTTTAATACATAAAAATTAAACATAACTCACAGTATAATTTAGTTTTTGTTTCATTGTAATTAAATTTAAAAATAAATATTTAAGAAAGTAGAAATAGGTACCTACGCCGCCAACGCCATCTGGTCTAAGGAATCTTAAAAACTCACAAAACTTATTTTTGAGTTATTATTTTGCTAAACTTAAAAGTTTACTAAATATGTCGGATAGGAATAGAAATCGTTTTAATATTTTAGATAAACATCATTTTCAATTAATATAGGTACTATTATGTTAAATGTCACTAAATATAAAAACGATATTCTACTATTATACGATAGATGGCGCGGCGCATGTAGGTGATAAAAAATATAAATTTATAATTTTTAAAATTTTAGTTAAATACCCGTGCGAAGCCGGGGCGGGCTGCTAGTTCGTGAATATAACAATTTTCTTAACGATAGTGAGCATTCAAAAACAATATAATTTATCGAATAATTGTTGCCTTATACTGATTTCTATTTAATCACAAAAACAAAACATTGAATGTTGTATTGATTTCTCATATATAGACGATTTTAAGGTAAGAAAATATAAATGTTACAAACCTGTTTCGTGTTTGTTGTTAGTAGAACTTTTATCTTCAGTTAGGACATTTGTTTCAACGACCTCTATTAAAATTTCATTTTGAAAATCGTTTGTCGGTTGGTTCACTTCAATTTGCGAAGGTTTTTTCGTAGCGGGATTTCTGTTCGTGTGACGATCACCCGGTAGGAGTGCAGGTAATTTGTTGCAGATTTCAGTCTTTCCGTTTTCTATATTTTGTAAAAATCTTTCAGGATTTGGGAATTGTCTGTTTCCAACCCAGGAGCACTGCTGCTGCTTTGAATCCCATGCGCAGTGAGGGTCCTGTAGGGCTACGCATTCTCTACAATTGAAAATAAAACATTAAAGTTTTAGATGTACTTATTATAAAAGTAATCGGTAAGATTAATTAAATAAAATTAAATAATTAAAATTTTAGAAGAAACAAAAAATAAAACGTAAAAAAGTAGAAAGAAATAACATAAATGTAAATAAACATAAATGTATGTATGTGTGTAAATATATAATTGAATAATATACCTGCACGATTGGATGTTGGTACAATGTGATAATGTAACTGCTTTTATCATGTCACCGGATGCAACAATTAATTTCTCGGTAGTTAAAGCGACGTGCATTTGTTTTATAGGTACACCCGGGGGAAGAACTTGGACTTCCGATATTACAGCTGTTCTCACAGGGTTTTTGCTATATTCATCCATATTAGTTTCAAATACACCTTCATTAGAGGCTACATTTACAGCCTTTATGACTCTTCCGTCATCAGTGCCAACGTACATAACGTCATATTTGTTACCGTTCATTGACTGTACTTGTGGATGTATAGCAATTGCTGAAAATCTATACTGTAGGCTAACTCTGAGGAGAATTGGTCGTGCTAAAAACGATGGAACTGCTCTGTCCATAAGTGGGTGCGTTTTTATGAAGTTAATAGCTGAATCGGAAAGAGTCCGACTATCTTCCACGCATGATCCTGGTTGGGGTTGAGGAACTTTCTCTTTAGGCAGTACCAACCAGTTTGAATTCATATTTTTCTGACCTTTAAATGGTCCTTCGAAGGCGTCTAATATGTCTCTCATGGCAAAAGCACATACAGCGGACCCACCGATTGCATTTTGAGGAGTTGTAAATACTGCATACACAATGTCGTTTCTACTGCTACCACTACCGTATATACCGTTAATTATTTCAGTCGTTGCCTCTGTAAAATAAAATGTAATTGTAGCAAATTATTTGAAATATACGGGTAAATTATTATTTTTTATTTTTAAACTTACGAATTTCATCGAAATAAAATGGATATTCTCCAGGGATTGAGCAATTTAAACGAGCTTTGAGGAATGACGTCCATCTATCGTTAAAAGGATGTGGACCGCCTTTATCGTTTAAACAAACTCTAGCAACTCTTGAATATACAGCCTGTGAAGGAAAATTATTCCAATTATCAAAAAAGATTACATAGTCTTTTATAATTTCTATTTTTATCGTCGAACGATGATCTGTTTAAAAAGTTGTGTAAAACTGACCTTTCCACAGTTCATATATTCTACAGCAGTTTCACGATAGAAAAAGTAGACATGGCTTGTTGATGCAACTGCTCCAACGAATGAAGGATCGTTAAGTAATCGCAAATCAGAGTGTTCGGTTCGCACAGGTTCTCTGTATATCAAAGGTTCAGAGCCAGAAAAGTCAGCTGCCGTTGCTGTGTAGAGATGACCGTCTGACAGGAAAAAAAAATTGATTGTTTTTTTTGTATTATAGTTATAAAATGTCTACCGATTTAATAATTTCATAAATGTTTTTATTAATAGAATATTTTAATTTTTTGGAGGTGATTGAGGTGTGAAAATAACAATATTAACTAACAACCATTATTGTAGCAAGAAAGTAGAGCAATCGATAATAACAATAATGTTTCTTATGAAATATTGTAACCATTATATAATTGAGTACCGCTTAGCATAGGTCTTGAAACTGTCTTTAAAACCTAACTGTTCATTTAAGTCTAACACGAATAGATATTGATTATAGCGGTAATAGTAATAAAACCGATTAACATCGCCGACTTCGAGCGTCGTGTTCAGCACAACCCCTCAGCGCGCTTGAGTTTCGAGTACTTTAGTTGTAGTGTCCCTAATCGGTGTCGTTTATATTTTATAAGTAAATGCTGAAATATTTTTTAAGTATTGATCGAATTTATAATTTTGTAATAAAATGAAAATAATAACAAAATATTATTTCATAGTGTTGTAGAATTTTATGACAGAAATACATACAATACATTTTTTTTTTTTTTGTATAAAATATATTAAGAATAAGTTTTGGAAAGCTCTATGTGTATTATATGTTTCTATTAATTCTTGAGTAAATTTATTATCCGTCGTATGATTTATAAAACAAGGCATGTCCTTTGATTATAAACATGATATGTCATGCTTATACGTTCTGACTCAAGTAAGTTTAGTTAGGTTAATGACTAATGACATACCTGTGAATATAGCCGTGGAGTTATGTTGTGGGTTGTACGGACATCTGCCGGTCCCATCGAATTCTTCTAGGTGATGATTTGGCATGTGCCGGTTGTATCGTCTACACATGGGTTTGAACGCGTTTGTCCCGCACACCATTAGGCGGCCGTGGGATCTTGACGCCACGCGGAGGTAGTTCTGACAGTCGTCTGCAGACTTGCCTTTTAACTGACATAGCTCTCTATGAGCATCCGTAGATTGCCACTCTAAACGCTGTTAAAAAAAATGTTTTTTTACTGTTAATATAGTAATTGTATGTAATACATAGTTATATATGTATTATAAACACGATATCTTATTAAACACACTCACATAAAACACGCAAAATTGTGAAATGTACAGTGGTTGTTTTTTTTTCTTTTTTCTTTTTAAAATCTATTGCTGTTGTCCGTAGTGGCCTTTACAACGTCATAGGGGGAAGGGGGGGTACTGAGACCCAGCCGTGAAAACATGGGAGCTCCCTAGTGGGGCTCGGAGTGACCGTACGTCCTAAGGATATCTCCTAGTGAAATCGCATCTCGGCTTAAGACGACGTCTGAAAGGGTTATTCCCCATACTGAAAAAAGCTGAAAAGATGCTATCCGAAGTGCGGAGTCAATCGAGTGACTGTCTACACGCCTAGGTGTGTGCGCCCGCAGTCGAAGCGCAGGAACCTCGCCTTCGCCGGCGAAGGCGGTGTATGTGTCTTTATGTGCGTGTTGTCCCTACATAGGGGGACGTTAGCTAATGTTATCCTATCGTCAGGGTCGGTTAAAATGTGCATAGGACCTTTACCGACATAGGAACAAGCCTCTGCTACCAGAGGGTTGGGATGTCGTCGTGCATTTTCAAAATAACCTATGGAGAGTGTTTTGAAATGCTTCGAGATCGAATCGATCCTGAAGTCTCGATGTAAATCGACGTTACGAACGTACCACGGTATGGCCGTGGCCGTGCGTAAAAATCTATTTTGTAATGTACCTACAGTACCTTTTCGATTTACATCTATAATTTTTTGAATTTGCGGTGTTAAAATTTATTTACTGCACAACATGGCAAAGTCATTAAAACAAATATTGAAATAAATGACATGAACATTCTTTTTTGACATTGTTCATGTTCAGGTGTATAAAATTATTCAATGCACGATGATTTTTTGCCGTGCGGAGACTCTCGGAGGTAAGAATAGTGTCAACCTCTTTCTTGCCGAGGTGTCGTTAAAGGCGACTAAGGCCACTGTGTTGCGAACATCTTTGCACCTTCCAGGGTGGTGACGGGCAGCAGCGTCATCATTTTCTATAATAACACACTGCGCTCGCCACACGCCTGTCAAGCGTGGCGAGTATTGGTAAACCCAATCAAACGGCTGATGGGGTGTGGTGTGGTTGTTCAATAAATATTTTTTTGCAATAGGGTTGTTGTGTATTGTTGCTTTCGAATTGTCAATTCTATAGTTTTGCGTTTATTTAGTCATATAAAATTATAACTACGAAATTGTGTCTTATTTGTTGTCCCTTTCATACAATACAACATTTTAAATGAAACTTATGCGCTGGCGACACTGTACTGTGTGGGCGTATCTAATCTCGTAAACAATAGATTCAGTATGGGGAATAACCGTTTTGTGCAACTTGTGAATGGGATTAGATAACCAGTAAATACCAGCAAAGTGTGTTGTATCTTTTATATATTTACAGTATTTTATAGTGTTTCATCTTTTACATACAAAATTTATTTTGTTAGTACTGGATTTATAAATTAAAAGTTTATCCACGAAACTATGACGTCAAGAAAATAAGTAAACTTGATCGCGTGCACATCCATCACAAGTGTATAACGTGACTAGAACAATTCTGTCAAATTATTTGCATTGCATGACGGTGATATCCCCGCTCCAAACCGTTTAATATACAAATGAGTATAATAAAATAACTAATAACAAATTTCGAGAAAATAATTTAATAAAATCTTTTACCAAACCAATTTATTCAAAGACGCTTACGAAGTAACTTTTTAACCAGAGATTACATGGGTACATAAATCTTGTACGCAAAAGAATGCATAATCGCATATCCGCATATAATTTATATGTACATACGCCTATTACATATTAATATTATAAACAGAACGCTTCGTGTTTATAGAAGGTAACAAACACGCCTATACATTAAGAGAGTATTTTAACCTTTACACCGCCACGGCTATGTATAAAACTTTAGGATATTCGTGCACAAAATAAGTTTAGGTTTGATTTGAAGTCTGATTTGAACGTAAAAATATATTTTTTAATTTATAAATATTTAGAAGTATAGAAAATAATTTAAAGTATATATTAAAAGTTGATCAATTTCGAACTGATTTTAGATGAGTGGCGATTCGGAATGGAATATTGGTCATTTATATCACTTAATAATCTTTAATGTGAAATAAGTCGTAGGATAATTCTCTAATATAATATTACTACGACTACTCGTATACGTACGTAGGTACTTCTCATGCATTCAAACGTAAATAGGTTTATTAATCTTCTAATATTAATAATGACAATGATCATTATGAAACGATTTTTTTTTAGTGACATCATAAGTGTACGGATATTAAGGTTATATTAGCATAGGGTTGGCACTATAAAAGTATAAACTAGCGATTGCGTATGTATCTTTTTTCCGCTATGAGTTTTCAAATTATTAATGTTTATTTTTTATACTGAATTTTCTAACGATATTGCGAATTGAAAAAAAAATGAAATTTAGAATTATTTTTTTTTATTCGTAAATTCGTTAATAAAACAGGGTAATAGATATAAATCTCTTTAATCGGATATGACAATGTATATTTTACGTTTTTGGTACACGTTATTCTTGGTTATACGAGTACATGCGTATATTTAGGCGCTGGGTTGTACATCGCTTCCCGAGTACATTGGTGAAATGTTTTATTAGCAAAAACGTTAATTAACCACTCGCGTATTATAAAAAAGTCAAACTGTATTGTCGGTCGCTATTTAAAATAAGCACAGATTTATTATTATTCAAACAGACTCTATTTGCATAAAATTAGCTTCAAGATTTCGGCTGCCCAAATTCAAAACCTAGTAACAGGTGATTTGAAAAAAAACCGGTTTTTGCTATTTTTCGACTTACTAAACCGTATCAAAATGATATGGACCTTAAAACACCCACTATTATACGTAATTTCAAAAATTTAATTTAGCAAGTCTAAGCAATTTGGCATAATTACGAAAAATTTCTTAAAGTACAAATTCTAAACTTAGCATGTCAGAATACAAATTTAAAACCCTAGCAGCTCAAGCGACTTACTAAGTTTTGAATTTGAAATACCAACTTGCTATGTTTTGAATTTGGCGCCAATTGTAAAATCAATCAAATTTCGTTTAGTAAGTCCAGTGTCACCGGCGCATAAGTGTTTCGGTCCGTGTTTAAAAATAATAAAAATAATAAAATGTAACGATCTGTGATTATGTCGTTTCTGATAGTAACCTTGGATTTGATACTGCTTGCTTGAGTGATGACTCTTTGGCGTTGAGGGAGGCTGCCACTGAAAAGGAAGGATCCTTCGACCAGACGGTGTTGCGTCTGGTGGGCTACACGCCACTTAACGTTTGTTGTCGGGTTCTTGTATATATAGTAATCGCTTTGAAAACTTCGATAGCGCGATGTAGGATACGTCAGTTCATATGTGGCGAGATAGTTGTCGCTACAACTCCGTAGCTGATCCCGATTATATACCTTTAGTGCAAAAACCTGTACAACAGTTGTTTGATAATCATTTCGAAGATTGTTTTCAAGATCTCGATCTCTTAGAACCCACGTTTGCCATTGAAAATCTACCCCAACCACCTTCAATAAAATCCCCTGTACCAGAAATGCCAATTTTCATTGCAACTTATCCAAATACAATAATTTTCATTGATTTGGAACAAGCAGATGGCTACCGTCTACCAGCTCGGTTCACTGCAATGTATCCAGGGCCTATATTTGATACGGGTACACTAACCGAAATTTCAGATAATCCCAAAGAAGCAGCTAAGGTTATAAAAAATAAAACAATACATACCATGATACCTAAAACGTGCGACGGTAAATGTAGACGCCGTTGCAATAACTTCACAGAAAAACAGCGAGAGGATATTTGGGATGGTTACTGGAATCTTAACTATACTCGGCGCCGCCAGTTTTTGAACAAATGTGTAAAGATTTTACCAGTCAAAGAGAAATCTGCATCTGATCCTAACTCAGACAAAAAACACGTAAAAAACGAGTCAAGGTATTACTACTTTTGTCTCGGGAATGAGGAGATAAATGTTTGTAAATCATTTTTCCTGAACACTATGGGTCATCATTGTGATGGTGTTATTACCGAGCTAAGTAGAGAGTAGCTTTACCAATACCATCCTTTGCGAAATTCAAATTGATAACCTAGTAAGCAGACTTACTGAGTTTTGATATTGTTTTTATAGTAATATTCGAGAAAATTCACAAATAAAAATAAAGTATAAGCGATTCAAAATGTAATATACACCAAAACGGTTAGGAGTATTACAAATTAGAATGCCAACAATATAGCACAACTTTTCGCCAAACATTCAAATCGCTATCTCTTCTGGTTTCGTCGGGCGAACGAGTTAAAGTAGCCGACCCGTTTTTTGGCTCTCTTGAACATTTTTGTTGGAAGGACTTACTATGTTTTGATTTTAGGCAGCCGATTTGTTACGTGAAATCTTATACATATATGTAGAATAAGAATGTTTTTTTATACCTATTAATAAAATTATATTTGCATATTACAGCATAGGAGACTGTAGTTCTTAATATGTTACCAAGTATAAAGTTTACAATATTATATCAATATCAATTATGCAAAAAAAAATGTACAAATAAACCAGGCCACCATTTAATTTTTTCTCTTATCAGTAAATGAGTTTGGATTAGATATCAAATGAGATAACGTGATTTCGACTTGCCTGACAATCGTGTTGTTATAAATGTTTCCACTTACAACTAATTTACCGCACACCGATAAACCTAGGTACACATATAAAACCTCGTTGTATTATTTATTTTAGATAAATTATATCTAAAGATACTAACCTGTTCTACATTTTCTGATAAGTCGTACAGGCTGAGATTGTATACTGTACTCCTGAAAAAAGAAAATATTTTTACGTTTCTGCAAATAAGATGCAGCATAACCAAATCAGTTATAATTTAATTCGAGTGGAATAAATTCTCAACACAACGTGTTATGTTTTCATTAAAATGTAAAGTAAATACAGCGCTGATTGAAAATATAACTTCGATTATTATTTTATTTCTAATATCTTTTATTTTATATTGATTCTTAAGTTAATTTATTTTTATTAAAACATTAACTCTATGAAACTGAATGTTTTATATGTTTTTCTTTTCTATTAACATGTGTATGTTAATGTAGTAATAATTATTTAAGAAAAATAATGACAGAGAATAAAGAGGTAACTAAAATGTACAACTAACCTGCCCCCAACTAAAATTGAGAAGTCATCTTTGTCTAAAATACGAAAGTGGTTTGGTCCCGTTGTGTTGCCAACAAACTGTTCCGTAGTGTCATCGCCTGTAACAAACCAATGAATATCAATTAGACTTTATTGAGATTAACTATTAGTAGACGTTTAACAACCTTTCTTATAAAAAAAATAAAACTTTTCAGAATCTTAAAGTATAAAAAAAACATGCTAAATTTAATGAGTCCTTGGTAGTATCTGCATAAAATGTAGAAATTATTCTAGATAAAATTGACTCTGCGTGCAACTGGATAGTTAATAAAAACGTTTTTTATGTTAATATTTTCCCAGTGTATTTGAGTCGTGGTAGTTAGTGTGAATGGAGCAATGTTCGCATTGTAAACAGCGATTTAACATCAAAACTTTCGATTTAATAACTATCCAATTTTAAATTCTGCGTGAATCGTCGTTATGTACTGATATTTATATATATGTATTTTTGTTTGTTTAATTTTGCTTTGCAATTTAATTTTACCTTAACAAATTATTTTAAGCTAAAACTGGTTTTCAGTTAATTTTATGTTTCTGAGTGTCGTGCGTCAATATTTTCCTAACCACAATTTTTATGATTAAAAATAATTAAGGATAAAATTGACAATTTTGAATCTGAATTGCATACAAAATACCTATACTGTGTCACATGAAAAGTTAAACACTAATTATTTTTTAAAAGAGAGCCTGACCTCTTAAATTTTAAAGTTAATCATTTAGTTTTTGCGACCACAGTTATACATATTCTGTGAAAGTGTATGTGTGTTCAAGTATATTCTATTACTGTTCTGAAAATATAGTCATGTGATAGACGAACGTACGGACGTACGGACAGCAATCTTAGTAATAGAGTTCCAATGGTACCCTTTGGATAAGAAACCCTATTCGAAACCCTTATAATTCTAAGCATCTAATCCTGCCCTATCAAGTGTTTCCTCACATTATCTAGACAAGGTTAAATTCGCACCATTATACAGATTAAAAAAAAAAAACATTACAGTTAAAAACTAAAGCTTATCTAATATTTTTTTAAACACAGATAGTTTCATCGAAAATATTCTTCTAATTTTTGTGTAATGATAAATTAAATACATTAACAATTTTATAATAGTAAAGTACAAATACCTACTGCACAAGTGTTAGTAGTTTATGAAATAATATTCATATAAAATTCACATCACAAGCTTACATTTTGTTTTATATAAGTTTAATTTAAAACTTTTACTCACCGTACTTTACATGGATTCGTGCATTACCATCGGGCATCCACGCTTGTGCAGTGGACGCTAGCAACACCAAGACCGCGCGCGCGACGGCCATGTTACTTAGAACCTGTACACCATTTCTAAGGGTGCCATTTTCACAGACGATCCTGAAAGAAGGAAAATATTTTTCTGTTACGAAATACTTTTAAACATCATCATCATCATCATATCAGCCATTGGATGTCCACTGCTGAACCTAGGCCTCCCCATCGACCTCCAGAGCGACCGGTTCAAAGCAGCTTCCATCCAACGGCTTTTGGCGATTCTATCCTATCAATAATAGGTTATTAGGTCTTTTTTAGGTTGTTAGTTTTTTTTTTTTTTGAAAAAATAGAACTATTTACCTATTAAAAATATTTTTCAAAAAAAATAGGCGACCTAACAAAAATTTTGGTGGACCTATACAGACCTAACGTAGACCTATCGATTAAGGTCACTTTGATTTCAAAAATCCTTCAATGGGTTGCTAACTTTGTGTAGCTCGTCTGTCCATCTCGTGAATGGCCGTTCGACGCTGTGCTTGCCGGTACGATAATAATTATAGGAAATATAATAATTATAGGTAATTGTCTCAAAATTTATACCTTAATACACTGATATATCTATTTCATATACATAACACACATTGATAAGGGAAAGAAATTTATAAAAATGAGTATACATATTGGCAGCAAAGGAAGTCGCTATTGCCTACCATACTAAATTAAATACATTGTAGTTCTGAAGTGAATTTAGGTTCCAAAATAAAAATAACAGTTAAATGAATCATAAAACTGTATTATAAACTCGAAAAAATCTATGTTTTCTTTATCTTCAGATTTTTCTTCACCATTTGATGAATTGTTATTCTCACTATTTGTCCTTCTTCAAAATTTCTTCATTTATTCATACATTCATAAGAGTGGAATTTGTTTAGGATTACAGCTGGATATAAATTTTTTTTTCTTCATGTTTTTTTTTGTCATGTTTGACATTTATGCCGCTTCGCCTATATAGAGCGTCTATAGAGAGCCTATGTCTCTGTAAACATTTTTTAACGCTTTAGCAACTCTAGATGTGAATATCATCTGCACATAGGTTACAATTTACTGAAATCGCATAATATTTTGTATTAAATCATACCAAACTGTTTAGTTTTCTTACTTGGGATCTAATAAGGCCGTGTTTGAATGAATATGGCTCGATATGATTCCAAATTACAGTATTTATGTGTGACTGTCTTAATTTGACGACGATATAGACTCGATGCGCTAGCGGTCGCGGGTTCGATGCACACGACAAATATTTGTATAGGCCATAGATCGACTGTCCCTACGTATACTATCGAAACTGAAAAAAGCACTTTTAACTTAATTTTGTGTACAAAATTATCATTTATTTGTTAAGTATCGATATTATACTCATGAAAAATGTGGTTTAATATGTATTTTTAGCTTATTCTCTTTTTTTGTATGAAAACATATATAAAAAAGAGTTTCTTAGTGCAATAAAAAAATTGCAAATTTTCAGTTTCGATACTGTACGTAGGGACAGTCGAGATATGTTTTTCGTGGTCTTGGCGTATGTGGTTACGTGTTCACACACACGATTCACATATACTGGTAGCCGTTGAGTTGAGGCGTCTATTTATATTTATTTGACGACCGTTCTGTGTAGTGGTGCGAGTAGTCACCTCAAACCGCCGATATTTGTATTTGTTCAAATATTTGTTTCCGTTTTGGGTGTATGTCCTTGTGGGTCTCTCCACCGTGCTTCGGACATTACTCATGGTTGAGAAATTATCCGCTAACCCGCAGTGGAGCAGCGTGGTAGATTAATCTCCAACCCTTCTTCCTTCAGGCCTTCATTTAGGTACAGTGCAGTATATGTTTCTATTTATATGACTACTAATAAATATCTAAAATGAAAGCAAGTGTTTGAAAGATGTCATATACTGACAGTCGTTGTGTAGAAAGCTGTTAACTTACGTCCGAGTGCATCACGTTGCAAAAAAACAATTGCGTTATTGCAATTTTGGTATATAAGGTAAATTTGACACATAATCACAATTTGTCATGATTTTGAATTCGATGCTTAATAAGTTATAATTAGGCAACTTCAATACTAGCAAGAAAAATAAAAACCAACTTTTATTTTGTTATGATATAACATAATTCGTACCCCCGCGCCCGGTGCGATAACGTCACTTTTGCAAAAATGCAATTTTTCTGGAGAAGCTTTTATAAATTTGACATCTCAAAAAATAATGATATTTCAAGATTCAAACAAGATGAATAGCTAATACTACAACATCAACTTTTAACTTACTTTTGAATAAATAATTACCACCAAGTATAGGGGTGCTTTTGGATAGTTATTACGTATTTAACTCAGTTTTGCAATTTTTGCATAAGTGACGGTGTCGCACCGGGGGTGCGCTAGATTAATACGCTGGATTAAATCAAATACTGTCCCAGCTAATAACTTGAGATGCCGTTGCTGTTAAATATATTTATAAATGCATAATTTATTTATGATGTGTGTCATAGGATTGGAAAAAAGTTTTGTAGGTTAAACAGTTTTTTACATGTTAATCAATTTGATTTATTTATTAATACATTAAAATATATATACATCCAGTGCCTCATAAATAGAAGTTTGTTTTACTGTGCACTGTACTGAAACTA
Source organism: Euphydryas editha (assembly GCA_036937285.1). Lineage (NCBI taxonomy): Eukaryota > Metazoa > Arthropoda > Insecta > Lepidoptera > Nymphalidae > Euphydryas > Euphydryas editha. The sequence goes on from JAUPFZ010000003.1 coordinate 13,567,263, forward strand.
TACCCAGGTAATATACTAGTTAATACAAAAAAAAAATGATAATGTAGTTTAAGTTTATAGGATTGATTCATCTATCATATTAACTCCGCCAACAGGACCGATATCTATAAATATTGTTCTAAAAAGTAGTTTTTGAGTTTATGGTTATAATTTTTTTCATTCATTTCATCTTTTAGGGTCGGGAGTGAGTCAATGAATGGTTTTGGTATTCATTATTAGTTTTTGTAAAGGCTGGTAAACATCCTATAGTATTATCGTATAATACAGTTTTTATATGCGTTTATGCATGTAAGTGAAGTCTATGTCTTCGTTATATTATTTTTCTTTATTAACGATTATTTATTTAATTATCTTGTAAAAAACGTCGTAATTATTTAAATATATATTATTATTGATATAGTAAAATAGAAATTTAGTAAAATAGCGCCCGACAAAACGTATACTGAATCAATTTTCACTTTACGCAAAAAGTATCAATTAAAATGATTCACCATATTTGTATTTTGATCGTTACACCGTTTCGCTACCAATTATTTATTGATAACGATAGTTACCTACATTACTATCAAATGACACAGATACATTTTATTTTATCGACATTTTACAAAGCTTAACAACGATGATTTGTTTGAAAGCAAATGCACGAAAAATTTGTGTTTGAAGTTGAAGTGTGACAAAAAATATCTTCTCAATCAATATTATATTTAGTTAAAAGAAAGTCTCGACGATTTTGGATATCACAGCTACATACACAAGAGATAATTTTGTATTCAAAGCATGTGATATGAATCTGCTCGACTGACGATAATTTTACCCGTTCAGTGTAACGAGAATGAGCCATGCATGCATCCGTGCAGACTGGATTCGCATTCTAGTTTTTTACGATGAACGATGACTAGAATTGTGATCGTGAGAATTTTAACTCAACTTTAATCAGTCTTTAGTTTTTTTTACTAGCCTGTGATGTTTTTTTATAAAATTATTTTCGGTCCTGACAAGTCAATAATATTTTATAGTCGGTGTTTTCATTCGTTGTGTTTGTTCATTTATTTATGTTTTGAATTATACATTTAATAGTTGCATCTTATTCCCTAGAGTTTTGTTTAATATAATGTGCTTTTATGCAACAAGACCACCGCATGCAATTGTACTGTAATATCTAAAAGGGTTGGCAGATGTAATTCAATAGAAGGATGCTGTTCACCACAGGCGTAACGCAGATGTCACACAAAGGGATGAATCGGGGGCGTGTATAAAGCAATATTTTCTATCCACTACATATCATACTTGTACAGTTACTATAACTTCTGGATAAATTGTTATTCCATTGCCACCATATCATATATAGCTTCAGGCACAGTTCGTTAATTCCCTCGCCTGCGTAATATTACGCCTACAAACCTGAAATTCATCAGCACTCCATCTAGCAAAACAATTACTTTGCCAAGCAAATGAGTGGTTATCAGTAGTGCAATACTAATATCACATCGTTTATTACGCGTGTGGCTATGTTATCGAAAACAGACATTGTAAGAATATTTATGTTAACAAACAATAAAAAATATATTTTTACCCGACTGCGACAGAAGGAGGGTTATGTTTTTCGAGTGTATGTATGTATGTATGTATGTAGGTATGTATGTATGTATGTATGTATGTATGTATGTATGTATGTATGTATGTATGTATGTATGTATGTATGTATGTCCATTTCTTTGGCACGCACTACAGCCCAAACGGCTGGACGGTTTTTGACATATGAGGTGTCGTTGGATTTGTCTAAATTGTAGTAGTGACATAGGCTATATAAATTTTCAAAATGGCGCCCGCAAATGGCGGAATGAGGGGGGGAGTTGAATTTTTTTTTCTTACTGTAGCAATATGGGTATCAAATGAAAGCTAGTAAATTGTTTTATTCTTTTTAGTTTATAATAAGAGTATTTTACGCAGTCGGGTTTTTTTGATTTTTTTAATTAAGCATACTCGTTTATATATCAATATCTATGAATGATCGAGTTTTTATTTTGATGCGTAAAACATTGAAGTAATATGTACTAAGTAATAACGTCTCACTGGCGTAAAATACCTAGGTAGTTTAAAAGGGACGATTGACAGTTCAATAGCTAAATTGTTTAGTGTAAATGTAACAATACCTAAATTTTTTGCTTTAATTTTAATATACCTCGTTATAATATACCTATGTATTAATGCATATTTCAACAAAAATGCTGAATCAAATTTTGTCGAACGTCTTTTATTGTTTTCATAAATAATATAAGTTTATTTTTTTAATCATTCTGGTTACACGACTTCTTATAATTTCATGTTTTGTTTGAGCTTGTGAAGGCCAAATTAGTTGAGTGTTAAAATATAATTATTATGGTGTTTTTTTGTTTTCGAAATGTGTATATATCTGTTGGCACTAAAAAGTGGGGGGGGGGGGGAGCCGAGTACTGAGACCCAGCCGTGAAAATTCGGAGCCCTCTCTAGGGTCCAGAATGGGCGCTCGTCCTAAGGGTGTCTACTAGCAAGATCGCACCTAAGCTTAGACGTTTGTCGGAGTGGCATATAGTACGGTGATCCTTTATTAACCATATGAGGAATATAATACAGTCTAGGCCAGGCCAGCCTTTTATTACGAGTAATAAAAATCAATAAATCTAATAGATTTCTAACATTCACAATATATAGGTATATAAGAAGATGTTTATATTTTCTTGCAAAAGTTCAACTTACAGTTAAAATATCATTGTATTTCGTTAACATTCATCAGTATATTCAAACCTTACTCATCGTTTAAAAAACAAAATTAATGTTATTAAGTAAATATATATAATTATTATCAAAAAAGTGTACTTTAAGTATTTACTTATCTTGCATAGCATGCCTTTATTAGATATTCATGTAGTAATCATAAGATTCAGCCAAAAATAATTCTACCCGGGATTTAGTTCTCATGTTGTTGAAACTAATCATTCAGTCGATTTTGTAATCTATCCCTATACTTTTTTTAGATAGTAGTAGTAGTATAGTAGTTTCAGTTACTGCTCATAATATTGGCTATTTGCCAGTGAAAGTCAAGATCTTTCCAGCCGTCCAGATTAGCTAGAACAAATAGATACATGGAACATCATACAAAATTTTTAATATTTTTTTTTTATTTGTAGTAAAAAAAACTTATTGTCTCATTGCAAACAAACACTTTTATATTATTTATTTGACAAACTTTTTTTTTTTTTTTTAAAACAAACACTTTTATATAATATATATAATATTGAGAAGAGTAGGTTTAAACATAAAAATAATTAAATACATCCTCGATCTTTGGTAATTTTATTTTAAATATTATATATATTATATTATATAACTATAACATGTATAATTCTTCGTTTTTTACCAATTTACTTTTCTGTCTGTTACTTTTTATCTTGATTCTTTATATATTTTTTAAATTAAAATTGTTATTACGTCTTTTTACGTCCTATTGAACGTAAAAAACACAAGAATAAAATAAAGCTTAAAAGATACTATGATGTTGAATATTTAATCTTGTAAAAAAAATTATGATCGTTGTGTACTTTCTCTTACCAAAAGAGTAAAGCTTTATGGAAAAAAAAACCATATACTCGTTTTATTTATTTTCATATCGATGCTTTCTTGACCGGATTACGCTCACATGCATGTAGCGTGACCAAGGTAGGCCTATAATTATATAGACGTGGTTGACATTTGAGCCCGAAGCGGTGGTTGCATCCGAGCAATCCCACGGTAGGCGGGAAGCTGCGGTTATCGTACACTTTTTTTCTACAATTTGCATATATAATGTAAGAATATGACTGAAATATGGAGACAGTTTATCGTTTTTTTTTCCTTTCATATCAGCGCATAATTTATTACAACTTCAGGCGATGTCACGCGTGAAATGTATGGCATATAAACGAACGTGCACTGGATAGCGGATAACTTCATACGTGGTGAGACTCAAAAAAGGATTTAATGGAGATCATCAATCGTACTTAATGTGTGTATATTATATTTATTGTTATAACTTTGTTTAGTGTATTGTTAAGTATACTTTTAAAATAAAATCATGCATTGTTTTCACATAACATGATAAATAAAATAATAATACTTCGATTTTTCCTGAAATAAGGAATAATCATCACTTAAAAATTTGAAACAAAAAACATATAATAATACTCTGTACAATATATTACATTTATTCATATAATTTAATAATATAATCTATATTATAACTTCCGGTATTGGTTATCTATTTTTACATTTTATATTTTAGATATACAATTATTTATTGTAAATGTAATATTATATTTTTACGTAAAATACTGGGTTTTAAAACAAGAATGCGATTACGAATTTAATCGAACACCTTTCACTCTTACATATAAAATATGTAAAAAAATTATTTTAACCTGCCACAGAAACCTGCTAAAGAAAAAAAAAATCTCTTTTATATGAGTACACTATAGCACGTAAAACGTTACGAGTAAAAAAAATTAAATAAAACATTTGAAATTTTAATATTTCTAAAGTAACACTTATAGGGCAATAATCTTATTAATAGCGTATAGTCCGGTCATTTTAGACAATTGAAATAAAGAAAATTCCGACAGAGCCAAATCTTCGTAGAGACCTTAGGTTTACCACAAGTAATAAAGTGTCAAAAGTCCCCATCAGTCCCATTTGAGCTTAGGGACTTATTCGGGGCCCAAGGTCAAAATTTTAGGTTTTTTGGATTTTTCTCGAAAACGGTAAGTTTTATCGAAAAAGTACCACAGAGCAAAGTTGTCGATCTTAAAATTCTATATAAAAATGGTTCCTATGATTTTTTCTCTAAGACCCACTATTTCCCAGATATTGCGCTTGTAAGAATCATGTTCTACATAGTATGCACACATATGCCACGTATATAAAAATATGATATCGTTGTTTTTAATTAAAATTATTTGAAAAAAATGATTTGATTGACTGAGCAAAAGTATTTACAGAAATTAATTCTTCACCTCAAATACTAATTACTAAAGGAATTCGGTTTCTTTTTGCGGTTTATGGAGCTCCAAAAAAAAATTGATTGCATAGATACGTACAGATATTTAACATTTGTAAAAAATACACGAAACAAAAAGCAAGTACAGCTATCTTGTCTTCCTCCAACATCGGCATCTGCTAGTTAACATTTGTTTCGAATATACTATCAAGTTCAGACATGGTAAGGCAATGAACTGAACCCTGAAGACTGGGGTTGGAAATTGATAAATAATACTTTGGAACCGATTCGAACTTTACTGCCCCCTGCTCCAGAAAAACTTAAAAATTAAAATACTATTTTTTGCAATTGCAAGAAAGGTTGTAGAGCCAAATGTGGCTGTAAAAAAGTAGGGTTGCAGTGTTCTCCAGCGTGTACCAATTGCCAAGGTGTCTCTTGCTCAAATGTTCAATTAAATACAAGAGAGGAAGATTCATGTGATTTTGATGAAGAGACAACTGATTCATCTTCATTTAAACAATTTCTAAGCGTTCATCAACAGGAAGGAGAAGAAGAAATTGAAGAAAACATGATTGTTGAAGTTGAATATGAAGAGTATGAGTTAGATTAAAATAATAAAAAAAAGTTAGAACGACAGTTAAACTCAGTAACCCATATCAATAATCTTCATACTATTAAATAATTATTGTTCCTGAAAATAACGTCATACAGGTTCGTGGAATAGGCCTACCGGGGATACCACGTTAAAAAAAACGCGCCGAGTACATTACCTCACAGGTGGTGTGGAAATGTGTGCATATTATGTAGAACGTGGCTCTTACAAGCGCAATATCTGGGAAATAGTGGGTCTTAGAGAAAAAATCATAGGGACCATTTTTATAGAGAATTTTAAGATCGACAACTTTGCTCTGAAGTACTTTTTCGATAAAACTTACCGTTTTTGAGAAAAATCCAAAAAACCTAAAATTTTGACCTTGGGCCCCGAATAAGTCCCTAAGCTCACATGGGACTGATGGGGACTTTTGACACTTTATTCCTTGTGGTAAACCTAAGGTCTCTACGAAGATTTGGCTCTGTCGGAATTTTATTTATTTGATCACTATTTTTATGTCTAAAATGACCGGACTAGTACTATGAAAGGATTTTTGAAGACTCGCCACTATTAATAAACGAATGAACAGATCAGCTTATTTTCATCTCGCCAATTTAGGTTGGCTTCTTTACTATACTTTGACTAAAAAACATGTTTTAAATTTTAAGCATCTGAAAAAATATACTATAATTTCTCAAGCGTCGATAAAGATCTGTCTTTTATTTACTGAGTTATATACCATTTTTATGTCGTCGCTCTCTTATGTAATACAAAAAAAAAAAAAATCATATAAAAATCATTCATATAAATTGTTGATCCTTTTTTTTTCAAGACAGAAGTCAAAAATTATGTTACAAATACAGTTGTAAATTTCCGAAGAATTATTGAACTTAGTCATAAATTATTATTACAAAGTCTTTATCTAAAATTACACTAATTACCAATTAATAAGCGTACAATATGAATAATAGTTGTTAGTGATTGTTTAGGTGTAAACTTATATTAATATTATGGTTTACTATTTAAATCATTTATCTGCAGCGGTAATGAATTTGGTTTTATTGGTTTTGTATGCGTGTATTGGTGTGCGTACTAAATGCACTTATCAACAAAAATAAAATTTGGCTTTGCAAATAAAACTAAGTACAATGTAGGTAAAAATACTATAAGGTAGGTAGGTACTTCGTATATTTAAAAAAAATATTTAACACTAGCTGAGCCGACAGAAATTGTCCTTAGTTACTCGTTGAATATTCAGTTCTAACTGGAACACATATTAAAAAAAAAAGCACGAACAAATTGTCAAGCGCGAGACGCGTAAACTGTCAAACGCGTGAACTTTCTACAAAGTATTAGAATAGAACACTTAAAAAAACAAGAGAAATAAAATCGATAAAGTCAAAACCAGGGATCTATTTTCATATTATGATGTCTTGTTAAATATTATTTATTTGTGTTTTGATGGATGTATCGTAAATAAGCTTGATTTATTAAAGCTTAAGTCTGGATCAACGTTTTAGATTTTCCAATTTCGTTAATGAAACGGATCCAATGCTGAAGTTAAATCTTTAGGTCTAAGATTCAAATGAAAAGTTGACCATAGGTAATTAACATTAACCCGGTGATATACGTCTTTGATATAGTTTACTATAGTATATAATTTGCTAAAAACTTAAATAAAATTAGGAATGTATTAAACATTGATAATTTGATATAGGTATTTTTGTTATTTTTTATTTTATTTTATAATTTGTAGATACATCTTACAATTAGCTCGATATCTTTACAGCAAAAGTTTTCATTATCTTGACGATATATGCGCAATTACCCAGGATGTTGATAATGTGTTCATTCATTACGTACTTAATTTAGTAACGGCTTTAATTGTTACATCTATTAATAAATGATTTCTTGCGGAAGGAATTTCTTCAATGAGTCATTAAAATTTATCACAAATGAATTAGTTCGTATATTATATAGTTATTTGTAATTTTTTGGTAGAAACATATAATAAGTTCATCAGATTTTGTTAACGAAATGAAATGAAATGAAAATATTTATTTCATCATTAGTTAGTGATTTAACACACTTAACGAATGTCAAAAAAAAAAAAACATTTAAAATAAATACGTCAAATTATTACATGTTAATGTCTCGGTAGACATCATATTACTATTATATCATCGGCTTTATTAAATATTATAAATAACTTAATCTACGAGTAATGTCCCTAGCGTTGGCAGAGAGGGAAAAAGAGTCGGAGGAAAAAAAGCTCGGTACTCTTTTAAAAAAATTGAACGTCTTTATACAAAATATGTAAATAATTCACATTATGACCATGAAATGATCTGGACAATAATAATCTCGTGTAATTTTAAGATGTTTCTTTTTATTTTAGTTTAAATAAACAACGAAAAAGAATAGTCGTCTATTCTTTTAATATATAAGTAGAACAATCGATAGTTAGACGTTCAGGTATGTTTTAAGGTCGTGTTAAGTAGTCTTGATTTCAGCTTGAACATGTTAGTTATTACAAATAAGAATAGATAGAATGTGTCTGTGTGAATGTGCCCGATATTATGAAAACAAAGACTAAAATTTGATTCGATATGAGTCTCAATGGATTATTAAAAGATTTTTCATATAATAAGTTCATCATCAAGTATGTCATTTAATAGCGACATTATATTTTGTGTAAGAATAGATCAAGATTTATATTTACGAGGTCTATAAAAAGTTAAAATTTTACAGTTAACAACTACATAAAGCGCGGTAACAGTAATTTAAACATCTATAATAAGTTAAAGAAAGTTAAATTTAAGCACGTGAATGTCTAACAAAGCATGTTAGTTTGGCTATGGTGTACAATTTACCCTGCAGCGCGACTTGTCTGTATCCGGGGAGCAGACTCACCAATTGCCTCAAAGTAGGTGCCCCACAATACCGATCGTAGAACGGGACGAGAATATTTATTTCATGTTTTAGTATTACATGTTAATTTCAACATAATTTGACATAAATATTGACACTATGTAATGAATTGTCAATAAGAAATAATTAAATAATGAAATATATAGAAAAACATGTGAAATATATAATATTATATGTGTTATATTTTAGAATTCTACAATTGTAAACGCAATAACCGTTGTTATAAAAAAGTATGTTGATATCGAACAAAGAATGTATAATATTACTGATTAAAATAATGTTTTATCAGTAAAAGTTCTAGTTGTTTTGTATATAAAATTAATAAGCAAGATTAGTATATTATTCACAACTCATTGGGCAATCACCCTTATTATTCAAGTAAAAGTTGTAATAAAGAGAAATATTTTATTAGGCTACTCAATCATGAGGTAAATGTAATGTTTGTATCCCAGAGAAAAAGATAATTATGGTTAAGAACATTGTGTGTCAACAATGTAAGCCTACACTTTTCTCTCCCCTACGTTTGGGCTTTTAGTAATAATATAACATGCCGAACCGTTTAAAATATTTATGGACTAGCGGAACTCAGCCACTCACCTTATTTATTTTTGACCAAAAAATCCAATATTCCACTTAAAACACAGGTCATCGCATCATAAAATTATTTTCACGAACACTAATAGAAAACACTTTACAACTCAAATCAAACGCAGTTAAAAAGGTCACTGAACACATCGATGTCACAAATCGTAGTCAATCTCTTTAATCACAGCAACCGGTTCTTAGACTGAAGTATAACGCGTCAATTCTGTGCACTGTTTACAGTTGGCGTTAGATGCCGAGGAGATTTCGACGCACGAACGTACACCCGCAACGCACTCGGCAACGGCACTGGCGGTTACAACCAGAGCGGGGGGCGCCACTACACGAACTTACCCGACCAGTTTCTCTATCTCTTTTACAATATGCGCGTGCGTCGTTGCCACATTTACTACTGTTCAAAACGTTGCCAGTTTTACTATATTTTTTGTTTTCTGTTGTCGCGTCTAAAAGAGGGGCCATAAAATAGAAACCCACTACGTCGAGTAATTTAGTAAGTATTAGGTAATGATAGAGTTCGAAGTTAACTCACTAGAAGATGTCCTTAACTAAAAAAATGTAAACATAATATTTTGAATGTACTAATTTTTTAGAACAAGTACGTATTAAAAATCTGGCGCATTCATTCATTCATTCAGAAACATTTGTTTAAATAACAGGAGCGCTACTTTTGCTTTCATATTCATAAAGGTATGACTCTATACTAACATACAGTAATGTAATACGGTAATGTAACTATGTATATATACATAACTTCGAAGATACTCAGCCTTTTTGTTATCTCTACAAAGCAAGCTTAGCAAATGGACGCTCTATCTCAGTATTGGTCTTATAAAGGGACCCGTCAGGTGCAACCACACTACCCTATAAAGTTATAAGTATTATATTATTTAAATTATTAGTATACAAAAAAAAAACTTTAACGAAAATTAAACGAAACGAAGAATTTAAATTTTTTTTGAAGATTCTGAAAGCTATTGATTTCATTATAGGGAACGAGCTTCTCGGATTTGTATATAATACATTAGGTATAAGACTATATAACACAACGAAAGAAAAGTTGAAGTCGACGAGTTTCAAAGATATAATATAATATATAAGTTCTCAGTGGGCGGTGCTAAGCTCTGCCTCATTAGGTAGAGAAAGAATAAAGAAATATTGTTTCAAATATCTGTGGTTACAATGTTATATTCTATGTTATGATTCTATGTTCTAATGTTTTCTACTATAACTTAAAATAATATTATAATTAATGTTTTATAAAAAAATAAAAAACAAATTGTAGAGTCTCATGAGTATTTATTAGCATTATAAATGCTTTATGTCAAGTTATCAAAATAAACAAAAAGCTCTAGGCTTCACTTGTCCTTAACCAGAATAATATATTTTGAAAGATAAGCAAAAAGACGTCCACTAAATAATTATGCTGGCTAGCTGAGCAGGTAGCGGGCACCGAGCGCGCCGAGCGCCCCGAGCAGTACGGCAACATTTGTCAATATAATTATATTTTTTCATCTGTTGGCTCTATAATAACGTATCAGATTATAGTTTATATGTATTAAATCTGTAAAATACATTATGAAGGACATGCTTTAACATTCGTATAAGTAAATAAAATTAATATGTTAATTTTATTTTTATGTTACATTCTTAAAAAATTATAAAATACAAATAAAATAAGAAAAGTTTTCTATTGCTATAAGACAAACAGTAATTTATTTCTTATCTTTAATCTGAATAAATAGGTGGAATCTAACTTAGGTAAGATAGAGTTAAAATATATCTAAAGTTATAATAATCTATTTCAAAATTATGTTATCTGATACGAAAGTACGAAACGGTTTACGATGAGCTGCTGAGCCTATTAGCGTATCAGAAGCGGGCTGCGGGTGTGGTTCCACGGAGCGCAACAAGCTAACAAACGACATTGGATTATAACTTTTATTAATTATTGTTACGTCCTTTTACTCAACAAAAGAAAAAAAAATCAAAAGCAAAAGGCTTCTTTTGTTTAATAACGCACGACTCTTGAATGTAATTTTAAATAATCGAATACAGCTTACTTTATCGTTACATGTTATGTTAAAAAGAGATAAACAATTTACAGTTTTGAATAAAGTATAAATCTGCCAGTAGCTGAGCTTGAAATCGGCAGTGACAAGGAGAGTTGATTTTATCGTTGATGGAATAAATAAAAAAGTTATCTGGTAGGAAGAAAACTTACACTATCACAAAGATAGGGGCGAACCTGTGCGGCTAACATCGTCGCTAGATATCTCAGTCCGCCAACACAAAGATCTCTCTTTGCGCCGTTGAGATAAGTAGACCTCGTCACCACGGCACCATTTGTCATTACTCCTGTTTATGTTAAGGATTTTACAAATTTTTTTTTCTACTGGAAGCTTTTTTTGGGCAGGTTCAAAGTGTTACGAGTAATTGTACTATTTACATGCAATGAAAAAATATTTATTTTTGTTTTTTATATAAGATAATGAAGTTATGCACATTATAATTGCTAAGGCAAAAATTAGCGATTGTAATCAAAATCAAAATCAAAAATAACTTTATTCAAATAGGCCCTACCTCAGATTAATAAACAAAATATCTTTTGTTTAATCTGAGGGCCCTACAAGCACTTTCGAATCGTCATTTTACAAAATTAATATTGTAGTGATTATTATTATTTTTTGTAAAAGTAAAGCTACCACCGATTCGGAATGTAGATTCTGCAGAGAAGAATCGGCAAGAAACTCCGCAGTTACTCTTTTGAAAATAATATATAAACTGTGTTTTAGTACAAAATTAGTAATATCTTGCATGAAATACAGCGCCACTAAGTCCACACGTCTTTATCAGCTAAATAATCCTGGACCGAATAATAAGCTTTATCTATTAACTTTTTCTTAATAAATTCTTTAAATTTATTATTATTGCAGTAGTAGAATTTTTCATAGTGTAAATTGGGCGGCAACGCACTCGTTAATCCTCTAATGTAGCGGGTGTTAATGGATGTCGCTTTGACTTACCACCAGGCGAACCGACTGCTCCCGACTGACCGTTTGCCCCTCTTGCATTAAAAAAATATTCCTACTTTATACTGGTATAAATATTATACTGGTATAAAATGTTCATTTTTGCTTAATTATACTTTAATAATATTTTAGTCGTAGGTATAATATATATGCATTAAATATACTTAACATAAGAATTGGCCTAATTATTACGATCTAGTAAATAAGATACGTTTTAATCGCGATAGTTACAATAATAGCACGTCCCATTCATGTTTACAGTCAGTTCGTCATTGATGTTGATCTAGTTACAAACAAATGTAAATTTTGTGGCCGCAGGTACATCGCTGGCATTTACTGGACATCCGTTTAATAGCGGACATTGTGTTCGGAGCGCTAATGGTCGGGTAATTGGCTCGAGGTCAGTCGCGGTCATAAGCCTCACCTGGGTTGCCCACTCTTTCATCCCGCGACAGATTGATCTCGTGTCCCTTCATATATCGTAACTCAACCGTAACATTCAATTACACACGTAATTAAGCCCCAACTCGAATTTGTAAAGAATTATGTTAATTTTTTTTTTATATTTTGATTCGGTATGTCATGAACATATAAATTCCTTTAACATAGAATTTATCTAATGTTAACAAAATAACTTATTATTTTGATACGACCTCTGACTTAAATAAACAACGTAGGTATTTACCATATTTTTACACAAATCCGAAATTTTAAGTGAATGAGTACTATTACTAAATAAAAATAAAAAAAAAATCTTTTATACCGTATATCGTTAAAATTGTGTGACGAAGTTTTACAATGTCACGTTATTTTAATTAATGTTTGGAAAACTAGAATCTTTGTTCTAATAAACTTTTTCTATATTTAATAAAATGTATAAAAATTATATTAAATGGTAATTATTTTGCCTTAATGGCGTACTCCATAGGATAAATGACTTTTTCGGTTAGTATTTTCAGAGCAGCAGCTGGCGCGTCCTTGTTGGTTGATGTTCGCTGGCCGCAGGAAGTGGCTCGTTGTGTCGCAGTGACCCGTGCCTGCCGGTCGTTCAGACTGATATATGTATCGCAATCACTAAACCTATTACAAGATCCGCATCCTATGTACATAGGCCTCATTGTTAACAATATGAAGATATTGAAACTGAAATGCATATGTATCTATTTTCGTACCTACTTTTGAAACATAAGCCATGGCTATTATATAAAACACTGTTAAATGAAGTAACTCATTTTGTTAAAATGAACCGCTCTAATTTCTTTAAAAAAAAAGATTCTGATTGATGTGTTCAGTGGAAAATATGTAAGAATTCCAGGTAATTTGATTATATTATAATTTTTTGTTAATTAAAAACAGTTTAAAGTATTTGATTTTTAAGCTTTGGAAGTTTAAAGATCTTTATATATAAAACCGCAGCACTTACAATCGTAAAGAATAAGTTTACATGTATATAGAGTGCGGGTCCGGATGTAACAAGACGTGACAATTAGCGTCCTTATGACGTCAGGCATTGCTAAATCTTCCCACGCGAAGTGCGGTTCTCTTTATCACAAACAATTAAATCGCTTTGACCCGCATTGACCGAGCGCTTGTCGCCTCTCTTACTTAATAAGAGGAAGAAATAACGCACGTTTGTATATGTTGATCATTAATTAGGTCCTCACTCCTCATTATGATATACAAGTAATAATATACTCTATATAAAATCTTCCTAAATAAATGCTAAAGTATATCACTTTAGCGTTTGATCTACTCACTTTCTCATCTATAATAGGTCTACTTTTTTGCTTTTCGTAAATTGTTACAGATTTTCCAATATATTAACTGTAATAAAAGAGAATTTTCATGAAGAATAAGTAACATTTCAGCATAAAGATCTAAAATGCTAGTTTATGAAAAAAGTACAATAATTAATAAAAGTTGAATTGGAGTTTTTAACCGACTTCAGAAAAGGAGCAGGTTTTTTTTCGTATATTTGTTACGCGATTATCCCGTCAACTACGAATCGATTTCGATGATTATTTATTTAATCAGTAGGTCATACTTCAGAGGTGGTCCCATAGAAAATGTTTACAAATCAATTTAGCGCTTTTTAAGGAAAATCAACAACAAAAAAGCAGCAGTTTTTACATGTGGGTATGTAATATAACAATATATATTATCTTGAAGTCGGTTTTTATTTTTTAATCCTTTAATTATTGATAGTTCCGTTCAAATTTTTATACATTTAAGATTTTTTTAAAGATACCAGCGTCACCTCTTCGATAATAAAGTTATATAAAAAATCAACCTTATGAGATAAATATAATTAAATGATGGCCGTGAGATTGCAAACAACAAAGTATCGCCGAGTAGCAAAATATAATTTCTCACAAGCAACATAAGGTGTTTAAATACTTCTTGGGAATTGCATTGTGTCACTAAAAACACAGTGTTAGGTACTAATCAGTTAAGACAAGATATCAGGACAATGACCAAGTTTGTTCCCACGTTTTATATATAATACACCAAAACGATCAGATAGTCTATGTTAAGATTTCGCACGATATATTGAAGTACTCAGATAGGTTGCTTTATGCCTTGCGGTCATTAAAGAAGGAAAATGCAATTACATTGTTTTAGTACCACCTTTACTTGTCAGTTACACTTTAAGACTATACTGTTGTAAGTAGTAAAATGGAAGAATTTCTAAGAAAAGTATGTTTTTCGCGATGTTCTGTTAATTAGTTGCTAGAAACTATTTTATGATTTCAAAAATACAATGGAATATACTCATAAACTAGTAGTTAACATTAGTTCAACGTCGAAAAACTTTGATATATGTATATCGAGCATGGTATTTGTATGCTTATACGTCCGTACGCGCATTACATGTGATTGATCGCTGTTCGTAAGTTTCGTTTGTTGTTGAATCAGCAAATCCTTGAAAGGATGGCGAAATACACGAGGTGTGTCTTTAGCGTATTCCCGGTCTATTTTTACATTTTATTTAACTTATTTACATTTTTAAATAGTAAGAATGTTCTGGGTAACTAAAATGATTTCATATACGAGTATAAAGTTTACATGACTTAAAAAATATGTCTTTTATCGATGACGACAGAGTTGAAAATAGTCATAAAGTCTGTAAACTAAATTTTTTCACCTAAGTTTAGCTTCTTTTGCAACTATACATTTTTTAATGGTCGATTGATTCAGCCTGCTGATGTAAATGTATTTGAAACTTTGAGGGTAGAATGGAAAAATCCACGACACATCACCCGTTGGATGTCCACTGCTGAACGCTATGTAGGTTATATTTCAATAAAATTTTACTTTAATGTACATAATATATTTTAATAAGAAAGGACTCCTTCCTTAGAATTCTAAGCAATTTTATGTTTCCAGCGATGCAACTAAAGTCGCGTGCATCGTAGTTTGTGTTATCTTTATTCCTAATAATGGAAAATAAAAAACATCTTGGCAGAGTTGTAGCGATGTTATGTTTTTCTTGCCTTTTGAGACATTTGTGTCGAGAGTCGAGCGTCAAACGGCGGATATCCGTAATGATATGGGTAGCAGGAATAACAGAAATAGCCACAAACTTAAATAAACACAGTCAAGCAATTAATCGTTTACAAAGTTAAAATAATCATAAACAATTCGCTAGTGACTATTAACATCGTCGGAACTGCAAAATCGCATTTTTTTATTTATTTCATAAAACGTTCCTAAATAACTGACTCTATTATTAGCTGAAAAGAAAAATATTATTTTATGCATAGTTTTTTAATTACTTGATTTATAAATGTCGCTATTTAAAAAAATTTAGTAACAGGATGCATGAAATTTACACTTTGCATCGCTCTTCTGTAAAGTTGCTGTTTTTCATCCGACATTTTTAATAGTCATGGGCGATTATTTTATTGAAATTTAACTTATGAAAATGTAGGTAAATGCTATCAATTTTCGCTGTCCGCGTTTACAGTATATCAAGTACAATATTAAAGGTCCCCTTCAAGAATCTAAATTGCGTTTACATTCGCACCACCTAAAAATATTGGTCTTCAGGCATGGGGAAATCTTGGAGAGGATATTGCAAATCTACTGATCGCCCTAACGTTGCCAAGGTAAGATCAGCGGTTCCCTCTTTCTTAAAATTTTAAAGACTCGTTGACAATTTAAAAAACAGAGTTCTCAACGATTACCTTATGAGGCGGAACATGAACATTAGATTCAATCTTACTTTTGCTCATAACTATTTTTAGGCATAGCTGTTGCGAAATTCTATTTCGGTCATTAAATATTGTGTTGAGGTCCTCCAGAGGCTACTAATGTGATTAGAGGTGAGTTATGCATTTAACGTTGCTGTTAAATCCGTTCTAACCTAGAATATTTAGGACGTCTTCCAGAAGCAGTTCGAAAAGATAACATCTCGCTGTCGCATTAAAATTTAAGTTTGTTTATCAATATAAATATAGCTCTATTAAACTCGATATTTTCTTGAAACTCTTAAAATAGATTTTATTCATTTTTTCGTAGTTTCGTACATGGAAAACAAAATTGTTTCGCGTGTGTATAATGATATATAATTGGACACGGTTCGCATAATATGAATAAAAATAATTATCAACGTGACATAAACTCAGATGTGAAATCGGTATTTCAGTGTATTCGTAAAAATAGTTCAATTTCTAACACTGGCAAATATTCTTTGCGTGTGGTCAGTCACTTGCGTAACTAGGTAACATTTTGTAAGGAGTACCTATCTTTATTTCCAAATGCTATATAGGTAAATTGTGTACTACTGTGTACAGTAAATAATTTTTAACATGTAATTTTAAAATGTGTATAAAACTAATTATATTTTAGCTATAATATTTTTTTTAAGTTATTTTTTATTAGTTACTAATATCAGAGATGATACATTGTAATTTAAAAATTACAACTATTTGCTTAAAATAAAACGAGACTAGTATCTGTGAGATTATGAGGGGTATAAATTGAAAGAAAGTTAAATGAAAAAGTTGTTTTTAGCGATTTTGCTAACGGATATTACACGTAACATATTGAAATTACCGGAGCGGATAAGTAAGCAGAATTTAAAACCAGCATCAAATTATACTCCTCGTATATCAGTCAAACATTGCGTAGTTGCCATTTAACTGCTTATGTTATTGGTAACGACATTACAGTGTTTATATTTTTTTATTACTAAATGTCTTTTTGCTTAAACAGTATCACTACCAATACTATTTCTTTTTTTCTCTTTATTTAAGGAGTTTTAGTCCATAAGGACTATGACACTTCATAGGAACATCACACATGCTACATACAATAAAATTATTGAAGTCGTCGACTATCAATACTTGTTAAGCCCTTGTATGAGTACTGATGATTTAACCATGGATTACTTTAATGTTAAACTATTATTGTAAAATTACCTACTATAAAAATATTTAGTATTTTTTTAAAACTATTTATAGTTAGTATCTATGTTCTAAAACACTTTCAAAGTTATTCATAAGTGAAAACTAAAAAAGAGTGTAAAAACAAGCTCATATCAACATTTATGTGTTAAGTATGAGAACGGCATGGAAATTGTAGAGCAGCTGTACACCGTTTAACCTTAATTATTTGATTGCCCATCGCGCCTTTCCCGTGAGCCCTATGGAGTCATCAGCACCAATAACCGTCTTCAGGGCATGTCAACTACATATATTGACTCTAAGTGGACCTAGAGAATCTGTCGTGTGGGTCAACTCGTGTACAATGTTGTTTATACTTTATAATTCTAAAACGTTACGTTACGTTACGTTACGTTACGTTGTTTGAAGTTCTAATACGTTCTAGACGTCCTAAACGAAATAAAATCACCGAAAAACAACTGACTATATAAAAATGTTACATCTTAAAATCTATGAAGGCATCTGATAACATACAAATTCGGCGACGAGCATTTTTTAAATATTTATCTTTGTAATATGAATACGAAATCGTGGTGGTTTTAAAAGTTAACTATAATACTTAGTAAATATAACTTTCCAACTCTTTGCCTCTCAGATCTCTCAACAAAAACGAAACCTACACGTTGAGGACGAAGCCATGAAACAACTGGTAAAACAAGGATTATTTGGCCGGCTGAAGAAAGCCTTTAACAGTTAGGTAAGGCGCTTAATCGTCTATACCTTAGACATTCTCAGATTGACTCAAACCGAATTATTCCCTTGACCACCAAGTCCGTAAACTACTAAGTATATCGAATGCATCATCCACGGTCATCTCTGATTAGTTTATACATCCCGTGAAAATGTGGTTGTCGAGTCAGTCGAGTCGATGCAGATTAGTCCAGCTCCATCTTAGAGGAGACCGAAAGTTTTATCTGTTCAGTTATAGACGAAGTTATTAAGAAGAATAACTACCGCAAACGTATCATGAAAGATGGACCTTCCGACATATGCCGAGCGTGTCATCGCCCAGGAGAATCCATTTATAATGTTACTTCCGGTTGTATTTATCTTGCTAACGATGAGTATCTGCACAGACATAACCAAGTATCCAGGATTAGCCAACAACAACTTGCTCTTCGATAAGCCCTCGTATAAAATAAGTTGCCTTGTTATAGATACAACCCAACATCATTTCATGAAAATGGTCATGCTTTGCTCTACTGGGTAATAGGTCTTTTGTTTCTGACAGGCTTATGCAGCCAATAAACCTGACATTACAATTCCACATTTATTATGATAATCTCGTAGAGGTGGTAGAAGAAAAGACCTTGGCTACAAGATTACTGGAATGTAGACTCAAGAATAATTATTCCTATTGTAGTGTCGATTAATGGCTTATTAGCGAAGAGTTTTGACCTTAAGAAACTCTCGCTAGACTGTCGGATCTAGGGTCGGATACAAAAGGCAAAGGCAAGCAATACGCTTGAGACGGAATGCATTGTGAGGAAGATCCTCAGTCTGGAGCCCTAACAACCGGCGGTCTGGGTCTCAATCTGCTACCGGGGGAGAACTATTTTTTATATTTTTATTTATTTTTTATAAATACATTTAAAAATCTATAAGTTAAATATAGAAATAAATAATAATAGTAAGAAGTAGATTTAATATTTATAACTTACGAAGATGCGATAATAACAGATGTAATACATTATATACATATCACTGTACGTTTTCTTTCTACGAATCTAGTGAACGATGAAAATGAAATATTTTTCTGAGGTACCTAAAACATTATTTGTCTTTTACGTTGGCGGTATTTTGTCGAGATTGAAATAGAAAATGCTTTATTGTTAATAAATATATAAACTTGTTTATTTAGTAAGTAAGTGTATGAGATTTAGCCAGCGGGTTACAGCGGTGGATATTACGAGTTTGTTTCATTTAACTAAGTAAAACAAACAATGTTGTATTTGTTCGTAGAACATTTTAAACGAGGCGATGGTCTTAGCGTTTCCTTATGAATATTATTGCATGTGGCTAAAGCGTTCGTACTCCGGTTTATGCGTCTACCTTCCGGGACCAAAATATCTACAATCGACAGTATCCGTAGTTGAGTGCATGCAGTTTAACATTGATATAACGACAGTGTACGATATTCACGTAAATATATGGTTAGTCTAAAAAAGTAAATTATTCTTGTAATAATAAATTATTCTTATAATACATAATAATTTTATGCTTTCTTAAAATAATAATTGTTACAGACTTTAAGTATATTCAATGTATAAACTAGTATTATACGGTTCTGTACTGTATCAGCGTGTAGCAACCCACTGCTGAGCGAAGGCCTCTTCTCCTTCTATATGCTAGCTATATACTAGCTTAATATTCACCACGCTGTTCCACTGCAGGTTGGCGGATAATTTCCCTTCCATGAGTAAGGATCGTTATCAGGTATCTATGATAATAACCGGGACCGATGGCTTTATGTGCTCTCCGAGGCATGGTGGGGAGACCTACTAGGACATACACCCAGACCAGAAACAAATATTTGTACAAATACAAATATCTGACCCGAGCGGGGATTAAACCCGCGACCGCTAGCGTATCAGTCAGTTGCCACTGCCAGTGACTACTGCGCCAACGCGTCGTCAATTATATATACATTTATTATATAATTGACGACATATATGCATATATTTGTTTTAATTTTTACGATTTAGTTCGTATTAAAATCAACCTCGAAACACCTTTGAGTATTTTGCGCTATTCGTTATATCGCATATTAGTTTCGAAAATGGCTATCCAAGTCTTGCCTGTTGTACGCCTGTACATTTTTTAGGTAACCGTAAATTATAAAATGTAAATATAATATATAATAAATAAAATGTAATTTATAAATAAAAATGATGATAAATAGGAATTATTTTGGACAAGTTTGTGTATAAGGAAAATAAGCGAGATAAAGTTACAGTTCGGGATTTACGAGTACTCGTGACGCACTGAATTAGTAGTCGAAGATGGCTGACTCTGCCATCGGAAATAGGAACCGGTTCTCGGCATTCCTATAAATGCTTAAACTCTCTATCCCTATGAGTTTTTTGACCTGCTATTGTATTATCTGTAAAAGTAAATTATATCAGAGCAAAGTAGGTGAAAATAATTGATTTAGTATAGATCGTAACTGACCTCGGTTGATTCAATAAATAAGCGTAGAGGCAGTTAAGAATATTTCGTTACTTGATTTTCTATGGTCAAATTGTATCATTATAATACGTATAAAAGCTATATAAACCTAAGTGTTACTTCATGTAAGTAGTACATAAGCGAAGAGATCTTGTAAACACTATTATTTAATTGTAAGTAGTCTGCGAGAATATTTTATATCAATAATAAATTTAAAAATAGCTTAGTATTTTCGGAGATAAGGGAAGTGGCCAATTTTTTTAAATGAAATATATATGCGTCGTAGTATATATAATGTTTTGCATTACTTATAATCTTCCCCGATAAATAGGCTTTGTAACGAAATTTTTTTTTTTAATTAAAATCATGCCAGTAGATCATGAGATTAGCGCGGTGGAGCAACAAACTCTTGCTTTATGAAAATAGTATACTTTGATGTCAGCCGGTAGTTAGCAAATAAAGATTGTTTTTAATTCGAGTCATAGATAAACTTTATCATATTTCATTTTTATTTATGTAATAAATAATCAGACCTATTAAGTCACATATATTATTCTTTATATTATATATATTCAAATATCAATTTTAATATATTAGTAAAAGTAAATTTTTTGTCATCATTTGTAAAAATACTAATTAATATTCATCAATTTTCAATAAATCCAACAAATATCGGTTCCTAAAATTAATAATAGTGAGCAAAGGTTGTGAAGCGTTAGGTAGAGGCACGTGTGGCCATGATCGATCTATCACATTGCGTGACCTATCAGCCGCCTTTGTTCCTAGCCGTGACATTCATAATTATTTAGAAAATCATCAGATGTAAAGCAATTGTTTTCAGATAGGCATATTTCTTATGCATCACGGCTATTTTATTGTTCAAAGGCCCGCGTGTAGCGTTGCTCTCGGCATTTGTAAGCTAGTGACAGCAAGATAAGTCGAATAGATGAATAAATTATAATTTTTTTTTCCTTATAAAGGAAAGTATTAGCTAATGATTCCTTTTAAATCCATTAAATGACATGATTTAATTTCATTAATAATTCGGTTTATCTGTACCAAATATATTTACGAAGGTAGTTCAAAGAGTATTTTTAAATTGGCGATTTATCCGTATATTCATTTTTTAGATAAAGATTTAAACTTCGCACGGCATAAAACACGAATTATATTTGAATCACTTAAACAAGCCGTGCTTTGTACGCGGTTAAATGAAATTTAATGCACTTTTAATGTTTGTTGTGCAGCGAGAACGTATTAGTCGTGCAATCGTCGATGTCTATGCATTGCTATTGCTATATTATAGTTTAAACACATTGTAACGTGTGCAGACAATAGACCGGCCTAGATGACCGCCTAAAATTTGTGTTACGATAATTTTAATGTAGGTCACTCGACTGGCACGTAACTTTTAAATAACGTTGTTACATGCGCCTAATTCACTTATTGTTTGATATATTAATGTACTCTTTGTTATTTGTATAATTATGTACGCGTGTTAAATAGTTTTATCAGAAATCCTAAATGTGTGAATAGTTAAAATTCAAGGTTAATATTAACATTTTTATATAATATTTATGTTTAGTACTTTCTAAATAGTTCAAGAACTCATTACTTTCAAGCATAAAATATTTTTTAACTTAGCGTGCGAATATAAATGTATGAGAGTTATTCGCACGAAGCATTCGTATAGAGAGATCGATTTCGTAATTACCATAATCGTAACAAGACTAAAATAAGTAGGAATTTTATCACATTGTTATTGAATGTGTCGGAAGCTTTTCTCAAACTGGCACAATTGTTGATTACAAAAGAGCAGCAATTGAGACGTCAGTAGCGCAGGAAATGCTCAGATTGAAACTTATGTCTGCGATCATTGGTGAAATAATATTTAATATATTGATTCACAGAATAATATTTAGTTTGAGTTACGTTATTAATATCAATAAACGCAACACTAAACTATAATTGATATCTCAATTTTTTAAGTAATTATAATTTCAGTATGATAAAATAATGTTTATTACGAATACATATAGTGCCTTATTAAACATGTGACTTTAAGCGTATAGTAATAAAAAAATATATACATATTAAAAAATTGTATTTGAAGCGAAATTAATATCTACTTGATGTATTTTTAGATGTAATTATAATTGTGTTTAAATATATATATTGTATATTATTTAACATTTATATTATTTGACATTTATTTAAAAAGAAAACTCGTACAAGTCGTACAAGCTATAGAAACAATGTTTTGGAGAAAGTTACAGAGCACATAACAATTGCTTCCGGTAGGTCTATTGTTTGCAAATGAATCATCAGAATACAGAGTTACGTGTGGTATGATAATTATTGTAGTGTTTAAATAATACCATTTGTTAATTATTTTTATGTTTTTAATTGTCATGAAATATTTAACCATATCAATTTGACGAGAAGTGTTAACGATATGTACGAAAATTTTGTATACATTTTTACAAATGTTGGTTGTAGGACTTGTAGGTATTCTTATCGCGGACTAATAAAAATTGTATGACAAGAAACGGCGTGATTCATTAATTTAAAAGCTATTTGACCAATGAAACATATCTCTCATATTCTAACAGGCAATTTTAATTCAAATGACATTATCGTATAATAAACGGTAGATACTGTAATATTGTCGTGTATAACACGTAGACCATTGAACGTTATGGATAATGTTTGAGCTTGCAGCATTTAATTAGCGAGGTGCAATGGGGTACAAATTGGTCGACGCAGTCGCCGGTCCTGGCTCCGCGGCCCGCCTGAATCTCATTAACGGTCCAGATTGATAGCCTCTGGAAAATGCTTTAAATTATTTCACGCTACATTGATATTGAATATTTATAGCGTAAGCGATATCAGACTAGTTAATAAATACCGAAATATTCTTGATTAACACGTTCACGTGAATTAAAAACACATACGTTTTGTGTTGTTGCAATTAAATCGGTTTACCATTTCAAAGGTGAATTTTGAATTTTATGTTGTAAATTATTTAAATGAAACGTAATTTTAATGCATCGCCCTAGTCAACAAGTAAGAATTTGTGATGTTGTTCCTACTTTACATATACTTTCTACAATTCACAAAACTCCACTTATCGCACATACGACGTAACATGTGTCAAAGCTTAAATAATGTATGGAATTCGAAAATGTTCTATGACAGGTGAACGTATCATTTAATGGTCAAGATGATTTTTTGCAATAAAGCCGGTTTATATTTTACCACGTATGTACTGCAACAAGTTACAATGATTTCAGGAATGACATTCCTGTGAAATGTAGCAAAGTCACGTAACAATTTGTAAGGCGTATTGTACTTGTAATATAGTTATGCTTCGATCTAACTAGCTTGTATAAATGTATCGGAATTTAATTTAGTAGACAACTATTTGTTACACAATCGAACATCGACCCCTGTACAACGAAGAATATTTGATTGCTTATGCATCGGATGAGTTGGAACGTCTCGTCTCCTCTTACGCCACACTCACACATTTTGATAATAAGCCAAAGTAGTGCCGTTATTGTAATAAGTGAAAAATGATTGAATGTGTTACGTTTTTATCTTCTTATTTATTATTACACTAACAATAAGTAATTATTTTTGCTTGAAAAAAAAAACATTGAAACAAAAAAGAATGTACAAAAGATGGTCTTCGCTAAAAAGTAAAAAGCGATCTCTTCCAGACAACCTTTAGGCAAAAGTCGTAAAAGAATATAGCGAAAATAAGATTTACTAATGAATTATTCTATATGTTTATATATGTGCAAAACGACAGAATATACTAAAAAGGAACAAAACAAATAAGTAAATTTAATTAATGACCTACCTTAGAAATAGCTTAGAAATCATTTGTTTGTTATAAAAGTAATAAAGTAATAAGTAATAATAAGCGTCTCACACTCAACGGCCCCTAGCACGATGTGAATCCTGTGTTGGAGCTCCGGAAACACACACAAAAGACAAGCACAAACGCCCAGACCACGACAAACATCTGTATGGCCTATACAAATATTTGTCATGTGCGGGAATCGAACCCGCGACCGCTAGCGGTTAAAAGTAGAGTTTATTGTTGTAGAGTTTGTGAGTATTATTGTAAGAAAAATGAAAAAATAAATCTTGTGGCTATAAAAAAAAAACAAATTAAAATAGTAGTATATTTTATATCATTTTATAATATTTGATTAACTAAAAGTATAATCTTAATTTTTTAATTTGTTTTTTAATAACGTCATTTAAACGATATTGTTTTTAAGATTATTATTAGTATCTCCTTCGTTGGTGTTTTTGTGTTGTCATTTTACAAAATTATGAAATAATTTTAGTTTTCTTAGTTATTCAGTTTGAAAAAAGTGTACCTACCTATACAATAATCTGACCCATGAAAACTGTACCTGAAAAATGCAAGAATTTCATATATTTTTTTGTAATGGTTTCCCTAAATCACGGTTAGATTGAGTACTAACTCAGCTTAATATTTGAAAACTAAAGTTATAAAAAGTTTTATAGAAGAATAAATTAAAAATCACCATAAAGCTGATAATAATGATTTATATATGCCTTTTTTTGTCTGATTGTCCATTTTGACGGACTTGTGAAAAATAATTAGTATATAATATGTTTTTAATTTAAAATAAATATAAAAATTTTGTTGATTAAGTGTCAAATTTTAATGAGGTAGGAGCTAGCTTGTGGTTGAATGACCTCCGTGACATTGTTTTAACACTGTCGTGTAAAAATCGTAATTTACTCAGATACAGTTTTTGTGTGTTACACTATATTTTTGTTATTGTATTTTAAGCGTATCGTTTTGATATAACAAAAAAAAAAAATTATAAGCAATATGGAATTAATTTGATTAAAAAAAAGTGCAACTTCTTCAACTTTCAATGAAAAGAAGATTAGAATAGAAGTTAGGTATATTTTCGCATAATATATTGTTTTTTTTTGTAAGGGGCAGACAAACCGCCTTTTTTGATTTTTTTTTCGTTTTCATTGTACCCAGTAACACTTAACTTCAATACAAATCCGATGTATCCGTGTGTTTTAGCCGGTAGTTATCCCATTACCGGCAATGGTATCTTCTATGAAGGAGTTGAATTCGCCACGCTGTTAAACTAAGTGTTGGCGGAGAAACGACTTATTATTTACCGAAATCGATTCAACTATTTAGTAGTTAGAATGGAACAAGTGGAAACGGACACACCTATATCCACATACAACAGTAACCAATGATCTTAGAAGAAAAAAAGGCTCTTTTTCTTCTAAGATCATTGACAGTTATTACCCTTATTTTTGACTTAGTTGTAGTTGGGTTACGGAGGTATTTCTTTCTGTGGATATCGCATATTGAAAAAAAAGCCACCTAACTATAGTCGCAGCAAGTTTTTTGATTTTTAAAACGAATGTTTGCTGCCCTTAAATGTAATTGATGCTTAGAACTTACGTGCAAGAATGTCGTCTTTATGGATTTGATTTTTTTTTAAATCAGTTAAAATCAGTGTATAGGAGCGTGTTGATGATATCCAGTTTTATATGGCCTTATTCTTTAAATTTCCTACTTATAATAAAATTATGTGTTTTAATATGTATATGTTTATCATTAACAGTTAATTAAATTTTATATCATATGAATAATAAATTCGTAAAAATAAAATTTCGAGTATTCCTAAGTCTGCGAATTGCAACTAAAAAACCTTAATTATGTGTAAGTTATCAGGACGAGACGTCACTAGTACCTAATTAATATAAGCCTGACTAAATTATAATTGACAAAATAACTGCTATCATTGTTTACTGTTAAAAAAATGGAACATCATGCTGTAAAATAACGGAATTTCGGTAACCATAAAGATAAAGCAAATACATTTAAAAATTTAAATAATCTTAAAAAGCGTAACGTTAAAACGCTCTACATTTTTTTTTTCAAAAAATGGTCTAGGTATTTCTCTAATAATTTTTTAAGCTAACGTAAAACATGAGCTCGATCGACTGATTAGTTATTCGAGAACGTTTATATGAAATGAAGTTGACTCCGTAAAAAACTGTGAGCACCGAGCGTGTCACGACGATTTCCCTTCATTCAATCACTCCATAAGAAAAACCGTTAGTTGCTAATAGGTGCACACTTCACTATAGTGCACTTTTTTGTGTAGATTAATTAGGTATTAAAATAATTTAAAATCTTAAATTTTGGGCGCTATAGTCCTAGAAATGCTGAGCAATCAAGTGTATAATATGCTATAAAACATTTTTTAAGCATTATTACCATTTTTTGTGAAGCGATTCAACGAAATAAAAGACTAAATGTCACCTTGGAAACGCTTTATGATTTTCATACTGATTTTTTTTAATCTAAACTAACTTAAATAGTGATGTGTATTCAAACAGACAGACAGAGAGACATTTCTAAAATTGATAGTAATTTATATAATTAGTGTTTTTAGACACATCCATTTAAATACGATAGTCCATATAATGTCCAAAAATTGTCACGATTAATGAAAACTCATCAGTCAGAGAACGGATATAAAAGAATAGATTCTTTTGTGTACGAGCATTATTCTACGCCAAACCACTGGATTGATTGATTACACTTTTCTGCCGGTTGATAGTGAAATTATTTCTGAAGGCAAAATATAATGCGTTGTTAGGATTTCTTTGTAAATTTTCTAATAAGATTGGGATTACTATTCGTAGCATTATTTAAGTAGTTAAAGAAAAAATATTGACAGAAATAATTCTGTTAATTAAATCAACTAAAAAATAACGTATTTAAAGTTGAGGTTTGATTATTAGAAACAGACGGTATCATAGATAATAATCAATTTCCTAATTTGTTAACTGTCTAGTATAATAGCCCTATTAAAGATTATTCTTAAAGCCGTTTATTTTATGAACCTTGACAACAAAATTTTAGTAAAAAAATTAGGTGTTGATAGATCACAAATTTCTTATTATTAACAGATCTGGATATTTATTAAATAGAGAGATATTTAATTATAAAATCAAAAATTTCTTCGCTATATTTTTTATTTTTAATTTATATTTTATTCATCAAAAGTCAATACCAATATAGTTTGTGTAACGTAATACATTTTATATGTATATGTGTGTCAAAGATTTTACGAAATGTGAATAGAATAAATTATAATAATTAAAGAGCCTGTAACGGGTCTTAGACCAACATTTTATTGTGCGGCCATATTTATAATTCATAAGTGGATGTTGTTCGGAGAACCAGCGCCAGCGTTCTCCGATGCTGTTTATTTATTTAAGTGACGTTTGTTTGAGTTGGACCTCGACGCTTACCCTCTTGACTGTTGTATGTATAATACTTAAAATGTTAGATTATTCAAATTAAAATATGAATTTTACACTTTGCATAACTACTAGTATTTTTATCGAAAACATAGTTTCATTCAATTACGGAGTTAAAATTAGACATGCTGTCAGGGAAGAAAAAGTAATAAAAAATGATACGTAAAAAATAATAGGCTAAGAGCAGCTCGCCAAGGCCATTAAGCTTGGCATTATCCCTAAAGACCGTGTCATTTGTTACTGAGAACATATCCGCGGTAAAGCATTTCTCCAATTTTAAAATTCCCTGGTTTATTTATTTTATAGGCAGTTTTTGTATTGAATAAAAACAGTCTGGATAATCGTTTTTGTCAATTTAAACAGATAGTGTCCGTGATTCACTAAGAACAAGAGTACTGTTTTTTATACTACATAAAAACATAACACTTTTTTCCACATATTGTTTTTCCTGTAATAAACACGTGTATATGTAACATTTATATTTGTTTTGTTTTTAGAGCGTTTATATTTAAACTAGATTGCTTGTTTTGTATATGATATTGAAATCACGCATAGCATACTATGTAACTACGCAGTTATATGCCGAAAACAATAACACCCCTTAAATTGTTTCTAAAAATACAAAACATTACAGATTATCGCAATGGAGTATCAACATTATGTTGGCCTGCTAGTCCACCGCAGTCCGCAGCAGACATTACTCAGTGTAGAAATTACTTTTCACGGGGTATCAAGATCTTTGCGATCAGTCAACCGATTGATAAGACGATTTCCTTTAATCTCTTTTGAAAGGAATATATTATTGGATTTTTTTTTCTTGAAAGTAAAGAATAATTAACATTGCAACATAATTTACAATAATTTTTTACTTATTTATTGAAATACATATAGCATGACTAAAATGTAATGTAATACTGAGCATCAAACGGTTTCTGACATGTAACAGCGCTCTATTTTCGTTTACTTAATCTCTGTAAGCTTTAGCCGTCGAGCGCGTGAGCCTGCGGCCGTCGACGTGAATAGCATAGCGATAGCACACTTCGGCGAATGAAGAAGCCACTACTCCGTTTGCATCATAACCGCTTTTGCATAACACTCTATTGCAGCTACGCTGAATGTCAACTTCGGGGCCACGGCCTCTTTAGGACTCTATTCAAATCATCACTTGAATTATATACTCCTAAAACTTTAGCGTCGTTTGAAATAAATAGTTAATGTTTATTGCCTATTATAAAATTTTTAATCATGTTAATTAGGTTCATTGTATATTTCGTAGTATACAACTAAACATTTTATCACAAATCAGTAGCGAAGCAATTTCCTTGGACGTTCTACCGTGTGGGGGCCATATAATTTTTTTTTGTCTGACGGCCTTCCTTATATTTTGTAATGATGTCAAACATTAACAAAATATAAGTAGATACATATATTTGCAATGTTGTGGGCTAATTAAAAAAAAAAGAGAAAGTCGTCACCAGTCAAACACAATGCAGTCGTGATATGTATAATTTTAGTAATATATATTAAAAAAAAAAATGTCACTTACGAGTAAAATAAAGTATTTGTTATCAAGTTTTCAAAAAAAATCATAATTTTTTTATACGAATAAATTTTACAAAACCCGGATAATTAAAACTTCGAAACTCACTCAGGTCGCTAGGAGTCCCCTAAAACTCGGGGACCCTTTATAATTGATGCATCTGATACTGTGAGAGATATGTGAGCCCCGTCATGAACTAAATAATGTAATTGTTCCTAATTTATAATGCTTGTTTTAAGGTGAATCAATGAAACCGTAAATAACTACCTATGAACAATCAAAGTGATATACTGTCAGTGAATCACTGGTAGACTGAGTCAGAGATGGCGTTAAAAGATTCTCTCAGAATAGCCATAACCTTGACAGTCGAGAATTGCCTATATTGCTCATTGAACTGAATCTATCTTTGTAATCTTTGCAAATATTCCTTTTCTGTCATATATTTTCAATGCTACCAAACAAATGTGATAGCGGAAAGGTAAAGTCCTAGAAATAATATTTAATCGTGGGGTCATTTTTTTATTTTAAATCGTTTTCGGTTAGACTTAGATAAAGTAGTATATAACTGAAACGTGACGATACTAAAATGATGGAACTTATTGGAAATTATTGTAAATCAGGCAGTTACAGTGTATTGAGTTTTGTTCCACTTGAATCGAGTACAAATGAATTTAATAGGCAAAATGTCAACTTTTTTAGTTTGTTAGACATACGTTTGGAATTTTATCGAACGTGTGCTAATGCCAGATATGGGGCTTAATTGCTATCGATACTCATACGCTTCGAGGGCTTAGGCCGTGTGGGGCGATCCTGTCGAATAAAGATAGATGGGACCAGGAGTGCGGGTTAGAGGGGTAGTGAAAAGCGAGAAGGAATATAGGGGCATCGGGCTAATTGGATGTCAACGATGAGTCCGGTTCGATGAGTGTACTCTAATGTTGAGGTTTTACGTGAAATTCGATTGATATGCTGACGTAACGATTTTATTTACAAACAATAAAGCTTGATTGACTAAGTAGGTTGAGAATACGAGTTACGGATTGACAGCAAAAAACTTTTAAAGTAATTGATAAGTGGGCGGATTGTTCTGTCATTAAAAGTTAAGGACAAAATGTAAAAAGCTACATCCCACGGTCGTGTTAACTGCACAGTATTTATTATAATTATTCATAATAGGGATATACTAATACCTAAATAAGTTTTTCAAGTTATGTAATATGATACATGGGTTGTTTTCTCTTTTTTCTATTTCATTCAGATAATTATTATTTGTTTAGTTTTATCGTATATCTACGCTTTGTTTTAATATATTTTATCATTAAGCAAACTATTGTATGACAAATAAATAATTATCGCTACATACGAAAGTCAGTTTATTATACTGTTTTACTAATTAGATAGTAGGAAATAAATGATAAAATACTATAATTTCATTCTTACAAAGTATGAATAGATAGTCTAAAAAATGCAATGACACATTATTTTTTCAGATACTCTGTGTGAAAAAGTACTTTGAACTGCCGAGACCAAGTAATGAACTAATTACATTAGACACAAAGAGATGAAATTGAAATGCGAAAAGTAGCATTTCTTTGTTTCGCATAAGTACTTAGCTTATTAACAAATTTACTCTATTTTTTAAAGACTTAAAAATATAGTTCATTTCTTAAAACGTTCTTAATGTAATATAAGTTTGAAAAACATTATTTATACAAAGATTTCGGATGAAAAACCAATCTAAAAGTCTTTACTTTCACGAGTTCGTGATATTTTAGAAGCATGGTGAACGAAAGGTATTGAATAAAGTATCCTAGTTAGCGATGTGCATTATTTCCTTGACATTTTCTTACAACGTCTGCAGTATGTACATAGGATCGAGAGGTATTATTTACAACCACAAAATACGTATGAGGAAATTATCATTGCATTTTATCAGCTGTGTGTGTTACATAATATGTACCTATATAGAAATAGGTTTGTGGTTTTAGGCTTTCCTATTGGTCTGAGTAACAGTTTTAAATTTGTAAATTTTTATATATTTTTTTAGATATTTATATGTAAACTATACTAACCAACCCATGTTTAGTTCACCGATACACAATCTCGTGTAGAAATATTACCTGTGGCTACACAGTTTTATTATTGTATTTTAAATTAACATTCCTGTAATTAAGATTTATCGTATTTCTTTTTTAGTATTTTTAGAACGTGTTTATATTACTTCGATAATTATTTTTAGATAGGAATAAAATAAAAATGACTGTGAATAAATTATGTGTAACAGCAAATCGATTCGTTTTATTTTTTTAAGAAACCGGTCCTTAACAGATTGTTTTTCGTAATCAATTTTAGATTTGAAGCGTAATCGTGACCGGGATGCAACAAAGCAAGTACCTATATATCATCGAAAACTTTTTTAAATAAGCAACAAGGATAATTTCTTAGTAAAGCCTAGGCCTTA
Organism: Euphydryas editha; assembly: GCA_036937285.1. NCBI lineage: Eukaryota > Metazoa > Arthropoda > Insecta > Lepidoptera > Nymphalidae > Euphydryas > Euphydryas editha. The sequence goes on from JAUPFZ010000003.1 coordinate 13,599,398, forward strand.
TTTAAAAGTAAAAAAGAAATACTTCTCCTAATGAAACGCATTTTATGATTTAAGACAAACGAACATTTTTTTTTTTTTTTTGTACGCAGGGTAATCCATTTACGGATGATATCCAGGAAGCCCGGGTCGGCAATCCTAGACCTATGTCGGACTCGACACTTTGGGAGTGCAATACCGTACTAAACCCCTGCGGGAGCCTTCATCCGCTTTAATTGGAGGGTCCCGGATCTGCAGGCAACAGGATCCCTCCAGCGACAGGCTGGCCTCGGCGAAAAGGCCAGACTTCTCCTCCATGGGGACTGTCCGGCTAACCTCTGAACAGTCCCGACGACGCCGTGTCTAGCAGGACCGGGTTCCCATCCCGGCCCGACACGGGCACAAGGGCGTTTCAGGAGGCGCATTAAGTAGCGCCTCCTACGCACCCCCATTCGTCGCCCGCGGATGGAGGCCACGTCGGCGGCCTCCTCTCTCATCCGCTCGTAGGCCTCCTTCTGGGACATTACTGTCTCGCAGAAGGAGACCATCGCCTTCCAGGACTCGTCGTCGCCGAGCATCGCGGTGATGACGCTCGGGAGCGACAAGTCCCCTCCGACGACCGACGTCAGACCTTGACGCAGCACCGCCCATCTCGGGCACACCTCGAGGGTATGCTGGGCAGAGTCCACCGCTGCGCCACAATCGTGACACTCAGTCGTCGGCTCCCTTTGGGCCGTCCGACATAGGTAGTCACCAAAGCAACCGTGCCCGGTGAGAACCTGTGTCAGACGGAAGGTGAGGAGCTTGCGTTTTCGACGCATCCACCGCTCAAGGACCGGGCGAATGGCAGTCGTTACGCGTGTGCCATATGGCTGCACCGCCAGGTCCTCCCCCCACCTCCGCATTAGCGCTTCCTGCCCTATCCGACGCACATGTTAGATCCCGTCCAACGTGGGGTTCTCACCAAGAGCCCTCCTACCCGAGACGTATGAGTAGGTCTCGGCAACAACCTCCACCACGAGCTCCCACGGGGGGTCGCCGGCTAAAGCAGTAGCTGCAGATCACGATACCGTACGGTACCCCCAAATCACCCTCACCGCGATTGTTCGCTGGGCAGCGCGCAGCGCCGCCTTATTTTTCGCGGTGAGGCGATCCGCCCAAACCGGGGCACCGTACGTCGCCAACTCCGGCAGACTCCGGAGTACAGCTGCCTGCAGGCGGCGCTGGGTCCTCCGAGGTAAGACAAACGAACATAACATTTTATACATAGCATAGAGCTCGTATAATCATATGTTTATTGTATATGTATATGCTAACAGAGAATAAAACGTGAACAAGCACGAGTTTCAAAAATACAGTAACATTATACTGACTGCGAAAAATCTCCAGTGGGGTAGTCCAGGACAAATTGTTGGCAAAGTTTTTGCGGACTGCGAAGGATCCGTCGGATTGTTATTGATGTGCGAGAAGTCGTAGACTGTCTGATAGTTTCCAATTGGGCCAATCAGGCATGACGGGTACGCTCGACTTAGGAAGGAAAAATGATGAAATACAAGCGTGCGATAGGAATTATATGTCTATTTTCACACTAATCTTCGATAGAAATTCTATTCTTAAGTATAATATCATTTTTATGAAATTCTATATAGCTCCTAGAAAACTTTTTAGAAAATTAAGAGATTGTCAACTAAATGCATCTTAGTGACGTTGAAAATATAGATATACCATTATATACTATGCATATGTGTGTGTATGTGTGTGAGTTATAAGGTAATAAATATTACCGGTACAGACAGTTTGCTTAATATTTGTTCTATGACTGTTATTATACGAGTATAATATTAGTCGTATTAAATTTTTTACATTTATCTTTTTTAAGTACTCAATCTAATGTAATATTTGGACCATTGGCGTAATTATCGGAGGGCTAGACGGTGCCTTGCACTAGGGCCCCCAAGCTCAGGGGGCCCTCAGAACCTGACCAACAAACTATAAATTGAACTATTGAAATTTGCTTACATGTAGAACCTGGACGGACCCTGCTGTGCATGATAAAGAGCAGATGATAAAGTAGCTCTGCAACTTTAAAATATTTAAATATAACTATTTATATTTTGGCTTGTATTGATAAAACTTAAACAGTTTAGTTGGGGCCCTAGTTAGTTTTTTGCACCAGGGCCTTTGGTTACATAGTACGCTATTGATGTGGACGCTTTTTCACATATGTATAATTTATTTTGTAACGTATCAGTAAAATAATACACATGCCTTCGATTAACTTTAAATACGATATTACGACGATACGATATACGATATATTAGACAAGTTATCGTAAATCCAGTTACCACTGACGATAACTGTTCATGTATGTAGTTGAACGAAGTATTTGTTTTTTAGTGAGTGTACAAACGGATCTCGAAGAGACCAGTTTATAAATTAGACAAATTCATAAAACAGGAATCAGAAACAGGTCTCTTTTTAGGCCAATTAATGCAATTATACTTGTACTTAAACATTTTAGTCAAATAAAATAGTAATTAAAAGCATACTTGTAAATAAAAAATGAATAAATATGTGATAATATATATAAAAACAATTCTGTTAAAAACGTTTAATTCGTCAATCTTATCTCGAACAGTTCAGTATCATTTTGGCAGCTGTAAGCGTAGTTAAAATATTCTTATCCAATACGGGTTAGCAGGTTATAATAACGTATAAATGAACTGGGGAACTAATTTAATAACAAATTTCGGAAAACTTAGAATATATCACGATGTTTATAAATGTCTAATATTTAAAGTTATAAAACGATTTTCATAAGATGTTACAAATTAATATACGAGAACATTTGTCCATACATATTACTAGCTTTGCCCCGCGGTTTCACCCGCGGTAATTTGAGGGAAAAACGTACCTAAATATTTTTAAACAATTACTCTAAGAGTAGGTACCCGCCTCGTTGGTCGAGTGGTCGCAAGCGTTACTGCCGAGCAAGGGGTCACAGGTTTGATTCCTACCATGAGGAACAATTGCTATCAGGTGTGCACGACAATAACCGGGACCGCCTTACGTGCTCTCCGAGGCACGGTGGTGAGACCAACAAGGACATACGCTCATACCAGAAACAAATATTTATACTGTAGAAAGAAAGAAGAAGAAAACTAAACTGTATCAGCCTGTAAACCACTGCTGAGCGAAGGCCTCTTTTCCATATAGAAGAAGGGTTGGAGTTTAATCTACCACGCTACTCCATCGTTATCAGGTGTTTATGATAACAACCGGGACCGACGAATTTACGTGCTGTCCGAGGCACGGTCGGGAGACCCACAAGGACATACACCCAGACCGGAAACAAATATTTGTACAAATATAAATATTTGTTCCGAGCGGGAATCGAACCTGTGACCGCCGGCGCGCGGCATTGAGGCGACTACTCGCATCACTGCACCAGAACGGTCGTACTAACACAAATATTTACCCCAAGCGGAAATCAAACCCGCGAGCATTGGCGTCGAGGCGACTACTCGCACGTCGTCTTTAATCAATGGTCACGGGTTTAAATCTGGGCTGGCAGCACTGCATTTGTTTTACTTGCTTTTCAAATTCGGATAGGATCCATATATATTTTTTTCTTGGTAAACATTTTAATTTTAATATTTTTTGGTATGTGTATCGATTTTCAGAGATTTTTCATTATAAACAGAGGAATTTTTATCTTAAACTAAATGCCTTTATACGTGTGTGTACGATCACGTCCTAGCGATACAAATACCGTAGTGTTTTAATGAATCGTAGTGTACAAATGAAGGACCTTCATCTATTTTAAACAACAATGTCCCGGAATGTCTAATATCCTCACGTAATTTCTAGTGTATTCGTCTCCGGCCGAAAAATGTTGGAAACTATTTTTATTGTTTTTGGTTGTTTCCTATTTGCCATTGTCCCAAGGCAATTGTATCTTGAGCTTTACGAACTAACTAACTTATCCCGAGACGAGAGTATTGTGAATTGCACGTCGCGTTCGCTCTACACTGACACGGTATTTTTTTCAATATATATAGGTAGTTATACTCTTCTTTGTGTCACGCAAGGAACGACGTGCCGAATTGCTTGATGATCACAAATGACACACATACATACACACAAATTCCAAAACGCAATCAAGTAATTATTACTCTTACCATTGAGTTGATAGAGACTATCGTTGCAGCAATGATCTGTAACAATAGCAGAATTTCACATAGTTTATGATGCAAGAGAATTTATTCAGAACTTTTTGTTTTAATATCGCTCATTGATATTAGAGTGGCAGATGATAGTTGTCAATTACTCAGCATTAACAAGAGCTTAAGTTGCGAAAGCGAAATAAAGAGAGACAAGTGATTTTGGAATGATGCCAAGATGGGGTTCGTCGAGCCCCACTCCATTTGCGCTTTACATAACTTCGTATTCAAGGGATCATTAATCTTCCTAGTTCCACGCCAGCCCGAGTTTAATTTTAATAAACGACTTAAGCCAAACTACGGTATTAATTTACATGCCCTAACAAAATCAAGGTGAGCTGTTTTTTTATTTTATAGCGCGCAGTTAAAACTGGCGGTGCATTTTTTTTTACTGAAACTAGAACAATTAATATGAACATGTAGGTCAAATAAATCTATACATTTGTTTTGTTAACAAACGTTAGTTTTAGATTTCTTTTTACGACGAACTTAAACGTTTCTCGTATGTTTGAAACTATTTCGTCGAAATGTTTTATTTTACACCCAATCAGGTCTCACGGGAACTCTTTTCCTCGTTATTCAAACGTTATTTCTACACGAGTTTGGTACGATTCGAAAGAAAACACAATAACTATTTACGTTAGCGTTTCATTTTATACGATTTATGATTTTCGGAATTTATGTACATAGTGATGAAATTGATAAAGTTGTAAAACTGTTTGGAACGTATTATTTTTTTTTTTTTATTTAAAAGTCTAAAAACGGATTTTATCGCGTTTATTTAAATTTACTGTTTAACAATATTTAATTTAAATTATTTCCCGACGTTTCGGACCCTTTACAGCGTCCATGATCTCGGGGGACTGAGGTGGTGGGTGTCCGAATAATGAATCAATTGTTACATACCCCGCTTTTTATACAATTATAAATTATTACTTTTGACCGTTCCTATTCACACAGAATGAACTTGTTGTGTCTGGAAGTCGTGCTGTGTTCTTATTTTCCTTGGGTTCAATTAATTTTAGAACTGGTTCCCAAGCTGGTGGTACGTTCCAACCATCCTCTCTATTGAAATTAGGATGTTTTTTTATTTCAATAGCCTCGCGAATCATCCTTGGTAGGAATCGGTGTTCTTTAGCGAGAATTTGTGGCTTATCAAATCTAATGTAGTGGTTGGTACCTTGTTGAGTATGCTGATACACAGCAGACTTTGTCGACCGTTGGTGTTTAATGTCAGCTATATGTTCTTTTACGCGTGTCTCTATACTCCGTTTAGTTTGTCCTATATATGAAAGACCACATTCACAGTCTAATTTGTAGACCCCTGCATCTTGTAAAGGTATTTGGCACTTGACAGATGGTAATAATTGACTTATCTTCGTTGGCGGCTTGTAGTAAGTTTTGATTGAAGCTCGCTTCAAGATGTAGCCAATCTTGTCAGTGACTCCTTTAACATATGGTAGTACGGCAGGCTGGCGCTCAACTGTGGCAGTCCTCTTCCTCCGGGATCTGTGACGCTGACGCGGTGCTCGGAGCTTGTTGTCTCGCAGTACCTGCTTGATGTGCTGTAGCTCTGCGTCCAGGTGTTTCTCGTCACAGATCCCGTGAGCTCTCTGAAACAGAGACAAACCAACGGCAGAGAGTTGTCTTGGATGGTGGTGAGAAGCACCGTTTAAATACTTGTTAGTGTGGGTAGATTTTCTATACACAGAATGGCTTAAACTATGATCGGGATTCCTGATTATAAGTACATCTAGGAAAGCTAGTGTGTTGTTTGCCTCTAACTCCATGGTAAATTGAATATTGTTATTTATGGAGTTAAGGTGTTCTAGGAATATGCAAGTACTGTCTGTTGGTAATATGGTGAAAGTGTCATCTACATACCTCTTGTAAAATCTAGGAGAGATGGGTGCTGTCCTTAGGGCTCGATCCTCGAAGTCCTCCATGTAGATGTCAGCCACTATGGGGGATACTGGAGAGCCCATAGCTACGCCATCCACCTGTATGTAGTATTTGTGGTTCCACAACAGGTAGCCGGTTGTAAGGCATACAACCGGCTACCTGTAGGCATACTTCTGTCGGATAAAAGTACGTATAGAATCGTTAATAAAGATCCAACGAATAAAATATTAAAAGAAACTAGTAATTTAATAAAGAAGTACTCCGACAAATTAAAAATTGATGTCAAACTACCTGCATGTGCAAAATCACCACGCTTATATGGCTTACCAAAAATACACAAAATAAATTTACCTCTACGTCCAATTGTAAGCCAGATCGACAGTCCAACTTATAAACTGGCTCAGCACGTAGCGAAGGTACTGTCACCACTCAGAGGCAACACAACAGCATATGTGAAGGATTCCTACCAATTTGTGAGTGAGATTAAAGACCTGCAACTCACTCAGAATGAAACGATGGTGAGCTTCGATGTACAGTCTTTATTTACATGCTTACCGGTACAAGACTGCATTGAAATTGTACGGAGGAGACTAGTGGAGAACGACATGCCAGAGGAATACGCAATAATACTCAAACACTGCCTTACAACCGGCTACCTGTTGTGGAACCACAAATACTACATACAGGTGGATGGCGTAGCTATGGGCTCTCCAGTATCCCCCATAGTGGCTGACATCTACATGGAGGACTTCGAGGATCGAGCCCTAAGGACAGCACCCATCTCTCCTAGATTTTACAAGAGGTATGTAGATGACACTTTCACCATATTACCAACAGACAGTACTTGCATATTCCTAGAACACCTTAACTCCATAAATAACAATATTCAATTTACCATGGAGTTAGAGGCAAACAACACACTAGCTTTCCTAGATGTACTTATAATCAGGAATCCCGATCATAGTTTAAGCCATTCTGTGTATAGAAAATCTACTCACACTAACAAGTATTTAAACGGTGCTTCTCACAACCATCCAAGACAACTCTCTGCCGTTGGTTTGTCTCTGTTTCAGAGAGCTCACGGGATCTGTGACGAGAAACACCTGGACGCAGAGCTACAGCACATCAAGCAGGTACTGCGAGACAACAAGCTCCGAGCACCGCGTCAGCGTCACAGATCCCGGAGGAAGAGGACTGCCACAGTTGAGCGCCAGCCTGCCGTACTACCATATGTTAAAGGAGTCACTGACAAGATTGGCTACATCTTGAAGCGAGCTTCAATCAAAACTTACTACAAGCCGCCAACGAAGATAAGTCAATTATTACCATCTGTCAAGTGCCAAATACCTTTACAAGATGCAGGGGTCTACAAATTAGACTGTGAATGTGGTCTTTCATATATAGGACAAACTAAACGGAGTATAGAGACACGCGTAAAAGAACATATAGCTGACATTAAACACCAACGGTCGACAAAGTCTGCTGTGTATCAGCATACTCAACAAGGTACCAACCACTACATTAGATTTGATAAGCCACAAATTCTCGCTAAAGAACACCGATTCCTACCAAGGATGATTCGCGAGGCTATTGAAATAAAAAAACATCCTAATTTCAATAGAGAGGATGGCTGGAACGTACCACCAGCTTGGGAACCAGTTCTAAAATTAATTGAACCCAAGGAAAATATCTTATTTTCCTGTTGTGTTCTTACACAGCACGACTTCCAGACACAACAAGTTCATTCTGTGTGAATAGGAACGGTCAAAAGTAATAATTTATAATTGTATAAAAAGCGGGGTATGTAACAATTGATTCATTATTCGGACACCACCACCTCAGTCCCCCGAGATCATGGACGCTGTAAAGGGTCCGAAACGTCGGGAAATAATTTAAATTAAATATTGTTAAACAGTAAATTTAAATAAACGCGATAAAATCCGTTTTTAGACTTTTAATTAAATGAATAAAATTCGCGTAAATATAAGAGAACAGTACGTATTATTTTTATCAGATAATATCTTAAAGCTGTCATAGTAAAGACACGGACAAATTACTCGTGCGCAGAAGGTTTGCCGATGACTACCCCTCCCACTGGAGATGACTGCGTCCCTCGCTCGTCTGATAGATACCGTCAGCAACGCACCCGATACGTACGTGTAAATTTTTGCTTTAGCTCCGAATTAATTAATTGTTGTTTTGTTAGGTTTTACTTGTTTTTTTTTTGTTACTTATTTGTTTTGGATGTTTAGAACCATTAAACTATTATTTTACGGCTTCGTTTTATTCATTCACTAAATAGAAATACATTTTGACGGCCGGCTGGTCGAGTGGTCAGGCAACTGGACACTCTACGCAGCGGTCGCGGGTTCGAATCCCGCCAGGTGCAGATAATCTGTATGACGAATATAGATGTCTGCACCGGGTCATGGATGTGTATTTATGTATATATGTATTTGTATCTTAAATTTATTTCCGTTCCTAGTACTTGTAACACAAGTTCTTACGAACTTACCACGGGGCTAGGTTAATGTGGTGTGATTGTTGGTTAATATTTATTTATTATTTATAAAAGTATACGTAATAATAACAGCGTTTTTTATTTACTATTTATAATTACACTTTAGGGGCCGTCCATAAATTACGTGAGGTGTTTAGGGGGCGGAGGGGGTCGAGCGAAATCTCACAGGATCTCACTTGGGGGGGAGGGTGGTCTCGGCAAATCGCACGTAATTTTTTTTTCTCATTAAAAATGTTAATTAGTTTTCATGTAGCGGCGAGGACCTTTGTTTTAGGAATACATATAGCCTGGAGGTGGAAACGCATTTTCAAAAATCTCACGCGAGATTAGGGTAGGGGGGAGGGGGTCGAGCAAAATCGCACGAAATCTCACCAATGGGGGAGGAGGGGTCAAAAAATCGCCAAAATTGTCTCACGTAATTTATGGACGGCCCCTTATATTAAAGGGGTTGTTTCATCATGGGCCAGGTATTTGTACGGTATACCAAAAAATAGTATAAAATCATAGAAATTAAAATAAAATATGCTTTTTAGTAGTTTTACAGTGATTAAGAGGTAGTTATAAAATTTATAATTGGATTTTTTTTTGTCTGTATTACCTACTTTTGTTGTCTGTATTTGATGACATTACGTTATCTTAGTGTCATTTCAATTGTCAAATGTCAAGTCATTCATTGGCGTCTTGCTGCGTTGGAGTGTTTTTTCGATGTTTCTTTTTGTTACTGAATATTTTTTTAACGACCCAGGCATTTCTTTGGACTTCTCGGTTTCGAAATCTTTCGACCGACTTAGTGTTGGATACGTACCTATTTTTTGTGGTTATTTATATTTAAAATGTCATCACAACGTTTGTGTATATGTCATTGTCAAAAGGGATGACAAGTTGTTGCGATTTTATTTTACAAATTAAAACTACCTCGTAAATAAGGCCTTTTCATTAGAAATAAAGAAAAAATATTCAATATTTCATGACCTTGAACATTTTAAAATACTGTACAAATACCTGGCCCAGGCTCCATATAAATTTGAAACAACCCCTTTATAATTTGACCGAGACTATTTTTTATTAGTTTGATGTAAAATATATATAATAATAATCTACCTTTATGTGACCTTTTTTTTCAACGCTACTGACTATCGACGCGTGACGTCACAAGGCCATCTTTTCGCCAAAAGTTTCTGCGCACGGATAGTAATAATCTTTAGTATCATATCACAGGTTTCAAATAGTTGTTAAATGTATAATTCTACTAAAAGCACTAGCCTCGCAATTCTGTACATTATTAAATATAATACAAAAAGTTTTTAGCATCAGCCTTAAAGGTATGACCTTCAAATGTACAAACGAATTCATCCCGCGTCAGCTAATGCCCCGGTCGTATTTTACAGTTGAGTCTAAATTGCCTGTAACTCAGGTGTATAACGCACTTTGAATTTATTTTCTAAAGTACAGTTGTTGTTAACACACATACAAGGTAATTATGTAAAAATGATTTAGTAATGTAAATGTTTTTAATATTAAAATTATATCTTTTATAATAATTTAAACCAAATGTCTTTACCATTAATTGTATATTTCGTAACAAATTTACTTGTCTCTTAATGTCAGTAATACAATTAATGTTGATAGCTGTGAATGTTGAAAAATTAAATAACACTGGAAGCATTACTTAAGTAATGTTACCGGTTAATTAGTAGTTATTGGTGTATACAAAATTTATGACGAAATTTTTAAATGCTAGCGTACTAAAACAACTTAATTGTAAAAATATGTATATTTAACAAATTAGTTTTTTTAATTTTTAATATTAATAAGTTTATAAACTGCAATGATAATAAGAGGAATAGTTAAAAAATCGTAAATGCTATAAATATGACCATTCTACAGGATATTATCAACAAAAAATAAAGTGTACTGAGCTGAACTGAAACATCCTGTAAATATCCCAATACAAAGCAACTGACTAAATAGTAAAAAGATTGGAATTTCATTCGCCATCTAACACAGACTGGATTTTTTTTTTCCAAGCAATGGTACAATATTATACATATTTACAATTCAATATATTATAATAATAAGACTGGAATTAAATATAGTTTCAAATCTAAATATCCGTTATAAGCGAGATTGAACCTATGAGCGTTGGTTTTAATGAAATTTTCGTCACCACTGCATCAGTACGTAATTCGAATCGTAAAGTGAAGAAAAACTTAACAACTGTTCAAGAGTTGAAGTAGGTACGTGATTTATTTAGTGTTCTCAAGGGAAATTGGCATTTCGTACAGATGCGGGTAATACCTTAATTCTGGCTATCTTGCTTTCACTAGCGTCAGGCGGTTACGATCTTTTAATCCTTAGTTAAAAAATTAAGAAAAACGCATTTTGCGACTGATACGTAAAAATAAGGTGATAGATACTATAACTGATAAAAAAATATATTTCTTAGGACCTAAAATAATCTGTAACTTTAACTCTATAAATATGTTTTACAGTTATAACATTGCTTAATAGCCTTTAAAAAGTTATTACACCTACCAATGAAAAATAATGGTTTAGATTTTTTAAATAGTAAATTTATAATAATTATGTAGTAGTTGCCTTTGGCGTTTTAACTTTTTTCGTAGAAAATTCAACGACATGCAAATCTCTGTCATGCCACTTATGCAGTTTAAAAGTAGCTAAGTAGATCATGAATACATAAACTGGTTAAAGAGCAGCCTGATGTGGGATTAAGAGTGAAGTTTACGAAATAGCAAAAATAAGCTATCTCAATAAATAAGATTCTGGATTAGATTATATGAAACAAAATTTGTGATAATTGAATAAGTATTTTATAAAGTCTCCTTGGAGTTTTTTTACACATTCATAATTATTTCTTCGTTTTTTTTTGGTCCTGGTCTTCAATTGGATAATGACGACTTTCTCGCTCGTCTGGCGGTTCGATTCCCGCTCGGGACAAATATTTATATTTGTCACGAGCGGACGGTACAAATATTTGTTTCCGGTCTAGGTGTATGTCCTTGTGGGTCTCTCCACCGTGCCTCGGAGAGCACGTAAAGCCGTCGGTCCCGGTTGTTATCATAGACACCTGATAACAATCGTTACTCATGGTAGGGAAATTATCCGCCAACCCGCAGTGGAACAGCGTGCTAGTATATAGCTAGCATATAGAAGGAGAAGAGGCCTTCGCTTAGCAGTCGGTTGTTTACAGGTTGATACAGTACAGTAGTTAATATAATCATTTGACTTTAAACTCTTTATTTTAACTACCGTAGACCATAACGCTTTTGTATAAAACAATCTTAATAGTTATTTTTAATTCATATAATAAATCTTTTTTAGTGTTTTATAAATTATTAATTAGGTTGAGTTTTTGCTCGTTGATTCAAGCTACCGAACCTTTTACATTATTATGTACAAATGGAATTAAAATGTTCCAGGAGAGACTTTTAATGCCACGATTTATAAAAACTGCATCAAAGACCTTTGATATTTTCATTTAAAATATATTAACATTAAGCCTTTACCGTATCAGTTAAGCCGACATGTTTTAATTAAAACTTAAATATATATTTAAGGCTTTGTAAGTGTATTTAAGGCTAAGGGTTTGATTTTATTTTTATTTTATTTTAATTATAGCACATATATTCTTTGTAATAGAAATCTGTATACATCACTGATTAAACAAAATGATTTAAAATGATTAAAAATTTTAATCATTTTAAATCATTAAAATATGATTGAAAATGATTAAAAATGATTAAAAATTTTTAATCATTTCAATCATTTTTGATTATTAAAATATGATCGGAAATTATTTAAAATGATTAAAAATTTTTTAATCATCTCAAATCATTTTTCTCAAATCATAAGAGGTGACAGAAATTCACAAAGCTATTTTATGATTAGAAATGATTCAATATGATTAAAAATGATTAAAAAATTAATCATTTTTAATCATTTTTAATCATTTCAAATCATTTTGTTTAATCAGGGATATAACAAAATTATAAATTTCACTGATTTGTTCTTTTTCAGAATTTTTTCACTAATATTTCAGTGGGTCTGGGTTTCTCTGTTTATTTGATTGAACACGCACTACTAGTAAAGTACTGACAATGAGTATAGAGGTTATGAAATGAGATCATGAAAGTTATAAAGAATTTTTTCTTTATTTCATCAAAATCGTTTCACCAAAAGTTATTGTAATATGGATTTTGTATTTTGAATGGCAGTTAAGATAATACAATTAAATGTGATGCGTAAAATAATAGTTTTTGACGTCGTGTAAAAAATTACAGCATAGCGTTTAAATAATAATAATTAATATTTATATTCGAAACTCATAGAATGAATGATTGAACAAAATTCATAAAATATCAGTATTAGAAATGTTACTACCGTAATTTATACTATTCGTTATTAAAAAAGGATAACTTATTTTAGGTTTAGACACTCACGGTTTTCAAACATTATTTATTTTTAAGGATTATAAACGAGTATAAACCACGATATAGTTCTTTTTTGACGATTTTTGTAGATATGTCGGACCAGTTTGACACCATAATCCGTGGTCACGACGAGACAGTCCCGTCCAACCAAAAAATAAATTAAAAGGGCATATGCATAACGATGTGTTATAATAATAAACATTCTCACAAAAGTGATAATTCATAAATTTACATTAATTTTAAATTTAATTTGATGAAAGTAAATGTCTTAATGAAATGAAATTGGATAAAGTGTAAACAGTGAATTATGGTTTTATTCTTCAAAACACGCGGTTCTATTTTTAATATTGTCTCAACACTCATATACTTAATACTTAGTCTCATTGTATTGAAGGGTAGTAGGGTACCTATCTCTGATTCGTAAGAGTAGCGTGAAGTATGAGAATTATTAAGAATTTTTATTTTTTTTAGGAAATATCTGATTAAATAAACATAAAATTACATAATAAACATTTTAAAACATTCTATTAAATATATTATCTTGCCAATTTTACCAAAAAATAAAAAATAAAAAATTAGAACAAAGCATATTTTGCTATTTTTTATCAAAGGGATCTGAGAAAAGAGTTACGTAAGCACTCAATAAAACAGCAGAATGGGTATTTAAAAAAAATTGTAGTAAAATTCGTGGAGTTCGTTATATTTTAGTCACCAGAAACTATTATAATTATAAATATATATGTATATACAATTACTACTTAAATAATAGAATTAACAGACTATTATTAAAAGTTTAATGTAGTTCTGGTACAGTAATGCGAAACTTCCATTTACGACGACGGTTGCTCTATTCCCACTGGAAGCATATTAGTAATAAATCTGTTTCTGTTCTGACTGTTTGTTCATATGAGTCTTCTCACCGTGCCTCGAAGAGGATGTAAAGCTGTAGTTCCTGGTTTTAATCATAAACACCTGGTAATGATCGTTACATAAAATAATCGGCGGCTGTGGCTTATAAAGCTCCAAAATTCTCCGAAATAATCTCTTCTATAATAGAGATGAATATCTATATATATATATATATATATAAGAAAATTATATATATATATATAAGAAAATCTATAACAGAAAATAATCTCTTCTATAATAGAAATGTTAAATTGCCAATGCGTACTGGAACAGCGTGGTGAATTACCCTACAACGCTTCTCCTATATAGTTTGCCTGAAGCTTGTATCTAGCAGTGTGGCCATTTACAGGCATGTAAAAACTTAAGAGTATCTTCTATAGCCTATTAACTGTGGATTATTGTCCTTATTGATATAAAGATGTTGTGACCGAATATAATGCGGCTAGCTAATGAAAAAAATAATATACTAAAAATACGTAAGTGATGGTTGGAATCGTGGTGTCGTTGCATACCTACTGCTTGCGGTTACCGTTCACAACGAGCTTGACTTATTAAAGAGCTGGTATAAATTATTAGTAAAATTTACTACTACTAGATTTTTTCATGTTGTGACCGGCAGAGAAGAAGTCTCGACTACTCCTGACCTCTTTTTAGCTTAGGTAGACTTTTTTTTTGCCTTCAAAGGTTTAAGTACATTTAAATTAAACTAAATAACTGAATAAATTAAGCAATCTGAGATTACAATAGCAAATATTTAATTTCTCCAAAAAATACTTTATTGGAGATATTATTTTGTTGAGTTACTTTAAGTGTTATATATATTGTTTATAATAATCAGTAATTTTAATCTGTGTATTAAAGAGTGACATGAAAAAAAAAAAACAGTTCTGTTTATAGGTATATTTTTATTCATAACATATAAATGTTTATGAGTATTATTGGTCTATTTGAATCCAATGTATTTTATTATTTACATTAAAACTTTAGTTATGTGTAGTCTAAAAATTATTTCTCTCATAATAATTAATGATAGACGGGAGGCTAAAATGAACACATGACGCTAGAGTGGATTGAAGTTTTAATAAATTGAGAATGCAATATGTTTGCGTGTGTGGAGAGAGGGTGAGCGTCACGCAACAGCTCCCGACGTCCACTACATAATTATGCAAGAATTACTATACAATATTATATTTATAGACCAGTCCTTAAAAAAACTTAATTTGTCAATGAAATTCAAAAATCAGCCTGTTAACTTCCTCTCCTTATAGAAGAAGGTTTGGAGCTTAATCCACTACGCAGCTCCGTTTCGGATTGGCGCATAATGTCCTTATCATGAGTAACGATCTCTATCAAGTGTCTATGTAAATAACCGGGACTGACGGCGTTACGTGAACCGCCTGCTGTACCTGCACACCACCCCCCCCTACATTCTCATGTACGGGGGTGGGGGTTCGCAGAAGAACAAACACCTAGACCAGAAACATATATTTGTAAAAAAAAGTTAAATATTACTATTAAAAGTACTTAAATATTCAGCGGTGTTTGTCCGAATTTGAGCCCGTGACCGTCTGGTATCGATTTACGTATTCCATATACTCGGTTCTCTGTATTGATTTGGTTTTTTTTAAGTTCAACCTAATTTGTTTGATATTATGTTACATATTATTAAAGTAGTCTTTAAGCGAGCGTATCTAACTCGACACCTGAATCTCTATTTACATCCATTATTTACTTATTTGACGATTTTTAATTTTATTTTTAAATAGAGTAAAAAATAAATAATTATTTGTAATAAAACTAATGGAGTTAGAAGTATATTATTAGTATTCTTGGCACCATTCCACGCGGACATGATTTATACCAAAACTGTCAGTAAATAATTAATTTAAGTTTTGCATTGTAAATATGTATAATATTGTAAAATTTTAAAATAAATACAATATAATATTAGGCAGTAATAATATATATTATAAATTTATTTTGCATAACACTAGTTTTATATTAATAATCTATGCAATTTATGTTTTATATAGTTATCTTAATGCAAGCGAATTAATTATGGGGTAAAATATAGTACAAAGTGAAAGGGGAGCCCAGCGACATGGAGAGCCCCATGACTCACATTGAAGCGTCCAGACGGCGCCAATAAGCGAACCACGCACTGTCTTACTCAACCCTTTTATTTAATAGTCTTTTCACATAAAATATCTTTGTAATATTTTTACCCACCTTGTTCTTAAATTCCTTTACTATACTCGAATAATCTTTGTTAAATAATTCCGTCATATGTAGACCAAAGTATATCAGTCTAATAATTAGATTATTTAAGGGCATACAAGCAAACCTCAGCTAAGGGGTCAAGGGTGTACGATGCCGTCTCTCGTGTTTGCACATTCTAAAAAAATACAACTCATTGCACGCACATCTATAAACCATAGACGCTATTAGACACTACATAGTAGAGCAATAAGTCTTTTGGGTAAACGATTATTTGTGCCTATGAAAGTTTTGTTTAGCATGCGAAGGGTTTTACGGCCGGACGCGTTTCGTAAATATCTAATGAAGTTTCCGTATAGGGTAACCCGATAAAATTTTCCATCGTGTGTTTTCTTTATTTTTGCAAAGTGTAAAACGGTTGTTGATTTTTTATTAAATCACAAGAAAACACTTTTATACGTATAATTACGACAATATTAGCTTTAAAGCGTGAACGGTAGATAGAGTTTATAGCTGTTATTAATATATAAATAATTCGAAAACTCTGCGAATTTGCGAAGTATATCTTTTAAAATATTTTTTACATATACACACGGTTGTCTGTCCCTAAGGTAGGCAAGTTAATGTGCCTGTGTTTTAGGTAACAGCCGACTGGTATAATTTTTTTTCTAATATATATATATATATATATATATATATTACATCAAGACTCGGGGTGGGAGTCAAACCCACAACCCTGGAGCAGAAAGCAGGGCCACTGCCAACTGCGCCAACGGGCCAGTAAAATAAACAATAAAAATACGATTTCGCAGTAATCTATTTCGGTGTTATTACAGTATAGCTACCGAATTGAACAGAGGCAGAGATATCTTTGTAGTGTTATTGATTGTCTGTATTTAGATACATCTGTTTGTGGTTAGACTCAAGGCATTAGGCACTCAACGGATCTACCTTAAGCTGTACGGAATGATCCGTTGCATTCCTGCTATCGCGTTAGAGCTCGTCATGTTAATTATTCAAAACTATGCCAGCTATATATCGTATTCCTATGTCCGTGTTATATTCTCGGTTTATAATTATTTCTTCTATACTGGTAATATGCTTTTTTTTAAATAATATCAATCAATGTAGATTTAACTGTAACAGTTTGGCGGCGGCCATTATATCGAAGTGCTACCATGACTTGACAAAACACAAAATATAAATAAATACGATGTTCCAATAAAGAAAATGAAAGAGGTAGGATGGGTTGAGACATAGCGGTAGACGAACGAACGTGTTTCATGATCTTTTTATAGGCACCTAACACCGCAAAAATAAAAGCGTATCGGACGCACGGTTATCGACATCCAGCCACGAACAGTTAATCCTAAATTTAAATTTAATATAGTCTGTTTACATTAGAGACATTTTCCTTTTCTTTTACTGAGGATGTTTATAACGCAATAATATAACGAGATAAAATGGAGCAATAGAGTACAATGACCTTAGGAAAGGGACTTTCTCCCTATTATAAGCTCCGGTGGTGAGCACGTTCGTAGATACGCTAAGTAGACAACACATTGATGCCTTTATAGGACGTTATATATAGTGAAATAAAAATTTATCATATGAAATATGGGTTTGTTCGATATTGTAGCATTAATATCTACGAGTACGTATACGTGTTTAGAACTAAGATATGAACGAAACAAACATAATCCGCCCACGTAAGAAGTTTGTTCTGGTGTAACTGGTTATCTGTATACATGACACGTAAAACGGGTTATATCATAACAAATCGAACCTCTGGACGTAAATTATTATTATTACGAGAAAGTATTCCTTTTTTGTTGATTGATTAAAAAAAATCCAAACTGAGTGTAAATAGGTAATATGTGTATGAAATTAGTTCTTTTTTATATTTTATTCAGGCAGACTATGGATATTAAAATGAACTCTTTTTTTTTACTTATCTTATACTTTAGATATAAATAATTTTACATAAATGCTATTTATTTAGCTTATTTTATGAATTACGTGAAAAACATTTTTCTATAATAGGGCTACGAAATCTATTTAATTCTACGTTTTTAGTACGTGCTATATTAGTTTATAAACTTATGTAGAATATTTTACAAGATCAAAGTATAAAATGTTTGGTAAATGGTATGAATGATTAGTTCATGTTGTTTTACCGCGCTCTAAATCGGCGTCTGGCATCAGAACGTGGGCGTCGGCGTCGAGGCGCTAAATTTTTGACGTCCTTGAACATAACTGCATAGCTATTCGTGTATCCACGTTTCAGACGCACGTTTAACTAGATGCTTCTATTTGAATGGTATCGTGCATTTCAGTAACTGATTTCACGGCTCTCGACACCTATCTCTATCTGCAAAAGTTTTCTCTAATATTTAAAACGGAAATTGCGTCAATGAATTCAGGTGGTATTGCTCATATTTAATTATATTTAGTCCTTTTATTCAGATTTACTTAAATAAACATATTTTATTATTACAATAAATTATTAGTATTCAAAGCTTAGAAAAAAAATGTATTTGTAAATACAAAAATATGATTTGCAATATGTTTTGGTTTGGTGCGGTATATATTATAAAGACTATTTTTATTTTATTAACTTCCTTTTTTATGTTATTCGTTTATTATTAATTAAAATGATATAAAAACTATAATATATTTATTGGTGTATGTATATTTATATTTAGTTAAATATTCATTCATTCTTAAGCAAATATTAGCCAGAGAACTCGTGTTGTAATTACGCCATCATCAATAATTTCAGTATGGAGCGCAATGTACCGACGACGTTTACCGCTGCAGAGCAATATAGCTTAGGACGTGTTTCGCATATTGGTTGACTTAGATTTTTGCGCAGGTTTTAAATATTTTTAATATCATACTAAGTTATGTTATTGTAAAACTTGATTAACTTAAGCAAAAAATTTAGATCAACTCAGTTACATAAGGTAGGTATTACCATATACATATTATCATAAATAT
Source organism: Euphydryas editha (assembly GCA_036937285.1). Classification (NCBI taxonomy): domain Eukaryota; kingdom Metazoa; phylum Arthropoda; class Insecta; order Lepidoptera; family Nymphalidae; genus Euphydryas; species Euphydryas editha. The sequence continues at coordinate 13,618,597 of JAUPFZ010000003.1, forward strand.
GTGTCAATATAAAATGAAATAAAATTTATTTCGTCCGAAGCCCATTTGCTCTGAGGGAATATACTACATCAAAAGACTACGTCAAAATGATACAAATAAGGCTGGTTCTGTATTAAACCTCGCGAGTATTAAGCATGAGATGAGTACGGTTATGCCTAAGGGAGATAACTACGGGAAATAAATGTGAATAAATTTAAAATAAATTGTGCCAGTTATGATATAATAAGTTTGTTGGATCTGTAATATCGTATTAGTGCAAATGTAAACAAAAAATCGGACATAGCATTATTAAATTTGTCGTTTGTCATCGGAAAAAATCAGCGTCATATGCTTTTGTATGAGTGAGATTATAACTATTAGATACTGTAATACTTATACATACAGTTTTAAATTTTTTAATCATTATATTTATCTTATAATATTGATAATTGTATTAAACATGCAATAAGCGAAAAAAAAATATTTTGAGTGAATAAAATTGAGTGCAACAGTCGAAACATTGCTTCTCGTCAGTTTTATCTAGTTAAGCTTATAAAATGTGTCAGATGTAGTTTTTGTGTTTGTAGCGCAATGTCAGATGGAGTTATATACACGGAAAGGTCAGAGGAGTTCAGTGGTCCCCGATAGTATTGAATACAGGTGCCAACAGCAGCTGCTCTCAGCTCGTGCCTCTAATTAGAAATACGACTAAAATATTGCTCCACTAGGCAACATCATCTCAAGTAGCTTAAGGAACTCATTAGCTTTCAATTCCTTGAACTTCTTTTTCCTAGTTGTTTTTAATTAAGGCGAATAAATAATTAGTCTTTATTATTCTGTTAATATCATTTAGTAAAAAAAAAATTGTTAGTATCTCAGAATTTGGAAAAGTTTTAATAATGTCATATTATTTTGTAGCAAAAGTATCTTTTAGTAGAGAGAGGTCTGTTAGTCCCTTTAAGGGAAAAATTATTTTATTCTTGAATTTCATATTCTCAATAAATCAAAGTGATTTGTTGATATTATCAGGTTCAGTAATGAAATGTAAGTTGCTAGGTAATACGTATGTACCAAATTAATCTGTATTGAAAAATATTTAAATTATCATTCAATCATTATTATGTTTATACAGTTCACAGATAGCATATTAAATTATTGAATTAATAACAAGTAATTAATAACAATTTCTTTAATTTTATTTCTTTTATTTTTTTTAGCCTCCATCCAATGGCTTCCGGCGACTTTCCTCAAGTCGTCTGTCCATATCGTGGACAGCAGTCCGACGCTGCGCTTGTCGGTACGTGGTTTCCACTCGAGAACCTTTCTGCTCCATCGGTCTTCAGTTATACGAGCTATGTGCCCTGCCCACTGCCACTTCAGCTTGAAAATCCGTTGGGCTATGTCAGCAACCTTCGTTCGTCTGCGGATCTCATCATTTCTGATTCGATCTCGCAGAGAAATACCAAGCATAGCCCTCTCCATTGCACGCTGTGCGACTTGGAGCTTGTTTAAAAGGCTCAGATCCACATGTCATCACTGGTAACACAAATTGGTCGAATACTTTACTTTTTATTTTTTTTTACTTTAGACTTTTTTAATGCTCTATTATTATAAAAAAATATTTTATTTTAATTTGTCAGTCATAATATACTTAAAATAGTTTTGTAAAATATGAGTAAAACTAGATCACAATTGATTACTATTTTTGAAATTAAGGAAAAGATTTAGCAATAGGTCTTTAGTAAAAATCTATTTGTTAATACAATTGCTTTATTCAGATATCGGTTGAATGAATCTTTTTTAAAGATATCAAACAATCATTTAGCAAATCCTTTTTTTTTCTCTATAATTATCTGTTTTGTTCTCTTTCGCAGACAAATTGATGGTTTGATTCTCGGAATATCACAATGAGAATGCTAATGCCGACATTTGGGTGCGACCTCTACTCTTGATTTCTCATTTGGAACTGAAGTGGCTGTGGCACGATATGGTTTAGCAATTCTTGATCTACATTTAGATGTTTATTACGATTTGATGTTTTTAAAACCAATTTTATATACAGTAAAATATAACTTATAAAATTAATGACACGATCATATTTCGAGGTATAAAATGTTTGAATTTATTTATATTTGATAGAGAAGTAAATGCAGAAAAGAACGCTCAAAATTATTATTTAGTAGAATATTTTGTTTAGTTTTATTTTATACATTTTATTTAAAAAAAATTATAACTTATTGCCGCCTAAAAGTCTAAAAAATAAATGCAGTCAATTAATAAATATTTAATTTCACATAAAATATGAATGCAGTATTTCCACAATTGATGGCAGCTGTTATCCTTGAAACATTCTACTTCAATCTTAGACAGAAGCGGTTTAAAACGTGGAAACCTTTCATTAAATACTAGTTCCTATTGGAAATACATCAATCAAATTTGAACTAAGAACTATACTGGCGGTACGATTCTAGTACCTTAAATTGTTTGCAATAAATGGTAAAACGAATTCAATAACTATGTATGTAAATTTTGAATATAAGTAATCTATATATATAAAAATCAATTGCTGTTCGTTAGTCTCGCTAAAACTCGAGAACGGCTGAACATATTTATCTTATCTTGGTCTTGAAATGTTCGTGGAGGTCTAGGGAAGGTTTAAAAGGTGAGAAAAATTCGAATAATTTCCGGGAAAACCCTAAACACAACCCTATTCTTTTTCCCATATAAACGTTTTCTAAATAAAATGTAGATTCAATTTGAACTTTATTACTATTCAAGAATGCTATATTTTCCTCCGCCGTGTCTGTCTGTCTGTTCGCGATAAAATCAAAAACTACTGCACGGATTTTCATGCGGTTTTCACCAATCAATAGAGTGATTCATGATGGAGTTTAGGTACATATATATACCCCGGGCGCAGCCGGGGCGGGCCGCTAGTTTATTATATAATAATAAAAGTTAATATTTTTATATAACACCGAAAATTTTAAAGGAAATATATTTAGTACAATAGTAAACATTGGTTGAATGTAATATCGGAAAATATCGTGAGAAAACGCTTGAAGGCCAACTAAAATTTTTAGACATTGTTACATTCTGAATAGTCTCATTAAGAAAGAAGTTGCTATAGAAATATTCAATAAATGCCTAAATATTTTCTATTTTATTAGGATTCTTAAAGAAACATTTAAATGTTTTCAAACCAAATTAACTCGAACTCGAATCCGAGTTCATTTGACATTAGACGTCTCTTAGCACACTGTTGAATAAATAGCTTTCATCCACTTCATTATAACTCTTAAATCTTTTATCTCGAGTAGTCTTGAGAATTCATGAATCTGTACCTATAGTATGTCATCACGTTGAGTGAAAGACGTTTATTTATTTAATTTTATTTATTTTATTGCACACTTAAGAAGTACATGAAAGAAGAAACAAAAATACATACTATATAGCAGTGTTTCCCAACGTGGGGCCCACGCCCCACTGGGGGGGCTCCACTATTCCACTATCAAATTATAGTTAAGGGGGGGCAATTTAAAAATGGACTCGACACGACTTTAACCCTTTCGCTTTGGATTATTTAAATGCAATGCTACCTTGTCCAACCGTTTATTATCTTTTTGGCAGCTTACTTCTATAAAATTCAGTTTTTTTTTTCATTATATGTTTTGAAATTTTACTTACGATGTTTTGATAACAATTTCATAGTGATTTCTTCCTAAAACTTATCATTTATAGTTCTTAAGGGAACAAAACAATTTTAAAGGTTAAAAATTACGCATGGGGGCATAAAAAATTTAGAAATGTTAAGGTGGGGCATGGCCTAAAAAAGGTTGGGAAACACTGCTATATAGAGTGCAAAGGTGGTCTTATCTACTGTACTGGTGGTCTTACGTACTTGTTTACACATACATACATTACATAGGACACATTGTTGACAGGTACACGGAGCAATCAGTCTTTAAATTTGAAGATTTCTAATATGTTAACATAAGTTATACTTATATAGTAAGACTTTATGTTTTTTTTAAATTAGAACCTGCAACAAGGGGCTAGGAGTTTATTTATGCCATTACTCTTTCATACCAATTCTCGCATTTAAACATTATGTAGTTAATACATATATATATATATATATATATATATATATATAGCATATACAATACACTAAAAACTATATACATATATACATAAACATAGCCATTTAATATGTACATACATAAATAAATAAATATTTATTTAAATAAATAAAGAAAGCATTCCTTAAAGTACAGAGGAGTACTATGGAAATGTTGGAAAAAAAGTTGGATGGAAAAGGATAGAGTAAAAAAAGATAGAATATGTAAGTCATTCTCTTATTTTAAGTCAGTTAAACCGTGTTCGATAATCTGAGATGCGATCGTAATTTTCGTTCTTTATAGCGTTAGTAAAAATCTTCATAAAAACCAACTAATTACAAGTAAACAGTGCTTCGCCGATCAGTTAAAAATGGTGGTTTATATATAAGAATATTATAATATGTAATAATAAATTCAATATAAGAATTTATCTAGACTTTGCACACTATTACCTATAATTCTATCATGGACATCGTAAAAACTGTGTAATTTAACTTCATAGGGGTAAATAAGAGTAATTTTGGTATAATTGGTATTTTAGTAATTTGCAATTGACACGAAGCATGGTTAACAAATACTGTATATTAAAATTGTGTTGTGTCTCTACGACAACGATTGGGTGGGAACCTCGAAATAATAATGGTGGTAGTAACTTTCGTCCGTGTATGTTGCTTATACCTATAATTTCATCATACTGGAACAAGTAGTCATATATGACGCTGCTTTCAACTGAACGACCTTTATCACACTGGTAAATCAATTATGACATGACCTTTAAGATCATTACACTTGTTTATCTCATCTGTTAATCTTTTTTTTTAATTACGTATTTTTAAGTAATTTTTAAGAAAGTTAATCAAAATTAGAAGTAAAATAAAATGAAAGTACCCGTATCATTTAAAGCCTGCAGACGGACGATCAAAGACGCGAAGTCAATTGTCTCTCTTTGGAAAAATTTAATTATTGACCAGTTTTGTTATTACGACATAAAGTAATTTTTGCAATTTTGTGTCGCCATGATAATGCCATAAAGTGTAATGTACAGGTGACTGAGTTAAGAGTTCAGTTATTTAGGCGGTGTGACGCCTACTCAGGCGCAAATCTAATACAGTTCAAATGATTACATGGACGTTGTCTCGCGTGGGTGAGTGTCCCAGCATGAATGAGCAGGTGCCACCTCCTCCGCCCACTATACAATTATTCATATACCGATGTTTATCACCTAGTGTTGTGGCTTACCGTAACGGTTAATTACATTATTGTATCGTATTTGAAATAAGTTTCTTGTGCGAATTCCAAAAATTTCGATAAGATAATTATGTTTTAAATTATAACTGTACTGTAACTGCCTGTATATATATCCAAAACTGTATGAAATTTCTAATTGTACATAGAGTATTATTAAATATATTAAAATTATTATATTTAATGTGTCTACTATAAAGCAAATTTGTTGTCGAATTTCTGCTACGTTCTGTTTTATTTCCTACTATCTATTAAAATGTAGTTGTATTTCAAAATACTTAACTAAAAAAATCGTTTTTATTACTCCATATTTTATCGATGTTCCTCTAATTTATATTTGGTTTGAAACGTGCGCTTATTTAAAACAGAAGTTGGAAGTGGGTAAACAATTTTGTTTATAAGCCCTAATCTGAAAACCTTTAACAATTGACATAAATAACGCAAACTGTGATTGCAATTGTAAAATAATAAAAAAAAATATTATAACGTGAGAATTGTTTTACATTCACCTGACACACTGGCAACACTTTTATCAGTTCACTCGTAACCAGATCACTGTTATTGCGACAGTGCTTAACGTTTACATAACACTAATTACATGCTTTATGTTTTAGTTTAAACATGACAGAAAAATACCTATAAAGAGCTACTAAATTTTTGGTCTTGTCAAGAATTTGTAGAACTAGAATAATCAGAGATCAATATCCGCATTTACGCGTTAATTTTTAAGAATAAAAAATATATATGTTTATATGATATGATATGGTCAAACCAAACATATTTAATGCAGGATTGAAATAAAAAAAAATAAGATTCACATAATACTGTTAAAGAAACTCAACTTCCTATTCGAAATTGTTCTTTTCAAAAATTGTTAAAATCCCTTTAAAGAAAATCACAAGAGAAATATTAAATAGAAATACATAAATTAGTAATACTGTGTACTTTTTGAACAAATGACTTCAAAATTTTGTAAGTCTGTTGAATAATTGTTATCTACAAGGCTTATAGTGATTCGAAAAAATCTATATACAAGTAAAGTAACTGTCATCGATTGCTTTTACTTCATTTCATAGAAATATGCTTATTAAATAAAAGTTATGATTGTTAACGCTACATTTTAATTACCTCTGATTATAATTAGAACTGTTGCTATGTAATGTTAAGGTATCTTTAATGTTATCTTTTTAAAAATATATTCAAGTTCGGTTATTTGCATTCATAATTTATTCTTTGAATTTTTATTAAGTGAATTAAAAATAAATTGTAAATTGAATGCTTTTATATGCATACAAAACACAAGAAATACGAGTTTCATAAAATATTTAATACATATAATTTTAATCAAATGCATAAAAAGGCAATAGAGTAAGATCCCAGTGCCGCCAGACCTACGTCATTTTAGCAAAGCTGAAATTTTGAGGATTTCTAGTCTACTATGTAGTTAAGATAGTATGCGTACTTACTAGTTCGAAAGCGGGGCCCTTTCACAGGTAGCGCGAACTAAAGGTATATAAAAACCTTACTCACCTACGTTAAAGTAGCAAGGCTCATATTTAAATATGTTTTTAAGAATATTATCAAAAACTGATATTTATTATTGCCAGACCATTTCCGTGGGCCATTACTTCCGCCAGACGTTATAAAGGTTACTTAAAAGTTAGGTAAACTACGTTATACTAGCAAGCCTACATTTTACATATACCACTCATGGTACTATTTCAAGATCCTTTGTAAGCAGCCAGACCAATCCGATGGGCCAATCATTCTCCCAGACGCCTTAAAGAAAGCCTTAGTTGACGTAGATGCTGCGCGATTTCAGCATTTTATTAATAAATATACAGTTGTCAATGTAAATGAATAATTCAACCGGAAAAATTTGAGAAATTTCGATGCAAGCAGTTGAAATGAAATGAAAAATGAAGATGAATAGTTTGTAACATAATAGATAATATTTTTTAAATCATAATTTGTAAACTGTAACATTTTCAACAAAAATTTTAATAAATAATGTACATCATATATATATATATATATTTTTTTAGTTTTATCATTTTCTTATTTTAGAAGTTACAGGTGGACTTTGGAAGTGTCTCTCGCGCAAACTATTCGCTCCACTGCCCATGTCAACTACTAGTTGACAAGAGTTTACAAAATCTTATAATAATAACCGTTATATTTATAACCTCTTATAGCAATAACCGCCAGCGCCCGTGTCAAATAATGGTCGCCATGGCTATATTGCCTATGTCAACTTTTTTTTCGACACGGGCACATTAGTACGCGAAGTGCACCTGTCAACTATAGGTCAATTAACGTATATTACATTATTACCAGTGGAAAATTACGTAACAAAACGTGAGAGCTCTTGGGCAGTTTTGTGCAGTTGGTAAACTAAAAGGTCATTGCCTGGACACTCAAGCGGCTATTCAGTTTAGAAAAAAAATGATATTAGAAACCTCAATATCATTTTTGAAGATCTATCCATAGATACCCCACACGTATGAGTTTGGTGAAAATTTTTTTTTTGGGTTTTAGTTCTAAGTACGGGGAACCCCCACAATTTATTGATTTTTTCTATTTTTGTGTGCAAATCTTAATGCGGTTCACAGAATACATCTACTTACCAAGTTGCAACAGTATAGTTCTTATAGTTTCGGAAAAAAGTGGATGTGACATACGGACGGACAGACAGACAGACATGACGAATCCACAAGGGTTCCTTTTTTGCCATTTGGCTACAAAACCCTAAAAATAACCATAAAATTATTTACACTTCTATTGTTTCCAATATATTACATCTATTTTACCGAAGTAGCGTCATGCTGCTTGCAGCTGAATGGGTCGGCGCGCCCGGGGAAATACTTCGCTCTCACTTAACACCGACGTGAAATGACGGCACTGTCGTCGTGTTTCGTTCGGTTTGTGAGAGATCCGGTAGCCCATCCCTTGCCTTCCCTCCAGGATCCGGTTGAACATCCCTCCCCTCCCTAGAAGGCCGGCAATGCACCCGCTAATCCTGTGATGTAGCGGGTGTCTATGGATGTCGTTTTTATTTACCACCAGGTGAATCGACTGTCCGTTTGCCCCCTCTAATATAAAAAAAAATCTAAATATTAGTGAATGATCATAACTATATTTATTTAAAATTTTAATCAAGATGAATAAATAATAAAACCATAATTTCAATTATCTGTCTTATAAAACCATGTAGTGTTCTCACTCGCATTCATACGCCAGAATTAAGGCGTCTGGTAGAATGATTGGCCCATCGGATTGGTCTGGCTGCTTACAAAGGATCTTGAAATAGTACCATGAGTGGTATATGTAAACTGTAGGCTTGCTAGTATAACGTAGTTTACTTAACTTTTAAGTAACCTTTATAACGTCTAGCGGAAGTAATGGCCCACGGAAATGGTCTGGCAATAATAAATATCAGTTTTTGATAATATTCTTAAAAACATATTTAAATATGAGCCTTGCTACTTTAACGTAGGTGAGTAAGGTTTTTATATACCTTTAGTTCGCGCTACCTGTGAAAGGGCCCCGCTTTCGAACTAGTAAGTACGCATACTATCTTAACTACATAGTAGACTAGAAATCCTCAAAATTTCAGCTTTGCTAAAATGACGTAGGTCTGGGGGCACTGGGATCTTGGACCACAAGACAATTATTATTTTATCGTAGTAAGAACATTTCACAGCAAAAACTTTTCATTCGTTCATTCGTTAATTTGTATTTTGGCTTTCAAAATGTATGAATTATCTACACAAATTTACAAAAAAAAAAAAAAAAAACAATTGATTTTATTAAATTATTTAATATCAAAAACATTGTTGCTCTATTTCGCTGTTGTTATTGAAACACAACTAATATTTTACATTCACTGTTCTCTTATTGGCTATTGGTGTGTAAAAATATTAAAATTAAGTTGCATATCATTTCAAGCAACTGTCGTTTTCATTTCAACGCACGTCGTAATTGCTAATTGAATTTCACGGTCCTTGATGTTAAAGAAAAAGTAGCAAGTTGTGACGAATGAATCGAGTCTGGGTCAGATAACGTTTTATATTACGTAATTGAATACTTTTTATATAACGATCGACTTTTTTATTGTTTTACCAAAAAATTGCAGTTTGACCTTTGTTTCTTATTTAAAATTTAAATAAAAACTTACGGCAATCTCAAATATAATTTTGTAAGAAATCTTTACCTTCAAATCAATAACACTTACTTTTGACATTTTTTCTTCGGCAACTTAAAACAAATTATTTTTTTTTTTATATAAAAATGGACTTAGACGATAGAACAGATATTTATATCGTAGAAATATCACAGTAATTAACATTTATCATGCCGATCTGTATTTCGAGAAGTAATTGTGAAGAACGAATAAAAGTCGTCAGATTAATGAGGATCATAAAAAATACCAGTTGTGTTGTTGTAAGTTATAACTCATGATTTGATCATAATCATTGATCATGATTATTTTAAAATAAAAACGAAAGTCTGTTTTACCTCTTCGAAAATTTGTACTAGACATTTAAAAAAAAAATTTAAAAAAAAAAGAAAACGCAGTATTTTGTTTCGGGATTTTATGAAGTCAGACGAGGCCGGGCCATCATTAAGTTCGGACCAGGGCCGGATTTAGGGGAGAGCAAGCGGGGCAGCTGCCCCGGGCCCCCACATAAGAGAGGCCCCCATATTCACAAAAGAGGAGCTTACACAATAGAGGAGCGAGTTGGAGCGGTCCGGAGTTTAGACGACCTTTTTTTTTAGGTCTAGGAATAGGACCTTTTTTAGGAATACATATACCCCGATGGTATAAGAATCAGCGGTTCGGGAGTGGGACGATCTTTTTCATTTTTTTTGGAATATGTCCGCCCAGCAAAGCTAATATATTGGCGTAAGATCGCGACGACCCTTTTTTTTCGTCGTCATTTTTTTTGTGCAAGAAAGAAAAAAAATCAGATCAAAGGGCCTCCACTCCTCTGTTGCCCCGGGCCCCCGCAACTCTAAATCCGGCCCTGGTTCGGACGCTATTGATTCTTATGAAGAAGGTCTGATAGAGCTAATGTAAATGTTTATCTCTTCATAGTTCAGCCGGAACGACATTTAGAGTAATATTGAACTAATGTTGTAGCGTTAAAAAAATTATATACAATGGACGAATATTCGTGGCATCTCTATTAAAAAAACAGTGCTTATGTTATTATGATTGAGATTATTGTAATGGAATAACAAATGTAAATGTAAATAATAAATATTGTGCAATAAGGTGGGTTTTATTAGATATAGGTTGTATTAGAGATGTTATGATTTTTTTTCTCTGCTTTTTTTTCTCTGCCCTTTCTCTGTCTCATGCTTTTAAATAAAATGTGCCTATTTATTATAACATGCTTGAAAGCGTAAGCTGTCAAATTGGTTTTGAATACTGCTCTAATTTCATCAATAAAAAAGAGTTTTGTTGTTATGTAAAATCGGTCTCCAATAACCTAAAACAATTTTTCGAATAAACAAACAATATTACAATTATTATGGGCCAAATTTTTGTATTATTATTTTAATATTGATGTTTTTAATTTTGTGAAGTTAAGGCCATGTTCCGATATATACTGGAGCACTGCAAGGTGTGACGTCATTTCAGTATACTGCGAAGCCGTTCCTTTTTAGTTTGCTATACTGCGCTATAGTGGTTACTGTTTATAACGGAACGAAGTCCAGTATACTGGACTACTGTTATCATCCTCATTTTTCGACTTTTTTTTCAAATGAAAATAATTATCATGTACACGTTTTCTAATCAACAAGAAAAAATATTATTTGAATATTGTTGACATTTTTGAATAACAATATTAATTAATAATAATAACAATCATTCGCGCTTTCATATTTTTGATCACGTGATCACAGCACTGACCAGTACTGAAAGCACCTTACCTCGAAAGCTCCAGTGCTCTCAGTGCAAAAATGGCGGCGATTCATGACGTCATATACTGCGGTAGTGTACTGGCAGTCTATAACGGAACCAATTTTCAGTACTGAGAGCACTGGGGCGTGCTCTCAGTATATATCGGAACACGGCCTAAATTGTTTTATAAGAAAAAGTAAAGTAAGACCTTTTCCGTACATTTTTATTCGACATACTATATTTTTTTATGCTAGATGAAACCTGATATAATATAAATATTCAGGTTATTATAGTCATAGTATCACAGATATCTCAAAAATCTTCAAATATTATACATAATAGAATATGATTTCTCGTTTTTGACTTATAAGGGTAAAATATATTATACATATTATAATCGCATCCAAAGTGTATCCAGAAAAATGTGGAATATCTATGCATTTGCTAAAAGGAATTGTAGATATCAAAAAGTCTTTTTTAAATATATTATTATTTTTAGTTGTTGTTAACGATGGCACAATTTCCCTATAATAGTTATAAAAATAAATTATGAAAAGTATAAATGCGTTGAGCTTTATAAAATAGAGTCAGGACCGGTCGCGAGTGGTATAATATTAGATTAGATGCATTGTGACTCCAGTGTGTAGTATCGCGTGACGGAAACGGCTCGCCGGCGGCAACGACTCGGTGCCAGGCTCCGCCGGTGTCTCGACCGTCGCCGCTGTCATGTTACTGGTCACGCTAGAACGACACTTGCGAGCGAACAGACAACAACAACGGTTCCAGGTTAATTAGTAAGTATAATATAGTGCCAGCGACTCATCCGGTTTAAGGCAAAATAGGTAACTTTTAAAAATATAAAAGACCTTGGGAGATATTATGAGCAAAACAAAAAAAGGCGCGCGTTAATAGCTGTATAAGACTTGTGGCCAATTATACAAACAAAATTATTTGTGATTTTGCGTTATTATTTATGTTAGATTATCTAAATAGTGACTTCCTCAGCAGGAGGCGATGTAACAGTACAGCGAGATGCAGCTGCGTCGTTCCCTAATGTAAATCGACGCCTACGCATCTCGAGTCACACGGACCAACCAACCAATGGGAGAGCGTGTAACATGCACAGTTTTTTTTGCACCTGCCTGCAGAGGAAGTTCAACTAAGGTGCACCTTGGTATAAAAATAACTACATTAATTAAATAATAATAAAATGAAGTTATCATATGTAATGTGCTCTTCTATTATTCAAATATTTTCTTTGAAAATATTGAATGCAAAAAGTATTAAATTACACTAAATAAATTTAAGTGTTACGTACATTACAGGATGCTATTCAGTTATCTTGTACCAAAAGCAGAACAATGAAGCCAGATCTTAGACTGAACTAATTTAGTATTAAGATGCAAGCGTTTCGTATTTACTATAAGGATTTACGTATCGGGTTGTGACACAAGCAGATAAGTCAGAATAATACGGCTATTGTTTTACTAGGAATAGTAGACAGGTGAAACTATTATATATATATATATATATATATATATATATATATATATATATATATATATATATATATATATATATATATATATATATATAAATAGTAATAAAATCCTACATTGACTAACAAAGTTGTTTTAATAACTAATGATAACAATGAGAACCAATGCTATGAAAATTACATTGTGAATTTGATTCATAGTTTCCAGAATTCAGAATTCATCTGGAATTGGTACCTACTCATGGGTAGTAGCCCACCAGACTCAAAACCCGTCTGGTTGGAGGATCCTCCTTTTCCAATAGTGAAAAAGGAACTTTACACCCTGTTCCTCACTCCCCCAAAAATTGTTTTAAAAAATTGTCGCGGTTGTATGCAAATGCGACCCCGTGGTGTCTCACTACGACGATGAGGGCACCGCTGGGTTTTATTGAGGTATTCTGGCACGTTCTGCCGTGTCAGCGAGTCCCATACCAGTCCACTTGAGCGGCGGGATGCGTAAATGCATTTACCAGCGAAAAAAAAAATTGGTTGAATGACAAATCTGTTAACATATTTGGAAAGTATATACCATCTTATATACATAAATGTATACGTATAAATTATAATGTGGTATAATGAGTCTCGCAATAGAGAAAGTATTAAGTAAAAGTAGTATTGTTAATAATATGTTTCCGTTGACGCTAAATATAGAGTTTTTTTTGTACCTTCGATGTTTGTATGTTGTGAAATGTGTTGAAATAGAAGTGCTGAGAAAGCGACCACGAAACTACCCTCAGGCTATTAAAATTCAAAGGCTGTAGGAATGTAATTACTTTTGCGTCTGGTCACAGTTCCAACGACTTTTATCGCAGTAATTACGCTTAATGTCAGATTTACATTCAAACTTGGGAAACCGATTCTGGACCATCGTTGCTTTCAATCAAGTAATCATTATTTTTTTGGTGTTTGAAATTTTGTTTTTCTTTAAGATCGTTTAATGAGAACAATATTTTCTCGGACTTATATAGTTTCATACGTTTTTTTTAAATACAACTATAATAGAACTGAGATGACCCATTAGGTATACGCGTTGATTTTAATCAAGAGGTTCTGTAGATTGTAGCATCAGTAAGGTTACAAGTGCTTAATTTATTTTAAAAATTCAAATTATAATAAACCTATGTATATCTCTTGGAAAAAGTCTGAAATATGTATATCCAGAAGTCATATTTTTACTTTCCGTTGGCGCTGTGTGACCATGCTTTCCATACCATGCTTGTGGGATAATATATATTTATATAAATATTATACCCCCGGACTCGGAGCAGGAATCGAACCCACAACCATGGTACTCAAAGCAGGGTCACGCAGTAATATTTATACATATTTACATATATGTATTTCAGTCGGCTGTTACTAAAACACAGGTATTATGTTGTCTACATTATTTTATTTATTTAATATCCGTTCAACATAATCATAACATAATCTACTGTAGATTATATTATGATTATGAAAAGCTTGGCGCATTATATCTCCGTTCATTTCCATAATAGAAGAAGATAGCTTTGCTCACCAGTGTAAGCAAAACTCTGTAGTTATATAATTATTTGTTAATAAAAAATCTGTTTAAAAGGTAGGTCCATAAGTACGAGAATAACGCATGGGAGCAAATTAATATTGCAATTTTAAATGTAAACAATAACCTATCATAACTTTGTCAAAAACAGTATGTGTAAAATAACATAATAAATATATAGATTTATTAAGTATTATAGCAGAATAATTTTAAAAGTTAAATACCAGTTTATACAAATGTCTCATTCACCGAGCAGGTGTTGTGAGCCGCGCAATCAACAGTAAAAATAAACGATATTTACCGACTTAACGTTCTCAAACGCTGCTTCCTTGCTCGAAACGTTTATGTTTAAAAAATTAAATCTGTTACGAAATAATAATAAAATTTTATAATGTTGTATAAAGCAGGAAGTGATTGTATTCTTGTTATTTCATATGCTACTCGTTGCTTTTCTCGAAAACTACCAAATCGATTTTGTTGAAACGTTAAATATTATGTTCTTTTATGATTTAAAAAGTCTAATAATATTTAGTATTGCGATACTCAACCCCAGCTGTAGTAAAATAACTTTAAGAGAGTTGCAGAAAAAATAATACACAGACAGTAACTAGTTAATATCATAAGTAATACTCGTATAGGATTATCTGTATGGGGGGGGGCAAGATTCTTTGTAGGGAGGAGGGCAGATAAA
Source organism: Euphydryas editha (assembly GCA_036937285.1). Classification (NCBI taxonomy): domain Eukaryota; kingdom Metazoa; phylum Arthropoda; class Insecta; order Lepidoptera; family Nymphalidae; genus Euphydryas; species Euphydryas editha. Next base: position 13,633,600 of record JAUPFZ010000003.1, read on the forward strand.
GAAAATCTAAGACTTTACTGTTTTAATCGTGGTTTTTAACATATTATATGAGTATTTCACGTTAGTAGTTGAGGTGTTCTTTTATTCGTTTCACTTGTCGTTGTTAGTGACATTGCTTAGAGTAAGAAAAGATGTAAAAATCATTTTTATAAGTTACTAACCGCTCTTCTAGCGGTGTGGCAGGTGCTCTCCCCCTGTACCTCGCTACGCCCATGCTCTTATAAGTAATAATATGTATTTACAAATTTTATCCTACTGTATAAATATAATAAAATGTTAGGAAAGTCAAAACTGTACATTAAATATTTTTTTTTAAAAGAATACTTGGAGTGTGATCTACAATCGATACCGAAGCCAAAAATATAGTTTTTAGATTTTTTGTCTGTTTGTCTGTTTTTTTGTTTGTCTGTATGTCCGGGATAAACTCAAAAAGTATTGCATGGATTTACTTGAAATTGGGCACGAATATTATTAAGAAGTCGGGTCAAAGTATAGGCTACATATTATCACGCTATCACCTACGGGGAACGAGCAGTGAAACTTTATTTCTTCAACGTATTCTCTAACAACGTGTAATCTAATAGCGTTCACGCAGACGACGTCGCGGGTAGCAGTTAGTATGTAATAAAACAAAGGATAATGAAAATATAGTATAAAAAACAACATACAAACCTAAAACATTCATATATGTATATGAACATAAATATACTCATATTTCTAAGAATGGTAATACTTAAAAGGAACACACATTTTCATTTGTCTTGCATAAGTTCCAATATGGTATTATTTTTTTGTTATATGAGAAATATAAGTTACTACTTTTTGAAGTTTTAAGCTTTATTTCTCTCGAGATAAGGTTGAGATTACTGAGAATTTGTATAGTATTTTCTTTACCTTAAGCGCAGATTGCAACGATGTAATATTCTACTAGTACGCCGTTCTTGGCTGTTGCTATATTTACCTTTGCCTGTTATAAACGAACGTAAACACCGTCCATGTCTTATTTTTGTTATTAATTTTCCTCCTAAAAATAATCACTAAAAAATCTTTTCTTTCTTGTATCCAATTTTTTTAATGATATTCAGCATTAATTTTTATTTCTAAACGTTTAAAGACATTAGAATTAATAGTATATTACGTTACTAGGGAGGGAAGTAATACATTGCAAACCGAATCTTTAATCCTTTGATTCTTTGAATAAAAATCCGAGGTTGCGATGTCTCAATTCCCTCCCGTGTAACGTATAGGTACAATTTTTTATAACGCTAGGATTGAAAGTTCAGATTTAATTCAAATAGATAAAATTATAATTATTATTTAATAAAAATGTATTTTTGGTATACTTCAAAGAGCTATCGAAAAACCATAAGCCACCATGTTACGGACCATCATTAACTTGAAACATGCAGTTGATATAAATTCATACCATAATGTAATAAAGAGGAGATTATATTTAAGATTATTTATTATATAATAGATTATATTTAAAATAGGAAATTAGTGTTATTCTGTGTCACATACGAATTATTTCAAGGAAATTGTGAGGTTAAACTATGCGATCTGTCATAACTTTGACATTTGAAAACAATATATTTGCATTGGGACGAAAGTTGACGCATGCGCTCTAAGTTAATTCATCATTTCAATGTGGCACTTTTGTCCATAAAATACAATTGAAAATCGAACTTTCGATCCAGGTGTTATAAAAAAATATTATATCATCTTTAACATCTTCTAAATTAATGAAAGCATTATTTTACAGGAGTCTAGTCATGTATGTACAGGCTGTAATTGCGATAATGTCCTTTATAGAATGGACTTGATCACATTCTCACACGAGTTCAACTGGCATTATTAATTTAAACAAAATTCTTCAATTACATAATTAATTCAATGGAGCAAGTGTCAAGACGAAGAAACGTGCGTGTGCATTGTAATATTTCTAACACGTTTTACATTATACTAGGTTCGAAGAATAAAGAGTCATCCTCGAATGAGTTAAATCAATAAAGGCACTCTTCTACGTGTGAAAATAAACACATTTTTGACAATGCAGGCTGTATATACGATCCTGTATGTAGCGTCTTAGCCTAGCTTATTCTTCAGTCATACCTAATAAATAGGAAAAAATCCAAAGCAACACCCAAATCATTACCCATGGCGTCCCACAAGGGTTCATATTAAGACCACTACTATTTCTTGTCTACATAAATAATGTTATTTTTAGCTATGTAGCTAAATTAAATCTTTATGGCCATGTTACTTTGTACGCAAATGCTATATTTCTGTTTTACTTTGATAAAAACATAAATAAAATCATCTCACAAGCTCAAGAAAATCTCAACAAGTTGTTCGAATGGTCCCAGTACAATTCACTATTAATAGGACTAAAAAAAAACGATTCCTAGCAATAAATGACACCCTACTTAAACAAAAAACTTGCTAAAAATACCTTGGCCTCAGAATGGACATTTATTTATTTACTTTGGAATAAGCAAATAGAAGATATAAAAACAAATTCCTAGCACTTGCGGGTTCACTTCACAATGGAAATCAATGTATACCTCGAAAATTACGCTTTCATATCTTCAATTTCCTGGTAAAATCTGACCTATTATATCTTATAGGAATATAGGGCAGTGCTGCCAAAACAAGATTACAAGAATTACAAGGAGCTGAAAATAAAGTAATAAAAATACTTTTCTGCTACCTATATTACGACGACCGTTCTGGTGTAGTGGTGCGAGTAGTTGACTCAACGCCGCGCGCCGGGGCATTCGCGGGTTCGATTCCCGCTCGGGACAGATATTTGTATTTGTACAAATATTTGTTTGCGGTCTGGGTGTATGTCCTTGTGGGTCTCCCCACCGTACCTCGGAGAGCACGTAAAGCTGTCGGTCCCGGTTGTTATCATAGACATCTGATAACGATCGTCACCCATTATAAGGAAACTATCCGCCAACCCGTAGTGGAGCAGCCTGGTGGATTAAGTTCCAACCCTTCTACATGGAGAAGAGGCCTTCGCTCAGCAGTGGGTGGTTTATAGGCTGATGCAGTACAGTACCTATATTATTTTAACACTAACTCATAAAATCTTCAAGGAGACAAAAATAATGAACACCCAGCAACTTTACTTGTGAAGTACTTTCATTTTAATTAAAAAGATTATAAGTAAAACTATTCTCACTAATCTATCTTTCATTAAAAAAACACAAATCTCCAATCGCAGTTCACGACGGCCAAGCTTGCTCTTGTGGCCAATTTTTTTAACTTAAGTATAAAAAAAGTAGAATCTTTGAGCAAGAACATTTCTATAATAAATTACCCTTAGATATAAAAAAATCTAGACACCCATAACATGTTCAAGTCCCAATCACGCAATTTATTATCACAACATTATTGAAAACTATTCATACTCTCAACAATAATATCATATGTATGTGTGTATGTAGGTGTGTATATAGTGTATAAGTATAGTTAGCATACCTACTGAATATTTAATTGCTGTTGTTTAATTAAGTACTTACTTATATGATATGTATTGTTCTCATGTAAGTTGATTTAATGTAATCTTTTTATGAAAATAAAGTCTTTAATTAAACCATCGTATCAATTTTCGGGTGAACTTGGATTAAATCATAACCAGATTTTTATCATACCAGTTCGAAACCAATTACATTACACCATGCCAGATTTTATTAGCCAAGCTTAGTTAAGACATAGGAATAAAATAAGTAGGTGCTGTATGTGTGAAGCTAACTAAGGACCGTGATCAGTATTATGCAATTGGGACTATGTCTGGCAGTGAACCGCTATAGGTGGATGATAAAGTCTAAATGTACTTTATGTTTCATGTTGAGCGCACTGTGGAATAACGAAACATCCCATTCACAATTAAGTCTCAAATCCCACTATGTGTCCCTCTAGGTTCGAAATACGAGGGCACTCTTTAGAGTATAATACGATATGTGGTCATACGGTCATATAACTTATTCGCAAAGGGTTTTCAAATTATTATTTTTATCAATATCACACAGCTGATTTTATAACATTCTACATCAATACAATTTTTCAGAACAGATTTCCTCGACTCATTATAATTTAGCGTAAACATTTAATTATTGATAAAATACCACCTAATTTTGAAGCATAGTGACGTTATATTAAAAGTTACAATTTTTACATTTTTATTGAATTTATATTAAATTTTATTATAATAAACTCTTTTGCAAAAAAAACGGGCACTTAAGCAAAGAACTATTTTATAGTTACTATTAGTTTGTTTGACAATTTTAGGTATTGTTATCCTCAGAATTTTATAAATTAATTAGGAAGGAATAGTTTTCATCAGTTTTATCATAACATTTTAATTAAATTATTAAGAAATAATGTTTAAGCTCAAAACACTATGATTGTACCTGCTCGCTAAATAAAAATGAAACGCGTTAATTTCTTTGTTTTTCTTGAATACATTAAAAGCAGATAAAAGTTTAGTATTGAGTGTGACCCCCTCTTGCTGAAATCACAGCTTGCATTCGTCTGGGCATGCTAGTGAGTATATCTTTTATGGTTTCTTGGGGAATACGTTCCCACTCCGCGGTAATCACATTCTTTAGCTCGCTGATGGTCTGCGGAGCCGGCTGCACTGATCTCACTCGTCGCTTCGGAACGTCCCAGACATGCTCTATGGGATTGAGGTCCGGACTTCTAGCTGGCCAGTCCAAACGACGAATTCCGACTTCTAGCATATACGCATCCACACCGCCAGACCGGTGGGCGCGAGCGTTGTCGTCCATAAAAATTGAGTTTTCGCCAAGAGCGGTTAAAGCGGGTTGTGCATAAGGAATTAGAACTTCCTTTTTGTATCGGTGTCCAGTCAGTGTACCGTTTTCGATGAAGACTAACTCCGTACGATCCATAGAATTTATGCCTGCCCAAAACATAACAGAGCCCCCTCCATAAGGTGTGATTTCTTCAAAACATGCCTCTGCAAAGCGTTCTCCTCGTCTACGTAGCACTCGCCGACGTCGGTCTTCACCATGCAGAGATATCCTGGCTTCATCGGAGAACAATACCCTATCCCAATCTTCATGAGTCCATGACACACAATTTCGAGCGAAGCTAAGCCTGGCAACTCGATGTCCACGGAGTAATTTAGGGCCGCGTGCCGGGCGATGACTGTGTATATTAGCAGCGAGAAGCCTCCTCCTGACCGTCCATAGACTAATTTGCACATTTCTTACTTCTTCGAGGGTGTTCTTGAGGTCCACATAAGAAGATTTGCGATTTCTCAACGCTTGACTAACTAGAAAACGATCATCCCGTGGTTCGGTACATGTCTTTCTGCCAGAACCAGGCCTTCTCTTGACGGAACCGGTCACTTGATAGCGCTGCCAGGTCCTTTGAACTGTCGACCGACTCACATTTAGCCTCTGAGCCACGAAGCATTGACTGCAACCTTCTTCAAGCAGCGCAATAATTTTGCTCGCTTTTATCACTTTATCCACCATTTTCGAGATTGCTAAACAGCAATTACAATACTTTTAAATGTCAAGGACACCAGATAATTTAATAAAAATTGACAAAAAGTTAATTAGAGTCGATATTAACTATAGGGAATTCGCGCCACAAAATGTAGTTAAAAGTTATTTTCTTTGAAAACCAGGCTCAGTCAAAAATTTGAATTTGGAATGTACTCTTATAAACATTATGGCACTTTTATAACTGGCCAGTAACATGTTCAAATGATTAAAACCTTTTTGGTATTTTATTTTTTTCAGCCAGGAAGAAAATCGAAACCGCCCGTTTTTTTTGCAAATGAGTGTATGTTAGGTAATAAGTCAACTCTTCGGAGAAGCATAATGCGCGACTTAATAAAATAAATTTACATATAATATATGCATTAATGAGTTAATTGGATAATATGATACAGAGGTTAATAAAATATACAAGTGTCTTGGCCCTGTTTTTCGATAGTTACTTGGGTAGTCGGTAGCAGTCTTCCTTATTGCTATCTTCACATCAACTAAGTATGCAATTAGACATCTCTCGTCGCATGCCCGTCCTCAGATGTAATTGCTAGATATGGTAAATTATGTCCGTTATACTGCGTGGAATTCATGACATGAGATAATTGCTGTCAGAAGACCGCTTGGCGTCGCATACGCAGGTGTACAGTTACGGTAACACATTCATTCCATTTCTATGTATCATATTCACATAATTCTAACATTTTGCTGTTATTAGTTATCATGTAAAATTGAATAATTATTAAGAATACTTCCAGTGCAGTATAAGAATACGAATGCATTCAACGAGACTAGCATATAATACAATTTAACTAAACAAGTATGGTTAATTAAAAAATCAAAAAACCCGACTGCGTAAAATACTCTTATTATAAACTAAAAAGAATAAAAAAATTTACTAGCTTTCATTTGATACCCATATTGCTACAGTAAGAAAAACAAATTCAACTCCCCCCTCATTCCGTCATTTGCGGGCGCCATTTTGAAAATTTATATAGCCTATGTCACTACTACAATTTAGACAAATCCAACGATACCTCATATGTTTTTTGTAAAAATCTACTGGATTTTACAAAAAGAAAAATGTAAACAGGTTAAACACGAGTAATAAAATGGGAGTTTAGATGTTATCTGTTAATGTTCATTATGTAATATAAATGTATCGACTAGTTGCTCTATTTCTAAACGCGTTTTAAAATTTACAAGTGCTTAACATTACCAGTTTCGATTAAACTGGATCGTGATACCTACGCGTTTCTTTACTAGATTGACCAGCTATAATTCGACTTAATAAACGTTTTTATATCCAATTAAAAACTTCCTTAAACGTAATTTCTTAAAGTATAAGTTTTTTTTTACACATAATTACTAACGTTAATAATAACTACAATAATTAATATATATGAATAAAAAACAACAAATACATATTCCTAAGAAGGACAAAGCCTGGGGCTTACAAGCCTAATGTCGACGTATCAGGGGTTATTATTATCAGACTTATTTAGATCGCGACGCGCCAGGGGTAAGCAGTAATTAATCGTGGTACATCTTGGCATCGTTCTTTACCATTACGTACTTACCATTAGACGCTGTTACGTAACGAAGAGTAATTAAATGTTGCCACGTACTCGTAATTCGTATACGATAATACGCTCGCTAGGCAGCGAATAGCGATCACCACACCGCTTTGAGAACGTAATGAATTGCGTGAACATCAACTTCGATAAAAAATTTACGGAGCAACTAAAGAAATGTGACACAATTCATAAACACTGGTGATTCTTTATTTTTTTTTATCTTCATTTTGTTTGTTAAATGTTAATATTCAGCGAAATTTTTGTTTCAGTGAAGAGTATTTTAAGCTGTTTATGGAATAACGAAGGTATATGTAGGCTTCAAAAATTCACACTACGACTAATGTGGGTGAAGCAGTAAATATAAACAATGGTGAACCGCTTTGGTCGTCTCGTACCTAACTACATACAAAACATAAATACCAAAAGTCTAGTGTTTCATATGACAAGGATAAATATTTGAAACAGTGACTACAACTTCTTTAGATATAAATTATAATATTGTTTTATTGGTCAACGTAACTTCAATATTATACAGTATTGAAGTTTCGTTTGAATTGAATTGTATATAATATACCTACATTGCTATTAGAACGCCTTCAATTTTAGTATTTGCTTAATTATACTGTAATCATACCTTAAATAACATAACATAAAAAATCTGACCTCCAGCTCTTATGCTGCTCTAGCAATTATGTGATTCAAATAAAACCTTGAAGTTTATGTTCTCAGCTACAGCACAGAATAAATAATAGTACAAGTAGCTATAGATAATTTATAATTACTGATAAAACAATACCGAAATTTACGCTTATTGGCAAAAATGTTTTCAATCACATTACGAGTTTCCTAATACCATTCATTATGATAATACGCTTCTATATTAGGATATGTTTCTTTGTAAAACTCCTTCCCGTTATTCTCATTATGGCATCGATAGTTGTTCGTTGTAAGACTAAAGTCGGTGTTTACTTTCTCCACGTAGCATGTAAATGGCCGTCATTGTTGCTCCGGCACACAATCAGGGTTGAATTGAATTGAAGGAGATAGTGCCTTTCTTATTCCATAATACAGGATAATATTCTAGTCATTTAAATTTTTAAATATCGAGGCCAGTAAAACTGGTATATTGCATGTATTAAGTGTGTAGTAATGTTTATAATTTTAGACCAGCAGAGGTTTGTTGCATTGTGATACATTCTTTTCATTTTTAGATTTTAATAATATAATAAGCCTAAAGAGTCGATTTGTTTCAACGTGCTAATTTCAGGCGTGATAAGTACGATTTAAAAATCTTTTTATTTTAGGTGGTCTGTTCATAAAAGTTATATTATAAAATATCACTGTCCATAGATGTAAAAAAAAATAACATTAATCTAAATAAATTATGTACAATTGCGAAGTAGATTTGGTTTTTAATATACGTGTAAATATGACATATGTATAAGGGTTTTGTTGTGAAAATTGTCAGTTTATAATCTATTTATTCTAAACCGACAAATAGTGATACATGATACTAGCGTCCCGCCCCGGCTTCGCACGGGTATTTAACAAAAATTTCAAAAATTATATATTTTTTATCACCTACACCTGCGTCGATACTGGAAAATATTTTATAATAGACGGATTTAGTTTGTGTCAAAATAAAATGTAATTTAAATCAAAAGCACTAAGGTGTATTGATGTCAACTACAAAGCAAATAAGATTCTACCCCCTTTTAACTCCGTTAGGGGATGAATTTCGATAAAATACGAAACACGTCTTAAATCGATTCTGTTAATAAATGTTTATGCAAAATTTTAAGTAGATTGGACCATGGAATTACGTTGTCCCATGCAAACTTTGTCCCCCTTTTTCACCCCCTTAGGGTCAGAATTTCGTAAAATCCGTTCGTAGCTGATCTCTACTCGGCTAAAGGAATATTTTTACCAAATTTCAAGTCTCTAGGTCTTATGGTTTCAGAGATATCCTGATAAGTGAGTGAGGAAGTGACCTTTCGCTTTTATATATTAAGCTTTTAGCCCGCGACTTCGTCCGTGTAGAAGTCGAAAATGGTTATAATAGGATTTTATTTCTTTTTTTTTACGTTATTAATTTTGTTATAACATATAAATTAATATGTTAAAATATTTGAATACTTATGAAATATAACAATCTTTATTATAGAGTAAAGATTTAAACTTTAAATAAACATTAAAATAAAAATAAAAATTGTTATATTTTATGAACACGAAGCTCGGCCTTTGATCTGGAGAAAGTTACACGGGGGTATTATCTTTTTACAACTAAATCGAAATACTACACCTCCCGTAGTATTTCTTTATAAACAATATTTTTTGTTTTTCCTTCGGGGTGCTAGAATCACCAGGCTACTCTGGAACATGCCACATATAACTGGCTGTGAGAGAGAGAAGCAGCTTTCGCTCAAGTACATTCCCGCTACATTAAGAGTTTGACCTTAAGCTTTGTTTATGGTAAATACATACTCATATACACTCATACATTATATTATTATCCAGTTACCGGAAATCGCCATTTCCTATTTTAAGCAACAGGTCTGAGAACAGTCCGGCAGTAACATCTCCCCTTAGGTGGACTCTAATATTTATGGTAAGGCTTAGTTTCGTCACTGCAGGCCACAAATGTTTCTGTACTGTATTGTATTAGACTGTAAACAGCCCACTACTGAGCAAAGGCCTTTTTTCCATATAGAAGAAGGGTTGGAGCTTAATCCACCACGCTGCTCTACTGCGGGTTGGCGGATAATATCCAACCATAAGTAACGATTATTATAAGGTATCCATAATAACAAACGGGACCGACGGCTTTACGTGCTTTCCGGGGTACGGTGGGGAAACCCACAAGGACATACACCCAGACCTGAAACAAATATTGGCACAAATACAAATGTCTGCCCCGAGCGGGAATCGAACCCGCGACCACCGGGATTGAGCCGAGGCGTTGAGGCGACTACTCGCACCACTACACCAGAACGGTCATCAATGCTTCGTTCATTGTATGGTAGGTATAATTACACCACGTCACCAGTCAATACGATTTTGTTTCTTAGATTTGAATAAACCCGCAAGTAATTACTTTTTAAATTTTGATTGACTCGACACAGTTGGTAGTGACACTGCTTTCTTCTCTTCTTTCTGCTCCAGGATCGTGGGTTCGATTCCCGCCTCGAGTCTGGGTGTAATTTGTATTTATTTCTATAAGTATTATTTATATGTATATTTATAAAAAAATGTATATCAGTCGGCTGTTACCTAAAACACAGACATTAAGTTGCCTACCTTAGGAACAGACGATCGTGTGTGTATGTCAAACACATTATATTTATATTTCATAATAGTCCGAGACAGCTTTCATCTCCTCCTTCTTAGTTTTAGTGTAAGATAAAGTTAAATGGGTACATGATTTATAATGTTTTTTGATCTTGTTCCAACATTAGTCCGTGGTGCCAATCAGTACTAATTGGGGTGGTAATGCCGTATAATTCAAAATGTTTCCAAGTTCACTTCGGTGTCTTTTATGTCTGTATCATTGTGAACTACAGATGCCTTGCTGATGAGTCATTTACTTTAAAACCCTTGACTTAAAACAACACCAAACACCAACAACACCAACATTGAAGAAGTATTATATATAATACTATTTTACTATAAAGCGACCACACGGTATATTTACAACTCAATTTTGTTACGTTTAATATAAAGTCTTAGCTGTTCCACCAGGAGCACCCAAAAAAAGATATCACCTACACCTGCGTCAATACGGGAAAATATTATAATATAATAGACGGATTGCATTGTCAAACGTGTCAAAAATAAAATGTAATTTAAAAAAAAAAAAAACTAAGGAGTATTGATATCAAAATAACTTTCTACCCCCTTTTAACCCGCTTAGGGGATGAATTTCGATAAAATACGAAACACGTCTTCAATCAATTCTGTTAAATAATATTTATGCAAAATTTGAAGTAGATTGGACCAAGGAATCACGTTGTCCCATACAAACTTTGCCTCCCTGTTTCATCCCCTTAGAGGTAGAATTTCTTAAAATCCGTTCTTAGCTTACCTCTACTCGGCAAAGGGAATATTCCTATCAAATTTCAAGTTTTTAGGTCTCATAGTTTCAGAGATATCGTGATGAGTGTCTATATCTATAGAAAGTCTCCTATATATATATATAGATCAAAAACGTATCTACCTGTGGTTTTAATTTTTTTTCTAATAACCATTAACGTAACAATATATCTTTTACTAGCGGCCCGCCCCGGCTTTGCACGGGTATTTAACTAAAATTTCAAAAATTATAAATTTATATTTTTTATCACCTACACCTGCGTCGATACTGGAAAATATTTTATAATAGACGGATTAAGTTTGTGTCAAAATAAAATGTAATTTAAATCAAAAGCACTAAGGAGTATTGATATCAACTACAAAGCAAATAAGATTCTACCCCCTTTTAACTCCGTTAGGGGATAAATTTCGATAAAATACGAACTGCGTCTTCAATCGATTCTTTTAATAAATGTTTATGCAAAATTTTAAGTAGATTGGACCAAGAAATCACGTTGTCTCATACAAACTTTGTCCCCCTTTTTCACCCCCAAAGGGTCAGAATTTCGTAAAATCTGTTCTTAGCTGATCTCTACTCAGCTAAAGGGATATTTTTACCAAATTTCAAGTCTCTAGATCTTATGGTTCCAGAGATATCCTAATAAGTGAGTGAATGAGTGACCTTTCGCTTTTATATATTAAGCTTTTAGTCCGCGACTTCGTCCATGTAGAAGTCGAAAATGGTTATAATAGTATTTTATTTGTTTTTTTTTACGTTATTAATTTTTTTATAACATATAAATTATTACGTTAAAATATTTGAATACTTATGAAATATAACAATCTTTATTATAGATTAGAGATTTAAACTTTAAATAAACATTAAAATAAAAATAAAAATTGGTATATTTTATGAACACGAAGCTCAGCCTTTGATCTGGAGAAAGTTACACGGGGGTATTATCTTTTTACAACTAAATCGAAATACTACACCTCCCGTAGTATTTCTTTATAAAAAATATTTTTTGTTTTTCCTTCGGGGTGCTAGAATCACCAGGCTACTCTGGAACATGCCACATACAACTGGCTGTGAGAGAGAGAAGCAGCTTTCGCTCAAGTATACTCCCGCTACATTAAGAGTTTAACCTTAAGCTTTATTTATGGTAAATGCATACTGATATATTATACACTCATACATTATTATTACTTTTATTCAATATCTTTCCCTATAATTACATTTTTAAATATATTTATAAAAAATACAAATAAAAATATTTAAAAATATAAAAAAGGTATTCCTCCGGTGACAGGTTGAGTCCCAGGCCATCGGTGGTTAAGGCTCCAGGCTGAGGAACCTCCTCACAATGCGGGCCGTTTCAAGCAACACTGCCTTTTGAATCCGACCCTTGATCCAACAGTCGAGCGAGAGTTTCTTAAGATGTTGGTCGAAACTCTTCGCTAATAGGCCATTGACCGACACAACAATAGGAACAATTATTGTTGAGTCCACATTCCACATGGCGGTAATCTCGTGGGCAAGGTCTAAATATTTACTTATTTTTTCTTTTTCCGCCTTTACGAGATTATCGTCATGCGGGATTGTAATATCAACAATAATAGCTCGGCGCGTTGATCGGTCTACTAGCACTATATCAGGTTTATTGGCTGCAATAAATCTGTCAGTGATAATAGACCGATCCCAGTAGAGCAACGCATGACTATTTTCAAGAAATGGCGTTGGATTGTATCTATAGTACGGTAACTCATTTTCAACGAGGCCATATCGAAGAGCAAGTTGTTGGTGGATAATCCTGGCTACTTGGTTATGTCTGTGCAAATACTCACCGTTAGCAAGACGACCACAACCGGAAATAATATGTCTGATGGATTCGCCAGGCCTACGACATGCTCGGCATATGTCTGGAGTTCCATCTTTCATGATATGTTTCCGGTAATTGTTCGTCTTGATAACTTCATCCATAATTGCACAGACAAAACCTTCAGTCTCCCCAAACAGATTCCCGTGTTGTAGCCAGGATACAGAACTGGATTGGTCTACATCTATATCTGTCAAAGCTTTGTAGAACCGACCATGTAGTTCTTTGTTCCTCCATATGGCCACGCGGTCAATGGTACTCATTACTATAGGTTTACGCCATTTCTCTTTGCCTAAGGACAGCGGAGTAAAGCCCTTATCAACGGCAACAACATCCTTGTGCATATCGTTTGTGATGTTTAAAAAATATTCTCGGAGATTATACACCACACGATTGTGGAGGTCTTTTGCGTTTAAAAAGCCTCGACCGCCACATTTTCGTGGGATGTATAATCTCATCAAAGATGAACGAGGGTGATGCATTCGGTATATTGTTAACATTTTACGGACTTTGCGATCAAGGGAATCTAACTCCGTTTGAGTCCATCTCAGAATGCCAATGGTATAGACGATTAAGGGCATAACCCAAAAGTTAAAGGCACGTACCTTGTTACCGCCCGATAAAAAGCTGTTAAGCACTTTCTTCAGCCGGCCAAAGAATCGTTCCCTAATCTGTTGTTTCATGGCTCCGTCATCAATGCCCAATGCCTCTGACATTCCGAGATATTTGTAGGTTTCACCTTCGTTGAGAGATCTAAGAGACAAAGAGTTGGTAAGTTGCAAGTTTTCTGATGAAATAATTTTACCTCTTTCTACATGGATGAAAGCGCATTTATCCACACCAAATTCCATTTTTATACAAGTGCTAAAAGTTTCTGTTATTTTTAGCAACTTGTATAACTCTGGTCGTTTGGATGCGAACAGCTTCAGATCATCCATGTAAAAAAGGTGAGATATTGCTTTGCCTTCTTTACGAAGGTGAAAAGAGTGAGGTGGTGTTATACATTATATTATTATCCAGTTACTGGAATTCACCATTTCCTATTTTAAGCAACAGGTCTGAAAACAGTCCGGCAGTAACTTCTCCCCTTAGATGGACTCTAATATTTATGGTTAGGCTCAGTTTCGTCACTGCAGGCCACAAATGCTTCTGTACTGTATTGTATTAGACAGTAAACAGCCCACTGCTGAGCAAAGGCCTTTTTTCCATATAGAAGAAGGGTTAGAGCTTAAGCCACCACGCTGCTCCACTGTGGGTTGGCGGATAATATCCAACCATAAGTAACGATTATTATAAGGTATCCATGATAACAAACGGGACCGACGGCTTTACGTGCTTTCCGGGGCACGGTGGGGAAACCCACAAGGACATACACCCAGACCTGAAACAAATATTGGCACAAATACAAATATCTGCCCCGAGCGGGAATCGAACCCGCGACCACCGGGATTGAGCCGAGGCGTTGAGGCGACTACTCGCACCACTACACCAGAACGGTCATCAATGCTTCTTTCATTGTATGTTAGGTATAATTATTACACCACAAGTCAATACGATTTTGTCTCTTAGATTTGAATAAACCCGCAAGTAATTACTTTTTAAATTTTGATTGACTCGACACAGTTGGTAGTGACACTGCTTTCTGCTCCAGGATCGTGGGTTCGATTCCCGCCTCGAATCTGGGTGTAAAATGTATTTATTTCCATATGTACTATTTATATGTATATTTATAAAAAAATGTATGTCAGTCGGCTGTTACCTAAAAGGCATTAAGTTGCCTACCTTAGGAACAGACTAACATATATTTATATTTCATAATAGTCCAAGACAGCTTTCATCTCTTCCTTCTTAGTTTTAGTGTCAGATAGAGTTAAATGGGTACATGATTTGTTTTCTGATCTTGTTCCAGCATTAGTCCATGGTGCCAACGTGTACTAATTGGGGTGTTAATGCCGTATAATTCAAAAATGTTTCCAAGTTCACTTCGGTGTCTTCTATATCTGTATCATTGTGAGTTACAGATGCCTTGCTGATGAGTTATTCAGTTTAAAACCCTTGACTTAAAACAACACCAACATTGAAGTAAAAAATATTATATAAAACACTATTTTACTATAAAGCGACCACACGGTATATTAACAACTCAATTTTGTTACGTTTAATATAAAGTCTTGGCTCTTCCATCAGGAGCACCCAAAAAAAAATATCACCTACACCTGCGTCAATACTGGAAAATATTATAATATTAACATCGTCTATTAAGACGGTTTGAATTGTCAAACATGTGTCAAAATAAAATGTAATTAAAAAAAACCCTAAGAAGTATTGATATCAAAATAACTTTCTATCTTATATCTTTAAATGAGCAATTCTTGTATATATATAAATATATAATCTGAATCTCGGAAACGGCTCCAACGATTTTCATGACATTTAGTATGCAGGGGGTTTTCGGGGCGATAAATCGATCTAGCTAGGATTTATTTTTAGAAAATGTCGTTTTATCCCTTTTTTCAGGCAATTAAAAAATGTCATTAGAATACGAAGGTAAATTTCGCTGTCATCGATAAGTTTGTAATAGCTCGGATGGGAAAGGGCGGATTCGAAATCAGAAGACCCGGGTTCGAGTCTAGGTGTCTCCATACTAATTATTTTCCCTTTTTCTTTTTCAAGTTAATTTTTTTGTGAAAAAAAACTATTATTTAGAGCTCTTTTTATTTTTTATATTTTTTATATTTAAATAACCAGTTGTTTTATTATTATGTCGGTAAGATCGAAAATATTATTCATATTTAATTAGTATGTAATTCGTTTCTAAATATAATTTAACCGAGCAAAGCTCGGTCATCCAGGTACTCCCCTTTTAACCCGCTTAGGGGATGAATTTCGATAAAATACGAAACACGTCTTCAATCAATTCTGTTAAATAATATTTATGCAATATTTGAATTAGATTGGACCAAGGAATCACGTTGTCCCATACAAAGTTTGCCTCCCTTTTTCATCCCCTTAGAGGTAGAATTTCTTAAAATCCGTTCTTAGCTGACCTCTACTCGGCAAAGGGAATATTCCTACCAAATTTCAAGTTTTTAGGTCTCATAGTTCCAGAGATATCGTGATGAGTGACTATATTTATAGAAAGTCTCCTATATATATATAGATTTACCAATCAAGAACGGTTTTTAATAATGAGACGTATAATGCACCGCAACCATACCGACGCCGGACCGTATTGAAACCGGACAGCAATTTTTTATTTTGATTACATTTGATTTTTAATTTTTGACTACATTTGATATCAATGCCATCTATTAATTTAGATTTTTCTTGGCTATGTATTTTCATATCATATTATTCATAAAATTCACTTTTTGCCTTTTCTTAGATATTTTATTATAGATTTAATAGAATAAGTTGTATGATAAAAACAAATACAAAATATACAAGTAAATTATTTAAAATAATATTGTAAAATTTGAATTTTCATTTTATTTCGAATTGACTCTAACATTTTGTAATAATTAATCGATATCAATTGAAATTGCGGTCGCGTTTATTATCGAATGACAAAATCGCGCCGCCGCGTAATAATAAATTGTGTAGGTACAGTTTGCTGAGTTCATTCGGTTTTGCGTCGGTGCCCATCCGATCCAAAGATGTTGTAGAACCGTCTGACTACACGCAGTCTAAGGATGCCTGTCCATTGAAGCGGAGCGAGGCGGTGGAGCGGAGAAACGGAGAAATATTAACCAATAGGATTTCACAGCCCTTGTCCACTGGAGCGGAGGGGAGATTTTTTGCAATCCTATTGGTTAATATTTCTCCGTTTCTCCGCTCCACCGCCTCGCTCCGCTTCAATGGACAGGCACCCTTATGCGGCATAATAATGTCACCTTTTATGACACATTTTAAAGAATTAGTTTTCAGTATAAATAATAATAAAAAAGAGGAATTGGGCAAAATAATTTACCGATTATTTAAGTTGTTTTTGAACTAGTCAGTTGCAGAAGTTCTCCTGCTGTTATCTGACCAAGATATTAAGTTTTATATAATATGCTAATATTTAATGTTCTTCATAAAATTAATATTCACGATGATGAAACAACATATTTATGATAATGTTTGTATTATAATACCACTAGAATTAGAATGATAACCAGGCGATTAAAAGTTTTCCCGGAAAGTTGTATAGCTATGTATAATAATTTATTTATAACAGTGGTGTCGTTTGCTCTCCTTACATATATTTGATCTACTATAACAAAATAAAGCGTCGATGTCTTAAGTTTTTATTTTATTGAAAATAAAAAATAAATAAATACTTGTCTGACAATGTGTCCGATGACACCTCGCCAATAGAACAATGGTTTAATTACGTACAGCAATAACAATCCATTTGTGGCCACTCCGATTCTCATCTTGCGAGGGGTATGATATTGAAAAACATATTTTAATTGAATCCCGTCACCCCTTCCTGCCCATTATTCAGGACCTATTTATTTGGACTCTATTTTGTTATTTTGCAACGTTTACATTGACGCAACCAGTCCACAGAAGGCTGTGTAGCCTACCTATAAGTTATTACCAAGTTGATATATAAACAGCACGAAGCAGACACAATAAACATGAAGTTTTATTACTTGGCCGTGTTCCACGCACGGACGTTAAACCCGCGTATTTACAGGATAGTTTGTTGTGCCAGATAGGGTAGTTTCACAGAAGCACGAGTTCGTTTGTTCGTATGTATGCATCTTATTCATGTTCTATTAAAATTTTATTATATTTTTATTTTTATTCAATAGGAATAGTTACAGGCTACGGATAGATAAGCATGCATAATACAATATAAATGGAAGAATCTTATTTAACACTGAAGCCCTATTATAACTAAACACAACATTACTTACAAATTCAACTCATTATGGTGTTTTTTACAGTCAACAATCGAATTGATAAATTAAATTAATCAAGAAATTATATACTTATTTAAGCTATAGTCATTACTTTAAAAACACTGACGTTAAAATTCGATTAGCTTAAATTTGAAAGCAAGGTTAAGCTGATTCGATTTTGTACCGAAATATAAAATGAAATTAAATCATAATGAACTGTGAAGTAGGGACTATACTCGTACCATCTTAATAATTAAATGAAATGAGTTTTTTTTGTTGTTACCGAAGTCTCGAATGAGGTAGAAAAAAATAAAGATTTTTGCCTAAATAAGAAAAATATTGTTTAATTTAATTCAAAGCTGAAGTGACACAGTCTAAATTGTTTACTCCGACAAAAGCGTTTTCTACTTCTGTTGATGCGTGTTAGTGGATAACTTTCCTATCAAAAGTAACATATCAAGCGTTTCCAGACATGGTGGAGAGACCTATAAGGTCAAACACCTAGAATATAAACAAATATTTTGTACAAATATAAATAGGTGTTTGCTCCGAGTGGGAATCCAACCAGTGACCGTCGGCGTTACAGTCGACCAGAATTACGGTCGTCGTCTTTAGCTCATACAATGTTTTACAATAATAAATTTGGACCAATATTTGAAATAAGACCTAACACAAGAATAGAAAATATTAGAAACCAGTGTGTAAAGCATAAAGTTTTATTGCTATACTTTATATTTGAATTGCAAAGTTATAACAGCTATCTCTACACTCTACGTCTGTCTCTTTCTGAGCATCAGCTTGCGGCGTGCACGCCGCGTCGCCCGCACCTCCCTCAGTCGAGCTTTCTTGACACGTGTACAACCGGTATTATTTAGCCTGAAGTAATTGACTTTAAATTTGTATACTATACATATATGGATATATATAAGGTTAATATTATTTTTGTACTGTGTGACAGATTAAAGAAGATTGCGACAAAAAAATATTATTCGTAAGAAGTGTTAAATTTTGGTTATAAATATATCGATACATTAGTGTCCCTTGTTTTAGTGCGACTTGAAGAAAGTATAATGGATCAAATATCTTATTAAAATTCCTTATTTTATTTTTTTCATATTCAGAGTTAAACTTTAAAAACATATACGTATAGGATAAAATAAAATATTCTAGATCTTACATTTTTAAATCCATTGGCCAGAAATTTCGTTATTAGTCAAATATTTTTTTTTGATAAAAGTGGGAACTTTTATACCGTGTTTATAAGGGTTTATTGTTGAAGACTTTTGTTATACCAAATTAGAAATGATAGCAATTGAAATAATATCAAACCTGAGTACCTATGTAATACATACCCATTTTTTTAAATAGTGGAGAAATATAGTAACGTATTACTAAATAAATCAGTAAGCGTTTACCGATTTGATATATTATACACTTTTTATATAAGTATGTATAAATTATTGCTTATCTGTGCTTACAGAACGTGGAAATCGTTGAAACAGCTTTAATTACTTCATTGGTTTCAATGCACAATTATGAACTTAATATAGTTTTGCTTTTTATGCATAACAAGATAGTGGTGCTTGTGGGAATTAGTTCATCAATGAATAAATGAATGAAATCGTTAGGATACTCAACCACCAATTAATTGTATACTCCTTAGTATTTCTTCCATATTTAACGAAGCTTTTACATATAAATAACTGATTATAGACCTTATTTTTATCAACCAACAAAATAATGTTTAGGAAGTCGACTTTAGTAAGGCAATAAAAATCTAAACACTTACTAAATCATTATTAAGAGTAGGTAACGATAAAGTAGTATGGTTTGGATTTCAACGGACGATTTTAAATGTTTACTTTAAGATTAATCAATATTGGCATTAACCATTGGAAGAATTACTCCGGTAGTGAATGCCAGTGGCTCACACTCAATGATACACGGATACTACCGGTAGTGGATAGTTTTGTCTGATAGTTACAAATGGACGTCTGCCAACTCGAATAACAAATGCGACTGCGTTTCGACTGCGATAATAGTTGAATGGCAAAATAAACGATGCCCTGAAGCACGAAAATATTATGCCCCTACTGTAATTTATTTTTAATGTATATATATTTTGCTATCACAATTCATTTTTTATAAAATGTATATGACCCACAACTAAAAATTGGCAAAGCGAAATGTGTCACGCAATGGGAGTATATTCGGGCTAATGCAACCTATTAAATTTTTTCTTCTTTCAATAATAATCAAACTTAGTTAATATAATTAGTGAATTTTATAAGAAATCCGTAGAAAAAAAGACTGAAAAAATATTCGTAGATATAGCCTCTTGTTGTATATTACGAGAGAAGGGGGACAGAAAGATAAAGGGCTTAATCAAGAAATGGAATATTTTATTACTTTTTTAGACAGTTCTTTGATATTACGAAGTTTAAAGGACCAATAATTATGTTGCTTGAGCGAACACTCTGAAAATCAAAGAGTCAGTAGGTTTCGAAAAGTAATGTATCGCATTGACCAATAACCATTTTGATATGATAAATCAATATATAATAGGTATAATGCGGTCCATTTTTTTTTAGAATAGTCCTATAACGCGTTTTTCGCATTTATCACTCACTTTCACAACACATTAGCTTACGGATATTTGTAAAACTTCCTTTACCTATTTATTTCACTAAAAACAAATATCAATTTAGCATTTAAACACATAAAAACTATTAAAATACGAATATCGAGGATAGAGGTAATTAATATTTTTAATATATCATTTCAACATCTTTTTTTATAAGGCTAATAGGGATGTGGTCCTTATAACTTTAGAGGTGAATTAGTAATAATGGGGGTGAATAAGAGAATGAACAAAATGAACTATAAAATAGGTCACTATAATAAATAGGTGAATAAATCAGTGACAATATATTATTTATCTATTACAGTTAAAGGGCAACTAATTTCTAAGAGGTATTTTGTATTTACGAAACATAAATTTGTAAATTTGTCTTTTATAAAGATGCTCGATTAATATTTTTTTTCTCATAATTCTGTACCTCTACTAAATATTAATAAAAACATTCAATATATTATCAGTTTTTGAAAAAATTTCAGCAATATGGTTAAATGTTTGAATGTAAAATAAATTTTACTTGCATCTATGGCTTATTAATAGTGTTCATTAATTTGCTCTTTGTGCCACTTCACTAGGTCTATTTGTCTGTGGTCAGAAGTACGCCATATTTGTTTACCATTTAAGACTGTTCTAAAAAATGTACTGTATAAATATTGATGTCTTATAATTTAATTAATATTAAAGTTAATTTTATTTTACAATTTTTAAAATTATGTTTCAGGAGCTTTTAATGAACCTGAACTTTACTATATATATGTATCTATTCGTTACTTAATTTTTACTCTTTTTTTTTACACAAACGTATCTAAACAAATTTTATACAGTCAACTACTTAGTTCCAGTTACAGTGTTAGTATCTAAGCGTCATGGTTTATCACATAATTAATTTTATGCTTTTATATTACCAAGCTTAGCAATAATAATGTTGTTTTTATTATTTTTTGCAAAAAAAAAATTCTCTTTGTTTTCTAATGAGGTAATCCTCTGAACAATAAAAAAACTTTCAATGATTTTATACATATAGTATCAAATCTTATCTATTGTATATCCAGTTATTTAAAAATATTTTTCTACATATTTTTCGCTCTATACATTTTTTTAATTTCATTTTATGTGGCGTTATATTATTATTATCATACTAGTACTTTAATGATGAATTTATTAAGTACTTTAATTATGAAACAGCTTGTTTATGCGTAACATTTGCATATTTACATAGTTATTGGGGATAGAATGCCTTCGGTTTTACAAGTAGGTATTAGATTACTAGAATCGAGTTCAACAGGTATTTTAGACTAATTTAAAATTAATTGGTATGTACTTTATGTTTTACATTGTGATACATTTGAGTAGAGAAGTGTTATGAACAACGGCTCGTCGTCGGGTCGACAGTCTGACACAGTTTCTATTAAATTCTACAAGCAGTAATCGCAATGGACGCTAAATATAATTTACACATTGGCATTCTCCCCACGGCGCCGGCCCTCTGACGGCGAATACATCCTCACACGCATCCAAATAAGCATGAGGCATCCCTCTAGCGTACGGATGAGTGCTTAATTTTATGTTCTGGATAGTAATTCGTTTTAAAACAATGGCGTCGAATGAAGCATATGAATATACATGCAAGGCAACTTACCTCTTAACCTGTTGAGAATAGGCAAATGGTTATAAGCAAGGCGTGTGTGTTAATAATACTCATTCTATTATTAAATACGCGCTCATACGTGACTCGAGGTAGCTATTGCGATAACAATCTTTATAAGTATATAATGTCAGAATACATAACTCCTATAAAAGATATAACTAATACGATGTGAAATAAAAAATCTGAGTTAAGAATATATCTTTGCTAAGCTATTACATATTATTACAAACCTCAAAAAAGTGTATATTCTTATTTCATCATTACCAGAGTCGCAAAGAGTCACATTTGATTGCACTATTTAATCACTAGGTACATATTATAAAACAAAGTCCCCCGCCGCGTCTGTGTCTGTTTGTTAGCGATAAACTCAAAAGTACTGCGCGGATTTTCATGCGGTTTTCACCAATAGATAGAGTGATTCATGATAAAGGCTTAGCTACATATACATACCCCGGGCGCAGTCGTGGCGGGCCGCTAGTATGCAATACGAATAGGTTCTCTCATTTTCAAACATTGAAAAAGTAAAAATTAATTAGTATATTTTGCATTCATTCAAGAAAAAAACTCGTCCACTATTGGTTCATTAAACAATATTGTATTTGAGTCTTACAGAACGTAACGTCCATATCAATTAGATTTGAAACAAAACAAACGTATTTAAATTCTACGATACTTTGGGTTATTCAAATCGCGCCGAATTGGCAAGTTCGATGTCATGGTAATACAATGCCATAGATAATGAACCAAGTGGATGGAGTGCAGTAATGTAAACAACGGGATAACCGCTAGCGGGCGCGTTTCGGCCGACCAGCTTAATGAAGAGATTTGGCACGACTGCACGAGCTTTAACGGTTTCCGTCTGCAGATACACCCGTATTTCTACTTTGATGCAAAGCTAATACCACAGTTTAGCCCTCAATAGCGCTTATTATTATATGTAATTAATAAAAAATATTACCTTAATAATTCTTTCGTTAAGTGTTCCTTGACATCAATTCAAATATTATTCATTTTAATTGCTATAATATTTACTTATCAAAAATTTTCTTAAAAGATGATGTAATGTACTGGTATTTTATTTAAAAAAAGCGGAAACTTTCCTAAAGATTCGCAGGATCCGTCGTAAGCCATTGACTAATTTATATTTTTGTTTTGTTACCATTGCAGAGCGTCCAATTTATACGTACAGGTCATACTTATACGTACACGTAGAATCGTCAATCTCAATAATGGTACAATATGATTTAGTTTGATTATATCTAGCGGTTATACATAACGTATGCATATATTGTAACAAAAAACCAAGAATACCGTTTTGTCATGCGGTCGGCGGTAGTCGGTACTCGGTAGTCGCACACATGAACACGCAAACACATCTAGTAAGGTTGTGTATCAAACATACATTGTGAAAACATTCTTACTTTCAGCTAATCCATATACGAATAAGTTTTTTTTTGTGACGCAGGGGAATCCATTTACGGATGATATCCAGGACGCCCGGGTCGGCAGTCCTAGACCTATGTCGGACTCGGCACTTTGGGAGTGCAATACCGTACTAAACCTCTGCGAGAGCCTTCACCTGCTTTAATTGGAAGGTCCCGGATCTGCAGGCAACAGGATCCGGATCAGGTGAAAAGGCCAGACTTCTCCTCCATGGGGACTGTGCGGCTACCTCTGAACAGTCCCGATACATGTACATACATAAGTTGATTATTTATACGTATACGTAACAATAATTTTAGGTTGGATTAAATTCTTCGAATCTTTTACCTCAATAGTGAAAGGAGACATATTTTATTTATAGCTTTACCACAGTAGTGCTTTTGGAATATTGCTTTAATTCAATCTTAAAAATGCGGAATATATAACAACACTTTTGTTGACGATAGTGGCTTTTTAAAGTACTAATTCCGACGTTCGTGGTTATTAAAATCTTTATAATAAAGAAGGTGCATGTACGTCATATTTTTCCAAATATTTATTTGGAAATAATTAAAAATATTTTATTTATTTATAAAATAATATAATTTAGGGACAGGTGAATCATGGTTACCCTCCCTTGCTACGAGTATAGTATAGATTGATAACAGCGCACTAACCGTCGGTGCTTGTACGCCCAATTCTATTTCATTTGCATACTCCACTTCAGTGCCGTGTAATACCACCTTTACATGTCGCATTGACTACTGATGGGTATCAAGAGGGATCACTTGCGGTGATTACTGCTATAGAACGGTATAATATAAGGTTATATCAGATATATGTATTATAGCTTACATAAAAGCGTACAATGTAGGTATATTCTATGTAATATAAAAATATTATTTAAAATAAAAAAGTAACGTAACAATGAACGGTAGAGCTAGATTAAAAACATACAAATCTTATCTAAAAATATATTATATATATATTGGATCTAATACTGAATAAGTTCAAACCCACCGATCGATAGATATAATTATATAAAATGTATTCTAATTATAATATTTGAAATTGATCACAGAAAACAAGAAAATTTGTATTACGTAAAATCAATATAAAATTTTGTGGTATATACAAAAAATTAGATTGTTTAAAATAATTTTGGAAACAAATATCGAATACAAATACAAAAACTGTCTCGAATGCAAACAAAAAATGGAACGTGCTTCCGAATATTATACGTTTCAATTATGGTGTATTTTCGTGACGTATTTTGCTTGTTCTTTCTTTAGGATGAAATTTGACTTAGTTTTCTACTTACGCATGCTTATAATTTTAATGAAAACATGAATCCGGAATAATATTTTATTTCGTTGGACAGCATATCTCATTGGTATAATAAGTGAAATGGCGACTTTATTACACATTTTTTGACATCATTTCTGACAAAAAAAAACCTCTTAGAACTCTAACAATAAAGACCAAGAAGACAATTAGAAAAACGACAAAAACTCGGGAAGCAATCTAGCTTGCTTCTAATTGGATGAGACTACTTTCTTTAAACGACACATTTTGCAGTCGCCGCCTTTAGACCTAGAGCTTTTTTTTAACAACATACATATGAGACTGAAAGTTACACTAATTAAGACATTGAGGGAAATTATATTACTCAATTTGCTATTATGTACCAAATTTATGGCTTACTCATATAATTTATTATACCATGAAATGTAAGTTAAAGTAAAATTTTAAGTTTCCTTTTTTGTAAGCACGCTATTCGGTCATCTCAAGGTTAAATATAATCTAAAACTCCATTAAAATAAAGTCTATCTAGATTTTTATAATAAAGTACTAAGTAACGGTAATATTTTTTAATTAAATTAATATTCTCACTAATTTGTTTACTTTGTCTATCTATACACTAACAAATATAATTCGGTTTGACATTAGTATTTTTTAGTAAATAATATCTGTACATATGCTGTTGTATGTAGTTACAATTATTTGACCATATGGTTTTTTAAAACATTTTAATATTGCATCATAGCTTAATCAATGCTTAGCACATCTTATACATAATTTATGGGCCTCATTTTGACCCTTTTGAACTTTAACCTAAAAAAAATTCATTTATTTTTTTAAATATATTTATAAGTACTTCAAGTGGTAAAAATAAATCTCTGTGAATAATATTCAGGTGCTATTTTCTTGAGCGGAGCGGTGTCACGCGAGTGCCATTGTTCCAGTTAACATACGGCGCGCTCGACCGCCAACGACTTTACCATAATCTCAGTCAATTATTGGCCTAAACGAGTGTAATACAAAGGTAGATATTCGATTTATTAAAATTTTTTATTTATTTAAGGAATACCTTAAAGTCTTTTAACTCTGAAAACTTTTCATTTTGTACAATGTTACCTATTAATTGAAAAGTTATTTTTTATAAAAAATTATTCAATTAATTGTCGATATTTTTATATACATAGATAATGTAATAATGTAAATAAAGTTCTTCATATTTAGAAATGAATGTCCAGCGTTATATTTATTTTGTGTTGGTATAACTTGCTTGGTACCTATTTGTTTTTAACAATCAATGATGCAGTGGTCACGACGAAGTCAACGTGGAGTAGTTAATATTGCTATTAAAACTCGTGTATTGGCCGATATAAATGAGACAAATCGTATACAATCGTAAATGATTGACCTATTCTATTGGTACGAACTAGTTTGTGAATTCAATGCCATGGAAGATTACAAAACAAATTGTTTTGTCAAAAAATAATTATTGACAACTATAGCTAATAAATTATGAAAACATCTTATTATATAATATTTATTTTTGAGACTTAAAGTGATAATTTTTACGTAGACTGACAGCTGTCGTAGTATGCTTTAGATGATAGCAAAACTTAACCACCATCAAAATTACAAATTTAATTTTTTATCGAAATTATTTCAGTCATTATTATCGCTTCCAATTACTAATAGCGATACGCTTTAACACTGAATTTGCATTTTAATTGTCTCTATTAAAAATAATGGTAACAGTTTTTTTTCAATTTATTTTTAGTTTAAGTTAGCTCCAAAAAGGAATATACGTTTTAATATACTTTCATATTTTTGTATAAAAGAACGCAGTAAGATTGGAACTATTGTGTGTAACAAAGGAAAATTTCTTCTATGTATAAAAGTTTCAATAAGAAAATATTAACCATGAGTCTACGAATACATTTTAATTTAGGATAATAAATTTGTCACTTGTTTTATTAATTGTTACGAAACTCTTAACAGAATAATGTAAAACTATGAACATACAAAAATGAATAATCTGAAATAGCTTTCCTTTGATAAGTGGAAAAGAAATTTCTAAAGTACGAACATTATAAGGTGTTTGGACCGATAATTTTGTTTCAAATATGTAATGTTACTCTGCCACGGGATATTTATTGTTATTGTTGTTCATTTAATTACATTACTAAACATTTTCACCTTATATTACATTCTGTCTGTTTACAGTGTATTTTGAAATAATAAACTTAAGAGTCGCATAGTCTTTTTAATTTTAATAGAACTGAATATACATTCTATCATTTATTTTTCTATTATGATATTATCAATTTATTAAAATATGTAAAAACTTCGAAGATCAAAGTTCGTAAATTGCATCGAATTTTCTCATTTCTGAAATAGTTAATTGAATATAACTCCAGTTATGTTATCTATGGTTAAATTCAATCTACTTATAAAACTAATACATACATAAAATATTTGATATATTTTCTGTAAAAGTTAATGCAGTGTAATCAGTTAAGATTTATTAATAAAACGTTATTTAATGTTGTATTATTTTTATATCCTTGTAATATTTTCTTCTCACTTTGCTACTTGTACTCACATAGTAATAACAACGTATTATTCGTTACATAATTTATAAGTTTCGTAGAGTCGTAGTATATCCAATTGGGAATTCAATGAGACACACTTTTGTGGCCTCCGGAAACATTAGTAATTTTAGGCGATATTAAACTTATCGATTTGACACCTTAATTATATTAGAATATTCTTACTTCTTACAGTTACAAAAAGTAAAACAATAATTATGATACGTAGTACCGAGACGTTACAGATTTTATTTTTCATTCTTTCTTGGGCGTCGTTATTTCTTATTTTAAAATACTCTATCAAGTACAATATATATATAATTTAACGTGTTATAAAATTGTGTATCTAATTCAGTACAGTTTTAGTTGTTACCTAATTCACCTAGTCATTTTGTTTGAACAAGAAGTTGCGTAGGAAAGTAATATGCACTGTAAACTGAACATTCGCCACCTGTTATACAAACAATGGACATTGTATCGTTGAAATTAAACCAGTTAATATAAACGCAATAGTTAATAATACGGATGCCGATAAAGATCAATACTATACAATAAGGTTTACCATACCTTTAACTACTCTTGGATATTTTATTATTAGTCGCCCTTGAACGAAAGTAACTTTTAGTATAAATAATAATTTCACGATAGTCACCATAAACACGCATTATGATATTAATTTTGTATATTCATTCTAAAATATAATTATTCAATGCAGAACGTGAAGTAAAATTATTTTTTTAGATAATTTAAAAATAACATCGTTAAAAATCCTAATGATAAATAAAATAGCATGGAAAACGTAATCTAAATATATACGGCGTTCATTAGAAAGGTGCAACCCAACGCCGCGCGCCACTCCGTCCAAGTTCAACTGCTTTTATTATGTCTATAACGAGTTACATTATTTCGGTTTGTAATTAATAGTATTAAATTGCATAACTATTAATATTTTATTTAATTTTGGTTTATATAATTTATTTAAAAAAAAATTATACTTGTTTACAATGTCCACAAGAATTTTTTAACATTTCAATTATTAGTCTTCAAAATTACGAAATTGAAATTACATGACATCAAAATCGATCTTCATTTACTGTTACATTTTTTTTGTATAAATTATAAAAATGGGTAGTTTGAAATTAATGCTGTGTAATGGGAAATTTATGCGACATAGTTTAATACTTACATAATTTAATTATCTTACTTTTAGACTAAAGAATTTGTTTTGTATTATTAAGTTAGAAATATACTTTGCAAATAGTCAACATTCTGTAAAAAAAAACTACTTTTCGATATGTAAAGTTAAATTTATAGTAGATGTTAATATAAATATAATAATAATATGTTACAATATGAAACAGTAGCAGTGCCTCGTGGTTTTACCTACGTAAATATAAATTCCATGGAATTTTCATAATTTTATAGAGACATCTACATGCTCAGATTCATCGTATATGGTTTAGTACTTTTTATTCATACATTCATATATCCTCACCAACATTCCCATTTATAATATTAGTGGGTTTCTGTCATAAAAAATAAAATATAAACAAAAAATATTGATTTTTAATAAAACAAAATAAAATTTTCATTAAAAATATCTGTAATTTTCTTAGATAGTTTTTCTTTACATATGTATGTTATAATATTATATATGTATATGTGTTTGTTGTCAGTATGTAATTGTCCATAAACATAATTTTATTGCTTAAAATATATAAGATAGTATATATATTGTTAGCTATTCACTTTAAAGTTGAAGCAGTCACGCTTGGCAGTAAGTATTTAAAGTCTTTAACATTTAAACTTCCTGACATCATTATCTCTTAGCTGCTATGTGCTATCATATCCACGTAGCTCGGCAACAGCAAGCTCTGTGCATTTTGCTTCGTTATTACAATATCATCACGTGTACGTTTTCCCGCGAGGTCAGATTGGTACGATAAGCGCAATATACAGCTTCAGATGTGCCCAGGATATACTTGAAATATGTCGACAACTGGATTACGTACACGACCTTAGGTTGAAATGTTGCAAAAAAGTATAACTCTTTTTCTGAACATGATCTCTTTGTCATGTTCTATGTCACGCTCAACTTTTGCAAATTATTTGTTATATTTATTATTTTATATATTAATAGTGATGTAGCCTTATATATATAAATAATGGCAAACTACGCCACTATTTTCTGGCCTGAACACAAAAAAACTGAAAAAAAATAATGGTTTTATGTACTGTAAAGTATTAACATCAGCATAAGACTTCGAGATGTTCTTTATTCTAAAGCATCCCCGAGATAAATAAAGTTAAATAAGTTCCTTCAAATAAGAAGGAACCTTTAGATTAAATAACACAGTAGGTACAGCAGAGGAAGAATAATTATGTAGGTAACTATAATTCATATAATTGATATGAAAAAAAAATTATAATTGAAGTATTTTTATGCTTATTAAAATAGTATTATGAAATAACGCTTAAAATATTCATATTGTTTACAAAAAATGAGTCAAATACAGATAATAAAAAAGAATATTCCATTTCACAGATAGTACCTACGTACTTAAATGTCAGCAACTTTATATAAAGGTTTGCCGGAAACGAATTAAAAACTAGTTCTGAAACCAACTTCAAGCCGTGAATATTTGGTTCTACTTTTTAAAAAGATATATTCATTAAAATTTTTCCTTAACAATACTCTCAAGTATTGATTGAAAAACATATAACCACAGGCAACAGGACTGTTGTAAACACAATTACGTAATTAAGAAACAAAACGCGAGTTAAACAATAAATTAATGTCTTGATCAAACGTATAAATATATATTAAAGACAGTTACAGCGAGAGTTGTTGGATATGGATATGATTCGAAATGTCAATAAGGCATGGTTTAGTCGGTGGGGTCGCGGGTCACAGCGCATCTTCGCCATTCTACCGCGATCACGTAACAAGCGATGTGCCAACTCCATAAAACTTGATTCTCCAAGGACCTTTAAGAGCTTAAGTAATAATTTATTTATCTGATATATTTTTGTTGTCTTTACTGTAAACTTTTCATTTAATTTTCTTGTCATAGTTACAATATTAAATTACATGAGATTTGTTTAAAGTAGATATTAATTTGTTATTTAAATATAAATGCATATTTGTCATATTGTGTATGCTGGTATGCATGTTGTTTAAAAAGTGTAATAAAATTTTTACTACCCTAAAAATATTTCACCCATGAAAATAAATTTTACAGTTAGATTTTACTGGTATATTGCATGTGACAGATAAAATTGTTTTTTCATGTGTTATAAAACTAGTGGCATGAAAATATAAATGTAAGGTTAAGAGCATGTTAAGGGTGGTAAATAATTTTAGATGACATTAAAAATGTGAAGTCAACAATGTTCAAGTAAATTACTTCCTGAAAACAAGTTGTTAACGTATGATACGATTTATTTTTGTATCAATTTAACAAAACCGAAAGATTTTTTAAAATTCCATGTCATCAGTTAAAATATATGTAAGATTTTTTTCGTATGTATTTTTTTTCTGTTGTAGTTTTATTTTAATTGGTAATCAAAAAATACATTCAAGACCTATTACGTAGCCAGTCTTTAAAAGGGACTTTTAGTCCCTAAATTTTTTTAGGGACGTCCTTGGCTTTATATTGTAGTACCGCCCAAAAAAAACCCACTAATGATCAATGTAAGTACATACATTTGGGTGGATTTCTAGGATTAAAAATGTCGTCACCAGTAATACGAAAAACACACACGTCATAATTATGCCCAGTTGTAGTTATTAACCTTTTAAAAGAGTTCTCGTTTGTAATGTGGCATTTTGTACGGAGTTAGATGATGTTCGATGAGAGAGATACAGTGATTGATATATACCTATGATGAAGTTTTTACAAATTCTACAAAATAAAAATTATTTTAAAAATAATTAACTTCATAAAATTTCTACCTAATATATTTAACTTACATCATAATGAAACAATATTAATGTTTCCTTATTTTCTAAGTTTGTCACGAAGTTGAAGTTGAAAGAGGTTTTAGGACCTTCAAGCTTTGTTTAAATGTGTTCGGCTCTTTATACCGGTACCATTTATGTTTTGAAAGTATGTTGTATTATTTTAAAAATGAAAATATAAATAATTTTATAATCATTATTATTAATTGTTACCTATTAACAAATAATTGTTTGTATATTTTACTTAAATATTTTTGTTTATATAGACTAAAGGATTAAAAAATATTAATTTAATGAAAACTTTTAATGAATTAACAATTTTGATTAACAATAATCTATAATTAATAATTATAACAGTTTAAAAAGTCAAATTTACTACGTAAATTATAGAGCCTAATTATTAAACAAATACAATCAGAGCTTACCTTCACGTTCAATGCTACGGTATAAGTCGTGCAACATTCACTGATTGCGGCAGCGGCGCATAGCCTTATTCCTACTTTCTGACAGTCACCCACTTTCAATAGTGAACCGGTTCCGACAAATATTTAGCTTTTCCTTGCGCTACACACGACACTAAAATAAAGAAAAAAATGTTCAACGTATATAGAGCTTAGCTTCTTTAATATGGAAACAAGTTTAATATTTCTCTGCTATGTACAGATATAGCTTTTAGGCTCATTGCAATAAAATGTCTATTTTTAGATAATCTACGCGAGCTCACCAAAACAGGTGAGAGTTAAAACGGCATTTGTAGTTTTAAATTAGCGTGAAAACACAGTTTTATGTCACGATACAAATACAATGGTCTTTAAATATCAATGAATTCGCGTCATAAGACATAAACGTCACGGTTAGTATCGTAGACGCAGACAGCCGGCGGCGGCGGCGGCGAGAGCGCTTCGGCCATAGTCGGAATTCTTCGTGTCTAAGCGCATATTAAAATACACAATACCCCATCTCGCTCTAACTAAGGAGATAAACGATACTGTAGATCAGATCACTGAACCGAAAAGAAACAGAAATAAGTCTTTCTCATCCGGTGGTCGGCTGGTCGGCTACGCTTGGGAACCGGTTTTGTATTGTTGCTTTTTAGTCCTTACAAAACTAAAACTCATGCATATATAATTTGTAGCAAGGCTTGCAACGTACTTTACGCATGGGGCTGTGACTGAGGAGCTTAGGGCGATGTGGAAGGAAACTGTTACTGAACGGAAATGGACACGGCCGGTGCAACTATTATAATAGGGAAAGAGAAGTATTAATATTAAAGCCATAGCTTACATAGCCTGTTTCTTGATTTTCGTAATCAAATGTTGTTTTTAGATATGGTTAAATATAATGTGAATTGTTGTTATACTTATATATTTATGTCAAATAGTTTATTGTAGTGGGCATTTCCACTGTTCTTGCCGATGCGATAGTCATTTTACAAATCATGCTTCATTATTATTGAAACCATCGATTTGGACTGTAGTTCTTTATTTCTATGTATGCTTTCAAATTGAGAATTAATTAAAACTTTACCAAACACGTTTTATTATAAAATATTATAGTATTTTAAATGGTTAAAACAACGTCAAAATTATCATCATTTAATAAACCCCGCATATATGATAGAAGGTAAAACCTAAGAGTTTCAAATTTTAATAACTTTTTTTTTAAATAATAATAACCTATATAAATATAAAATAGTACATTTTGAACAATAAGTAAATTGTTTTTGATAATAATGATAATATCGTTACTCACAAATAAGATTCTTTTATATATAATTGTGAGATTTATTACTATCTATTAGGTATATGATAGAGCTTCAGAATTCGGACTTAAATTTTTTTGGTTATTCTCAACATCAAAATAAGTTCTAAATATTTTGAAGAACCCAAAAGTGCACGCCTCATAATCTCATTTCTCACAATAAAATTGATTATTTGTAAAAGTGTATATTTTATAGTAGGTATTAGTTATTTTTTAAAATAATATTTTAATTATTTTTTAATACAAGGTGTAATATAGATATAAAGTACATATTATAAATTATTTTTTTTAAATAATTTATTTAATACAAGGTGTAAATAAAAACGCAAAGATTTAATACAAGGTGTAAAGTATCATAAATTATTATTATTATTTTAATTATTTTAATAATTTTTTGGTTATCCATCTAATCCATCTAATCAAAGACAGAATCTACATTCATTACAAATGGAACAAACGAACTTTATTTCCCCAAGATGGTCGTATATTCACGTCCACCAAACCACCACCACTCACTACCCATCAAAAACGGTCCATCCAAACTCGACGCAGTTGTCTCGCTTAATTACCACCTATTATCCTATGGCCACTTTCCAGCTCCATCATCAGACCCTGGTTCCCATTTAGCACCAAAGCACTCGTCAAGATGAATCAAACGAGCCGAGACTCGATAGAGTTGTGTCGTTTCTTTACTGACTTCTTATGACTTCCTTCCAGCTCCAACATCAGATCAGAACCTAGTAGCCATCTAAAAAACAAAGTACTCTTCAAGATTAATCAAACGAGCTGAAACTCGATAGGGTTGCGTCGTTTCATTACAGAGTACCGATGACCACCTTCCAGCTCTATCATCAAACCTTGGTTACTATTGCAAGACAACCTACTCGTCAAGACGATTCAAACGAGCTCAAACTCGATGAGGTTGTGTCGTTTCATTGCAAAGTTCCTATGTCCACCTTCCAGCTCCATCATTAGATCAACTCCATGTCATCATAATATTGCATAGTCACGCGATTTACACATGTATGCAAAATTTCAGCTCAATCGGTAACCGGGAAGTGGAAGAAATTTAATTTGCAAGATTTGATAACAAACATCGCGACAGGTGAAACTAATAAAAAAGCTAAACAATTAAACCACATCGAATTAGACCGTGAAATTAAATAGGATTCTTATCCTAACTATATTAAAGCGTAAGAAAAAAAAAGAACTCGATTAGTAAAGTCTTTCGGTAGTTATCGTGACCACATACAGGATACGCACATACATACAGACACACCAACGTCCAAGACAGAACTTTTTTTAAACAGTTTTTTAATTAGTTTAAATAACAAAAATGGCATTAAAAATATCATGACTCATGAGTGTTAAATTAGTGTTTTTTCTTAATATGTGTGTGTAAAAATAATTTTACAAGTGCAATATACGATAAATAGAGACATTTTAAGTTCGAAAAATCATTCGTTTTGCGTGAAGTGAGAGTAGTGCTCACTGCTCACCTCAACGCTTCGCTTATATGAGGCGTGCAATTACATAATATCAATAACGTATAGGCCACTATGTCAGTTCTATCAAATGTTAAGGAAACGAAATGATAGAGTTTGCTTAATGCTGTCGTATTGCGGAAAATTAGAGTGACTTTAAAGTTGCTTTGCTGATTTGCAAGCTTTCATGGTCGATGATAGTACAAGAGGCAGCTAACGAGAACAACGTTGTTTGTTTTCCCACGCCTCTTAAGCCACTATGATTGACCTCGCCGAAGCGTGGAAAGCGCGGTGACATAGTTGACCGCTACTAACTAACGGATTTTAATTATTATTTATATTAGTTCAATACTTATTATTCATTTCGTACGTGATCAATGACAAGATATTGCCGGCAAACAACTATTTATCAATAAATTTCATGTGACATTATTCGTTTAATAGAAACTTATATTACGACATTTATACGAAAAATAATAACCTATTTTAGGATATGAAGAATCATCAACAATATACTGTAAACCTACATATATTAATATATATTTATAGGTTCATTTTAATGCTTGCTTTAACCTAGTTCAATAAATAAATAAATAAATAAATAAATATGTTTAACACACACACAATGTCGTCTGTTCCTAAGGTAGGTAACTTAATGCCTGTGTTTTAGGTAACAGCCGACTGATATACATATTTTTAAATAAATATATATACATAAATAATACATATTTAAATAAACATATATTACACCCAGACTCGGGGCGGGAATCGAACCCACAACCCTTGGAGCAGAAAACAGGGTCACTGTAAACTGCGCCAACGGGTCAGTCAAAATTTAATTAGTTAGTGGTTCAATAAAACCTCGGTAACAAAAAGCAATACATTGAACCGTGTATAAAACATACAATGCAATACAATAGGTACCAAATGTAAAAAGTTTCAAGTTTTTATTTTGTTATTTAAAAAAAATTAAATAAAGAACCCGTAGGGTTCGGTAATTTCGAGATACATTTTCTACTAATAATTCAGTGTGAGTACAAAGAGGGAAAGTAAGATCGTCGTATGTAGGCGATTGACCTTAAAGTTCGCGAAGAGAAACTTTGCGAACTGCAACCTTTCACACTTCACAATACTATTGATATATGTTTTTTTTACCACTGAATAATTAAAGCTATTAAATAACCAAATATAAAAAAATAAAAACAAATATTATTCATATTGTTAATCCGTAACCAAAAGATGAAATTTAATGTAAGAGAAAAATAGTAAGAATTAGCATTTATGCAAATTATTTCAAAGATAATTACTGATATATTTTGTTAGTAGCCGATGTGCGCGGTCTTTATTTTTGTTTAGTCATAACTATAATCTTTGCCACAAGGAATTCAACGACAACATAAATTTAACAACATAATTTTAATAAAAATTTTAATTTAAAAAAAAAACATTCGATAGGTACACTGGCAACGTGTCACTCGATTAGTGTTTGAGTTTTAATTAATAAGAGATAAATATCTAAGGTAATTATAAATTAGTTGATTCCTAATATAAAGTTGCATTGGTTATAATTGGATTAAAACGTGTTTATTGCAACTAAATGAAAGTTTAAGTTAACGTCAAAACGCCACCACTGTATAAATGTCGCGTAAACTATTTAACGATTTCAGCTGCTAATATAGAAACCAAAATTTGGTGTATTTGTTATTTTTTTTCTACTAATACATACGGACTTTAGTTAGTTGTAATTTATGATTGTGATAATGGTCGTTAGGTCGAACGTCGCAGGATTGTTAATTGCATAGACGCATTGCAAATTTGCGAACTTTACACAAAAATTACAAAATTTAGTTAACTAAGGAATTTGATTATTATAATATTTGAATATTCGTAGTAAATTAGTGTTTATAAATATTTCTTAATTTAAATAGTTCATATTAAAACTAAAAAGCGTATAAAGAAGTTCTAATCTATAGTTAAAAAAATTTCACTTGTCTCACACGGTAGTCATTACGTAGTATATTTAACTATCGTATTATTACACTTTTACGTCTTCTTTACTTAGTAATACACATAATATATTTAGTTCTAAAGAAAAATAATATTTTAGACAACTGATTATAACATAAACTATTTAAGCATAACAAATGGTTTTTAATGATGTTATATAAAAAAGTTCTCTGTTTTCGGTAAATAATTCATTTTCAACGTGATCGAACGAAATCCATTAATGAAAAAATATATAGAAAATACTTACCTCTAATATTTAGTCAATACAAACACTCACAAATCTCATCATCCAAGTTTATTTTAAAGTCATGATTCAACGATTTTTATAACTATTATAGAATCGTTTGATTAATTAAAGTGTAAAATTAAAATAGAATATACAAGAAGTTATTAATAACAAGCACTTATTACTACAAGGATAATAAAAGTATTTCGTTTATTATTTACGATAATTACGACAGTATGTTATTTTATGTAAGTTTTCTGACGATTTACTACACTTAATTCACTGCTTATACGACAAGTCACGTGTTTGTATTAGATCCTGTATCCTGCACACGTGTGTCGCGTTGGGCGGTTTGTTGAGAACTGGGCGGGCGGCGCCCTTGCAAGTTCATGGCGCGATGACTTTTTACAGTTACAACAACATTTTTAAAACAGTAAAATTGAAGTAAAACTACGTTTACACGAGTTAGTATTGTTATTTTATTTATCGTTTCAAACGTACAGTACAGTTCAATAAACGTGTTAAGTAACAAGTTTTTAAATAAATTACATAAGATGTTTTAAGGCTATTTTTAACATCGTTTTTAAGCAGAATATTTACATATATTCTATTTTATTCACTTCAATTTAATTAAATAAATGAAGAAAAAATTAATTATATGTTATATCGCTCAGTCTATGAACTCGTTCAGTAACCATTAAATAATATTTGTTATTCATTATAATACTACTTTTTGGGTACCTACGGGTATAAAAGCAGTTAACGAATGCTTACATTAATTTTAGTTTCCTCTATTTCTTTTTACTCGTCGTTAGTCGATTTTTTTGCACTTTCAAAAAAAAAATCTTATTATTATATATTAAATCATATTAATTTCGAAGTTTTACATTATTATACATATTTACAATGCAAAACCTAAAAAAATTTTTACAGACAGTTGTAGTGTAAATGATGTCATGTATTTTTATTAATTTGAAAATGGACACCTAAAACACTTTAATGTTATAATATCTTTTACAGACAAAAACATTTTAAGTGTTTTGTAAAGAAAATTAAAACAGAACAAAAATGTCGGTATTACAAATTTGAAAGAACGGCACTTAAAATTATTCCTATATATACGCTGTGCCCGCGACTTCGTACGCGATTGCCATTCCTTAAATAAACATATGAAGCCTATAATATAAAGTACACAAGCCAGCTTTAAATGAGCCGTAAGTTCAAACATCTGTACATATCAGGTTTCAACTTATGTGGATACCGAGGGTCTAAATAATTTCTGAACTGTCAAACCACAGACCTTGTAATATTTACCGGATAATATTAATTAAAAAATCTCCTTTTAAGAAGAAAAAAAAAAAAAAAAAAAACTAATCGGACTACGCGTTACCGTGTCGAATTCCATTGTAAAAAGTACCTATCCGATGTCTAAAGTTGTAGTGTGAACTCAAATTGTGCCCATAATTTAGTAGATTTGGCGTGATGCGCGGCTGTTATTCAGACGAACAGACAGACAGGCAAAAATGAAAAATATAACTTTTTTGGCTTCATTATTGTTTGATATTTTTATTATGATTTTGATTATATAAATTTGAATTTCTTGGGGACCGTTCAACACTAAGATCTTCAAGGCGACTAATGTTAAAATTGCCTGTTTATAAAACTAGATTTTTTAGTCAGTCTCATCATATGGATGTAGCAGCCTGCTAGCTGCCTCAATGGCACCCCGCGTTGCAGCATTAAGAGGAAGACGGGAGAGTCGTGGCCTCTGTTCCAGAGGAGCGCTCCTGATCTCGGAAATCGCCTCCTCCAAAATCCCTCTCATATGTTCTACTTTCTGGGAGATTGCTCCTTCTGCGTTTAAATCCACAGGAACATCACTATGAATGCTCTGTTGTTGCGTTACAACTGCTGTTATGCTCTGTAGATACGCCAGTCCGTCCGGTTTCCCCTCCTACAGCCCTAAAGTACGCACACATGATATTTTCGTTCGTTTTTTGTGTCCATCTCTTCTTCATATATATATATATATAGTAAGTCATATAGTCCCAGTCTGGGTGTACCCAGTCTTAGGGCGAGAATCGAACCCACAACTCTGTAGCAGACACAGCTCCAGTGGCGCAATTGGTTAGCGCACGGTACTTATAACTCTGTAGCAGAAATCATAGTCACTGCCAACTCAACGTCAGAGTCACGAGCCAGTCGATTTTGATTTTTTTAATTATTTTATTATGAAAGATATTTTATTAGCACACCAACTTTTAGTTTTAGGAGTTCAGTAATATATTTTACATGAAGTTAGAATAAACCATTTATATAAAACAAATATTTTAATGTACAGGCCCTACGAGTTAAGACATTGCGAACAAAATGACCTCGACCTATCAGCAAGACAGAGGACTGACAACAATCAGTATCTACTATCCATTAATCTGTTACGACTGGAATACCAACATGCTGACTTAATTCATTTATTAAATTCGATTATCAACAGCTTTCAATTTTACAGCGTAATAAGAGACATCTCAAAAGTTAGGTTACGTAGAGAATAAACTTTGAAGACTTCGAAGAAGATATATAGTCTAGATAGTAGTCTGTGTAAAATGTATACGTATCCCTCGAAGTAACTCGTATATGCAGATTCTTATTTTTATGCGCTATATCTGGATGAAAAAGGTAATAAACTTGTCAGTATAATCATAATTCTTTTTTATTATAAGCTATCCTGGAAGACCATCATGCGTAACGCACATTTATTAACATTGAAATATGGCTAAATGCTAAGACGTAAACAAAGCTTATCTAAAGGTTCTCGTTGTAAATCTCATCACGTAAGTAGTTACATTGTTAGCGATAGTTTGGGCTGGGTAATGTAAATAGGGTCGGAATTATTCAGGGCAATGCTTGAAGATATTTCAGATATCTGAGCTTCGACATCGGCCATTGGAATTTTGCTTCGATGTTTTACAAGTGTTAGATGACAGCGGCACTGGTACCGCCCAAATTGAGGTATTGTAACCAGTGACATAAATTACGATTTAAGATATTTTCATTTACATAATTAGGATGTTCAAGGATTAAGTTTCTGTTTTTTAATAATTATTAGGAAATCAAGTAGTGTACGTTCACTGAAATTGTGGCTTAATACTTGTTAAACGACGTTTTGGCCAAAAATATTGTGGCAGATTTATGAATTGAAGGCACAAAATGTTTTACAAAAAACGACAGACACGGAATCCTAGGAAATGTTTTCAGTATACATGCTCTTTAATAAATTTTCTAGTTTTTGAATTGGTGTCTTTTTCTCGGAATGTGCTCTGAACCGAACTGAATCAGCCTGTAAGCAACACACTGCTGGACAAAAGCCTCTTCTCTATAGTTAAGGATTGCAGCTTAATCCATCACCATCGCGGATCTGCGGATAATTTTCCAACATGAGTAATGAGCGCTATCGGGTTTGTGATAATAACCGGGAGCGACGATTTTACGTGTCCTCCGAGGCACGATGGGGAATCCTACAAGGACATATACCCCGACTAGAAACAATTATTTGCTCAATTACAAACATCTACCACGAGCGAGAATCGAACCCATAACCGCTGGCGGCGTTGAGGTGACTACTCGCAGCACTATAACAGAACAGTTATCTCATTGTCCGAATATTAATCGAAGCTTTTAAGTTACAAGAAGTCAGTAAAAAGAAGCTACTATAAACTTTTGCTACTTGCTACTTCATTAGCGACGATTTATTTAATCGTGTTTAGATAAAACAGACCATAAAAACTGACTTTATTTAAAATAAAACAAGTTTTCATTTATTCTTTCCCAAAATTATAATTTAAAACATAACTCAGACTATTGTTTATATCAATATTTTAAGTACTTGTATTTAAATAAAAATATATTGCCCTAAGTTACTCTACTCTCAGTTAAATAGACGGATACAAATTTAAAAAATCGTCTTGTTACTATAACAACATATAAACACTTCAATTTTAGTTTTTTTCACTTGTATCGATGTCGTTCCACTACCTTCTTTCGATCAATTAATATTTTCAAATTGTCTATTTTTGTTATAATCATTTTAGTCATAATTTAAAAGTATTTATTTGCAAGTCAAATATTGTAAAAATATATAGTCTTGTTTCCTTCTCGATATTACTGTAACAGCCTGTAAACAACTCACTGCTGAGCGAAGGTCTCTTTTTCATATAGAAGAAGGGTTGAAGCTTAATCCACCACGCTGCTCCACTGCGGGTTGGCGATCTCAATATTATCAAAATTTTATTAAATTCGCTCTTCTTCAAAATAAGCTATTTCCTTAAGTAATGAAAAAATCACTCTACTAAATCAGTTTTAGTTTTTCACTAGTAAGAATGTGTAATACTGATGTGTCTGGGTATTTGTGTAATCTATAATAATATAAAAAGCAGGGAGATTTTGTTTCTTTGTTCATTTGAATGCGCTAATCTAAGTACAGGCAGTAAACAGAAACGTCAAAATGAGGACGGATCTGTCGGTTTTATAACATTTAATACGTAGGTATATTTTAAACGTCTTAAACAATTTTGAAGCTGTTGTCCCTAGAAATCAAATAAGGTTAATACTAGGAATTTATATCATAACTGGAACGCTCACTTAATAAAATTGTATATTCAAATATGCACCTTGAAATATTTGACATAAGGTTGACATTGGCTTATAACATGTAAAGTGAAAAATCGTTCAGAACATTTCCATGGTAAATGGAAACCATAGTAGAAAGAGATGCAATCCCGGCCGTAGAAACGTTTTTGGAGTGCACGTGAGCATTCCAGTTTGTATATAAATTCCTTGGGTTAATATCATACATTATCATATAGACTTAATAATGTGTTTGTTATTCTTTTTTTCTATATATTTTTAAACTTCAATTCGACGTAAAGTTCACACAGTGAACAAAGCTTGCTTACCGCAACTGTTTATACACTTATAGGAATGATATATTTATTCAATAAGCTACAGAAAATAGTTTCAGAGTCGAAGAAATAGTGTCGGTGCTGTGATATATCGGGAACCGATATGTGATACCATCTATCAACTGAGAAAATAATTCACTTTCATGCGGTATTTTATATTTACGAACTTCAAGTTTATTGTGTAACGGTAAAAGCGAAATTTATTGATTTAGAGTTAGGCAATAATATCGATATTGAAATCGGAATATCGACTGTCCAATATTGTGGCATTAAGCTATTGATATGTGAATTGCGCCGCTTGCTACTGACGTTGAATATACGGATCGAGTTGAGATTAACATAAATCTGTTTGAGTGTCACAGTAATGCTTAGAGTCTGTTAGAAGCTTTGAAAATTAAAAGTATGTGGTCTTATATATTAACCGAAGCAAAATAAAATTTGAGAGACTAATTTAATCTTCATAGTCATGTTACTTTGTAAGCAGATAATACTTGTCTGTTTTACTTCGATAACAACATAAATAAAATCAACATACAAGCTCAAGAAGATCTCAAAATTTTGTTCGAATGGTCCCAGTACAATTAATTAACTATCAATATATTTAAAACATGCTACGTTATCTTTAGGACTAAAAACAAAAAAAAAATCCGATACACGACCCTTTAACAATAAATGACACCCCACTCAAACAAAAAACTTAAGAAAAATACTTTGGCCTCAGAATGGATAATTATTCACTTTGGAATAAGCAAAAAGAACACATAAAAAACAAATTATCATCACTTGTGGGTTCATTTCACAATGCAAATCAATGCATACCCAGAAAATTACGCCTTAATGTCAACAATTCTCTCGTAAAGTCTCATCTATTATCATCTTATAGAAATATAGGCCAGTGCTGCCAAAACAATATTACAAGAATTACAAAGAGCTCAAAATAAAGTAATAATAACAGTATTCTGCTACCCATACCTAACACCAACTCATAAAATCTTCAAGGAGACAAAAATCATGAACATCCGGCAACTGCAGTACTTGCATTTTAATTAAGAAGATTATAAGTGAAACCATTCACACTAATCTCTTTCATCAAAAATCACAAATCTCCAATCAAAGTTTACGACGGCCAAGTTTGGTCGTGTTGCCAAAAATTCGTACTAATTATGAAAAAAAAAGGGTACATTTCTATAATAAGCTACCGTCAGAGATACTCGTAAAAAATCTAGACTCCCTTAACGTGTTTAAGTCCAAATTACGCAATTACCTCATTGAAAACTGCTTATACTCTGAACAATATATATATATATATAAGTATAACGAGGGGCAAATACATTTTAATTTTGATTATGTGTAGTAGGTACCTATACTGGATATTTAGTGCATTTTTACCTAACTATTGTAACCTATTGTACCTTTGTTAAAAT
The DNA here is from genome assembly GCA_036937285.1 of Euphydryas editha. Classification (NCBI taxonomy): domain Eukaryota; kingdom Metazoa; phylum Arthropoda; class Insecta; order Lepidoptera; family Nymphalidae; genus Euphydryas; species Euphydryas editha. The sequence goes on from JAUPFZ010000003.1 coordinate 13,676,955, forward strand.
GCGGTAACTGTTGTTTAAATTAAGTACTTATATGATATGATTTTTGTTTTAAATCGAATCGAGTCCCGACTTGAGCGTTTGGAAATCGCTTGAGCGCTGACTCGAGCGTTTAAGCGCCGACTTGAGCGTTTTTACAACATTATTTAATTTTGAGTTACCATATACCATATCATAAATTTGACTTTAATGTCATCGCTAAACTAAAAGCGTATTTAATATTGCGATAGAATGTCAAAATTTTAAGCAATTATAGCGCAGAAAATCTTTATGATAGCGTGGCACGAGCGTAAAAGTCAACACGACGTTTCAGCGCGGTTTAACATACCTAAGTTTAATTCCTCTTGTTTTTCTTTTTCTTTTTTTATTAAATTAAAGAAACAACTACTTTTAAACTAAACTATAAGGTTTTCGAAATAAGCTTTTAATGATAGCTCCAAGTAAACCTAACCTACATAAATAGAGGCTAACGAATCATTTTCACTGCGGCTTATTTCGTAATCGCTTTACTCCAAGGGTCTAATACGATTAACCCTTAGTACGGCTAAAAATTGAAAGGATTAAGTACAAAACAGGTAAAGTTCACGAAAATATTCAATTATTAATTTAAGATTTTATTTTATTTTACTGCCTACGTATTTTATTAAAATATCCTTGTTTAAGGTATTGATTATTTTATGTTAATACCGAATACATATAACATGTTCTCTTAACAGACTCTTTGAATAATTTTTTGAGTAGGTACGTCCTTAATTTGCGATTTAAAAAATCATTAATTTCCATTATGACTTCTGCATTATTTTTTGCGATATTAGCCTACAAACGATCAAAATGATTAAATTTTATGTTGTGTGTGATAGCCGTCAACGAACTGTTGTCAATTAACTAACCTATCATTATAAAGGACTCTACTACAAAAGAAAAAATAATTTCAACAATGATTTTGAATAAATACATTTAAAGGCAAAACTATTGAACAATTTCATTTACTTTTTACTTACTTGGATTGATGTACAAAATGAGTCTTATTTAGACTTTAATGAGCTTTAGTTTTATAACAATAACATAACAGAAGAATAGTTTTTTTTTTAAATATTTATCATCAATATAACATTGCAATACAGTAAGTAAGCAGTATCGTCTTTATACCTATTAAAAGTAATCCAGTTCTGTAAATAAAAAACGATAACCGGATGGACAGCCCTACGCTATGGAAAGAAAAATTCAATAATTGTTTCTATGTAATCTCTAAGAGGTCTTCGCTGTATCTGGTTTTATGTTAGCACCGCTATTAAAATAAATAGTAGATTGTTAACTTCTAATGACGTTTCCGGAAAGCCTACCGAATTAAGGTCTAGTAACTTTTTTGTGCTTCGTCTATATTATGTCTTTTAATTTAGACTTTTTATCCTATTTATTTTTTATCCTTAGAATGTTTATTCTATTAGATTTTATGTCTAATCATTTTTCATAAGTTAGAAGAAGTCTTTGTCCAGGAGTTAGATATTTACAGATTAACATAATAGTATTAGTATTACATATTTAATGCAGATATTGTGATGTATTAAAATGTGTAATACTTCATATTGCTACTGAATTTTGATTAGTTAAAAAGCAAATCATTTCTGCTGTTGAAGTTCGATGTCTTTAACTATTATACATATATGTATCTGTTTATTATTCATTTGGTGTTGGGCTCTGCTAAATACACCTATTTTGCAGGTCGTGGTAATACCGAATGAAGGTTTAACATCTATAAAGAGCAGCGAAATATGCAAATGGCGTCACTATTATCTGGCGACGGATGCGCCATAGTATTTACATAGGAATGGAGGCACAGGCAGTTAGAAACATCCGTGCATCGCCGGATCGAGGCGACCTCCCCGACATAGCTTCGCTTCGTTACGCTTCCCATTTCGTGCTACATTGTTATTATACTGCAGATGTAATCAGAAATGCTCAGTCATACATTTTCTAAAATTTCCATAAATGTTACCTTATTTCAAATGCATCTATCTGTAAAGGAGTAAAATTATTAAACTAACTAACTAACAGCATACTTAAGGGTAGTAGCTGCGTGTTTGTTTATTCATTCAAATATGTTTATAAATTGAACATAAGACTATGGAAATGAATACAAAATTCAAAAATTTAACGGTGTCTACTATTGGGAAATACAATATAATTGAAATTTGATAGAAATTTTATCCTAATAGGTTAACTATTAATTTCGTTGGGTCAGCAAATTTGATGAGCGTAGGTTGTGTTATAACGAATTGCACCCGCGCTCACGTTGCTTACATGTTACACTGAGCGTGCGGTTAAATTAGTCTCATAAAAAAACTTAGTCTATATATATGTTGAAACACAAAATAAGTTCAAAATATAGAAAGCAACAATAAATACTTAAATAAATTGTTAGACTTTTATATGCTTTTATTTGTTTTTTATGTTTTAGTCTTGATTTGGCATTCCTTTTAATTTTCTTTGTGTTGTAAATTTTGAGTTATTATTTACACCTAAGAATATGAACATAATTACAATCAGTGAATACAAAGCTCTTATAATTTAAATCTAAGGTATAATATAGGTAGAGACTAATACAGAATACATCGTAGAAGAAATACCTACTCGGAATTAAAGGAACCAATGATAATATAAAGAAAAAACTCGTCGAAAGAGGATTTTAGCACATTTGACATATTACGATTTTCTTTTTTTTGGACTCTTAAAACCTCGACGATAATAATTTACATATCCACCTGTAAATGTCCCATTGCAGGGCACCTTTCTTAACAAACATCAGTGCAATTTCACTAATTTTAATAACTGTTCACTTTTTATCAATGTGAGAATCGTACCATACAGAATTAGTGACTATTCAGTGTATGAATATGTGAGTATCAGAGTCCACTGATTTGATCATTGAATATTTGTATGTGTATTAGTGAATATTCACTTGTTATTAAAATTAATTTATTTGTAGTGAATACAGCTTCACTAACGTAATTAATGAAAAGTCTATTGATTTATGCTTAGAGAGAAAGGTCCTATTAATATTATAAATGCGAAAGTTTGTCTAGATGTTTGTTACTCTTTTACGCAAAAACTACTGAATGCTGAAGCTTATATATCAGAATAACTCATAGGCTATAATTTATGAAGATTTTGTGTAATTTGGCCATAATTTAACATAGTTTAAAAAATATTAAGCGAATTGATTATTTTTCAATAAAATTTTAATTTATATATTTATCACTATATTATGCAATAATTTTCTGATTGATTACTAAAAACTTATAACTGGATTAATAACTTAATCATTCTATAATAAGTTTTATTAATAATATATATATATATTTTAATTCTTACCCTAAATTAGGGGTGTGCGACAATTATCGATAATTCGTAACTACTCGATAATTTTTAATTTGATAATTATCGATAAGTGTTAATCGATAATTTGATCCGATAATTGTCGATATTTTTTTTGATCCGATAATCTCCGATGATCCAATGTATATGTCAACTGATAGTTATCAAGTAATGAGTTTGACAGGAAGAAGTGACGACCTTTTTTTTAGGTGTTCGGACAGTATACCGGTACAGGGGTAAATGTTGATAGTAGATGTCGGATGACCTTGGTTTTTTTTTTCGTGTGCATTATAAATTATCGATACTTGTCATCCTTCATCCGATAATTCTCGAGTCCATCCCATAATTATCGAATCCATTCGATAATTATCGAATCGCCCGATAATTATCGATAATTTTCATCCGATAATTATCAATAACTGTCGTCAACTATCAATAATTTTTATCCGCCAATTATCGATAAATGTTCATTCAATAATTATCGATAACACGATACGATAATTATCAATCATAAAATTATCGATATTTTTTTAGGATAAACATCCCTACCCCAAAATAATTTAAAAAAAGACAAATTAATAACTTGATTGTTAGTGCAACTACTTAAGTGATTAAATAACGCACGTCTACAGTTGATCCATTTTTTTAAAATTAAATCCTATGCTTCTTAATATTATGTAACTGTTAAACGATATAATAATAAATAGAGATGGCAAGATTACTGTACTATGATTAATTATTCAAAAATTGTTAAACAAATTCTAGTATAATTTGCTAGCGGAATAGAAAAATATAAACTTCTCTTATTTCTTTTATTTTATACATTAAAAACAAAAATAGATAGAAATAAATGGGTTCTTTCCGTAGCTATCTTGTCGGCCGCTGTCACTCGTACAATAAGCCGGTCGAACAGCTTATCTCGTTTCTTGAGCCCAAACGTTACTTGTCCCCTCGAAATAGGCAATAAAATATGATAACTTACAGCGAGATAAGATTCGCAACCACCTCTTAGTTATATAAGGTTATGGCCTATCTACGCAAATCTGCCACAGATTAATACACAATTGTCTTTAAAATTTTCATGATTGAATATATATTCCTGTCTCATAAATAATAGCAATGCGTTTATTGCAAGATACAATACCATTTTTTGTGGTTGTAAAATATAATGTTGCTTAATAATTTTAAGTGCGACAGATATCGATTAAGTATGAGTTAAATAACTGGCTTAATGTTACTAGTTTTTATTGACCTAAATATAATACCTACTATAAACGTATTTGTGCATAAAAATTTAAAAACTATTATATTTATAAATATTGACTATTGACTATATTATTATGTTTTCAATAAAAATACATAATTATATCAATGTAATATAACAAAGCTTAATTAAATAATTATTTACATAAATTGCAATGTACATAGCAATTTCTTAAATTATTTTTTTAAATACTTCTTATTACAGCTACGTGGAATGGCTGCCAACTTTCCTTTTACTGATAAAGGCTGTAAGTCGTAGATTTAAAAACTGAGAAATTGTTTAGCGCCGTTACTCTCAATTTCAAGTGTTTCGATTACAAGCGGCGTGAATATAAATAATTTGGGACAAATGACTAATATTTGACCCGTTTAGCCATTTGACTTTCTCCAGAGTCCTTCCAGCCTTTGAAGTTAGGCATTAATTTTTGGTACAAAATGACAATATTTTAAAATGAGGAAATCAACGATATGTCATTAACAATCGGAAATTGATTTAAAGCCTTTATTAAAAAGTGGTACACCTAGATGAATTGTATTTCTTAGAAGTATTTATAACATATAATATAGTGTTCTTTTTTTACCCGATTGCGACAGAAGGAGGGTTATGTTTTTCGAGTGTATGTATGTATGTATGTATGTATGTATGTATGTATGTATGTATGTATGTATGTATGTATGTATGTATGTATGTATGTATGTATGTATGTCCATTTCTTTGGCACGCTCTACAGCCCAAACGGCTGGACGGTTTTTGACATATGAGGTGTCGTTGGATTTGTCTAAATTGTAGTAGTGACATAGGCTATATAAATTTTCAAAATGGCGCCCGCAAATGGCGGAATGAGGGGGGGAGTTGAATTTTTTTTTCTTACTGTAGCAATATGGGTATCAAATGAAAGCTAGTAAATTGTTTTATTCTTTTTAGTTTATAATAAGAGTATTTTACGCAGTCGGGTTTTTTGATTTTCTTAATTAAGCATACTTGTTAAACTACAAAATAGTAACGCTCATTTTATTTTTTATATAATATAATCACTAAGTCAAGGAACAAAATTATTATAAAAATCATCAACAAAATTTAGGATTCAATACATTGAAAAGCTACTAAAGGTAGCGTGTATTTTTATAAATACAAAAAAAAAACTTATCCATTTATTTTAAAGAGCAAAACTTTCGCAGACGTAATTATACAAGATTTATGTAGAGCCAATTTGTTAATAAAAAGTATATATGTCGAAAATCCGAGTGGAATGTACATGTATATACAAAAATAATTGAGACCTTCCAGCTAGCCTGAGGCAAGAAATAACAGCTGACAGATAACTTCGGAAAAAAGTGGCTGTGACATACGGACGGACAGGCAAACAGACATGACGAATCCCTAAGGGTTCCGTTTTTTGCCATTTGGCTACGATACCCTAAAAATTTGAAAAGAATAAAATACTTTTCATTATCATGAATTATCTAATCATACAATTACTAATTGTGGTGGCGAGAGGATTGAGGTGGGTAACTTGCTATCAAAATATATTGTATTCTGTTTATTTTATACAGTTAGAATAAGGAATACCTAAAATTTTTAATTTTGACATAGATGTCATCAAAAATGAAAAAAAAAATTAATATTCCTTTTTAAAAACTTACTTTTTAAATAAGTTTTTCTTTTAATCAATTGATTCTAATTTGTAATATAACAAGCGTGTGAGGCGTGCACTTGTGCATATTCCAATTATTTTTTTTTTTGAATATTATTAATATGTCAGTCCAATTTGTTGCAGCAGTAATACCACTACTCATCACGACAAATACGTGTCCTATGGATATAACCCAGCATGGAAATCCATCAGAAACCACGACCTCGAGTCTCTGGTGATCCCGCTATTACTGGCTCATGGCAGCGGTTTGAGTAACGGCTGTCGGAACTAGGGTGGTTGTTTAGAACTAGGAAATTATCTAAAGACCTCTTTGAATTGAAAGATTGAGGTTGTTGACGAAAAAGCGTTTGTGATTGTGTATTGTGTGTGTTTCTGGACCCCCGACATTGGATTCACATCCTACTGGGGGCCGTTGAGTGTGAGACGTTTATTTGTTTATTTATTTAAAGTATACGGTTAAAGTGCTTTTTATTTTTAGACTAGCTTCTGCCCACGGCTTCGCTCGCGTGGATGTTGGTTATTGCGACCAAAAAAAAAGAATCCTATGTTACTTCTAATACCGCAACAAAAGTTTCATGATGATCGGTTTAGTAGTTTTCCCGTGAAAGCCTAACAAACAAACTTACTTTCGCATTTATAATATTAGTATGATTCAATAATAACTCGTTTCAACAAAAGATATGTGATAAGATTTATTTTTCTTTGTTTGTATGATAATCTACTATTTAGTGTAAAACGTATTGTCTTTATTTAAATTAACTTTCTACAACATTTATTTTGGTGTATTCAATCGAATCTCCGGAACTGTACTGTACTGTATCAGCCTATAAATAATCCACTACTGAGCGAAGGCCTCTTCTCCATATAGAAGAAGAATAGGAGCTTAATCCATCACGCTGCTCCTCTGCGGGTTGGCGGATAATTTCTCTACCATAAGTAACGATCATTATCGGTACGTCTACCATGAGTTTTTGTTACAAGCGCACATGACATAATTACAGTAGTAAACGTAGAAACGCAATAGTAATGACAGTATCCGCGAGAGGCGCTGCTCAACGTTCCATACAAATTGTCTACTACACTCGCTAACGTGTATCGTCTCTGGAAAATTATGGTAGACGTACAGGTGTCTATGATCATAATCGGGACGACAGCTTTACGTGCTCTTCGAGGCACGGTGGGGAGACCCACAAGGACATACAGCCAGACCGGAAACAAATGTTTGTACAAATATCTGTCCCGAACGGGAATCGAACCCGCGACCGCCGGCGCGCTGTTTGAGGCGACTACACGTACCACTACACTAAAACTCGGGAAGGTTATCCGGAACTAGTTGCCTAGCCTAGTGGGACTACCCATTAGAAAAAAAAGTTCCAAAAAAAAATCATGCAATATTTTTTATTACACGTACTTCTCACTTTCTTTATTAGTAAATTGCACATTTGCGAAGCCAGATAGGATGGTATTATATATAAATTTTGATTATCTTAAGAAAAACTTTCAAAAATACATGACGTAGTCAATATTGTTTGTTTCTCATAACGTAATGCTTATTGACCAATTCTTATATTGATGAGGAAAGAACTTGTATAATATTTAATTTGAATCGTTTTAGAAGATTGAATGTAGCAGAAAAACGTTTCTGAGTCAGACATTATATAATATCCGAAAAGTAAAAAGGTTTACTAGTAAAATTTCATGCACGAACTAGGCGTAAGTAAGTTCAAAAGAACTTTCCGTAGTATTAGTCACGCGCCGAATGATCGATGAACTATCGTCTTGCAGCATTTCGTTTTGTTATAATAAAATAATCAATGTTTACTTTATTTCATCTTATATCTTAATAAAATAATAAGCAGTAAACAAGTATAGTTACGATTTTATATTTCAAATATTAATAATTGCGAGTGCGTTTCTTTATTGGACGATTATAGACTTATGATCCACCTTAACTAATGAAAAATCATTAGAATTTATATATGCCATGTATAATTCCAAAAGACATGCGTTAGGTCCGTAATTACCAATACCAATATATGTTATAATAGTTGAATTAATATATAATGGATGTTGATTTTTTTATGTCCCATAATACAAAATAAGAAATCTTTATTTTTTTTAATATTTCCTAAAAAAATTGGTTGTCTGTAACGGACGATAATTTTACGTGATAACGTCATAAGAAAAGATTGAAAAAATTGCATACTTTTATGAATTGAATTATTATCCCTGAGTTATCATTATTTTTTCGATAAATTAACATTTATTTGCACTCGTTAATTCAAATATTTTATTACTTCAAATTATAGAAATTAATTACAAGTATTAATGTGCTATTAACAATTTATTTACAACTTATATACATGTATGATATTTATGATCCTCCAATTTGCGTTATTGTTTTTCATTTACAAGCCGAACGCTTATGATGATAGTGCCTCTCTATCGCTTGTTGCGCGCTCTCGCTCGCGACACGTGACACTTCTTCATGCGTGCAGGCATTCATCGATTTACACGTCGAAAAAAATAATGATGTAGTACATAGGCTTAAGCAAAGCCGTTAATAATAAAAATCCTATGAAACTATAACAGATAATTTTGTTAAACAAAACCAAATCTCTGTAAAGTATATTTTTTGCTTCTTTTATTACGATTCCAAAAAAGAAACAGATAAGTGAAAAACAAGCCTATAGTCAAACATGTTATATTCAATTTGTTTCCGAAGAGAGCGGTCGGATCAGAATCATAAAGAGGAGCGTTATAGGCTGGAGATCTTTGAAAAGGAAGCTGTAAGGAAAATTCTCCTCTGATAGTATAGCGGTTTGTAGCACCTTATCGCTCAATATATCCTGCTACCATAGAAGCCGAGACGATTTCGAACGTATTTGCTTGATATGTATAACCAAGTTTATGCACTTCGTAAAAGTAAAATGAGTGGGAGAGAGACAGGTATAGTAATAATTACAACCTCTGTTTGGTCTTGTATGGCGTATAGTAAACCAGTAGAAAAAACACGCTTGCGGTCCATCAGTCAACTTGTGTTGTGGATAATAAGGGCTGAGTTTCTTGTTGCTTCACCTCGCCATGTTCACTGACTTCGAATTTCGAAAGATTGACACCATTTCGTGAAAAGACAAATAAAATGTACACAAAAAAATAATATTAAGAAATTATTTATTTTATTACAATTTTTTTCTTTCGTTTACAATTTGATAAATACATGCAATGTGTTTGTTTCTTTAAATTTATTTAACTATAAACGTATAGTGTTGCATACGATGTCATACATGTGTTATATATTATTACATAACAAATGGTATTTTAACTAAGTATAACTATAAAGAGTTTAATGATTCATACATTAACAATAGAAAATTTTGATTATGTATCATATATACCTATTACACATTATGTAATTTACACGCCAGTTTTAAAAATTATTTTCTCCGCCATTTTGAAAGTTGCGAGAGAATTTTAATCCATGAGACTGACTCAGTGGCGCGACATCCGTCATTGTTGCCACGTTTTGTTACTAGGAGACAAATTCTTTTGCTGATTCAAAGAAGCCATTTTAATACATTTCACGGTTAAACAGTGATTCATTGATATTATGACTAATTCCTCGTTTTGGTGAGTAGTTTTGTCAATTCCATTAGTAATAAAAATACTACGTACTATATATTATTTTTTATTGTTTTATTTCAGACATCAATAAAAACACGAGTACAGCATGCAGTTATTTAGAATGTTTGGGAATCTGTGAGTATTTCTCATACATATTTTAGTGTACCTCCGATGTATTTGTTTCTTTTTGTTTCTTTCGTATTTGTTTCTCTATTTGCATGTTACTTATAATTATTGCTGTTACATAAATATGACAAACTATTTATTGTTATATAAAGTAATTTAATATTATTATGCTTAATTTACTTATAAAAAGGACAATGTTATCATAAATATCTACTTAGTTACGTCCTTTCGTAAAGTATAAGTAGAAATACTTATCCTGTCATTACTAAGGTGTTCAATGACGTTCTAGTAGGTATATATATTTTTCGCTTGCGTTGTTTGTGGTTAACATACGTTTTGGAGATATTTGGTGTTTTAGTTTGTAATTGTATATATTTATAATTCTGATTTAAAAGCTTTATAGTGAAAATAATTTGTAATACTAGTTATTGCTAACATCCGTAAGGCTTAGTAAGTGTTTTAACTGTGTATATTAGTTTATTTATATTTAGTTTTACATATTAGGTTATTTTATATATATTGTATATGATTTTTGAAGATGCACTTAGATCGACCTCCGGATCCCAGTGATCCAGATGATTCTCAAAGTTCTTGTAACCGTCTAGCGGTTAATGTCCCAATCACAACCAATCCATTTTTTTGTCGCATGGGAATCCATTTACGGATGATATCCAGGACGCCCGGGTGGCAGTCTATGTCGGACTCGGCACTTTGGGAGTGCAATACGCACTAAACCCCTGCGGGAGGGAGCCTTCAGCCGCTTTAATTGGAGGGTCCCGGATCTGCAGGCAACAGGATACCTCCAGCGACAGGCTGGCCTCGGCGAAAAGGCCAGACTTCTCCTCCATGGGGACTGTCCGGCTCACCTCTGAACAGTCCCAACGACGCCGTTTCTAGCAGGACCGGGTTTCCATCCCGGCCCGACACGGGGACAGGGGCGTCACTGGAGGCGCATTAAGTAGCGCCTCCTACGACAACCAATCCATCCCCTAACATTATTATAACATCTTTCGATACAAACTGTTTATGTTTATCCGTCTTTTTTCGAGGCTTTCTACAATGGCCTATCATTCAACATCACATATAATTTAAAATCACATACACACATGTATATATATATATATATATATTTTTTTTTTCTGTACATCCACAGGCTTTATTTGCCCATGCCTTTTTTATGATCATTTTTAGAATATTATTATTATTCTTTTATTCAACATTTTTCCCTATAATTACATTTTTAAATATATTTATAAAAAATACAAATAAAAATATTTAAAAATATAAAAAAGGTATTCCTCCGGTGGCAGGTTGAGTCCCAGGCCATCGGTGGTTAAGGCTCCAGGCTGAGGAACCTCCTCACAATGCGGGCCGTTTCAAGTAACACCGCCTTTTGAATCCGACCCTTGATCCAACAGTCGAGCGAGAGTTTCTTAAGGTGTTGGTCGAAACTCTTCGCTAATAGGCCATTGACCGACACAACAATAGGAACAATTATTGTTGAGTCCACATTCCACATGGCGGTAATCTCGTGGGCAAGGTCTAAATATTTACTTAATTTTTCTTTTTCCGCCTTTACGAGATTATCGTCATGCGGGATTATAATATCAACAATAATAGCTCGGCGCGTTGATCGGTCTACTAGCACTATATCAGGTTTATTGGCTGCAATAAATCTGTCAGTGATAATAGACCGATCCCAGTAGAGCAACGCATGACTATTTTCAAGAAATGGCGTTGGATTGTATCTATAGTACGGTAACTCATTTTCAACGAGGCCATATCGAAGAGCAAGTTGTTGGTGGATAATCCTGGCTACTTGGTTATGTCTGTGCAAATACTCACCGTTAGCAAGACGACCACAACCGGAAACAATATGTCTGATGGATTCTCCAGGCTTACGACATGCTCGGCATATGTCTGGAGTTCCATCTTTTATGATATGTTTCCGGTAATTGTTCGTCTTGATAACTTCATCCATAATTGCACAGACAAAACCTTCAGTCTCCCCAAACAGATTCCCGTGTTGTAGCCAGGACACAGAACTGGATTGGTCTACATCTATATCTGTCAGAGCTTTGTAGAACCGACCATGTAGTTCTTTGTTCCTCCATATGGCCACGCGGTCAATGGTACTCATTACTATAGGTTTACGCCATTTCTCTTTGCCTAAGGACAGCGGAGTAAAGCCCTTATCAACGGCAACAACATCCTTGTGCATATCGTTATTGATGTTTAAAAAATATTCTCGGAGATTATACACCACACGATTGTGGAGGTCTTTCGCGTTTAAAAAGCCTCGACCACCACATTTTCGTGGGATGTATAATCTCATCAAAGATGAACGAGGGTGATGCATTCGGTATATTGTTAACATTTTACGGACTTTGCGATCAAGGCAATCTAACTCAGTTTGAGTCCATCTCAGAATGCCGAAGGTATAGACGATTAAGGGCATAACCCAACTGTTAAAGGCACGTACCTTGTTACCGCCCGATAAAAAGCTGTTAAGCACTTTCTTCAGCCGGCCAAAGAATCGTTCCCTTATCAGTTGTTTCATGGCTCCGTCATCAATGCCCAATGCCTCTGACATTCCGAGATATTTGTAGGTTTCACCTTCGTTGAGAGATCTAAGAGACAAAGAGTTGGTAAGTTGCAAATTTTCTGATGAGATAATTCTACCTCTTTCTACATGGATGAAAGCGCATTTATCCACACCAAATTCCATTTTTATACAAGTGCTAAAAGTTTCTGTTATTTTTAGCAACTTGTATAACTCTGGTCGTTTGGATGCGAACAGCTTCAGATCATCCATGTAAAAAAGGTGAGATATTGCTTTGCCTCCTTTACGAAGGTGAAAGCCTAACCCTGAATCCTCTAATAAAGTACTTAAAGGATTCATGGCCAGACAAAACCACAATGGACTCAAACTATCGCCTTGAAAAATACCCCGCTTGATCCTTATCGGTTCGGTCGATTCAGGAACATTGATGCCGCCAGGATACTGAAGATACGTGGTCCACTGCTCCATACACGAGCCTAGAAAAGACCACAAAGCTGTATCAATCCTATACAACTTCATGGTCTCCATAAGCCATGAATGTGGCACTGAATCATATGCCTTCTTGTAGTCAATCCAAGCGGCAGCCAAATTTTTCCGGTTTCGACGTACCTGTTGGCAAATAGTCATGTCTATGAGGAGAAGTTCTTTAGTACCACGACTACCTGAATTACATCCATTCTGAGCTGTAGCCAAAATGTTATTTGTCGTTATATGTTTCATAATTTTAGTAGCAAGAATGGATGTAAGTAGCTTATAGATGGTTGGTAAGCAAGTAATGGGACGGTAGTTTTTTGGATCAGTGGTACTTCCCGATTTGTATAACAGGAATGTGAAACCAGTTGTCATAAATGTTGGAAGTGAACCCGTAATGAGGGCATCCTGAAATTGGGTTGCCAAAACAGGGTGTGAACTACGAAACCATTTAAGCCAAAAGTTATTATTATTATTGTTAGTGCGTACTTATTCAAACAACGAGACTTAAACTAAGCTTAGGATCTCTATATCGCGAGTCCTTGCACTGACCACAAATTTACTTATTTAATCTATAAATATAAAACTTAACTAAAACTTAAATAATAAACTTAATTTTTTTTTTTTTTACTTTCGTTTAGATTGTATTATTATAAAGGTACTTTACTTTCTATTTACATCCATTCCTTAAAATATTACTTACATGCTTTAAGTCTACGTTCCAGCCATCACATCTTCACCACCAGTCTTGTTTTGCGTTTCTTGTTTTAATTTAATTTTTTTTTTGTAAATAATTTAAATTAAATTAAATTGTTAAACAGTAACTTTAAATAAACGCGATAAAATCCGTTTTTAGACTTTTAATTAAATGAATAAAATTCGCGTAAATACATAAGAGAACAGTACGACAAATTGTGTTTTCATATTGTACAAAAATATTTTTAACCTTTAAAAATATTAAAATAACTCGAACACGGTTTCAAGATATTCGATTAATTATAAAATTAACCATACCGCTTTCACTTCCAAAAGTCGCCAGAAGTTATGTTCAATTTTCATTGTATGGGTTGCTTTAGCACGCACCGTGTGCGCGGGATGGCGATGGCGGCGACTAATTATTGACCCGAAGGTTATGTCCGACCGGTATCGAAATCAGATTGACGATTTATAATCGACTGCTTCTATTAAAGCATATGAATCGTTACGTATACTACTTTTTACTTTCCTTTTCCTGTACTTGTGTATGTCGTTTTGACACCTATTTGGTCTTATTTATTGATTCAACTGTTGAGTAAAGTGAAAAATTTAATTTACTTGTGATTGATGTGATTCATAATGTGATGAACGCGATTGTAAAAATAATAATGATAAAACATCGATCTAAATTGTTTTTTTTTTAAATTAAATTCCAGTGTGAATTTTTCCTCATTGTTGAAAAGAAAAAAATCCAACAGACGAGATTATTTTTAGATATTCTATAAAAGAATCTCAAATCTGTAGCGACTGTGATAATTAAATACTTCGAACTGGTGATAAATTAATCCTCCATATAAACTAAATCAACATCTAAATAAACCTTTTCCAAAAGTAAAAAAAAAAAAACCAGCCAGTTACCTAGTGGCAAAAAGTACCTTCATTATTTACTGATGCATTAGTTGCTGCACTAATATAGTATCTGCTTAATTAATCTTTTTTATTGTAAACCAATATCGCCCCGACTAATTTAAAAGGTAGTTAAATGCGAATATATGCGAGAGGATAAAAAATGTTACATTGTCGATTGCCGCCATTGTCGGTCCCGGGTGCATTGTTAAAGTCCACGATCAGATTACATTTAACCTTTATTGTCCACTATTTCTGTCCAATGAGTTCGTGATTTTGTTCAGCTAATTCTATATAAAGTAAATATATATATATATATATATATATATATATATATATATAAACATCAACAAATATACTTTTATTACTAAAGTATATCAGTACTCCAGAGGTACACGACACTAAGTCCAAAAAAAATTTTTTTACAGAATGCAAAAAGAAGTTTTTATTAGCTGTTTTTTCAGTGGCATAGTGTTATCTTTAAAGTTTATATGTACCTCCGTAACTGTTAGGACTAGAACATTATGATTTGTAACACTGTAAAAATCGCAAGTTATAATGGGAAAATTAAAAAAAATAATTTCGAAAAAAATTTTTTGGTCTTAGTGTCGTGTACCTTCGGAGTACTTGATATATATATGACAATAATAAATTGTATTTTTCGTTTCTTGAAAAGAAAGTTTGATAATTTTTGTTGTCTCATTTGAGTAGATACCTCCTAGACAAAGAGATCTTAATTCAGCAGTTTTGAAGGAGGTGGTTTGATAAGGTTTTGATTTGCGATTATTATTGAATGTATTTGTACACAAAAAAATGTGTATTTTTTGTTATATAAGATTTACACCATAAAGGTCATTTTACTTTAGAAATTATTGCCAAGAAAAAGAGTATTTAGCCCTTTTTGTTGTTTTTTTATTTTTTTATTTTTTTTTACGAAGCTTTCATGAACCATATTTACTTTGACGCTTAGTGGTTCTCCTCATAATAAGCTTGTATACGAGTCTTTTTATTGTGGTCCAGTGCAAGCGTTTATCCAATACGTAATACATATAGAGCCAATGAAACGCATCTTGTACCTAAAGGCAGGTGGCTCGTTGAAGCCATCAATGGTTAGTTAAAAAACTAGTACATAAAATAATGCTAAACACGCAAATTCCTTACATTGGAGACAACATTGTATCGGAGACGCGAATCATATGTGCTGTTCTCAATGCATTCTCGAGTCCAGAGTATAATGTACCTATACAACATATTCAAGATGATGTTCGGATTATCGCGTCACTGCAGCACCTTCGGAATATTTACGAAATTCAGCAGAGTGCTTAAAGGGTTCAAGGACAAGCAAAACCAAAGCGGACTCAGACAATCACCCTGGAAGATACCCCTCCGTATCCTGATTCGGTCATTGGCACCAGTCAGACGCTAGTCCTGGATACAAAGGATCATACTCCATTGCCCCATGCATAATCCGAGGAAGTCTCGAACTACACTGTCGATCTTTTATAGTTCGAGGACCTTCAGAAGGCATGAATGAGGAATCGAGTCGAATGCCTTCTTGTAGTCAATCTAGGTAACGGAGAGGTTTTGATGGTTGCGTTTTGCAAGCTGGCCTGTAACAGTGTCAATGAAGAAGCTCCTTTGTACCACGACATCCGTCCTGACCTGTAGACAAAATATTAAACTCGTCAATATGACGAGAGATTTTGCAATTCAGATTAGATGTCAGTGTCTTATAGATGGAAGTCAGACACGTTATGGGGCGGTATTTGGTAGGGTTAGTGGTGTTGGTGGATTTAGGAGCTAAGTGAATGATTCCAATGTACATATACCTATACGAATTTTTTATCGATTTTATTATGACTACTGCATATGCTCACCATGTTATACGCAATCATATTTTAATGATGTTGACGTTAAACGTTGATGCTGTCAGTTATAGATTACGTCGAATTTCAACCACTGGGCGACTACTAGTCTTCATTAATGTATTTATTTTAATTAAATAACATATAAAATTTCATGTGTTCGATAGTTAAAATTGAACTTGATCAACTTAATGGCAAACGAAATAATTAATTGACCATCCAATCAAATATTGTTAACTCGTCTTACTCAGTAGTGCTGCTATAAAATGGCCATCTAAGAACAACTGAAGCTTATCTTAAACGATGCAAGCGGTTTAATTAACATAAAGTGAACAAACGAAGGGGTTCTGTGACTTGTTTACCGGTAACAGTAATCATAAAACGTTTGCACAAAGTAATGAAACTGTCAGGACAATTGTCTGGTTTAATTTCATGCTATTACACAATACTTATAATTACATCTCAAATAATACAATTTAGTCTCAAAATTTATTCTATTGAATTAAACATTGAATATTAACAACGTCTTAATGATGCTTTTAATTATAGTTAAACATTTTTGATATTATTAAATGTTTTAAAATTAAATTCTTTGCTTTAAGTGCATAAGTGCATTGAAACGGTAAAATTTGTAATAGTATGATACGGCCCGTATAAGATGAGTAGGTACCTACATAGCGTGTAAATCAAAATCATGTGACTACAATAAATGTCATCTAAGCATCATCATACTACTTGTTATCTATAATTATATGTATAAGCTACTACTTTTGCTATTACTCACAGGGACGGCCTAAGCGATGTGCGAGGTATGCAGCCGCCCACTCGAGCTTTTTGGGGGAGCATACACTTGGGGAATAAAATGGGGCATAATTTCACCATAGGGGCATTTTTCGTGTACTAGTGATGACCTTTTTTTTTAAAGAATACGCATAGCCTGGAGGTATGAGGGTCACAATGACCTTTTTTTTGTTTTTTAGGAATACGTATAGCCTGGAGGTGGAAACATCGGTACGGTGGTCGCGATGACCTTTTTTTCGTGTGCACTTCCGAATAATTATGGATGAACATCCCTAATATAAGTCTTGCACACTCGCCTGATGATAGATGATAGATCATGTAATAGTTAAGCGATCTGGTCCATTGCATTCTTCAACTCTTCACATTTATTTTAACAATTTTTTTCTCCAATAATTATTTTTGAGTATCAATCTCAGTTGAGTTTGTTATGTTTTGGAATTCTCTTCTTATAATTTTGTTCATTGTCGTAGGTTACAAGACGGAAAATGTTTACTATAGTAGTGAAATAATCATTCCTACAGAATAATTTAGATGTAAAAAAAATTGACCATTAATTATTTTTGAAAATATCTTTTTTTATATATAAATATATGTTTATTTAGAATTAAAAGAAAAAAAAAATTTACTTGTTCTGCTTCTGTACTTTAATATTCGTCATACAGTGTTAAATTTAGCCATGGATGGCGCTGCGCATGCTTGCCCTCGGAGCGAATAACGTAAGTAAACACTCTCGTCTCGCTCATTCAAAATATTTTATTCAAAGATATTGCGGATATCGCATTAGCATTAAAATTTGATAATTTTCTTTTTAGGTTTTAATGCAAAATAGTAATGACAAATATCTCAAAACCTTGATTAATCGATTGGCTAAGCGGTTCCTAATAGTTACAACACAATGTCGTTGCTGATAACGTTTCTACTGTTTGTATTATTTGAGTTAACAATAGTAAACTACTACAGGATAGAAGGAAACGTCGTGTATTGCGAGCAATCAAATTTAAGGCCTACTCGTATCATCAATATTTTAAAGTTTTTCGTCGCATCTTTATTTTGCCGTTAATAGCGAGAACCTAATACATTTTAATATTATGATACTCGTAGATACGAGTAAGAAACGGCTTTGTCATAATACTACTTTGCAAAATTATTCAATATTTTTTTATCCATATAGCGAAAAATTCGCGATGCATCTTCATCTTCATTTACATATATAATATATATATATATATATATATATATATATATATATATATATATATATATATATATATATTTAAACACATATTTAAAGATTGAATCTGATAAGTAATGAGTAATGACAATTCAAGTGTTCAAATTACTAGGTCAAATAAACGATCTTAAGTACTAGCAATTTGAACAAATCATCGGAACTAGGCCACATTATTACATGATGACCGTATCAGATGCTCTCAGTCACCTACATTTTAGATTTATAAGCCGTTAGACAAATTATATCACAACGGTTATGTCAGGTAAACGGTATTCTGCGCTTAGATTGAAATAGATTGTAATTACCTTGCACTAGTTATCTATTGTTATACATCATATAAAACTAATATACAATACTATTGTATTTAATAAAAATATATTCTATAACATAAGTACTTAATTAATATTTATATAATATTTATATTTTATTTATTTTTCAAATGAATGTATATTTAATATTAATTTAAAATTTATTTATAATATTTTGTTTATTTTAAAAAAATACTCCAGGTATTGCTAACAACATCGCACAGGGAAAATCAAAAAGACCAAATTCTAACTTCCTGAAAAAAAAAATTTCAATAAAAAAATATAATTTTTGTAAATTACCAAACATATTTTCAATGCGTTTTGGGTTATACCAATTGAATATGATCCAAAAAAATATACTAGAAATAAACTAAAGACTTTCTCAAATACGAACAAAATTTTGTTATTTTATTTATTTACTTATTTATTTATTTACTGATACACCAACATCATAACATACATAACATAGTCTGGTATGCATGCCAATTACTGGTGCATACATCACTCTCATTAGAAGACATTAAGTTCAAAATAAATTTCGATCTATATTTTTTTGAGTTGCAGCAAATTATTAAAATAAAGTAGAATTATAACAAAAAGAAAAAATATAGCGGCATAAATATTAAGTTACATATTATTATTTACGAACAGAAATGTGCGGTAAGTTTTTTTTTCAGATTAGTCACAGAGTCATGAAAAATATCAAATCTTTAATGTTATTTTCCACAAAATGCAATTTTTCTAAAGTCTAAAGGAGCGTTCCAACTACGCTATACTATTCTGCTATTTATTACATAATTAAAAACCATAATATAACTATACTATATAGCATTGCGTTCACATTACGCGATATAATCGTAGGACATAATATAATATATGGCAAGCTCAGTTGACCGCGATGTATGAGAGTCTGCACACACACAGTGGATTTGAGACTGGACAGTCTTGAAAGCTCATCAAGCGATAATGACAATGCGGGATTTGACTCTAGGTTGTCATGCTACTACAAATGACTCTGGATATCAAATCATGGCCGTGTTCCGAAATACACTGGAGCACTGTGAGGTGTGACGTCAATTCAGTATACTGCGAAGCTGTTCCTTTTTATTTTGCTATACTGTACTGTACTGGTTATTGTTTATAACGGAACGCAGTCTAGTATACTCTCATCCTCATTTATTTTTTATATTTACCTTACTTACCTTGAAAGCGCCAGTGCTCTCAGTACAAAAATGGCGGTGATTACCGACGTCATATATTTCTCTATCTATGGTACTGCGGCAGTGTACTGGCAGTCTATAGCGGAACGAATTTTTCATGAGCTGTTTGAGCGACTGCTCTTACAAAGAATTGTCCCGCATCTTCCTTTCAGGGTGGAACAGTTCGGATTTCGTAATAATAATAATAATAATAATACACTATATTGTACATCAATACAGAAATGTTAGATAAACAAAACATGTACATACAAGGTATTATACAAAGGGCGGCCTTATCGCTGAGGCCGTTATAGCAGAGGAAATGGTCTTGTGTCGGCATAGGTGTACAAATTTAATATTAACATTTACATAAATACATACATACATACATACATACATACATATATACATACATGCATACATACATACAAACATATTTACATACATACATATTACATACATACATACATTTCGTAGTGATCACTTAACAACGCTCCAGCTTACACGAGTCCTCAATCTTCTAGCCAGCGAGTTGAACCGGGGTCGCTGCACGGTCGGAGTCTTCCTCGACATCAAGAAGGCCTTCGATCAAGTATGGCACGAAGGGCTCGTGGCTAAACTGCTTAAGACCTCTCTTCCGCGGGCGTTAGTTCGATTGCTGGCCTCCTTCCTGGTCAATCGGAAATTCTTTGTTGCGGTGGAGAATTCCGATTCTGGGATTCGTCCGATAAAAGCCGGAGTACCCCAGGGTAGTTGCCTCTCACCACGGTATGCTGTATTCACAGATGACATCCCCATCCTGCATGAGTTCCTTCAAGAATGGGAGGAGGATGTCGTACTGGCATTATACGCCGACGATAGCGCCTTTTTTGCGTCGTTTCGTCTTCAACCCCTGGCGATCGTAAAGTTGCAGCGTCTGCTGGACCTGTTGCCGGAGTGGCTGGCGAAGTGGAAAATGGTGGTGAATATCGGTAAGACGGCCGCCATTCTCACTAGCTGGCGCCGCCGTCTTCGACAGCTTCAATTTCAAGGTTATGACATAGAATGGAAGAGTAAGTTTGCTGCCTAGGGTGCCACATCGACCGAAGCCTACGCATGATACCCATGGTAAGCCATATGGTGAACCAGGCAGCCGCGGTTCAGTCTTTGCTATACCCAGTTTTGGTATAACACCTTCCAACCCGTACCAATCTGAGAGTGTACCGGGCCTATGTCCACTCTCGTCCCACATACGTGGCGCCGGCTTGGTATGCCCTCTGTTCCGCCACACGAAGAAGAAGGGTCCAGGTCCAGCAAAACGGCTATCTAAAGCTGATCGTAGGGGCATCAAGATACGTCAGGAACGACATAATCCACAGGGACACATCAACACCAACCATGGAGGAGTTTGTCAAACAGCTGGCCCGTCGTTTTTTCGCCAGAGCGGACAACGATCCATACTTACACCTCCGCGGCATAGTCCCTCTCCAAACAAGGTCTCCAGAGGGACGTCCCTTGGCATAAGAGCTTCTACAGCAGTCGTCACCCGACCAATCAGATCTGTCCGACACGGAAGGAGGCTGGGATTGACGAAGAGACAGCGTAATCTCACGCTTATTTAAAAATAAAATAAACTTTACAGTTTAACGATTTTTTATAAAATTATTTCCCAATGTTTCGGCCCTTTACAGCGTCCATGGTCTCGGGAGACAGAGGTGGTGGGTGTCCGAATAATGAATTAATTGTTACATACACTGCTTTTTATACAATTTTAATTATTACTTTTTACCGTTCCTATTCACGCAGAATGAACTTATTGTGTCTGGAAGTCGTGCTGTGTTCTTATTTTCCTCGGGTTCAATTAATTTCAGAACTGGCTTCCAACCTGGTGGTACGTTCCAACCATTCTCTCTATTGAAATTAGGATGTTTTTTAATTTCAATAGCCTCGCGAATCATCATTGGTAGGAATCGGTGTTTTTTAGCGAGAATTTTGGCTTATCAAATCTGATGTAGTGGTTGGTACCTTGTTGAGTATGTTGATACACAGCACACTTTGTCGATCGTTGGTGTTTAATGTCAGCTATGTGTTATTTGACGCGTGTCTCTATACTCCGTTTATTTTGTCCTATATATGAGAGACCACATTCACAGTCTAATTTGTAGCCCCTGCATCTTGTAAAGGTATTTGACACTTGACATATGCTAATAATTGATTTATCTCCGCTGGCGGCTTGTAGTAAGTTTTGATTGAAGCGTATTTGGAACAAAAAATGTTGTCTAGAGATTTTTTCGCCGGTTGTTTCTCTGTATAAAACCAGTGAGCTGATTTCAGCCAGGTCAGGAATATTGAAAAAAATCTAAGCAGGGGTAATCTTTACGATTACTCGGAGTATTTTCTGGCCATTTGATCGTCATATCTACACCGTATTTAGAATTATTGTAAAATCTAATCGTTTCAGGTATACGCTTGCCATGTGTTTCACTACTTACAGATTTATACTTTGAGCTTAGTAGAAGCACTTTTTTGTTTGGATTAATTTTGTAAATGGTAATTGAACAATAACACGATTTATATACTTTTGTGGAGAAGCGTGGCATACCAGCTTTCGCTTGCTCGGCGAATTTTGGCTCTCTTGCTCCCACAGATCGTAATACTCGCTTGGAGTATAGTGAAGTTGGCTATTCATCTGTCCGCCAACAACAAATATAACACAAAGCAGAAAAATATATCACGCAATAGCAAAAATATTCAATATAGCCGTTTTGTAACACAAGAAACTTAAATCAAGGTACTGAATTTTTACATGGGTCAAATGACCCCTTGCGGTAGTTAGGGCAGATTACATATATTTCTCGGTAAAAAATTAATAAGAGAAGAGAAGATCTTGAAAAATACATTCTATGTATTTTTTCAATAAAAGTCGTAAAGGCAAATAGCGATGTGATAATCATATTTTCAAGAAATTCTGACAAAAAGGTAAAAATGGGTCATTTGACCCGTCATGGTAGGTTTAGTGTTAAACCAAGCATACGGACTCGGCGTGGCTACCCTAATAGTTAACACTGATCCCAAGATACAAGTCGTAGGGCTAGGGTATCCATATCGACCAAAATGCACCCTGTTTGAACTTAAGCTGTGCGTTCGGGAAGCTTAAAAGCGTCTTTTCATCCTTTATACCTCAGTGACCAATGTGTGTTACCAGTGATGACATACGGATCTGAGACGTGGTCTCTTACTATGGGCCTTTTAAATAAGCTCCAAGTCGCACAGCGAACAATGGAGAGGGCTATGCTTGGTATTTCTCTGCGAGATCGAATCAGAAATGATGAGATCCGCAGACGAACGAAATTAGCCGACATAGTCCAACGGATTTGCAAACTGAAGTGGCAGTAGGCAAGGCATGTAGCTCGTAGAACTGACGGCCGATGGAGCAGTAAGGTTCTCGAGTGGAGACCACGTACCGGCCGTCCACGAGATGGACGGACGACTTAAGGAAGGTCGCCGGAGGCCGTTGGATGGAGGCTGCTTTGAACCGGTAGCTCTCGAGGTCGATGGGGAAGGCCTTCGTTCAGCAGTGGACATCGAATGGCCGATATGGTGATGATGATAATGAATATTATTTATGTAGTTAATTAAATTTCAAATATTCGATGCATTATTTCAAAATCGATTTTTAATTATATGTGGATTTTGTTATGTTTAGTTCTTACTTCATAAAGTGGCGCCATCTATCAATAAAGAACGACTTTATCTTAAGTACGAGTACAACCTATAGAAATGTATTCTCAAGGAATTTATATCATAACTGAAACGCTCACATAATAAAATTGTATATTCAAATATGCACCTTGAAATATTAGACATAAGATTGACATTGGCTTATAACATGTAAAGTGAAAAATCGTTCGGAGCATTTCGTTGACTACTGGTGTTTTGTCTCTTTCTTACGAGAGTTGCTTTGAATTCATGGTAGAAAGAGATGCAATCCCGGCCGTAGGAACGTTTTTTGAGTGCACATGAGCATTCCAGTTTGTATATAAATTCCTTGTGTATTCTCTAATTCACTTGACATTAGCGAAATCATCTGTGCTCTTTTGGCAACTTTGGAAGCCATGTAAATGAATGAATGAACCTGTGAGAAAAAGTATGAAAAAACATGAGTGCAAGCTGTCAACGTTTTTATCGTAAAAAAAGACAAACTATATTATATTTGGCACCATTGAAAGCCATTACACCAAAAAAAGAAGAAGAACAACTATTGTATGTCAGTGTATATTTATTTTAATTTGACGTTTTTCATTGCCTTCTGGTAATCTTTTGTGACTACAGAGGGCTTCATAATGTCATAAGTATTAAGTAGGTATGGAAGGCGACAAACTTTAACAATGAACAGTTTTCCTCGCAATATAGACAGCTGTTATAAAATGCATGAGCTACTTCAAATCCATAGAGAATTCATATGCAATTCGTCGAACGCAGATTGTTCGTGTTAACTATGAATATTAATTAGTCATAATATAGACACTCTGTATCACACATTCTAAATGCGTTGTTCTATACCTTTTGTTTTGTGTCCTTCACAGCCTTACATGAACTGAATAGCTACTTCCTGTGCTTAAATTAATAATAGCAAGACGATTATGTACATAAATAACTCAAAAATAGTAGGACAGAAATTAAATTTCGTATGCGATACTGTTGGTTCAGGTTGCTCAGCGACGTTAATATTTTAATAAACTGACCTCAATTTTAATTGCTTTACAAGTAAAAGTATTTTACAAGTAAATTATTTCTTGCGTTTTCCTTAATTACATTATGTGTTTATTTTAAGATGGTTACCAATTTCTGACTAAACTATTAAATATAATTAAAATATAAAACAATTTTACCTCTAATTTATAGTACGAGGACAACATTCTTATTTGTATAATAATAATCAATAAACTATAAAACTACTTGAAGTGAACTGAATCAGCCTGTAAAGCTGTGTAAAAGACTTTACTCCATCTAGAAGACATGTTAGAGCTTAATCCACCACGCTGAGTAACGATCTTTACAAAGTGTTTATGATAACAACCGGGATCGATGGTTTTACGTGATCTCCGAGGCACGGTGGGGAAACCCACAAGGACATACACTCAGACCGGAAACAAATATTTGCACAAAAATCTGTCCCGAACGGGAATCGACCGCCGGCGTTGAGGCGACTACTCGCACCACTACACCAGAACGTCCAGGTCGTCGTAAGGCTACCGATTCTATATTATAAAGTTATTAATAGAATGCGACATACGGTTATGAAATAACACAATATTACGAGTACTTGCAATACCGGAACAGTAACTATAAATGTCAGCGAGGGTGAAACTGTAAGGAGTGTCTAACTGTCTAGTACCTACCACATAAGAGTAGGTATATTTTGAGAAAAGTGAATATACATACTTTTTTAAAAGCCTGGTTAAAGATTTAAGTTTTACAAAACTTATGTACGGATTTAAAGTTTGCCGAGTATTTGGATTTAGCTTTGATTTTAACTTCGGATGAGTTGGAGGTTCTTCGCAGTCTCTTCGTCGTCTCTGCTGTTAGCATTCCTAACTTTATTCGGTACTTTTTAAGTACTATATCAATTCCTAAAAAAAATAATACTGTATTTTTTTTAATAAATTCTTCGAAGAAAAATAGAACAACCTCGATCCTTTTGAAATTACCTATCATGTACATCATTTTCATTCACCTTGAATTAATTATTTTATATTTGATGTATTTGTCTTTTATTGAATATGTTTCATATTTTACTCATACTTATATATTAATATTATTAACTGCCGATCTATCTTCTGATGAGACAGCAATTTAGATAACGCAATATAGAATCTTCGGTAGAAAAAGTCCATTAACACACCAGTAACGTTAACTCGTTAAGAAATAATTTACTACAGTAAAATCAGTAACAGGAAATCTGAATGTTTACGTTTTCAATGTAAAAATATTTTAAATATTTTAAATCAATTGAGTGTTTGCGTGTTGATCGACTATTTCATTCTAAGTGACATTAAAAACAAAAGTTATAACATTTTTTTACAAAGATTTTTGCATGAAAAATGAGGAATTCATCAAACGCTGTATTATATAATGTAGGTTATAGTCTGAGCCCTTCTAAGGGTGCCGGTCCATTGAAGCAGATTGCGACTGCGGAGCGGAGAAACGGATATACATTAACTAATACGATTGAAAAAATGCCCCTCCGTTCTAGTGGACAAGAGCTATTGGTTAGTATTTCTCCGTTTCTTTGCTCCGCAGGCTCGTGGCGCGTTAATGGACAGGTAGTATACGCTTAGAGCTACGCTACGTACGCTTGTTAGTCCTGCGAGTTCACGATCAAAACAAATAAATTATCATTATATTCATTTTGTCGAACATTCTATACTAAATTAAAATATTACAACACAATCTAAAAAACGAATAATCAACACTTTCAATTTATAAAATTGTATACTAACAACTGGTTTAGATTAGAAGCCTTTGAGCAACAATATTTAAATTAGTTAAAATTTAGAAGAGTTTTTACGAAAATAATTCATTATAAAAATAAAAATAAAAAAACTTATATAAAAACATAAGAGCGTTTGCGGTAGTAAAAATTAGCTAAAAAACGTGTATTTTAATACGTTTAATTACGTGTATTATAAATATTTTCAGTCTGGGGTGCAAAATTTACCGAAAATGCGGCTGGCCTGGTACTTTTTTTACGGATCATGGAACAATGGTTTGAAATGACTAAGTAATTAGATTTCTTATAGATAAATTATTCATTTAAATAATTTCATCAAATTGTGTTGTATGAGTAGGTAGCGGTTTTAGCGATTTAGGATGAGTTAATCACAAAATAATTAATACTTTACCGTATCATTAAAGCAAAACATTTAGCTTGGTAAGTAGTGCACATTGATTGGAATAGTTGGTTATGCAACTACGTTTGGGATTATTTGATTATGCAACATCTTTTGGGATTCTTCAAACAGTCATTATCTTTTGTTTTTAGTTTTTTCACATCAGCTTAAAGTACACATAGGTTACTGATAGGCTTTATCAGCAAGAGGTTACATATATATTATATGGTATTATTCGTCAATGAATAACTTTTGGATTAACAGGTTGCGAATAAAAATATCTGACGGATAAAGTAGAGTTTGATGGTGACAAAAAAACCTTCATCTTTAATCTGTTGGATTCCGTCATACGTCAGATAGCTTTATCAGCAACCGGTGAAATAGGCCCTTAATATATTATAGTAAAAGTGACAGAAAACTTGATATCATTGATGTTCTTCAGCTAAACAATTGAAATAACTCTACTCTTTTGACATTTTCCTCCTAAATGAGATAGTACAAATTATAGAAACAATTTTTTTAAAAATAATCTAGGGGAGATTTTTTTCTTTACATTTGATGCTTGTTTTTAGTAAAATACAAGTTCGTATTAGAATTTTACTTATAACATTCTAGTATTAGTGTTACGAGTGCCATTTTATTGTTGCTGAACTGTTATTATGTGCTTGGGAAACTTGGTTTATTTTTCATTTATATAGGCGTTTATAAGAATATAAATATAAATCAAAATACAAAGTTTTAATAAAGTAAAAAATTACACTAAAATTTCTTAGTTAAATTCCATAATTTAAATAAATTAGGAACCAATTTAAATGGTAGGTATAAATCAAGAACTATCTTAATTTAAAGGGTAATTTTTTGAGTGTTTGCGTGTTAATTG
The DNA here is from genome assembly GCA_036937285.1 of Euphydryas editha. Taxonomy (NCBI): domain Eukaryota; kingdom Metazoa; phylum Arthropoda; class Insecta; order Lepidoptera; family Nymphalidae; genus Euphydryas; species Euphydryas editha. Next base: position 13,704,787 of record JAUPFZ010000003.1, read on the forward strand.
ACTATTTCATTCTGACTGACATTAAAAATAAAAATTATAACATTTTCACAAAGAAATTTGCTTGAATATATACTCTTTTGCCGCAATGACCGATAGAACAGTAATTCGATAGATACTACACCGTCGCGGCTTTAAACACTGGTCAGCACCGCTGGGTGCTAAATTTTTATCTTTAAAAATTTATTAAGTTCTTGTCGTGAACAATTTTTTTTTACATGTTATATACAACTTTTACTATCGATCTTAAAGAAAACGGAATACAAAGGTATACACATCCATCACCCAACGACATCCCCAATATACTTGCATGTTTCGAAAGAAATTCAAAAAGATTTAGCTGTATTCCTTCTTTCTTCATTATAAAAGAAGCCTTTGCCCAAGAGTGAGATATTTACAGGTTAATATATTAAATATTAATAGTAAAATAATTACATTTCATCCGAGTTACATGAAAATGGAATTATTCAACAACTTCTGGCCCTTGACTTTAGAGTGTAAAATGCTTTACGTTTCCCTCTACAAGATCCTTCTCTTAAATATATGTTAGATTATAAAAATAAAACTAATACACTAATTTTTTAATGAACTGACTAAACTTTGACTGGCCCGTGGCGCAGTTGGCAGTGGCCCTGTTTTCTGCTCCAGGGTTGTGGGTTCGATTCCTGCCCCGAGTCTGGGTGTATTATGTATTTATTTATATGTATATTTATTTAAAAAAATGTATATCAGTCAGTTGTTACCTAAAACACAGGCATTAAGTTGCCTATCTTAGGGATATACAACCGTGTGTGTATGTTAAACATATTAAAAAAAAAAAAAACTGTAACTTTCTGTAAAAGTGAAGGTCTCTTACGAAATGTAAAAAAATAAAATATTATAACACATTAATTTTATTTCCGGCGATGACAATAATTTTTATTGCTATGAAAAGTATTAAAGTAAATATGATTACATACTTATAAAATATTTACATAAATATGACTAAAGTTTGCACTTTGTTCGTAGAATTGTATAATATTTTATCTATATTGTATAAAATTTCTTCGACAATTCTTAAGAACCCTTTAAGTTCCTGTGATAAAATTTGCTTATAAACACCGTTTGATATTCAATAATATTTCTATATTTCATGTTGTGATCCTCAACAAATTTATAATTTTTAATTTTTATTATTTCAGTCTTACTTTAAACGTAATATTTTTATTTAGATATTTCAGTTTCTTTTGCAGTTTAGGTACTACATTTGTATAAATAATGTTTTACAGAACTGAATGAATCAGCCTGTAAACATCCCACTGTTGGCCAAAGGCCTCGCCTCCATATTGAAGATGATACAGATCTATTAAGTATATATTATTATACTATAATGTTATCTACTGAGACAATAGAGATTAGCTTGTAATAATTTCTAAAGGTAAATTTATATAGACTGATAATAATATTGGGTACACAAGTAAGTGTTTTTGCCACCAGTGCGTCTACCATGATTTTCCAGAGACGATACACGTTAGCGAGTGTAGTAGACAAATTGTATGGAAAGTTGAGCAGCGCCTTTCGCGGATACTGTACTATTGCGTTTCTACGTTTACTACTGTAGTTATGTCATGTGCGCTTGTAACAAAAACTCATGGTAGACGTACAGGACGTATTTATTTTAATTGTATTTTTTGACATTCGTTAAGTGTGTAAAATCACATACCTAAGGGCGAAATAAATATTTTCATTTCATTTCATATTATTATTTACATTATTACTGCTATTTGATCCATAACCGTCTGCTTTTTATCATAAACAAAACATATTTTTTGTATACATTATAATAAATATACGTAATATATTACATTTTATAAAATATTACTTCGTTAAAGCGGGAAAGAAAATTATAGGTCATTTCGATAAAACACTGGTCTTATTAGACGCGTAAATAATAATTCGCTTCTTGTAGGTGGTTACTAGGTGTACGTATGATTTGATTGAAATAAGCGTGGGGTCAGCTAACAAACAAGTCATGCAATATAATTTATTATAGAACCTCTGTGTCATTTACGTACTTATTGGTCAATATTGAATAGAATATGTGGGAGATGGAGTAGGTACTCACTTCAAGTATTAAGTTTGATTGACAAAATTATGTTTGCATGTAATTCAATTTCGTTTATTGTTACTGATGTGCAATAAAATTTATAAATACAATGGAAAATTCCTTTAAGGTTTTCTTATATCAGTAAATATAACTTATTTATAGGGTAGATATGTACAGATTAAAATATTTAATTGTATGAGAAGATATTCTTTTTAAGTGAAATAAAAAACAAATTAAAATAAATATTTTAAAGCAACGAATTAAAATTGTTTCAGCTCAATTGAATATTACGTTGAACGCTCGAAAAATCAATTAGGTAACATTCACGTTAAGAAGTTTTTCATCACTTCATTTACTTACAGTATTTTATGTCTGTTGGACGGTATAAGGCTGTATTTTACTCCTTCAAATGATTCTCTTCGATAAAAAATGTTGCGATTGATAGTCATCGGTCCCTTTCGACACCATTTTCAAGGCGTCATAAAGTCGTAAGTTCATCGTAAAACCTACATGTAAATTGTGATCACAAATTATGTAAGTATATTTCGAAGTTACATATATAGAATAAGCTATTCAGGCTTAAAGTATGCGAAATAGAATATAATTTATAGTATAATGTGTGGGTATAGGTATAATTATTTAAATTGTACATCTGAAATAATGTAATAGAAAGCTAATGGTATATAATTTTGCAATCTTTAAATTTAAAAATCTGTTGAACATTTTTTTATAAGTAAAAATTCTTTAGCTTTTAATCTCAAAAGTACTTTTGTGTTGTTAACTACTTATAAACTCAAATTAATATAAAAACTTGGAAAAATGTACATTGTCGAATTTAATTTTTTGTATTATTTTAATATTTTTTTTAACTTCATAATTTGAAATTTATTAAATAAAATTACATTAATCTTTCGTCAGTTCAGATGTTTGTTTTTCAAAAATATTAATTTTATTTTTATTTAAAACTTTTTAGGCAAGTCTTTGTATTATGTGTATTTAAGTTATATCTGTTTATTATGTTAATTTTATATTTTACAGAATATTAAATCGCTTCATTTTGTTACCGTACTGTTATGTTTCTATTTATATGTTATTTGTGCGGCCGACATAATTTTGTTGAGAGCGATGTTTCAAATTGCGATGCCTTTTATGTACATGTACATCTATGTCAGTTGCTTCTGTATACTATTCATCAAAAGAAACCAAACATGATCTACGAACTGTGTATCCTTGCAGTCTTCACTAAAATATTGCCATACTACGTGATCAGACCCTCAGCAGTCACTAACGCTTTAATTTATAGATACTGTTCACCCAGTCTAATCCAGAGCCCAAACAGGGTGTACCAGAATTGTACTTTCGCAATGTCGACGAGTTTCGACACGCACTTCTGCTCTGTTAACCTATGCTATGTTGTCAAAACTTAAACTATCAATCATTACAGTCCTTAATAGTGCGCTAATCTTAACAAACAAAAAATAATAAATGCAATATGGAGTAAGCTCTCAGTAGAACAGTCAATCCTCCATATAGAAAATATTAATAAAATAAGTCAAATCATTTCGAAGATAAATGGAGATGATAGAGAGAATGTAATAATCTATTTTCTTAGTAATGCTTATTTTGGTGTCCCTAGTGAATTAACACCTACGAATCTATCTAAGAATATCGTCAGTAAAAATTTATATAATCTAAACAAACTCACAAAGAGAACCTCTCACCCTAAACACACACATCTTATCCGTTCCATCGTGAGTACCTACAGACGTAAAGATAAAGTAACCAATCTTATTTATAAAACCGTATAATGTATATTTTTATAAAAAGGTTCATTTGACCGTTTAGATGAATTTACACATGTATGTAGTAAAAGTGCAAAAAAATTGGTTCTCTGTAAAGTCGGTTTACGGACGAAAATTTTTATGTGGATAACGTCATAAGAAAACATTGAAAAAAATTGCATACTTTTATGAATTGGATTGAATTAACACTGAGTTATCATTATTTTGTGTAATACAAAGAATGAGTTAATTCAATTAATTACAATTTTTTCGATAAATTAACATTTATTTGCACTCGTTAATTCAAATATTTTATTACTTAAATTATACAGATTATAGAGCAAGATCCCAGGGCCGCCAGACGTCACGTATTTTCTGACGGATGAAATGTGGACGATTGAGTAGTGTTAGTATGTACTATGATCGTATGCCTACCTGCTAGCTTGGTCAAACGGCCAATTTCCAGGTATCAGGTAATCAAGGTACATAAAACATTACTTACTTCACGTAAATTCTCATGGCTGATTTTCATATATCGCTCCTTAAATACAAAAGTCACACATTTCAAAAAATATCAAAATTGATTTTTTTGCATAAAATGCATCTTAAACGATGAAACTTTAATGTTTTGCTAAAACAGCCGTCGTTTTATGATTAAAAACGCCCGTAAACGCACATACGTTAGTTTTGTTTTGTACAGTTTCTGTAACTGAGTTCCGCGCAAAAGTACCACATTTTCACTTGTCAACAGTCATTCGGCGCGAGCACATGCATTTTTTGTGAAAAACTACCACATTCCAAAGAACTACTAAAAGACAGGTTAAATTATATATTGAAAAGTGTCACATTAAAAAATATATTCGTATTGCAGATCACATACACGTAAGTATCTTATCATTTTTATGTGCAATAGTAGAATATTTCGAAATAGGCTAGTTTTGCATTTACTAATCTTAAATTTTCTCTTATTTTTGAATGCAATACTACCATATTTTGAATTAAGTTAATTTTGCAAAAAAAATTTAGAATTATTTTCTTATTTCTTTATGCTAAAGTAACATATTTCGAAATATGGTATCTTTGTATTTTAAAGTCATCTCTAAATAGATTTTATTTTACATTAAAAAGCAATTTTTAGTTTTAATGTCATTATGTCTAAAAGTTTTTGTAGTTTTTGGAGTAATATTATGGGTTGTACAAATTAATTTAGAAGAGCTATTAAAACCAATTAAATTTTACTTACCCACATAATATATAGAATTGGAACACCTATTTACGAGAAGGTAAATTGGTTGATACAATTAGGTACTTTTTTTTTATTTATTTTTTCAAACGACAACAAGAGCGCACCGTATTTTGAACATGGTACCACCTGTAAATGACCCTTGACATGAACAGCAATCTCCGTCAACAATACCACCTAGTGAAATGGATTCAAGTGACATTCAGACTGACAATATTATTTATCATTAATATGATGCTGATGACGTTAACTCTCTACCGGACAGTCAGTTTTCTTTAGATATTCTGAACTCCGGTGAAGATAACGAATATATTAAAGCAACGTCTCCACAACACAGAATATCCAATAAACCATCCGTAGTTATCCAAGAAACAGACTCAGACTGTGACTCTTCCTCTGATGAATCTTCTAGCTCTTCGAGAATTTCTAGTTCCAGTTCTTTAAGTAGCTCCAGTTCTACAAATAACCTAAAATATTTCTCTTCCGATGATATTGTCAAAGATTCTACGTATGAAGATCGATTTTCTGAAAATCACAAATCCCAGTCAGATTCCGATGAAAAGCAACAACCACAAGCACAGTTCCCTGGCATTCAAGACTTTCCACAATCAGCCGTGGATAACCAGGAGTTATTTAATATTAATTCACCATCACCCAGAGTTGATGATTAGCCACTTAGCTTTGACGAGCACCTATCTAGCGTCGGCGAGCAGTCTCCTAGTGTTGATATAATGTTCTCTTATATTTACGCGAATTTCACTCATTTAATTAAAAGTCTAGACCGGATTTTATCGCGTTTATTTAAATTTAAAAAACTTTACGGTTTAAAGATTTTTAAATTATATCCCGACGTTTCGGACCCTTTCAGCGTCCATGGTCTCGGGGGACTGAGGTGGTGGGTGTCCAAATTAATTGTTACATACCCCGCTTTTTATACAATTTTAAATTATTAATTTTAACCGTTCCTATTCACGCAGAATGAATATAATCGGGAAATAATTAATTTTGAAGGTATCTTACTCCTTGAGTGCCTTATTTAACTTATTTTTTAAGACTATAACTGCTAATACTATTTTAAGTTAAAGTTACCTCTGTTTCTCAAACGCACTGTTATGGACCAAGTTGATTAACTTAGCTTTAATGCTTCATTTAAATACATAATAGCAAAGGAGTAATGATCTTATCGTAAGTCAGTAACGAAAAATTTATTTAACTGCGAGACACTATTTAGACACAAGTCATTATAGATAGCAAATTTCGTTTAATCGATAAAATATTTAAGAGTGTTTAGACAGCTTAATATTAGGTACTTTTCATTATTGAACTGCATTCCATAGACCATACATCTCTATCTATAAAAGTATGCTAATACAGCTTTTCAAAAAAGATACTCAATGTTTATTGTGTTTATGTAGGGCGTGTCTACCCGGCACATTACAAAACATTTAAGTCCTAAGGTTTAAGTCCTGTTATCTATAAATTAGTCTAGTTTCGTTTTAGCTATGATAAAACAATACAAAGTATTTATTTATTTATTTAATTTTGAGGAAAAACAACAGCTAAAATATTTTCACAAATACACAATTTACATAGAAACATAAAGCCAATAATAGTTTCCCACATTTAGAAACACTAAATTTATTTTTAAAATTACTCTATTTAAAGTCTCATTTGATCGCGATTATAGCTTAAAAATTTTAATTATTAAATTATAGTTATTTTTTCGTTTTTATTTATTTAATCGCTTGTTCAAAAAGGTTTCAATGAACGTTAGCTCAATGTGAGAATAATTATAAGTACCTACCTATATTGTTTTAACTGAAAGCTGTTAACTAAATACCTAGGTAGTGTATTTATTTTTACAATAATTCTTATGTTTGTTTTGTTAATTCTATGCAAGAGTTTTATGTATCTTCGTTTTTATAGCTGAAAAGGTTGGTTTTATTTATAACTTAAAGTTACTCTTCCCTACTAATATAGGCAATATTAATTTAGACTTAATTCATGATCCCCTGATAAGATTTAACTGTTTTACCTTAGCAAGTTTACTATGTAGTAAGTTAGTATGTGCCGTTATTTTTCTTAAATTGAAGTTTTTTGAGGTTGACAACTGAAAATAAAACTCGAATTTGCCTAATTATGGTGGTTTAATTTTTAAAATTTTAATGTTTTCGAAGTCGAAGTCTATATACAAAACTAACTTATTTGCATTTTTTCGAGGGTCCATTGGAGGTTTGGTTCAGATTGCTTTATTGAAAAATAGGCTATTTAATTACGCATCTTTTGATACCAAAAAAATGTACGTAATACAAATAGTTCATACAAAAATCATAAAATAATCGAAATTATTTTTTCAAATGCCGCTCCTGTATAATTTGCTTATTTTGACTTGTGGTGCTTTTGTATTTAAGGAGCGATATGTTTCCGAGTGTATAGTTAAAAATAAATTGTCAATACTCCCAGACACTTTCCGTCGGCCATATTGCTTGGCAGACGCTTTAAGGGTCTCAAAATAAATAATTAGTTAACTTCACGTAAATTCTGACGCTCCATTTTTATATATGTTCATCCGACAACTATTTTAAAACCTTTGACAAGAAAACAGACCGATCCAAGGGGCCAATCATCCCCTAAACTATATTTTAATATCTCTGTGAGTGGGAGCGCGAGAGCATTATCTACGCGCATGAGTGAGACCGACTGCGCTGTTAAGGCTATGAAAATTACTTGAACAGATATTTTATAATTTTTAGAACTTTTGTTGACAAGTAAATTATGGCAACAAAAACAAGAAAAAAAAAATTGACATATAATAAATAATACTAAAGTTTTTAATTTTTTTTTTTCAATTTATTAATTAGAAATAAAAAATATTTTTTAAAAATACCACTTATATTAAAATAACAGCAATTTTTTAAATTAATTATTTATTGGAAATTTGGAAACAAAGTAGAAAAATATTAATCCTTCAATATATCTTAACAGTGCCTTTTACTCTTCATTATCATCATCGTTAAAATTAGATAATTCATCATTCAGCCAATCTTGAAATTAAATATCTAAATCGTGATCGTCATCATCAGCATTATCCTTATTTTCTTCCTCTGTAAAAAACAAGTTAAACAATGAAGGTCTGAAAAAACTAAAGAGATACAAATAATATGAGAAACAAAAATAATTTACCTGATTGTTCTTCCAGCGACTCACTGACAAAACCCGGTAACTGATCTCCATCGGACCAATGAAAATCATATTTACCATCTTGTAGTGTTCAGCCGTTGTTTTCGGTGTTGAAAATATTTATCATCTTCATACTTGCATTGTTCCAAAGACTAGCGATATAGCTAGCCCGACGAAACTGTTGCCAAAGCTCACTTTGCCATAATTTACTTGTCAACAAAAGTTCTAAAAATTATAAAATATCTGTTCAAGTAATTTTCATAGCCTTAACAGCGCAGTCGGTCTCACTCATGCGCGTAGATAATGCTCTCGCGCTCCCACTCACAGAGATATTAAAATATAGTTTAGGGGATGATTGGCCCCTTGGATCGGTCTGTTTTCTTGTCAAAGGTTTTAAAATAGTTGTCGGATGAACATATATAAAAATGGAGCGTCAGAATTTACGTGAAGTTAACTAATTATTTATTTTGAGACCCTTAAAGCGTCTGCCAAGCAATATGGCCGACGGAAAGTGTCTGGGAGTATTGACAATTTATTTTTAACTATACACTCGGAAACATATATGAAAATCAGCCATGAGAATTTACGTGAAGTAAGTAATGTTTTATGTACCTTGATTACCTGATACCTGGAAATTGGCCGTTTGACCAAGCTAGCAGGTAGGCATACGATCATAGTACATACTAACACTACTTAATCGTCCACATTTTATCCGTCAGAAAATACGTGACGTCTGGCGGCCCTGGGATCTTGGACTATTAATTACAAGTAACAATGTGCTATTAACAATTTATTTACAACTTTTATACAAGTGTGATATTTAAGATGCTCCAATCTGCGTTATTGTTTTTCATTTACAGGCTGAACGCTTATGCCGATCATGCCTCTCTATCGCTTGTTCCGCGCTCTCGCTCGCGACACGTGACACTTCTTCGTGCGTGCAGCCGGTATTCATCAATTTACAAGCCGTTATGAAGTCAAAAAAAAAACTATTTACTTTTCACACGATTCTGTGTTGACGGGTGCTGGAGAAGTACGAGTATAGTGTTATTTCTGTATGTTAAAGAAATTAAAAAGGTATTTTTTGTGACGTATAACTTTTTAGTTTTTTTTTTTCTGTATCCCGGTCGGTGTAATTGAACGAATTTTTTTTTTATAATTAAATTGTTTTTGGCCATATTATAGAGAAAGTTCAAACTTATCAATTATTTTATTAAATAAAAAAATAAACATCAGTTAATTTATGATTAAGCATTTCCTACTACACTCGTCTCATAAAAGTTATTTATTTTTAATAATAAATTATATTTGTATATTATTATATTATGTGTTCAAAAACGTTAAAGAGAAAAACAGGTAAACGTAGTGGTAAGTTAAATTGTGTGTAATCGTTAACAAAACTTTTGTACGGTTAAATCGTTCGCAATAAGCGTGCCGCAAATAAATACAGAAGGGCTTAGTGCAGTGGGCTGTAATGTTGAACAAAGGGGTAGAAGTGACCGGGCAAGCGCAGACAATGCACTGTACAGCGCGGTCAAGTTCGGTAATTCAAAGGCAGCGGGCCGCGACTGCCTCTAACGACCGGTGTTTGACCTACCCGACCTAGCAATTTTAGCTTCTCAAAAGCAAACGTAATTAAAATTAACAAGTATTATTAAAATTGATTAGGCATTCATTGTTAAAAGTACATCATTAAGGAGATTTGCCTTGATATTTAAATTTCCTTAAGATACACGTTCATTACATAGACAAAAATGATTTATATATTACGAAACAATTAATTATTTAAAATGGTATTTAAGAAAAAAAAATTCTACATATTTAACTTACTCTTATACATTTTTAAATATATTCATATAACAAAAATAAATATATTTAAAAATATACAAAATAGTTTTTCTCCGAAAAACCTACCGGCAGCGGCGGCCTGGGCTTGAGGCCGTTAAGGAGTGAGGCTTAAGGAGTTAGGGCTCGAGGCTAACCTCCTCACAATGCGTAACGTCACTGCATTTTGTATCTGACCCTTGACCGTCGACGAGTCAAGCGAGAGTTTCTTAAGGTGTTAGTCGAAACTCTTCGCTAATAAGCCATTGATCAACACGACAATAGAAACATTTATTATTGTTGAGTCCACATTCCACATTCCAGTAATCTCGTGGGTTAGGTCTAAAGGGGCGTTCACGTATTATATAACGTATTTTTGGGGGGAGGGTCTTGTAAAATATTACATTACAAGGGCGGGAGGAGGGTTCATACAACGCTTTAAGTAACATTATTATTTTTTAGTCAAATAAAAAACTAGGAAATTAAAGTCTCCCAAGTTGGCAGCCCTTTTCGTTTATGTTTTACGACGAGTCCCTCGATTGTATTGTACGTCATTGTTATTATGTTCTCCAGGTTTTACTAGTTAGAAATCTCTTGTTTCATTTAGTATTACCACAAACGCGATTAAAACAATAACAAAAGTATTTTAGCGACTTTCCGATACCTTGCGCACCATAATTGTCTTTTAGGTAAAAATGGTAACTTGGATGTTTCGTAACATTTAGGGGGGCGGGGTAGATAAAAACGTTATGGCGCGTTACATAGGGGGAGAGAGAGTCAAAAATCTTCCGAAATTGCGTTACGTAATACTTGTACGACCCCTAAGTATTTACTTAGTTTTTCTTTTTCCGTCTTTACAACATTGTCATTATGTGATTATATGAGGTTTATTGGTTGCTATAAGTCTGTTAGTGACAATAGACCGATATCAGTAGAGCAAAGTATTTTCAAGAAGACCATTTTCAAGAAATGGCGTTGGGTTGTACCTATAGTAAGGTAACACATTTTCAACGAGGCCAAATCGAAGTGCAAGTGGGTGGTGGATAATCCTGGCTACTTGGTTATATCTGTGCAAATACTCTCTGTTAATAAGACGACTACATCCAGGAACAACATGTCTTATGGATTCTCCTGGGCGATGACACGCTCGGCATATGTCGGGAGTACTGTCTTTCATGACATGCTTCCGGTAGTTATTTGTCTTGATAACTTCGTACATATTGCACAGACAAAACCTTCGGTCTCTTCAAAGAGGTTACCGTATTATCAAGAAATGGAGCTGGACTGATCTACATCAGGGTAGAAATCACGGAAGACTATCTTCCATGGTAGAAATATATTATTATTAACATTTAAATTTATGTTACAAGTAATTTAATTTATTGCTACTAGCTATTTGTAATGATGACCTTAAATCTTTAGAATGAAGGTTTTGATTGATCAAAAGTCCGTTAGAATAAATACAAATAGATAAATGATTTATCACAGATTAATCGTTTAAATTACAAAAGGCATGTACGTGCACGAAACATTGAAACTAAACATTGTCAAACATTTTCAAAGATTATATTACCTATGCAAAATGAACAGCAGGCGTAAATAACGTTTGTAATTGTCATTCAATGTAATATTAAGTAAACTGTATATCGAATTGGCAATGCATTCACTAGTGAATAAGAATTATTATTATATATTTGTAGTTTTCACGTTAAAATTTCAGAAGGAAGTTGAAAATATTCTATATCATTTCTATAACATCGTACTCTTCGGTTGCCATAAAGTCGTTTTGCAATGGGAAAGGAACAAATTTTTAAATTCATAAAAATAAGTGACTTATATAGTCTGGCAAAATCGTCGCTAGTTGGAACGAACGCTCGTTATTCCTGTTTAGACCATATCTAATTCACGACGTGCGACGAGAGCCAGATTGTCGCGATGTGCCAACGAGGAAATGTGAAAAGTTCGCGAGTTACCCGATATCTGTCCGCACATCTGCTTAGAGAACGTGCCAGAGAGACTATTGTATATGTGATGAGATGACACTTAAAAGTCTGGTCTGGTCTACTCGCCTTGTTGCGACACTTGACATTGTTTTCAAATGATACGTTTTCTTATTTATTATGCGACTAACCGACAATAAATCCTTTGTTTGTTAACAGAAGTAAAGTAAATATAATTTGGGAAATCCAAAAGTGCACGCCTCATAATTACCTCATGTCGCCTCATGATTAGTGAAGTTTTTCGGTCGTTATCGTGACCACATATAGGATCCGCACATACAGACACACGGACGTCCAAGACAGAAAAGTCACTCGTTTTGCATGAACTAAGAGTAGAACCCACCTCAACGCTTCGCTTATGAGGCGTGCAATATTGCTTTATATTTACAAATTTTATTTTATTTGCTCAAATTTGCATAATTATATTATTTTTCAAACTATAACAATATTTATTATATTAAACATTATATTATTATTATTACATTTTCAGTCTTCCAAAATAAGTAATTACTTATTTTGGAAGACTAAAAATGTTAATTGACAAAACAAAATTGAAAGTAATAATGGACTTTTAATATTATTTTATTGTATAATAATTAAAAACTAAATTATTTGGTTGGCATAAGCAGTCATATTTTTATGTTTAAAGATTTTAATATGTATTATGATATTACACTGTACGACCGCTCTGGTGTAGTGATGTGAGTAGTCATATAAACGCCGGCGGTTGAAGGGTGCGATTCCCACTCGGAGCAGATATTATTTGTATTTGTATAACAATTTTAGAAAGGAATGCATTTCACGAATCAATTACTTTAGAGGACGTTTTGAAGTTTCTAAGTTGGAGCGGTTTTGATGTTGATAAGTACTCATATATCAATGACGAGTCCGTTTTTGAATATATCAGTGCAATTTTCTATAAAGTCATACAAAGAATGTTTATAAAATGCTATATTATAGTCTCTCGAAAAATACAAGAAACGTGTTCTTTTGTAATTTTTACTTATATTGTAAAGTAGTTCAAAACACTTTTTATGCAAGTCCAGCTCGCATTTTATACATCATCCACCGTTTTTTATACATCAACTTGTTTGACAAGTTTAAATACTAGTTAGGCAAAAACAATTGCGTGGATTAAATTAGTATACACTCAAATTACGAGTACACGTAACAAATTTCTTTGCAAAATAATAAGTGGTACTAGACATTCATTTATCAAGCCAAGTTTAATTGAACTTCTGGAGTTATTTCATTGAATGATGTTTTTTAATTAGGATTCTGTAACCCATAGCCCAAGCTTACAGAACCGTATCACTAAGACTTCACTGTCCATCCGTCTATCTTTCACAGAAAAAGATTAAGAAAATATAGAGATCATTTATTTTCACCGATCTCTCATTTCTCTATCTGTAGAACCCTTGTACAAAATACAGTTCAAATAAAAAATAAACAAATATATGTAACTTGCTTTTTACCGTTTTTAGCATCTTAAAACATTTGTAGTGTTAAATTTGTACGAAGCAATTACAAAGGATGTTACCGTACCGTACGTGTGAGTTTTGTTACCGTATACTAGACTAAATACGGCTTTCTTGATGTGTGCTTAATTTAGTAAATATATTTATTTCACTTTAAAGACTAGGAAATATTTTACACAGAGAGAGTCGTGTCCATTGGCCTAAGGTTACATGTAAACGGAGAAAAACCGCATATGTGCAGCGATCCGTACACGGTTTATAGGTAATAATACACAGTACCGGAATATTACCGTTTCATAATCGATACGCTATATCGATTAATTATTGCGAAATGCGAGGTAAAAATACAATATACAATTTTACTTTCATTTCCTTTTAAAAAATTTCAAATACTTGAAAAAAAAAATCATTTTTTCAATTACTTGAAAATTTAAAACTATTTAATAATTAAAAGTAGTATATTTTATAATGTGCTGGTATATTTTTGTCATATCTTTTATTTCTTTATTTATTAAAGAACTATACTTACAACAAAATATGAAAGTGAAATGTGTGTGAAATGAAAACCACTAAAGCTAAGTTAACGTTCGGACTCTCATTTATACTTGCATTATAAAATTGTAAAGTTTGTTTGTTTGTTTGAACGTGCTAACGTCATAATTTACTTTTATGATTTAAAAATTTCATTAAAATAAAGTTTTTATTTAAGGTTAGAAAAATCATGTTACGACTCATAAGTGTAGCATTAACAAAAAGTCAACACAACTGGAACCATCGTTGCTATTAAACCTTTTTTTAAATAATTATTTGTTTTAATAATACTTTATAAACAGGAAATAATAATGATTATTATAATAATGATTATTCTTAATGCAATAAAATATTTCACGCAGCAATCTCGAGTGGCGTGATAAGTGATAGATCAGTCTAATGCACTTGATTGGAGGAATTAAGTGGGAATATAATTTAGAACAGAGTGAACCGGTCTCGGTTCCTGAGTCAACTTCAATTTGTCCACCCACCGTAAGATACATTTTGCAATTGAGTAGATTGTTCGCTTATGTTGGTTTCCTTTTTAGAGACAAAGAACTCGTCTATAGCTCTGATCACAAGACTATAATCTGGGACATACTTTAAACTGGCGATAATTATAATGGTTTTGCTTTTATAGGTAATATTGGAACGTATTGAAACGCATGTTCTCTGTATGAATGTAAAATAAAATTAAAATAAAAACTACAGACTTATATATATTAGAAATATTTAAAACAACAAACATTTTTTTTTGTTGATAATATGATAATAAAAATCATCTAATTGTAAGTATATGATATTACTAAATGAAGGATTCCGCGCTCCTGTAATCATAAACAATACATTTTTCGACTGCAAACCATACAGAGACAATAAAATTAATAAGTGAGGAATATTTGTGTCGTTTAGTCATTTCAGCTTTTTCCGCATTATTGGTGAATAAATTGAAAACATATATCTCTAAAAATGTCTTTAATTAATATTGCCGAACGAAATAATTAAAGTTATACAATTTTCTTACCGTCTTTATTGTTCCTCCAGAACTGGGAATTCACTAAGAAAGTACTTGAACTCACCAAATAGAAATATCGAAAACATGATTTCATACAAGTATGATTTATTGCCAATACAACTTAACTGAACTGAATCAGCCTGTAAACATCCCACTGCTGGGCAAAGGTTGAAGCTTAATCCACCACGCTGCTTCACCGCGGGTTAGCAGATATTTTCCCTATCATGAGTAACGTTATCAGATGTCTATGATAACAACCGGGACCGCCGGCTGTACGTGCTCTCCGAGGCACGGTGGGAGACCCATAAGGACATACATACAGACCAGACAAAATTAGACTATTATAGACTAATATTTATACAAATATCTGCTCTGGGCAGGAATTGAACCCGCGACCGCCGGCGTTAAGGCAACTACTCGCACCACTACACCAGAACAGTCGTCGGCAATACATTTTTTTTTAAATTATATTATGTACAATGATTTACACAAATAAAAATCATTTGCTACATGTTTTTGAGACGATATGACTGTTTTTATCTTTTTTGTTACGTCCATGTATCGTAAAATACATATTTTTTGAAAACAAGCCGATTTTTTTTTTCGGAAATTATGATGGTATGTTTACATACATGTATAACGTTCAGAGTTCTGCTAATACATATAATAAAAACAACGAAGTAGTTGATAGATAACTCGCACAACAATTACTGGAACACTGGACACCGAAGCGGTTCCCTAATTATTGTTTACTTAACATAATTGATTTAATGATTAACCTTCTCAGTTATTAGTATTAATAAAATACACATATACATTTAAACGAAAGAAATAATTAACATAAGTTACTAATTAATTAGTATTATTAAAATACATACTCGCCAACCCGCCTGCCAAGCGTGGCGAAAATTGGTAAACCTTCCAAGAAAACATGATGAGGGAGGCCTATATTCAGAAGTGGACATCTAACGGTTGATGTGGTGGAAATACATTTGAAAAAAATTTAAAGTTCAAATATTACATTAATAAAAATTTAATTGCGATTGAAATAATCGATAACACAGCTAATATTTTTTTTTGAAAAAAATATGTACGCGTCCTATGTAATCTATTTTATTTATTTACACTTTAATTACACCACACAAAATTATTATTATAATTAAACACCAACAATAACAAAACCAGAAAATGATGGTAATAGGGCGGTCTTATCGCTATTTAGCGATTTCTTCCAGACAACCTTAAGGTTCGAAAATTATGGAGCTGAAAGGGGCTTACCCCTTAATACCTCCTAAGGTGTATTATCAAACACATATATAACACAAAGAAACCGATACAAGCATTTATATAGAAATATATGTGGACGCATAAATACATACATATATATTATATAAACATAAACACAAACATACATACACACATACATAGATACATACATACATATTATTAACACATAAAATCAAGAAAGGGAGAGATAGTATTCTTTTAATTAATATTATCATTCGTACTAAACGCGTGTTAGTACATTTTAATATACAGATAACAACCAGTATAATTGATATGTGTGTTAGTGACGTGTTACACCTTATTAGTCTAACTTTTAAAACATTTTAATGAACTTTTATATGTGGTATGTGTTTCGTTTATAATTAAAGGTTTGCAGTAAATTGTATAACTAATATTAATATTATCTATTCAACTAGCTAGTTAAAGTTTTTAAATTAATTAACATTATTTTACACAAAGTTATTACCGTTTTTCGGATCACAATTAAATGTATTAACTTACCTACTCTTTTCTAACGCCGTCATTCAAAATACTTTCAAGTTATAATAACTTTTGATAGAGTAAGGCGATTTTGATTAAATAAAGGCTAAATACTACCTCAGGATATGCTTTATGACTCTCATTATTTTTTAACATACGCTCAGTACTTTAGCAGGGATACGTGTTCACATAAACAGACAGAGACATATAAACAGATAGACACAGTCAGACATTTCTAAAAATGATGGAAATGTATACATATATAGTTAGTGATTGTGGAACCCAACATAAATTTTCGAAAAAAAAACCAACACGTGAAATTCCCAATTTAATTATATTTATTATATTATTGGGTTAATATTTTATATTAACTTTATAATATATGATAAGAACTTTTCTGGTGTAGTTGTGCGGTATATTTATAATATATACTAGCAAACCCGGCGAACTCCGTTTCGCCACCATATGGCTTCTTTTTTTTGTAACATTTCGTTTGGGGATTAAAAGATGAAGTAGTACATGCTATGTATCAGAGATGGCACTGTATGTGAAAAATGATTTTCTCTGTTTTCCTGCTTTTCTGTTGAAATTTTTCCTGAATTTTGTTTGCTATAAAGCTCACGGAGCCCGAGACCTTTCCAACGAATGCAAAACCGTGGAAATCGGTTCATGCGTTCTGGAATTATAGCGTCAGGAAGGAAAACCCGACTTATTTTTATATTATAGACAAATATTTTTACGGTTGTTATCATTGGCACCTGATAGTTACTCATGGCAGGCAAATTATCCGCCAACCTAAAGTGAAGCAGTGTTATGGATTAAGCTCCAACCCTTCTCTTATATGGAAAAGAGGCATTTGCCCCCCAGTGGGACGTTTTTGCCCAGCAATGGGACGAACATTTCTCTACAGTCTATATATACTGCTTTAATAAAACTGCTTTCTTCCGGAAATTTATTCATTTAAATATAAATGTTTATACTCGTATGTGATAAAATTAAAATCTTAAATATTTATGAGAACTAGATACAGATATTATATTTTTTCACTTCGCGTAATATTTCATATTGAAAATAGCATAGAAATGGTTTACGAGTAAGTACATCATCCTTTAAAATACGACATGTATGAATAAAACTTGCTCGACCTTATAAATAACTATTGGTATATTTACATTTTTATTGTGTCCAATATCCATTTGCTGCTTGAATTTGACTATTTATAGTTATAGAAATTTGACTTTCGTGATAACGCAGTTAACCAAATCTCTATAATCGTGGGGCTCGCTTATTGAGCAATCGACATTCGTCACGATTTGCTCTGTCGCAACTGTCAACCTTAAGAAACGGGTTAAAGTTTTATTTTTTATTTTTTATTTACATTTACCACTGTTGGGTATATCGTAGAATATATACAAATTAGTAAAAAAAAATCTATAACTTGCTACTAATTGAACTTATCACCGCCTCCTACATAATAGATATTTTTTGTCGTTATCACCCACATTGAATTTGGATAGGTACTTAATATTTAAGCTAATGTAAAGTATTTTTAATTTAGCAAAGATAACCCTGGAAGTAACAAACATACTTACAGCTTTACAATGACGATATAGATTAATTATAATTGTTTTAAAAATGCCACTACTATGAATATCTAATGTTAAAACGTGTAAACATTAAAACTATTTATGATGCGAGTACTACGCTTATGCAATTTTTTTTCTATTTATCCACATTTCTTTTAACTCTGTTTTGTGTATTTCAAGGTACCTAAAAATTTAATTGTAGTATATTCATTTCAAAATGTATTCTCATATAAGTGAATTATTGTTTTCTTATGAGAATAAAGATATCTCAAACCTCAATGATACGTGTACCTTGACTAAGCATTTGTCATTGTTATTGTGTAAGTATTTAAATTTTTTCATTGTTAACCTTGATATTACGACTAATTTAAAAATAAACTTTTAAAAATTCATAATCAAATAAATAATTATATCTAAGTATATTTGTGCAGCAGACTATCAGGTGGCGGAATGATAATTCAGCGCCACCCCGCCCGAGCACGAGCACATGTATTAGGGAATAGCTCTCGATGGCTTCAGAAATCTGCAGCTGAAAGCTCTAGTACTTTACGGCGGTGGTCAAAGCACCGTGATTTCTTTTTATCTAACGACTGGGTATGTTTCCAACGTTCAGGTCAATTGAGTTAATTTAGCACGGGTATGTACATAACTACATAACATAGTGTAACCATGTTAACCTTCTTGCTTTAAAACAAAATATTTATATTTATTCGTTGTATATCACTATCAATAATAACTGTTCACAATTATTGATAGCAACAGGGACTTCTAATATAGATCTATCAAAAAATATATATAACTGAAAGTTTTAAAATCAATTAGGTATAATTCGTGTGGATCAATAGATTTATTTTTGCGTCGCCTCCCGCAGTTTCCACTTTGCCTAATTCAGCATTTATAGTAGGGATAGTGCGGATAGAATCATAAAACACTCCATAAAACTGCTCGTATGTCTATTCTTAAACGACCTACTTTATGAGCTCTTTTTCAGATTTGCTGTGATAGCCTTATTTGAAATGAAGTAGTATCTTAAAATTGCTCCCAAATGATATATTGTATGATCAAAGGAAGCTTACATCAATTTAAAAAATAAGTTGTACTAATGTGTGTGTAATTAATTTTATATAAAAAAATTTACCCATGAATGTTCCCGAAGATACCCTAAGTCACGACACGGAGCTCCAACGCTCCAGGGAGGGACGAGAGTTAACCTCGTTACTTGCGGGCATGATGCGCCGACTAGATTTTGCAAGCAAGCAATGGCTCGGTAATTCATTACCGCAACCGACGCCGGGCGACTGATCATTTGTGCGCACTGCGCCCGCCGCACCACGTGATTACGAGCACGCTCAATGGGAATAAACAGATTGCAATCTGCGTACCACAATCTCAATGAACACCGCTTTCCGTGTACATTACGACATTTAAATACAGTATTTAAAAATACAGATCAGAGACAGATCAAACTGCTACTGTATCATTTTTCTCGTATGAAATTAAAAAGCTACAAAAACCTATTTATTTTCGATTCCTTTACATATTATGTTTGTAACTGAGTTGCGTATTTGTATTTAATTGTTGTAGATTAATTTTGAAATTAAGAATAAAATATTTTAACATAACATGCAAATGACACTGTATCGATTTGCGGTGCAGTTCGCAATCAGTCGCATTGACACAGGCGCCGCGCACCGCGTCGCCTCCACTGTCGCGACTACATTTTTCATCCCCCTGACATCCGCTCTGTTAGCGTCAGCGCACTCGTAATTTATACCAATGTAACTCATGCGACGGATAGAAATAGTGCTTTATATTTTTGATGAAAGACTTTATCATCTATAGACTTCATATTAAAATAATGATTTATATCTACTTAAAATGAATTTTTAGATATTATTATTATTTTTTTGCCTGAATTTTCTTTAATGAAAGTAAGAATTTAAATATAAAAAAATCGACTACGGTTTGCATTGCATTTTATATGCATAATTATTTTCATTGGTTTTATATTAAATCCGCCAATTTCGCCTCGAAGAAACATATAGGTATATATACACGCATACAAAGATAAATATGCAAACATAACCCTCTTTTTGGGCCGCAGTCGGGCAGTAATATCATCACATTTCAATAATATAAGTCTATTTATAATGTATTGTCTAATTTTTAATTAAAAAACAAGGTTCGCGATGTTAAGATAAAGTAACTTTGAAATCATTATAATATTTTATCAAAGTACTATTTACTTTTAGATATTTACGCATATGTGTAATAAGCCGTACGACGCCGGCCCATCACGACGATTACGTCAGTATACGCACGTACGATCGTACTTCAGATACTGGATGTTAATATAATAACGACACAATCAAATCCCTCCAAGAGTGATAGGCATATATGAAGGATTATTTACTAACATTACTCGTACATGAGCAACGGTATCTTTGTTAAATAATTATTACACGTTTTAAACGCTAGAAGTAATAAATTTGTTTCGATTTTTGACATCCTGTAAATCGATGAATGCCGGCTGCACGCACGAACTATTGTCACGTTTCGCGAGCGAGAGCGCGGAACAAGCGATAGAGAGGCACGATCGGCCTAAGTGTTCGGCTTGTGTATGAAAAACAATAAAGTAGATTGGAGGATCTCAAATATCACACATTTATATAAGTTGTAAATAAATTGTTAATAGCACGTTGTTACTTGTAATTAATCTGTATAATTTAAGTAATAAACTGTTTGAATTAACGAGTGCAAATAAATGTTAATTTATCGAAAAAAATTGTAATTAATTGAATTACTCATTCTTTGTATTATACAAAATAATGATAACTCAGTGACAATAATTCAATTCAATTCATAAAAGTGTGCAATTTTTTTTTCGAAAAATTATCGTCTGTAAACCAACTTTATTTATTACAAATAAATAAACACATTCTACAGCATTTTAGAAAATTCCACCCTTAAGAAATAATGAAAATTTCGCCGAAAACAAAGCTAGGCAACTGCTAGTCATCATATACATATAATTCAATTCCGAATTTGTATTTTGCAGTAATGATCGTATATAGTTGTACCTACTCCTATATTTTATAGCATGAATTTCAATTATTTGACTGTGATTAATTACTTGTACCGTTCTGACATTGTACTAAGTTCGGTGAAACAAGCGGGGTCACGTTATAGGGTATATAGCGAGAGGGTGAGCTTGAGGGAGAAGACTAATAATGGCTCGTGATAGTTTTAATAGCACTTAATCCAAGTTGAGGCCAATGCTTTGCAAATAGAGCTAATTTGTACAAATATTTTGTTTGTTGAATTGTATTGAAAAATACTGTTCTGACTGTTCTAACAACGTTCAACTTTCTTTATTTTATTTTCAATTTTAATCAGATATCCATCAAATTTAAACAGAAAAATTAAAAAAAAATGTATTCACGGCGATGAAATGGAGAGAGCACAAAAACAATCAAAATCAAAATCAAAATCAATTTTATTCAAATAGGCCCCAAGAGCACCTTCGAATCGTCATTTTACAAATTAACACTTTCAAGTGATTATTATTTTGTAATAGTAAAGCTACCACCGATTCGGAATGTAGATTCTGCAGAGAAGCATCGGCAAGAAACTCCGCAGCTACTCTTTTGAAAATAATATATATAAACTGTGTTTTAGTATAAAATTAATATCTTGCATGAAATACCTACACCGAATAATACGCTTTAACTATTATTATTTTTTAAATAAAATCTTTAAATTTATTATGAGACAATTCCAAAATTGTTTGTGGCATTTTATTATACATGCGAATACCATAACCCAGAAAGGAGACGTGTACTTTGCGCAGTCGGAAGCTTGGAGTTACGATTTTGTTATTCCTTCTAGTGTTTACACTGCGATTAATTTATTTGAAAAAAAAAGAATATTCTGGTGAATATATATAATGTTGTTATAAATATATTGCGACGCAATTTTTTATGTATGTCCTTTATATTGAATCTAAATCGTAATATTTCATTCTAGCATCGTAGTCCGTAGTGCCCATCAGAAGTTAGCCAATCTTTCATGAAAGCATCGGTACATATACTGTTGTAAAACTTTCTTCTTATATTAATTAGTGGTCTTAGATTTAGCATAATCGCATATAATATTGGGTCAATATATATAATTTTTTACCTTTTTAGCAATTTTTATTTTAATATTTAGTTTAAATTATAAATAAATTATTCTTAAACTTCATATACTGTAGAAGAATTCCATTTACACTAGTAGAAGAATTTCAATCAAAATTCTATCATCACATTTATATAAGTATACAAAAAGTAAAAGTATATGAATTTTGGCGACGAAACGTGAAATTGTGAATACAACGCACATGTATACATAATATATCAAAGCATGCGTGCTCATTATCTCATTTTCATTTTTGCTTCTAGCTTCATCATCATTATTCGGTCAGTCATTAACTGTATGTAAACTACTCACGAAGAACAATCCAATGGATGTATTGTAATTTCGTAAGAAGTTAGGTATCTTGCAGATTACACTACCTATAACAGGAATATTAGGTCAGCGATTCTAAAAACCTAAAATCGGAATATTTGTATATGTATATGTATTCACAGGCTTGTATCCGCAACTCGACGTCTACTGTGCGCCTATTTTGCGTTCGAAAAGCAGGCGACTAGTCCTGCCAACCCAACTCTTCCAAATATTTAATCAAACCTCTGGTGTCACCAATAACCTCGGGAAGAGTCGTCGGTGACCCCAAGTGTTTGGCCCGGTAGTTGGCCAGACCCGTACACTCCAGAACAATGTGGGCTGCCGTCTCTTCTGCCTCCATGCAAGCTCTGCAAAGGGGGCTGTCTATAACACCTAGATTAAACAGATGTTTGTTAAATAGGCCATGGCGCGTAATAATATGAGTTACTTTACGTAATCTTGGGCGTGTGAGTTTTGTCAGCTTGCGGGATAGTTTCCGGTCTATGCGCGGTAGAGCCTCCTTCGCTTGCCTGCATCCACTCACCTGTGACCAGTATATGTTATGTAGCTCCTTAATGTGTGACTGAATGACTGATGTAGGCCATCCTGAGGGAATGAGGACAATTGGTTCTGGTTCAATCGCAACCATCTCCGAAACTGTTCTGGCCAGTTCATCAGCGGCATTGTTCCCACGTGAGGCACTGTGACCTTTGATCCACTGTAGAGTTACGTTATTATTATTACTACATACCTCCGTCAGGGATTAGTGACAGTTGTATAAAAGCTTTGAGGTGATAATGTCGCTGTCGCTAAAATCGGAATTGATGTAACCGATACACAAATACTCGGCTAAACATGTCAAAATTATAAAACACTTCTATTTTGTCGAGGGTGAACAGCGTGAAGATGTACGATATAACGTAGGATATTCGTTATATGTGTCGTAAAAATTTATAAGATATTTATATCCAACGAGTCGCAGTAGAGTAGCTCCATACAGCATGTTATACTCTGAAGTAGGTCACTTATATTTAACGTGTCCTTATTTTTAAGTACTTTAAGGAAATAAATTTTTATTAAATTACTTCTATAATGTGAAATGTAAGTTTGTTTGTTACGCTTTCACGCGAAAACTACTAAACCGATCATCATAATAACATAAAACATAAAAATAATAAAATAAAATAACTTTGTACACATATTCTTGGAGGTATTGGAAGTAACATAGGATACTTATTTTTTTGTCGCGATAACCAACAACCACGCGGACGAAGCCGCGGGCAGAAGCTAGTATAAAATATATGAAAGAATTATTGTTATTTTTTACTTTCATAAATACATACATTCACGGTTTAGGCTACAGGCCACGTGTACGATATAAATTGCAAACTAAAAACAATCGCTAAGTGATGCATCATGTGACTTGTGATAAGTTGCATCATACTCTGATGCGATGCTCGTAAAAAGTCATATAATGGGAATTCGAGTCGGTACAGGTTATGCTCCATTTCTAGACAATAAAGGAGTTTGGAACAGTTGAAAAGATTATGGGAAACTGAACCTTCGTCGAGGCCACATTCATTTGTTGTTTCATTTCATGAGGCTACCGAGCGGACTGCATGTCTATGAAGAAAGACCAAGGGCATCTGGGAATGGTAGATTGAGTGACAACACAACGTCTACCCTTAATCGATTTTAATTCAAAAAAATAAATTCTAAGTCTCTCTTGTCCAAATGAGCTTTCCCCAGGAATCGAACGTCTTGACTAGAGTTACAAAAATGTTCTAGAGAATCAAGTTGTACAGCTGATTTGGCCCAATAATCTGCTAGTAATCCGTCCCAATATAACCCCCGTAAAAAATAAGCCTTTTGATAGCATGAGGGTAAAACCTCCCCAATCTGTAAAATAACGGAAATTCTTAATTTACTAAGAAACGAGTTAGCTTTAATAGCCAACAAACAGCTCAAATAATCATTACAAATTAACGTTTTTTGGATGTTATGGGAAAACGTGAGAACGATTGCCTTCAACAATGCAATAGATTCTCCTGTAAACACTGAAGATTGAGGGGCACATTTTAATTGTAGTACAATTTTATAGTTGGCAATCCAGCAAGTAGCACTGACACAACTATCTGAGGAGAGCTTTGATGCATCTGTATAATTGAGAAAATGGTCGGACCAATTTTGATAAGCCATTTCGTGGAACTTTGTTTTTGTATCAGATGCATTTTTAACCAGACCAAGATCTGTAATAACGAGGCTGTTATATACCAGGGCTAGAAAAGGAGTTCTAAATAGAGGGTTTGAAGGAAATGATGTAAAAGGAGATAGTCTGATGATTAAAAAAAAAAAACTGTCTAAAAGGCAAGAACGGGATGTTTTTTTATTACTGGTACAAAGTTAGGATAATTCGTCTAGTAGGGACCGGAAGGGACGGAAAGACTATCGTAGAGCTTTAATGGTAAAACGATCGTATAAAAATTTCCTTCGGAGGTCTAAAGGTGGTACTATACCTGTAAGGCATTCGTAGGCGTAGACTTCATAGTGCCTAAAATAATTCTTAGGTATAGTATTTTATTATATTGTAAGAGAAAGAATCTTTTTAGTAATTACAACTCCATGACTTCTATGACTTCTAGGGACTAACAGGGACTATAAACGGTCTAAATAGCGGTAGAAGGATTATTAATGGCTTCGATCAATTATACCCATTAATGTTTACTTTTGGAGAGGGATTAAATATGGACGGATCATCAACTGCCAAACGTAGTCCAGAACTATGATCACCGGGATCTGAAAGATCCGGAGGTCTATTTAAGTCCATAATACATTAAAGGAAGACGCAGACAAAAAAAAAATAGAAAAGACAATTTTTTTTGGTATGAATATACAAAAATATAACTCAAAGTCTTACAAATGTTAGTAAAAACAAATATAAAAAAAGTAACTAAAACACCAAACTCCTTTAAAAGTGTAACTACAGCTGGCGAAAGCGAAAAAACATGAAAGTTTCTATCTCGAACTAAAGATACAGCGGCGACGTCGAACACATATTAAGATCCACTACGATACATTAATATCTATTATTTTATTGCGAGATTGCATCACTGTACTCACTTTAAAACAAATTACACAGCACCGATAGCTTCAAAAGATATAATATCCGCTATCTTAACGCTGCTTATCCAAACAATTGACTTTCTATAACACAGGGCTGATTACGTTAAGAAATTCAACGAGATCCATAATAGAGTCATTGGAAATCAAAAATCATTTGCTCGATTCACTTCGACTTTAACAGAATAAACGGTTTTAATGTACACGTTTTACGAGGTACCTTACGCTGCATTTGTATAGCTTTTATTTATTTCTAATTAAAACGTTTTAGAGAGAAAACAAGGAACCACATTATTCCTTTCGAGGTTTCTGTGTTAATTAAAACCACGTCTGGTTAATTAATTTCTCAAATTTGTATCTATAGTCTTCCATGCATGTTAAAGCTCAAGACAAATAACGATAGCGATTATAAAATTGTTCCTATTACAAACTATGAATTCTTAATAGTTCTTGTCTCATAAGCTTTATAGATAATTAAAATACAATTAACTTTTATAGAAAATAAACAATAAATGTGTTTCGTTGTTATTCTTTTAAAGCAAAAATAAAATTTAAAGGCAATTATTTTTAAATACTTTGATTCGTCTTATTAGCAAACTGTGACCAATTAAACATTATTTTTTCTGCACACATACATAGTAAACGCTTAAAACGACGATTATCTAAGCAAACATATATAAAAATTATGTTTTTATAATCCTTTTATATGTAAATTTACTGCGTCCAGAGAAGGAACTGTCTTTAACTTGAATATTTTATTCAAATATCGTAAAAAAATATTATAGACCGAGTCAAATGCGGGGTCGTTAACTTTTTAACAAGCTTACTTAAATGGGGTTGTGTGATGTGTTCGTCAATAAACTTTTATAATTCCAACACGTTTTACCCTCATATGAGATCTATGTGATCACTATTATTGTTTATTACTCGGTTATAAAATAAGTGCAGTTAATATGTCAAATTATATTTTTTCTTGGACTAAGTCATTCAATACACGTTTCAAAATTTTAAAATCACATAAAGATCAATTGTTATATAAATAGAGGAATGAAACTTTTAAATTCAACACTCGGCATTTGTCTTTGTCGGAATTTAAATCTTTGTTCAACGATCTTATATTCGCAAGCTGTAGCAATTTCTTTTATTAAATAATTCTATTTAAAAGAAATTTACGAAAGACACATATAAACTTGGCTGTTTATAAGAAATATCTAATTAAGTAGAAAAATATATCAGACACGACCCTGATAACAATTATTGTGCCATAATAAAATTTATATGTTTAGACGAAAAATTAAATAATGGAAGCAGTTCCATTATCTAAACGAAAAGTAGTGAAATGAATACTTTATCAAAAAATATAAAATTCATGAGAAGTTTAAATTAATAAATACATATATATTTATTTAAAAATTAAAAAAATATAGCACTTTTTTATTTTGAAAA
Organism: Euphydryas editha; assembly: GCA_036937285.1. Taxonomy (NCBI): domain Eukaryota; kingdom Metazoa; phylum Arthropoda; class Insecta; order Lepidoptera; family Nymphalidae; genus Euphydryas; species Euphydryas editha. Next base: position 13,732,326 of record JAUPFZ010000003.1, read on the forward strand.
ATACGTGTTGAATTTGACATTTCTATGCTAATTATGATATCCCGCTATACATATAACGAGGCAGACTGATTATGAACTCTTTCACAACGACATATACTAATGCCGACATACACAAACAACTCTCGTGTAAATTAAAAAGTTCCGTTGGAAGTTGACCACAGAGTTCCAAGTCATAACGGTTTCTATAAATGATGAAATTATAATAATGAAAATGTTTTTAAGATATTATACCTCTATTATTTACTTTATATTTTTATTATAAAAAAATGTAACCTTCCAGAACAAAAAATAGCACGTTTTTATGTATTTGTTTTCTTTTTTAGTTTAAAAAAATACTAAAAGAAGTTAATTAAAGTTTTGATTCGGGTATAATACATATGTTTATTTCTTAGTAACACGTGAAAAAAAAATGTTTTGGTGTAATGGTTCGGATATTAACCGCCGACTGAGCGCCGACGCGGACGGTCACAGTATCCATTCTGCTCGAAGCAGATATTTCTTTTCATATAAATAGTTATTTCTAGTTTAAGTATTTTTTCTTGTTGGTCTCTGTACCATTCCTCGTAGAGCAAGTAAATCCATCAATCACGGTCGAACTCTTGGTAAGAAAATTATCCTCCAACCCACAGTGGAGCAGCATAACGGAATTAACTAAATCTCTAATAGGCATTTCTGTTTAGTTGGTTCAAGATATAAATATTGTACCTAATAAATTTAAATATATCAGGAAGTATCAAAAAAGGAGCTAATTTTATGTCGTAGCTCGTAACACAACTTTTTTTTTATTGTTTAGGACATTAAATAATTACACTAATATTCAATTTTTTTTTAAATTTATAAAATAATAGCATACTAGTGGTCGCTCAGTGGTCGAAATTCGACCTAATCTATAATTGACAGCATTGTCAACAACATAAAAATATGATTGCGCATAACATGGTGAGCATAAGCAGCAGTCATAAAAATTGTACATTGTATATATGTGTAGGTGTTAAAGTGTGTGTAGTGTTTTTTTTTACCCGACTGCGACAGAAGGAGGGTTATGTTTTTCGAGTGTATGTATGTATGTATGTATGTATGTATGTACGTACGTATGTATGTATGTATGTCCATTTCTTTGGCACGCCCTACAGCCCAAACGGCTGGACGGTTTTTGACATATGAGGTGTCGTTGGATTTGTCTAAATTGTAGTAGTGACATAGGCTATATAAATTTTCAAAATGGCGCCCGCAAATGGCGGAATGAGGGGGGAAGTTGAATTTTTTTTTCTTACTGTAGCAATATGGGTATCAAATGAAAGCTAGTAAAGTGTTTTATTCTTTGTAGTTTATAACAAGAGTATTTTACGCAGTCAGCTTTTTTGATTTTTTTAAATATTTTTTGAGCATTATTATAAAAAATATTAGCATTCTGCACTTCTTCTCCATATAAACTTTAACTGTGACAAATTTCATACTTCTCCGTTCTCGTAATTTTCGTTTAAAATAGTAGAAAGTTTTTGCTTCATGTATTTATATATATAATACATTATAACAACATTATTAGTAGTATATGGATGGAGTAGAAATGCAACAGACCCTGTTAATTATTATCAGAGGCTCTTTAAAATGCTTTGAATTTGTACCACCGCTCTTAACTAAGCAGCTGTGGTGACGTATTGGAAAAATTAGCAAATTATTAGTTTAATGAAATGGCTTTCACCTACTAGAATGATCTACAGTTAAATTTAATCTACAATTTTTATAGATAATTAATCTTCCTACATGTTTGCAGTATTAAAGTTTAGTTTTGATAAAACGTAAATTTTAATTAAATTTTGAAATGTACCTATTTGCAACATATCTTTCGAAATGTTTGATAAACGAAAATTTAATTAATTACTTTAATCTGAACGGATACTGAAATAATGTTGTGGCAATTTTTTTTAATAATATTTAAATTATTTAAAATAAAAAAATAATGGTTTTCTTTAATTTGTAAGTACATATTTTACTTTAAAATTTAATCGTTATCATTATATCTTTAAAATGTACAAGTAAGATTTTGTGAAACCAAAGTCACCTTGTAACATAAGATTTAATTGACTTTAATATAGCTTACTGCTTAATAATAGGTTAAATTGTCCTTATTAGCATTCCTATCGTTGTTCAATGAAGGTTGACGCTCGTTAAACACTTAAGCAGTGACAATCTCACTCCGGTAGGTACAGTACTCTAAGGTAATTCAAGGTATTTGCATTATAGGTACCTACCTCACAATATCAGACGAGTCATATTTCATTTTAATTCTTGTTTGAAAGTTTTCTCTTTATATAATTGTAGATAACCATAATAGTGTGATAAATAATAAAAAACATCAGTTTTTTTGCATAAACTGTGAAACTTTGAAACGTTTGAAACGAAACGATCGTATTGAATATTATACTAATTAGGCATATAGTAGTTGTACCTTAGGTGTGTAAAAAAAATCATAAGCATTTGTAATATCAGAAAGTCAATAGAAATAATATAAATACGTTTTTATAATAAATCCGATCAATTATAGGTAATGAAAATATAAAATTATGAATACCTATATTCCGTCTCCACACTCAAGTAATTCTTGGTTACAGGAGCGGGCTTTGAATCTAGTTTTTCTAGCATAATGGAATGCAGTTTAAAGCACCTGCTGTATTTACTAGTATATAACTTAAAGTAATTCATTATATATAAAGTTAAAATACGTTTATTACTGTTAGAAATTTTTAACACTTAAATTTTTTCTCAGAAATCACTTTTTTTTATTTCCACAGTAAAATTGTTTATTTCTTCGAATTCAAACTTTATGCACTACGGGCATGTAGCAATTTTAGATGAAGGAATCATAAACTTTTTCAAAGTTAACATTTTCCAATTTAAACAATAAAAATCGCCTAATTTACGGTTGCTTCAATTTTAAATATATTTTTGGACTGAACTAAACATAAATAGCCTGTACACATCCCACTGCTAGCCAAAGGCTTTATTTAAGGAGAAATGGTGAACTTCGACACGGTTCTCCATTGCGAGTTAGCGCACAAATTCCCCATTAAGAACATCGATTGTTATTAGTTATTTGTGACAACAACCGGGACAGACTGAAACCGGCTTTGGGTGATCTCTGGAGCACCCATATGGACATCAGACATCCAGACGAGAAACGAACATTTTGACTAACGCAAGAACGATTCTCTATAGCTCCATACAAAAACCTTAAATGAAAAAAATATATAAACCAAAGAAGCATTATCCATAGACAAATATATGTTGAATATGACACGGAAAATAAAGTTTGCGAACTCGTAAACAAGCATGGAATGGTATTTTTGAACGCACCCTAGGTAGAGATCGCGTGTGTTTCGCCTCTCTATTTATAGAACGAAAAAGTTTATAGACAAAAAATTATCAAAACAATTTAGACGTTACTCAGAAAAATTAACAATTAATATTCTTTATTGCACTTAAAATTGTTGATAATTTTTTTCATAAGTTTGTACTAAACTAATTTAATTTCTAAAAGTTAAAGACATGTTAATTTAGAATGCTCGGAAGTATAGTTTAATCTTCATCGCCGTATCCTTGTGTCACTATATTTGCATACCGGAATTAGTTTTAAATATTGTAATAAATTAAGAATTTTTCTGTTTTATAATGAGAATCGTTTTGAATTTCATTCACCATCTATTACAAGCGATTTATGAACCTTCGTTTGGATAAACAACAGACCTTTCTCTATGTTTTGTACATTTCGGTTGAACGCACAAGCCGTCGATAAAATAAACGCTCGAAAATCAACAAAATATTCGACCGTTTTAAAGGATTAATGGAACAAAAAAATATACAACCATGAACAAAATTTGGACAATGAAATACTGTCAATACTGAAACATATTTTTTTTTTTTGTAACTCTAAAAATAAATGAATATTTTTATTATGCAATCGGAATTTTATGATTGTGAAGCAAATAACGAATAGTGGTTTAGGCTCCCTATACTTCTCAGTGTGTTGCTGAACATAGAATTATAAATTCCCATTCCTTATTTTTTTTTTAACATAAAGCGAAATTGAAACAAAATCATAAGTAGAAAACGAAAACAGTAAGTTTATGTACCTTGAACATTCAATTAAAATCTTTATATAGTATCTTATTTATATGTTAATCGAAAATAGGTTATATATGAGTATTTAATAAATAATAATTATGGCGTAAGTTATAATTGTTTTCATATACAGATATTTATTTCTTCCTCAATTTTATTTATTGTTCATTGCTTTCCCAAAACTTTTTATAGTTTTTCTTTATACAGCAAATAAAAATCCCAATATTTTATAGAAAAAACAAATCGTTTACCTTCAAACAGGTCATTATAATAATCAATGATTGGTATCTTATATCAACGAATCAAATAATTATCAAATTTGTTATGGACCTCAATCGTCTTCTAAAAAAATCTTACATTTTAATTTTGAATCCATTATGCAAATTCAACAGAATATTTTATTGTTTCCCTCTCAATCGATTTTATGATAGCTATTAGGATATCGATTCTCTACGTTCGCAAAAATAAAACGACTCCCGCATTCGTTATATTACAAGCGCATGGTATGTGGTACACAGGCAAAAATATACATAGTTTGTTTAAACTTTATGAATCGACTAAATAATTAAAACAGAACACGAAAATGTTTGTAAATATAACTGTATATTTTAAGTATTATACTCGTAGCAAATTTATTATTACATTTTAACTAACTAAATACTCCTAAATAGTGTTTTTTCCTAATGTAAAAACTTAAATGTTTTTTATTTTTATTTTATTAATGCTGGTTCATATGTGATTACATATGAATTACTTTAGGATTATTATAATAATAAACTGTCGAATTAATTATATCTTTATGAATAAAATTATATTTTTACTGCGATTATGCACGATAAAATTTTTAGTTCTTATTGCGAAGGATTGAAGACAGATGGGTGCCGCCTGGTGGCAATGTTTTCTGCTCCGACATTTGAGTGGCGGAGACATTCTGCAAGCATCTGATATTGCAAACGACCTGACAACCGTATAAACTGAAATGTTAAACTTATTGTATTGGCTCATTCTCCTTTCATCATCTTCTCGTGTCTCTCTAATGAAATAATTAAAAAATATGAACTGTTTTTCATACGGTTTTTGTCAATAGTGAATAATGTGTTTATATTTTAATTTTTTTTTTTATGTTAGTTGGATAGGCAAACTGGCAGACTGCCACCTGATGGTAAGTGGTCGACGTCGCCCATGAACATAAACTAGTTTACCTGGAACTAGCCCAGCCAACTCATTTATGTGTTGCCTATCCTGAGACATATGATGTTAAGTCTCGGTGCCAGTAATTACACTGCCTGTCTTGCCCTTCTTTCCGAAACACAGCAAAGCTGTTTCACGGAAGAAACAAGCAAGATGGTGGTACCCATGCAGCCGGTAGCGCGGCACAGCGCATCCCTCCCACCGGTAAATGTGATAATAATGTGATTCATGAAAAAAGTTTAGGTGTATAATTTGTTAATGTCTTATATAAATTGATTCAAGTATGAGAATAATTGTTAAAATTGTCGAAAAAGTCAAAGAAAGTCATCGATCTATGTTGTAATTATTCCTCTTTTATAGGTTAACAGTTTTCTGTGTCCTTGATGACTTATATCTATTTTTTAAAGATAGCTTACTATACCTAACTTCTAAAACAAGTGCGAGTCGGACTCGCCAATGAAGGGTTCCGTAGCAGCAAGTAAAAGTCATAACAAAGTTCAACATCATATAAAAGTTCTTGTAGTTCGTTGTAACTTTAATCGATGTTTTAAAAATAGTGTATTTTTTTTATTAAAAAAAAAAACTACTTACTAGATCTCGTTCAAACCAATTTTCGATGGAAGTTTGCATGGTAATGTACATCATATATTTTTTTTTAGTTTTATCATTTTCTTATTTTAGAAGTTACAGGGGGGGCGGGAACATACTTTTTACCATTTTGGAAGTGTCTCTCGCGCAAACTATTCAGTTTAGAAAAAAATTCTATTAGAAACCTCAATATCATTTTTGAAGACCTATCTATAGATAGTAGATGTACCCCTCACGTATGGGTTTGATGAAAAAAATTTTTTTTTGAGTTTCAGTTCTAAGTATGGGGAACCCCCAAAATTTATTGTTTTTTTTTCTATGCTTGTGTTAAAATCTTAATGCGGTTCACAAAATACATCTAATTACCAAGTTTCAACAGTATAGCTCTTATAGTTTCAGAAAAAAGTGGCTGTGACATACGGACAGACAGACAGACAAACATGAAGAATCCATAAGCGTTCCGTTTTTGCCATTTGGCTACGGAACCCTAAAAATGGTAACGTACAACGTACAATTCGGTAATTGGAAAACTTTAGAAGGATATAGTATTAATCCTTATCAACTTAAATACGTTAGTTACCTTAAGTATTTCATGCACATTATGATAATCCTTTACACCATATAATTTGAATGAATATCTTAAGGGCCGAAACACATAACGGCGTTGCGGCGCCGCAACGCTAAAATCGGCGGTGGCGTCACCGCCAATTTTAGCGGCGCGGCACCGCCAATTCCGGCGTTGTGACGTCATACTTGTTGACCATGATTTATTGACATTTTGTGTCTATTTTTATATTTTATTTTTTTGTGTCTTTATTAGACATGGGTATCTCAATGAATTTTTATGAACTGCAGATAAGCTCATGAACCATATGCTTGAACCGGAGCTGTGAACCGGCTCACAGTTCAGCTCAATTGTTGTTATGTTGTTACTTTTAACTATTAGATTTACAGCTAATTTAAGACTCGGTTCAAACAAGTGACATGTATGATGTACCTAAATTATAAATATGTAATAAAGCAGCGTTTCGAAAAGTTATTATAGTGATATTTTTTCTATCTTACACAATTATAGGGGAATGCTAATTTCATGCATATGATAAACGCTAAAGTGAGTTTCTTTGTTTGTTTTACGCTTTCACGCTTTAACTATTCACCTGAATTACGATCATCATGAAATTCTGCATACCAGTTTTCTGGGGTACAGAAAAGTACATAGAGTACCTACTTTACGTACCGACTACCGTTGGTGCCTGTACCATACGAGCGGAGCCGCGGACGGAAGCTATTTGTTTATATTTAATCTATGAAACTAATATAAATGTAAGATATTAATTTATGTATCACTATGTTTAAATTTTGTTTTGGCTTTATGAGACAAAAGTTGTTTAAAATCCTACCAGCATAAAAAAATTGATTCACAAAATTATTTCCGGTACAAAGGATTACTTTTTATGCATTCTACTTTAATAACAACTTCAAAAATTAAATTAATATCCGCAATCAAAAATCACGAAGAACTGGTTACCCTACAACAACGCTCTTTTTCGCGACGCCGCAACGCCGCAACGCAAACTGCTGATTTTAGCGTTGCGTCAACGCAACGCCGTTATGTGTTTCGGCTCTAAGAGTTATCGCAAAATAAAAACTAATGCTCGGGAAAATAAATTCAAGTGCGGGACTCATACCGATGATGGGACTCGCTGATGCCTCCACCCCCTCCCCGCACCATTTGCTGTCGCTATGAACATTACATACGATACGAGTACTACTCGTGCGAAGCCGGGGCGGTTCGCTTGTACTTGTTACAAGTTGAACGGAGAGTCACTATCAATATTTAAGGAGCATACTCGGTACATGATTCTCATTCGAATTATGTTAAAAAAAATAGGTAAATATTAATAAGCTTCTAAGAAAAATAACTTAACAGTTATCTAATTATTTACGCGTCGTCTGGACACCCTAGCAGCTAGCTGCATTTCAACACAAAACAGGTATTTTACTTACGTCCAAACGCCGCCACGTGTTAACAGGGTAGCAGGATAAACAAGCATGATCCAATCTCCCTTAACGTAAATCCTGGCTTAGGATTGGCAAAAAATACTAAGATATTTTACTCGTTTAAGCAACAAATTTGTTGACTAGGTAAATGATCTGAACTTTGACAATTTTTAGATGTGAACAAAGGCACAGTACAATACACACACGAAAAAGATTCCATGCTTCATTTATTTGAATTGAAATTTATGGAAATTTAGTCAAAAATTAAGTACCTATTTTTTTTACATAACTCGAATAAAAATCATTTACCGAGTATTCTCCTTAAATCAATATTTAACTATTTTTTATTAACTATCAATATAGTGACTCACCAGTCATTCTGTATAAGTTATATTGCAAGGTATAAATTGAATTATTTAGAACAGAAAGTAATGTTGTTATTGCCGCTTGAAGTACATATAGAGATAGAAACGTTATTACTAAAGTTTACTTACATTAGGCACAGATATCAATAACAAAACAGTTAGCTACCATGTCACGTATTAGGGCCTTCGTTTAAAGTTGTAATCCTCTATCTATCATCACCGACTGAATAACCATTTTCATAACAACATGCATAATAATAACCACTTGCTAAGGTATGTATTAGGTACACCCACTGACCATTTCGACGTTTATTTTTTTTTATTTTCGTCTATAATAATATACGATAATTTCCTTTTTAATATGCATATTTTGCAAATTTTTTCATGCTCAATGTTTTATAGAACAATTCGTTACTTTTTACAATTAAAAAAGTAAAAATTCTAGCGCTTATTTATTCAATAAGCATAATAAAATTTGTATGATGACCTTAATAGTTTTTGTGCTTAATTTTTTATTTTTTTATTTTATAATAATTATGGTAAGTTATTTAGGAGTCTAATATTTAACATTTTCTTGATTAAATGACGAGCTGTTCGAATTAATCTGCTTATATCTACTCCTTTAAGTTGTAGCGTGATATTTTTACCCAATATAACAGCGTAAGAGCGGTCATTGACAGCGTAAGAGCGGTCATTGAGCAGGATCATATTATTTTGTCCGAATAAAATCATTGTTTTCCGTTGGTTATATTGCTCAGTTTTCAATAATTTTAGTGTATTTATTGTTACGCATCCTTGTTTGACTTGGTGGTGTATACTGGAGCGTAAAGTCGTGAAGTTTTTTGCTTTTTAAAGTGATTTTAAGTGCATTAACTGGTTATGATTTTGATATTAAATTGTTCTAAGTTTGAGGTCACTACCCTCTGTCTTAATTAATTGCGGTCCTTTCACGTAATATTACATAGTGGTGTCATAATTCACAGTGTTAATGAACTGTTATCGCGGTGTATTGGTTCCAGCTACGGTTTTTTATACCCTATCATCGAGCGAAACTGGGTTCAAATCCTCCGGCTTGGCCGCTGATATTTGTTTGAGTTATAATTTATTTCTGTAAATTTAAATATCCAAGCCAATATTTGAATTAAAAATGAAATTTGCTTGCTGCAAGTCAACAACAGGTGGAGCCACCGATTCCTTGACATGTACAAAATGTAAGTTAAATTACCACATTCAATGTCTCCAGGCCTCCGGTATTAAGAAAGATGGTAAATTGGAGATACGTAAACACTGGATCTGTCCAGAATGTACACTAACTGTGCCACGCAGGGGTAATAATGACAACACACCAGTCCGGGGAGTGAGCAACCTCTCGAGGTCGGAAGAAGATATCTCTGTGGATAATAATAATGTTACTTTAAGGCGAGGTGGTTCATCCTCCATGAACATGATGCTAGATTTCACTTGTGGCACGGAACACGGTGAATCCTCTATCATTGAATTAATAAGATCTGTCGTTTCATCAGAAATTTCAATTTTGAAAGATGATTTTAAAAAATCTATGATTCCCTTGCAAGAGGAACTTAAATCTATACGTGAAGAGTTTTTAGGCATGAAGGAATGTTTTGAATTCATAAATTCTAATTTTGATAATTTTAATAAAAGAATTGAGAATTGTGAAAAAGATGTTCAAAAATTAAACAAACAGTTTTCGGAGTTGGGTGAAATAAGGTCATCTATAGCCACCCTAAAGGAGGAGAACAACGTTCGTGAACAATGGGCTCGCAGATCAAATGTAGAAATCTATGGTATTCCTGAGCGAAAAAATGAGAACCTACTTTCCATCTTACAAAACATATCAGAAAAAACTAAATGTAAATTGAATCCGAATACAGATATTGATTTTGTAACGAGAGTGGCATCGAAAAATAAGGATGTGAAAAAACCAAAACCTATTATTGTCAAATTCTTATGTCGTTGGAAAAAGGATGATTTTTTATCACAGATACGAAAATTAAACCTTAAATGTAATGATTTAGGTTTTAGTGGTAATAGTAACTCCGTTTATTTCAACGATCACTTGACAAGCTTTAACAAAGGTTTATTACAGTCTGTTAAAAAAATTGCCAAGGAAAAAAAGTATCAGTTCGTTTGGATCAAAAATTGTAGCATAATGGTTAGACGGTCTAGTACAAGTGCAGTGTTACATATAGGACGAGAGAGTGATTTAAAAAAGATTGTTTAAGAGTTACTTGTATTTTTTACAGTTTACCTACACATGTTTACCGTTATATTGTTGTACCTACTATTTGTATTGTTCTTTGTTTTTGCATACACTTTGGCGTTTTATATCTTATATCTAGGAATTTTATAGTGCCCCTTTATATAATGTATGATTACTGTAATTATAATGTTCTTAGCTTGGTTTTCTCCATACGTTATATATTTTTGTACGTGTTTATGTTTATATGTGCGTATACTTGTGCCTGTTCTCGTCTGCATATTTATGCTATTATTGGAATTTACGGGTAAGTGAGTTTGTTTGGAGGTGCACTTTCTGTATATCGACTATTTTATGAATATTATTTATACATTATTATCTTAAAGTTATAACAATGGATAGCACCCTGAATGTTTATTATCAGAACGTACGTGGGCTACGAACAAAAACTAATACTTTCTATAAAAACTTGCTTCAGGTTGACTATGATGTAATTTGCTTGAGTGAGACATGGCTGCATGAGAACATCTTTAGTGCTGAACTTTTTGATTCACGGTATTCTACCTATAGATGTGATCGTAATTATTCCGAGTGTGGTAATGTGTTGGGGGGCGGCGTATTGATTGCACTTAAATCTAATATTTTAGTCCGTTCATCCGCCACGTATATTGATACGTATGCAGCGGAAATAATTAAGGTCTCAATATTTCGTAATACAGTGCCATGTACTAGATTTTTGCACATTCTGTGTTGTTACTTTCCACAAGGTTCAATGCATTATGACACACTTTGTGATTTTTTTGACAGAATTTCAGAAGAAATGATAAGCAATTCAAATGATAATTACTTAATTGTTGGAGATTTTAATATCCCATCAGCTCAATGGATTGATATGGGCAGCGATTCGCATTTGGGTATGGTGGGTGAAGGGGATAAATTCGCATATAGCTTGTCAAACTTTCTAAATTTTTCAAATCTAAAACAATTTAATAAAATACGTAATAATAAAGGTAGGCTTCTTGACCTAATATTTACTGATATGGATTGCTGTGTTTGTTCTTGTACTCTTCCACTAGTGGGGGAGGATAATCATCACCCTGCGCTCCATATCAATTTAAAAAATTGTATTTTCAAAGAACTACAGCCTTCATGTAGAACTATACGTTTATTTCATGCGGCGGATTATGAAAGAATTAATGAGGCTCTTGCTACTGTTGATTGGCATGATATTTTAAGCGAGTGTGATGTAGCCATGGCTGTGGATACTTTTTATCAAACTATAAATAAAATAGTTTCAGATTTGGTCCCAATTAAAATTAAATATGTTAATGGCTTTCCATCTTGGTACTCTAAATCACTAATAAAAATTGTTCGCGAGAAGTTAAAGTATCACAGGAAATGGAAAAAGTACAATAGATTGGCGGATTATAACCAATTTAGTCTTTTGAGAGAACGTCAAAAATCTATTCAATTAAAATGCTACGAAAATTACATTTGTTTATCCGAGTTAAAAATTAAAAAAAACAGTAAATATTTTTGGTCCTTTATTAAGTCAAAAAAATCTTCAAATTCTATACCTAATCACATAAAATTTAATGATAAATCTGCTACCGAAGGGAACGAAATGTGTATTTTATTTAATGAATACTTTAAATCGGTGTACGATTCTACGGAACTTGTTACAGATAGTTCTATAAACAGTTCTTCTTCAAATCGTACTTTAAAAAACACGCTCACTTTGCCCTTCCACATTTCTATTAGTGCGATCTCTCTGTCAAGTCAAATTATTGAGAAATACCTGAATAAATTGGACGTAAATAAGGGCCAGGGTCCCGATGGTTTACCGCCTTTATTTCTGAAAATGTGCAGTAAACAAATTTCTTATCCCTTATTTTTATTATTCTCCAAATCACTTAACCAGGGTGAAATGCCAATAATATGGAAGAAGTCGCACGTTACTCCAATTTTTAAATCCGGTGATAGATATAATGTTAAAGATTATAGGCCAATTTCAAAATTAAGTACTATTGCTAAGGTCTTCGAAAAAATTATTTTTGATAACATCTTTCCTGTTTTACGCATCATACTTGCACCTCAGCAACATGGTTTTGTAAGTAAAAAATCTACCGACACTAATCTCTGTGAATTTGTACATCACGTATCCAATGCCATGGATCAAGGTTACCAGGTGGATGCCGTGTATACTGACTACTCTAAAGCTTTTGACAAAATACCTCACGATCTTCTAATTACTAAACTCGAGGAAGTTGGTATACACGGCGACCTCCTGCGTTGGATATCCTCTTATTTACGTGACAGAAGCCAAGCTGTTGCGATCAAAGGTTTTTGTTCAACATTTGTCCCAGTTACGTCAGGTGTTCCCCAAGGCTCTCACCTCGGACCTCTTCTTTTTAACGTGTTTATTAATGACATTCGACATGTTTTTAAGTACTCGTCAATACTTCTCTATGCAGATGATATGAAAATATATAAAAATATAACAAATCCTAATGACTGCCTGCTACTACAGAATGATTTGGACGAACTTTGCAAATATTGTGTGGTTAATCATCTGCTTCTTAACATTAAAAAATGTAACATTATTTCATTCTCGCGGAAAAATACACCAGTTCTATTTACTTATAGCTTAAATGGAAATGTACTGAGTCGTGTCTCCGAGGTGAGAGATCTGGGTGTACACCTTGATAGCAAATTAACATTTAAAACACATGTAGACATCATTGTTGCAAAGGCCTTTCGTATTCTTGGCTTCGTTCTGAGGGCTAGTAGAGATTTTAAAAACATGGATACCCTAATTACATTATATAACTCGTTAGTACGTCCAGTTTTGGAGTATGGTTCAATCGTATGGAACCCTCAATACAAAATATACATCGATGAAATTGAAAGGATCCAACGTAAATTTAAGAGATCTCTTACTGCTAGATTCACAGATTTTGATTCATGCCTTGTTTCGCTCGAACAGCGTCGTATGGAGAAAGACCAAATGTTCTTATATAAGCTTCTTAACAATATGATAGATTCACCATTTCTTTTAAATAGCTTGAACTTTAGATGCCCACGTAATTCTTCGCGCTGTAAGTCCACTTTTAGCATTCCACTTACTAGAACTAAGTACGCCAAAAACAATTTTATATATCGTTCATGTGCTCGATATAATAGAGTGTATGCAGAAATAGACTATTTCTCGGTTCCATTAAGATTGGTTAAGAAAAGAATCAAAGCCCTCTCTAATTGTTTGTGATCGAATATATAACTATTCACAATAAGATTCAACATACTTATTGATTATTATTTTTTGTAATTATCTATCTGAATTGTTTTAATATTGTTTTTTTTTATAATTGATTAATAATGGTACGTAATTAGTGATGATGTAATTATTTCTAACTGATGACACTGTTATTCCTGGTATTTTAATTTTAATTTCTTTCAATAATTATTTAATTTACATACTTTGAGTAATAATTTACAATGATATTGGTTATGATTAATATTAAATTCAATAGTATTAATTGCAATAGGATTGCAACATTATTATTAATTATTTTTTGGAATTATGTAACCGAATTGTTTTAATGTTTTAATTATTTTTTTTTTTTGTTTTTGATTAATATTATTATGTAATTGGAAATGATGTAATTATTTTTAGTTGATTCACTGTTATTCCTGCTATTTTAATTTTAATTTCTTTGATTGAATAATTATTTCATTAACGTACTTTGATTGTCATTTTTTGACTGCATGTATAATATGTATCTGCTCAATAATGTTTAATTGATTTGTGAAAACTTTACTGGTCAATGTATTTGTTAATGTGTACAAAATTTTTTGTGTTATAAATACTGTTTGTTTTCCAAATAAAAATAAAAATAAAAAAAAATAATAAAATAAAAAAAATATTATTTCCGATTCCCTAAGCTTTTTAACATACATATATTTTCAGAATCAAATGAATAGACCTAGAAATTAGCTCGTAAAAATTTTTTATATGTAACACTCGTGTAGATTATTATTATATTCTATAACATCCATTTATGTATCTTGTAAAATAAAACATATATTCTTGTACGTACGTTGTCGGATAATTTGAATTATATTTTACGGAGACGTTGTAATAACTTTCACCTTGATCGAAGTCGGAAACAGAGAGGGCGCTACACAGAACCTTGACTAGACTACAAAAAATTGCGTTTGAGAACGGATATTTTAATATCGTATTGGTAATAAAATATTAATGTTGGTTTAGACAATAATAACATTGACAATAAATATATAGAGTACTCCTAAGCAAAAAAGGAATTTAAATTTTACATCGCTTCTAGGTATTTAATATTAAATAATTAAACATAATAACATTATGATTCTAAAAAAAAGGGTTATTTTTAGTGCATAAAGTGGATACTTAATACTTGTCAATTAAATCAATTCTGAAACGAGAACTAAACACGCACCTGATAGTGAGTGCGCACCAGAGATCTTATAATTATGATTAATACCGCCAGCTGGCGTATGAGTAGTTTATCGTAGCGTAGTGGGTATCCGTGCTTTCTGCACTCGCAACAACTTTAATACTTTCTTAATATTATTACTAAATTTTTCTATTTGAGAAAAAGAAACGAAATATTATTTATTATATACTAAGTTTTTAACATTACGAATAGATTATTCGTACCTAATTATAAATATTTCAGAACTATACGAAATAAAAAATTATTGTAATCGATTAAAAATACTAATTATATATGTACATTACTATTATATTTCAAAATTTCGATCAATCTGTCTGTTTGAGCTTGCGTGACTCTTAACTTCTTGTTAAAAATTCAGTGCTCAAATCATAAAGCTATTCTTAAGTAACATTTTGTTCTTATTTCGTTAAAATCTATTTTACTTCATCAAAAGTTATTGTAATTGAAATAAATAATTAAATACTCGACGCTAGTACTAGTTCACTTTGACGAACATAATATTATGTTAAATGGCTATTGCTATTCATACGACAATCCTATGAATAAAATATAATTATTAAAAAAAATCTAAAATAAATAAATGCATTAATATTTTTTAATTAATATAAAATAGATCGTATCACAAAAAAAAAACCAATAAATTAAAACCAACCCAAATTTAAATGTTTTGAAAATAATTTTTAATGTCATTTCAATTTAGATATTTATTGATAGTAAGGTTAGAGATTGCCAAATTGGACTCGGTAAAATATTTGTAGTAAGTGCCATCTATTGAAATATCTTTGTAGTACTAATGTGTAAAAACAAATAACGTTATAGGTAGTCTCTACTTCGTAAGAACATATCGACGTGATGTGCGGTAATTTTCATAGATGTCGCTAGCTTTGTCGTATTTTTAATAAAGTTGTTTTTAACGTATTTTATAATATGTACCTATCGTCCAAAAAGTATAATAATTAATATCAAATCAAATCAAATCAAAATATTTTATTCGTTATTAGGTGATTGATTACACACACTCAACGAACGTCAAAAAAAAAATGTCTCGGTAGACATCTACAATTTCATCATCGGCTTTACTAAATATTACAATAATATAATAATGTTCCTAGTGTAGGCCGAGAGAAAAAAAGCCCCAGGAAAAAAAACTCTCGGTACTCTTTTTCCTATATCATATTTTGTACATACTATATAAAAAAATTATTCACAAAGAACGAGCAAATCATGTCACTGCCAAGCAGCCTTGTCATTTAAAAAATCTTTAATGATATAATATGCCTTATTACAAAATTGGATTTAATGAAGTGTTTAAATTTATTTAGGGACAAGTCTTGCACATTACCAGGCAGTGTATTGTACATGCGTATACAGTTACCTACAAAAGAGTTAGGTACTTATTTTGTGGAGCCTAAAATTAGGAATGGCCAATTTATTTTTATTTCTTAAATTTATATTATGTCTATCACAGTTCTTGACAAATTTATTTTTGTTTTTATGTGTGTATAATAAATTTTCAAAAATATATTGAGAATAAACAGTCAGTATTTTTATTTCGTTAAATTTATTTCGTAAAGACTCACGGGTGCTCATACCGTAGATAGCTCTGACAGCTCTCTTTTGCAATATAAATATACACTGAATATCAGCAGCGTTTCACCACAGCAGTAAACCATAAGTCATGATGCTGTGGAAATAGCTGAAATATACTAATCGCGCGGTTTTGATATCCGTCAACTGCCGTATTTTTTTTACTGCGTAAGCTGCGGAGCTGAGTCTGCCAGATAACTTCCCAATATGAGAACCCCACTGTAATTTTGAATCTAAGGTTATACCCAGAAAGACAGCCTGATCGACCAATTCTATTTCCTTATCCCTAATCCTGATACTGGTTGTAGCCAACTTAACATTCGGTAAAGTGAATCTCACACATTTTGTTTTGGATTCATTTAATAGTAGATTATTTACATTAAACCAGTGGATAACCTTAGAGAGAGCCCTGTTTACATCGTCGAGTGAATTTTGTCCACGTTTAACCTAAAACAGTAAAGATGTATCATCTGCAAACAAGACTATCTCATGATCATCTCTAACAAGATGAGGGATGTCATTAATATATACCAGAAATAGAAAGGGACCTAAAATTGAACCTTGAGGTACTCCCATTGTTACAAGAGAGCCGGGGGACCGCTTGTCGTCGATCACCACGCTTTGGGTCCTGCCACTCAAATAAGAAGTGACAAAATCGAGAGCGGTACCCCGGATTCCATAATGATGTAGTTTCCTGATTAATGTCTGATGCTGGACACAATCAAATGCCTTAGAAAGGTCACAGAATATACCATAGGCATCGTGTGACTGATCCCAGGCCTCATAAATAGACTCTAAAAGTTTAATTCCAGCATCAGTAGTAGACCGGCCGCGAATAAAACCAAATTTTTTATTGTGTAAAAGTTCATTACTTTCAAAATGTTTTTGAAGTTGACTTAGGATAATTTTTTCCTGAAAGTGGGAAGTACCGATATCGGACGAAAGTAAGAAGGATCTGCGGTACTTCCAGATTTAAATAAAGGCATTAACTTGCTAAATTTCATCAAGTCAGGAAACACACGACTATCAATACAATTATTAAAAATTAAAGCCAGTTCTGGAGCAACTATTTCAATTAGGGAATTTATAAGATGTACAGAAATGCTCCATAGATCTGGTGTTCTTTTTATATTTAACAATTTAAAAGCCTTTAAAATACAATACTTATTCACATGACTAAATTTAAATTCTACATTACATAGAGGTATGTTAGTTTTCAACAATGATTCTGCAATGGGAGTAGATGAGTTCAGGGTTTTAGTTAATTCTACCGGTATGCGCGCATTTATAATTTTCCAAGTAGATTTCACTTTGTCGACACTATTTAATATTTTATCACTAATATATTTCTTCTTTGCAATTTGACAGACTGCTTTGAATGTTTTTGAGTATAATTTAACATAATTAATATAATTATATATAATTTAACATAATTAATATAATATAAAATAATAGCTCTGGTAACCCTATGTGTAGTGCTATCGTCTTTATAATATGTATAACAGGAGCAATATAGAAAAAATTAAATTACAATACATTAAATTTTATTTGTATTATTCTGAAAAGTGAAAAAGAAAGAAAACTACAGTGATCACTTCCTCGTTTATTCGCTTTTAACCGACTTATAAAAAAATAGGAAGTTTCTATGTATGTATTTCTCTTTCGCTAATCTCAGGATCTAATGGTTCACAAGTAAAATAGACTATAATAAGCTTTATTTTTAAGTAACTCTTAAAAGTAATTCTTGAGTTAGGTATTTTGCCTGTTTTTCTCATTAGAATCTATTTTCCAAACCCGGTGGTAGCTTCACATTAACGTAATACGAGTACCAATATTGTACAATAATAACTCAAAAATGCTTTCAAAGCCTACTTGAACGAAATAAATTTTAATTTTGATTTTTAATCTTGCATAATTACATTGTTCACGTTTGTATTGAATTCTACACATTATGTCTTTTCTTAGTTACAAGTGAATGTTTTACATATAATATGTAACAGCATCCTTCGTGTTTAAGTTGTGTGGTTTACCAGGTGTCCACTCAACCACAGGCCATGAAGGTTACTCTGCTAAAGAGCCGAATATTGTCAGGCATTTATTATTCTTTTTTTTAATTGCTGCTTTAGAAAATATAGCGTTATAGACTATGAATAAAGTATGCATAGGTTTATCAATATCTATTATAGATGGAACTCTTATGGCCTGTTGTGTGACAAAGTTTATCTCGCACGTAAGGTACTGATAGACTAAAACAGAGGAGGTAAAACAAGTCCTTAACCTAAGTCGTCTTTCATCTCAACTAATCGTAATAAACTATAATGTTGGTTTCACAGGTTGCTAATAGAAAAAGGTGACAGATAAAGTGTCGTTTGATGATGAAATAGAAAAAAAATAACAATAAAATAATTAAAAACTTAAAAGAATTATCAAAAATATAATGTATTTCTTTATTATCTACAGTTGCCATATAATATCACGTATGAAATTCAAATAAAAAATATTTTTACTAATTGTTACCTGCGGTTTTAAAGGTGATAAAATGATTTTTTAGAAGGCACGAGCGTATATTTATTAAAAGTATTTATTATTGACTTTTTTATGTATTTTTCTTGAAATAAACATCCTAAAAATTAGATAAGTAAGTAGCTAAAACAATTACAGAATCCCATATTAACTTTTATCACTTATTCCATTCCCTTGGAAGTAGATATTGCAAAAATACTTACTTATTGAGTGTTTACATTATAAAAGAACCCAATTAGCTAAATTTGGTCTATCTAATTTCAATAATTTACGTTTGGCATTGATGAATCGTTATATAACT
Organism: Euphydryas editha; assembly: GCA_036937285.1. Lineage (NCBI taxonomy): Eukaryota > Metazoa > Arthropoda > Insecta > Lepidoptera > Nymphalidae > Euphydryas > Euphydryas editha. The sequence goes on from JAUPFZ010000003.1 coordinate 13,751,712, forward strand.
ACATGTTATTTTATAAATATAAACTTAGATAAGAATATTAAATCGAATAAGTGTGTAGTTTTAAAGTAACGCCAATGAGTATTCGTTTAAAAAGATAATTTACTGGTCCATCAGAACTGACCAACTCAAACTTAATAATTTCGGCCAATATCTAACCGGATGAACCCAATACAGCTCATAGCTACACGTCATAAATGAAAATGTCTTCTTAAGGTAGGAAGTCTATTACACAATAGTTATATATATGCATCTACCATCTATTGCTCACAACCCGATGGTGCAGGTTTTTTTTAATAGTACGGACACGACAAAATCCAAATTCATATTTCATTCGTTGCACTTTCGTCCCTAAAATGTCGATCGAAAATCGAACTTTTGATCTAGTTGTTATAAAAATTATTCTAAGCGATGAAGCACGTTTTCATCTTTATGGCTTTGTTAACCGGCATAAATTATCGCATTTGGGGTTCAGAGAACATGTGAATATTGAAAAACAAATGTATCCACAACGTGTGACTGTTTCTAGTGAATTTTGGGCGGGAGGCATCATTGCACCATACTTTTTGAAAATGAAGCTGGTCAAGCAGTAACTGTTACTAGTGCTCGATATCGCGACACGACAACATAGTGTTCTGTACCGAAATCGGATAATATTGATGTGGCCAATATGTGGTTTCAACAAGATGGTGCCACACGTCATAAAGCCCGTGAAACAATTCAATTACTGCATGAAACATTTCCAGGTCGTGTACTCTCTCGTTTCGGTAATCAGAATTGGCCCCTTAGGTCGTATGAAAAATCATAAAAACGTCTTTACATTTCTTTTTATAGAGTTACTAGCTGCTGCCCGCGACGTCGTCTGCGTGAACGCTATACAGCAACAAAAATACCTACGATTATACCTTTTAAAATAACATTCATTAACCCGTTTCTTCTTTACATTTCATATCTACAGAAAGTACAGTAACAGAGGGAGACTGTCTTTTGTAAAATTGACTTTCAAAAAGTGCTTATTTTTAGCCTGCTTTGAATAAATGACTTTATGGTGATTCTGCTGAATTAAGTCATAAGTTGTGACTGAAACGGATGGAGAAAATAATAAATAAGGAATACAAAATAGGGTAAAAATACATATTTATAGGACTTCTCGATAAACAACATTAGTAGTTTGGCTCTCCGCAGCCAAAATGTAAAGAGAGTCAGGACTGGTGACGCGGGAGCAAGCGACGCGACGTACAGCTGCCCGTGTGAAGCAGCTCGTCCTGAGGTCGAAACCAGCTACCCTAGGTGTCTGCCCCTGCGACTTATTGATGGTCATCGCGAAGAAAACACTCACGAGGAACTGTACGCGCTTGAACTGGAACGGGAAGTTATGAGGAATGAGGGGAATGCGTGGTATAAATACTGCTTCGCCGACGCCACAACCCGTAAGAATTTCCACCTCAATGGTGTGTCTGTGGAGCGAGATGACTTTAAGGCGGGTCCCGTTCCACAACTTTTGAGGAAATAGGTTCCGGAGAAGCATAAGCATTTCTTATCTTTATAACATATATGGCATGCTTCATTTTCCTCTTTCTTCGTTATTTAGCTCAAATTGCTTACAGCAATAGCGTGCCGTTTTCGAGTTTAAATTTTGTTATACATCTATTCAGTTCTTTTTGAGTTCTTTTTGTTATTACATACAGAAAAACTCGATGAATTTTATAAGACATAGATGAAGCAGCTTAAAACTTATATAAACACATTTTTTAAATTGTCTTGCTCATCATGGAGTTGTGCATTTTAATTTTTATTAAAATGCACAACTCCATCTATGACTTTTGTAAACAACTATTAACCTCGCCAACATGATCAAATTTAAATTATTTATATCCAAAAAGGGTTTACACATGTAATTCGACTTGATGTTTTTAAAATCTCATAGATGGCGCTGCTTGTCTTGATACTACTTATATTCATTTCTTATATTACATTCATTCTTACATTTATTATGTTTATCAGCCTAAGTTACTTATATTTCGTGATTTTTATAGTGTGAAGATAGCTTATAGCATGGTTATTAACATAATAACAACATTCAAATATGCGTCGTTAGATTACACGCTGTTACAGAATGCGTTGAAGAAATAAAGGTTCACTGCTCGTTCCCCGTAGGTGATAGCGTGATAATATGTAGCCTATGTTATGACCCGACTTCTTAATAATATTCGTGCCAAATTTGAAGTAAATCCATGCAGTACTTTTTGAGTTTATCCCGGACATACATACAGACAAACAGACAAACAGACAAACAGACAAACAGACAAACAGACAAACAGACAAAAATTCTAAAAACTATATTTTTGGCTTCGGTATCGATTGTAGATCACACCCCAAGTATTCTTTTTAAAAAATATTCAATGTACAGTTTTGACTTTTCTACCATTTTATTATATGTATAGATTTGAAGTCTAAGATGTATGTTAACAATTCCATATCCACCCGTGCATCAATGAAATTCAACAACATTTATGCAAAATAGTCATGGAAATTGTGACAAAAGAGTGCATATATGCAAGCAAAGTCATGGAGACCATTCGCCCTGTGTTATTCCATAAATAACCCCATCCTATGTACTCTATAATTTAATTTAGAAAATAACAATCAAAATACTAAAAACTGTGTTTTATTTTTAATTTCAATCTTGCGTAAAATTTAGGTCCAATATATCCATTTCCGCTTTTTAATACTTTTAATTTCTTCTTTTTATTTAATTTTCTACTCCTTATTTACCTTTTTAATGCCGATATAGTATCAATTTTGGTGTTCAGAAAATATATATAATTATTGTTTACAGTCGTATCCAATATATCTGTACCAGCGTATATCAACACCATCAAAACAACCAAATCGGTATTAACTATATCAATAATGCTTTCTCTATAGAACTGGATTATGGAAATGGTAATAGTATTTGTTTCACATTTTAAAGAAAGGAAGAAAAGGATTCGGCATCAACATAAACGGCGAGTACATAACTCACATTCGATTTGCCGACGATATCGTGCTTATGGCAGAATCCCTGGAAGACCTCAGCAATATGTTCAGTGACCTCGATGGAGTTTCCCGACGGGTGGGCCTTAAAATGAATATGGACAAGACAAAAATCATGTCGAATACTCGTTCCTGTCGTGCCCACCCCGATATCGGTTGGAAATTCTACTTTCGAAGTTGTTGACGAGTATCTAAGACAAAATGTCCGATTTGGTAGGCCCAACTTCGAGAGATTTTTTTTACCGAATACAATATAAAGAACGTTCTAACTCCGTATTCTACTAATGACAACGTATCGACAGGGAACGAAAACGTAAATTAATGTCTTCTTCATGTGTTACTTTTATAAAAGACGGCGTCCAAGCAAATGTGAACGAAATACAGTTAACGGGTGCTTCTTCTATAGAAATGACCACGCCTTCATGTGTTAGTTTGGAAACTTACAGATCTCTGTCAAATATTATTCCAGATTCTTTTATTGATTCATTAAACAGCCATCTTAAATTGGTTGCATTTCGACGCAATATTATACTGACTAACGACACAAATATAAACCTTTTTTCCAAAAACAACCGGACAAACATATAAAAGGAACAACAGACTTAATACTTAATAAATTACCTCTTCATGGCCTTCTTTCCGCTTACAATATCACGACCAGGGAAAGCAGTTGCAGGTATAGATCACGTTATCCTAAAATTTGAATTACTAAATATTTTGATTTTTCTGCTGTTCTCAGTACTACAATAACAGACAATCACATGGTATTGCCAATATCTTATGATGACCTCATAACCAGAAAAAGCTGAAGAAAGTTGTAATAGTTTTTGATAAAGCCTACCATAGTTTTGACTCTACATAATATTTTTGAAGTTATACTTCTTTTGGTACGTTAGGGAAAAATGATGAGAGTATATATTTACGATGATGCATATGACGCACACCGTCACAAAAAACCGGACACCCTGATGTTAGCTAGTCAACATTTTATTTTATTTTTTATATTTAAATAAACTTTATGTAACTAGATAATGCGTTTTAATAAAACTTTCAATGTATTAAATACCTTTTTTATTCTATTATTAGTGTCGTTTTCCTTTGTTAAGGAATCATTTTTTTTTTTTTTTTTTTTTTTTTTTTTTATATGTTAGTTGAATAGGCAAACTGGCAGACGTGCCACCTGATGGTAAGTGGTCGACGTCGCCCATGAACATAAACTAGTTCACCTGGAACTAGCCCAGCCGACTCATTTATGTGTTGCCTATCCTGAGACATATGATGTTAAGTCTCGGTGCCAGTAATTACATTGCCTGTCTTGCCCTTCTTTCCGAAACACAGCAAAGCTGTTTCACGGAAGAAATAAGCAAGGTGGTGGTACCCATGCAGCCGGGAGCGCGGCACAGCGCATCCCTCCCACCGGTAAAATCATATTAATATATAAAATATTAATATATATATTATATATATTAATATATATATTATAATATTAATATATATATATATATATATTATCATATTAATATATAAATATATAAATTATAAATCATACTAAGGGTATCTCGACTGCTAGTAACAACGTACTTATACTCAAGCCTTGGATATGGTGGTAAGGTATTCTGAGCTGTATCCGATTACGGAATACAATGCAATTTTTATTTATTTAATCCATGTCATGAAATTTAAAAAATCACATTTATGGATGGATGAATGGATTAATTAAAAAGTTGAAACGAAATTATTTAAAAAAAAACCAGGTATCTATATCATTGACAAATTACGCGATTAACGTGATTTAAAGTCCGTAACATATAATAATAAACACCAATCTTCTCAACCTAACGGAGACCTTACAATCAGTTAATCAGGTCGACCATTTCTTTTTGGATATAGGTAGAGCTCGGGATATTTCTCATAGTGGAAACTCACATACCGTTTATTCTGATTCAGTTATTTCCTACTCTTAGTTGACTTCTTTTGGTATATTAGATACAGATCTATCTGTAGTAGAGAGTACGCTCATGACCTTGGATTCAAATAGCGCAACATCTACATTACAGTGATTACAATCATTCAAAAATTCATAGATGCCCTGACGTCTAGTCTGTTTAGTGTAAAGTCTGATTTTGACTGTCCTCAAATAAATAAATTCTCAAGTGTAAAATACCTTGTGGTTATGGTTGAACTAATTTGGATATTTAAGTCTAAACGGCATCTTTGTACGAAATCCTTACTAAATAAAGTAGGTATACATAGCCTTGGTTAAATCTATGGTGGGCTATTTCATTTGTAATAGTTTTTGTAATTGATATATGTTTTTGATAGGAAACACGTTAGAAATACGTACAAAATAAGATTTTTTATGATCCAACCTTTCAAGAGAAGCTCATGAATGTCAATGAACCATAATGAAGTCAATCAAACTTTGGTAACAAGTATGCTTAATTAAAAAAAATTAAAAAACCCGACTGCGTAAAATACTCTTATTATAAACTAAAAAGAATAAAACAATTTACTAGCTTTCATTTGATACCCATATTGCTACAGTAAGAAAAAAAAATCAATTCCCCCCCTCATTCCGCCATTTGCGGGCGCCATTTTGAAAATTTATATAGCCTATGTCACTACTACAATTTAAACAAATCCAACGACACATCATATGTCAAAAACCGTTCAGCCGTTTGGGCTGTAGGGCGTGCCAAAGAAATGGACATACATACATACATACATACATACATACATACATACATACATACATACATACATACATACATACATACATACATACATACATACATACATACATACATACATACATACATACATACATACATACATACATACATACATACATACATACATACATACATACATACATACATACATACATACATACATACATACATACATACATACATACTTACATACATACTTACATACATACATTTGAAAAACATAACCCTCCTTCTGTCGCAGTCGGGTAAAAAAAATAGTAGAATCGGCCTCCTAACTTAGTGACGACAAGCTTGTATAGGTGCAAATATTCACCAACTTGTATATAGGTACAAATATTCATTACTAGATAGAGGATGTATACAAAAGAAATACAGACACAAGCAGAGAGAATTCAGTGCCATGTATTACCACACAAATGTGTCTAGATAAAAATATTATGATATAATTATAATAATTAATAATAATTGGTTTGAAAATTTTTTGACTTTGCGCTATCTTGGAATTTATTTTGTACGGAGCCATTAAAACCTTTATTATTTATACTAATACGAAAAACTAGTTCTAAACTTGTACAAAAATAAATAGGAGCGCGTGCGGGACAGGTTTTCCAAGGCCTTTAAATTTAGATAAAAATTGCCTAATATATTATAATATATTAGCAACTGAGATAGATATTTGTTTCTTTACCTAAACGGATCTACAACAGTCATAGGTGCTTACAAACTAGAACTTGATATACAAATATTCAAGCTGTTTACGAGTATGTAGGTATTACCTACCAATTACAGGAGAATAGATCTTTATTTTACCCGACAGTCCCAGAAGGAGGGTTATGGAAGGTGAGAGTATGTATGTATGTATAATTGTTTGGCAAGCTCTGCAGTCTGAAAGGCTTGATGGATAAAAATAGAGACTTAAGAGATGTCGTTAGATTCGTATTTACTGTAAGAGTGACACGGATTATATTAATTAAAAAAAAAAAAAACGGGTGATTTTTGGCGCCAAATTCATTTTATTTCCAAATTACACAGAAACGCAATCGGGTTTTTTAGTTTTTTTTTAATCAACTACTATTTATAAAAATGAGATCTAATAGTAACAGATATTAAGCACTAAGAATAAATCCTTTTTTATATTACTTACAGCATTTAATAATTACAAACAATTATAATAAATTTAAAAAAAAGTAAACACAGTAGTGGCATGTATTACATAAAAACAGAGATTTATATAACATTGCAGTTTTATTTGTGTGAATATATATTATGATGATTCGTAGTTTTAAAAGATCCAAGACAAAAGCAAATAGTAGTACCTAGTATAGTTTCCAGTCAGTTATGTTATAATTTTACTTTTTGAATATCTTTTTCATGAAATACTAGCGACCCGCCCTGTTTTGAACGTGTGCATAGTATTTATTAAAACATATTATGTAGGTATAATTGTAGATCTATACTTATAATAAAACTTTAATAGGTCTAATTCTGTACAATAAATGCCTTTTGAAAGTTTTTGTTGACAGATATTCTATAATCAATACCGATGCTAAAACCCTCATTTTTTATTTTGTCTGTCTGAATAATCTGTGTCTGTATCTTGGTCGCGCATCACGCCGAAACTAATACTAAATAAATTTTAATAATACTTGGCATGCTTTGAGTCCGAGCTAGCGCTCCTAGCACTGGATACTTTTTATCTCGAAATTCAGTACGGTGTCCTTGGGAGAGGAGATAAAAATTAATATATCAATCGCGATTCGCGAACGAATTCGCGAGTACAGCTTGTATTATAATATGTCTATGCTTTAGAGATTTTGTGGTTGTACGTAATTTTAATATTTTGACATTTTTAATGTGTTAGTTTAAATAATATGTTTGTCTGGATATTTATTTAAGATATTTCCATTTAAAAATACTAGTGATCGTCCAGTGGTCGAAATTCGACCTAATCTATAATTTACAGCATTTTCAACATCATAAAAATATGATTGCGCATAACATGGAGAGCATATGCAGCAGTCATTGGACCTGATCTGTGATAAAAAACTTCGATGAAATTCGATTCGTGTTGACAACAGACTCTGACAATAAACAAAATTTATGTATATATGTACCTACATTGCACATATGTGTGTGTATCGTAGTATGTGTAGTGTTTTTTTTTTAAATTAGGTAATTTAATGTATTTTTTAAGCATTATTATAAAAAATATTAGCGTTCTGCACTTCTTCTCTATATAAACTTTAACTGTGCCAAATTTCATACTTCTCCGTCCGCGTAATTTTCGTAAATAGGGGTACAAAGTTTTTACTTCACGTTATATGGATTTCATTATTTAAATGTTTTACTTTGTGTGATGTCATGTGATGTAATACAAGTATCAAGATGTAACCAGTTTAACCAAATTGGTTATTCTTCTCAATATTTTCAAAAATCAGAATATTCGGAAAAAATAAAATATTTTTTATACACATTTTCTTTCATCTATTGAATAACTTTTATGCCTCGTAAATTACAGTTGTTTCAGTTTATTCAATACTAATAAAGAGTTTTTATATAAAAAAAAAACTTCTTATTTAGGAACATTAATATATCGACACTCTTAAATACCAAAAAATATACGTTTTTATTCTTGTTCGATCGTAAGCTAGTTAATTTATTAATGAATTCTTAAACATACTAAAAAATTTATGAATAATTAATAAACATAGTGAATGGTCGACGTTGAGCACGTGTTCTATTTGGAAAAGTGCAAACTAAAACTGGGTGATAATTACAATTTTTACGTAGATATATATAGATTGTTAGCATCTATTGTTAGTTAGGATAAAAGACGTTCCTGATGATGAAATAATTATTTAAATAGGTTCTATAGTTTCAAAATTTACTGATCAAAAGCAAACAAATCAATAAACAAATGATGCCTCTTGCTAACAATTGTTAGTATAGATTAAAAGTCTCTCTTGTTATTAAAATTACTTTAAAATACTCTGAATTGATAGGTAGGTAATTAATGTTCTCGTGATACCAATCATACTAATATTATAAATGCGAAAGTAAGTTTTTTTGTTTCGTTTTCATGCGAAATCTACTTAACCGATCATCATGAAACTTTGTACACATATTCTTGGAGGTATTAGAAGTAACATAGGATACTTTTTTATTGGTCGCGATAATCGATATCCGCGGGCGAAGCCGTGGGCAGAAGCTAGTGAGAAATATTTTTAATTATATATGTCACACTCTTAAAGGTAGGCATTATTATGATTTGGTAATTTTTACAAATACAAATGTCGGAAAGTATCCGCATAGCTCGAATGGACTTAAAAAAAAACACATCTTTATATTACATTAGAAAAGTTTTTTTTTTGTTTTAGTTTTACAAAATACGTAATTTTTTTTCAAAATTTCCACAGAATCGTTAAAATATGTACTTACGAATAATTTAGAAGCATAACGAAGCACGCGCGGCCATATTTCATTAGTTTTTAATTCAAATATTACGGAATTAACGATAACAAACGTCTATCAAAGTATTGAATCCTGATGACCTCGATACGGCGAAGTGATGTTGATGTTGTCTTTTTTACAATGTAATTTTTTTTTGTATATTTTGAGGTTATTTACTTTTAGAAGTTTATTTTGAAGGAATAATTGTTATTATCTTCAATGTACGTTATTTCTTAATTTGCGTTAAAGATGGTTAATCTAGTTCAAAACAATTTTCCGGGCGAGCGAATTCACAGTACGAATATAAACATTCCTAAAATATTAAACAACAATAATCGCTACAGACGCTCATATATTTTCATTCAACATGAGTGTGTTAATTCTTTTATACCTTCTGTATAAGATAATTATGTCACTATATCCAATAATATCTTAAATTAAGCATTGCATCTGATGAAAATTAATTCAATTTAAGCTCATAAATAAATGTTACGTCACATCGTATTAAACCTAAAATGCCGGTCTGGCTGTATGTCCTTGTAAGTCTCCCCATCGTGCTCCAAGAGCACGTATAGCCGTCGGTCCCGGTTGTTATCATAGACACATGATAACGATGGTTACTCCTGATAGAAAAATTATCCGCCAACCCGCAGTGGAGCAGCGTGGTGGATTAAGCTCCAACCATTCCTCTATATGGAGAAGAGCCCTTCGCTCAACAGTGGGCTTAATCATAAAAGTAAAGTAAAAAAACAATTTTACCAGTGTGCAAATGAAATGTTACTCTTTTTGCTGATAAATTATAAAAAATCTTACGTATGTTGTAAAAACGCGTTTGACCTTCAAATTTATTAGTAACGTAATATATTTGTCAGCTATAAGTCGTGATCATAAGCCGTAAATAATTTATCGAAATAAAATTATTATTTTTTACTACAATGTTCCTATACTATAATAAATTGAAATACCTATAGAACGAAGTATTGAGGTCGCTTGATACATAATCCTCGTAACTCAAGCAACGTTACAAGCAGTGACAATGGCTTTAATCGATATAGACATTTAAATATAGTTCATTAACCCGAGGTTAGAGGTATATCGATATTTTCAAGGAATAATGTTTTAGGTTTCAAATATTTTTGTTGAATACAAAAAAAAAAAAACATAGTTTTGCATAAATTCAGTAGTACCTAAAAGCTGTTCGAAAATATAATTAAATTAAAATATATAAATAAGCGAGTTAACTAAGTTTAAGTAACATTTAGTAAAAATATTAAAATTGTAATGCACGTCATATTCCTATAAATGTCCCAATGTACATTTCTTGTCGTAACGTAACGTCGTAACGGCCTGAAATTGATTGAACGATAATCTAACAATAGATCAATTAAGCAGATTAACAGTTATTAACTATATGTCGAGAATTTTTATCTTAAAATCATTATATCATTCTATTAAATTGCGAATTAAAAGTCGTGTTGTTTGAATAAAAGATTCATAGGCAGAACGCATAAACCTACTAGTTAACTCACATGTTCGTAGGAATCCTTTCAAGCCACACGCATCGGCTTACCTACCTGTGAAGTGTGATATTTGATACGCCCAGTGTCCTCCATAATAATTGAAATGAAAATGTTGAAAATTTTTAATTCATTTTTATAAATATATTGAAATAAGTTGTTTTACGTGTAAACAACAAATCAAACATGAACGGTACATACGGTGCGACAAATTCCAATATTTTGGTGAAAAGTGATGTTCAAGATAGTATTGATCAGGAAATCGATTTAAGGTAAAATTCACTTAGATATCATCTTTTAAAGCGTCTTCCCACACATTTTACAATTAAGCCAATTTGTAACACGCGATACCTAAGTAGGACACAAAACGACCATTAGGTCTAATAACAAAAGATAAGTTCATCCTGCTCTTACAGTTTCAGCAAAATGATCTAACGTTAACATCTATTTTTACGATATATACAAATAAAAACACCTACACAGACATATTTCTTTTAGTATTTTGTCCAATACTGAAAATTTAACTGAAAGTACAATGTTTAAAAATCAGATTTTTTAAAAATAAATTGTAGATAAACTATCTGTTTTAATCGATTATAATTTTTTTAAAATTTTATTTTAGATTATTATGATCTAGGACAAAAATCATTTATCACCTACATCAAAAATCAATGAATCAATTACATGTCCGTGTATTCACAATAAATTAAATTATCACATTTTTAGTTTCATTTACGATGATCCTTACAGTGTATTGTAACAACGTACTCATTCCCCACTGCTAGGCAAATACTTCTTTTATTTTGGTTGGAGCTTAATCCGTCATGCTACTCCAGCACGAGTTGGCGTGTACATATCGCAATTTCATCGGAAACGTACAGATTAAGGATGTTTTCCTTAACTGTCGATTTAGAGATTAATTTTAATCTATATCACTTCACAAACCACAGTTCAAGCGATGCCAGTCCGGATAAGAACACGTGACCTTCCCAATCTCGTGTTTCACCATACATTTTCGTAAAGATAGATTTTTTTTGTATTATAGCATCCCTTTCAAACGAAGAAGATGGTGGCGAATAAGTCAAAAACTCCTATACGGATTAGGCCACATGTACAACGATCTGTGTGCAGCGATGTGGTTCTCTTACATGATGCTGTTCTTTCAAGCGGTACTGGAAATGAGGGCCGTCGTCGCCGGCGCTATGCTACTGCTAGGTATTATTTACACATATCATTTACCTGTTTCAAATTTAGACATCATTACATTCTAAAATATACGCATAGAGTTACTTAAAAATATAATCTAAATGAGATTTTGTTTCTGTTTTAAACTTATTATATTTGATAGAAGTGTGGTATGTGTTATTACATTTCAAAACGAAAAAATATATATATTGATAATACTATAACTTGAAAATATTAATTATAGATTCATTAATGACTAATATTAAAATAATAGCGAGCTCACAAACTATTGCCGATTTAAATATATATATATATATATATATTGTTTGTAACCTGTTTAACAAGTAGTCTACTAGATTTTTTTGCTTTAAATAATTCAGTTACAGCGGCTAAGTTCGCGAAGAAATAGATCATATATACATTTGAAATAATCTCACACTTATTATGTAAATAACAGCTCAAATAATTATTTGCTGTACTTTACACAGTTTTAGCTTGAAAAATAGCAAAACACTCTAAAAAAATCTTATTTCCCCATTTCACTCTGTGTTTGTTGGAAGAAAAAGATATTGGAAGTTCCGAAAATCTTGAAACACCTATTGATATTTAATATAAATAAACTTTTATAACTTCAATAATACCATAAGTCCTACATAAACTTTCAAACCCAATTTCGAGTGCCTTAAAGGTGAAATGTCCAAAAACTATGAAATATGTATATTTTTATTTTTAATAACAATAAAGTTTCTTGACTACAAAAATAACGAACTTTCACACGAATACCATAGCCTAATTCACCTTCTTATGGGTAGATTTTCCAAACATCCTTCTCAATATACACCCATATATTTCTTTCATTTTAAAAGATACTTACTAGCACATTTCATGTATCTCTTAAACTTACCTTAATCTTTTTTATTGAATAAACTCTTAACCCCAAAAGTGAGTTTAGTCAAATAAAGGATTTTCTCCGGTTTATTGTCTAATACCTACCAGTTTTGCACGTTAATATTGTTGTTTATATTTTGCGCGGATTCCTAGTTCTATAACGAACGTCAAGTATATGGAAAAAGTTGCGTTAAAATCGGTCCAATCCATTTACTGACAATTTCATGGTATTTATATAAATATTTTCTGTACATTTTATAACAGGACAAGTAGTGGATGCGCTCGCTACTCCAGTAGTCGGCGTGTTAGCTGACAAATATAGTACAAAAAAGATATGGCATTTAATGGGTAAGATATCGAAAAAAAAAATTGTATTTAAATTTTGTCTTTCATATATGTATAGAGCAATAATATATACGTACAGAGCAAAAAAATACATATATATATATATATATATATATATATATATATATATATAATGTTATTTTTGGAAAGGTGTATATTATAATTAAAATTAATATTTGTGATATTTTTTGTCTATTTATCTGTTAATCTGTTGGCTTGTAACCGCAACCTTCAAAACGTACCGATAATAGTAACCGATTTCTTCTACGAAATTTTTTAAATTGGTATAAATTAATAATATAAGTATTACTTAGCAAGAGTGGAAGAACAATAATAATTGTTTCTATAATAGTGACTGATTAATTATTAATTATTTATATTTTAAATATATTTGTTGTATTTGTATATGTGTATGTGTATGTATGTATTTTATTACTATGTACTCAGTACAACATATGCATGTACATATTTATAATGTATATAATGTATATGTATAACATATTATTAAAGTGCTAGTGCTAGTATTATTATTATTATTTAGCTAACACCTAGGTTTAGGGACCTAATTTTGCACTACCCAAGTCTGATAAGAAATCTACTTTCATTAAAGGTTGTCTGGTAGAGATTGCTGATAGCATACCTATAGCCTTTGCATACTTAAATTGTGAATATCTTGTACTCTCATTATGTAATATCCACTGTAAATTTAGTGACTGCAATAAAGTATTTATCTATCTATCTAATATAGTTTACATGTTTACCTGAGTGGCCATAGGCTATAAAACATCACGGTATGACTTACATATTGAGGCATATTACGACACTAACAAACGAGATAATCCATCAATAGTTGCACACACAATTAAGCTTCTTGATTTTAACTAATAATAACAAGTATATTCTGATGATGCAAGTTCATTCTAATATTTTAAATGATAATATTAATGGTAATGTACAATTACAGGATGCATTTTAGTGTCGCTTACATTTCCGCTGCTATTTATAAGATGTTGGAATTGCTGGCCAAAAGAAAACTTGGAATATCTGAACTGGTGGATGCCTGTTTACTACGCTGTATTGATAACATTCTTTCAAATAGGCTGGGCTATAGTTCAGATATCACATCTCGCAATAATACCATCGATTACCGATAACCTGGAAATACGATCCGAATTAACGTCTATTAGGTAAATCTTGTACTCTTCACACACTTTTTTACATTCGAGAATAATATAATGATCAACTTACGATACTTAATTTGAACCTTAAGGATCCTAATCCTTTTTTAAATTGAGCTAAATAGCATATTGAGTACAATTGCAAATATATTCGTTAGTGTACGGATTTTTTTTGTTTCTAAACTCAAAAAGTATATACATAGGTATATATAGTATGTCGTCTTTTTAGTCCCCCTTTTATTGCTCAATTTGATTTTTTGAAGTGACTTTATTTCTTAGTTTAAAATGATAAATTAAATAGAAACAAATTTTATATTGTTTCAAATTTTTTATTGTTTGTTATTTATAATTGTCGTCTTTATTAACGAAACATTAAATTTCCTTTTAGATATATGGCGTCAGTTATATCAAGCCTGGCTGTTTATTTTATAACTTGGATCGTTTTAAGAGCAACAAACTACAGTACATTTATTAGACCATCGGATGATTACAAATTTCGGGTAATAAATCGACACCAGCAATTTATATTAAGCTAACTCATAAAAGTAAACTTTACCGTAGAGGATAGTTAGCGTAATTTAATTTGAGTGATTTCGAAAAGTACCTTTACTTAGCGTTGTATAAGATTTTTAACTTCGTTATTTTTTTGTGTATTTCTTCACGATTTTTTTTTACATAAGAAAGAAACACATTTTAAGCAACTTCGCATAAAAAAAACGTTTTTGCCTAAAATTCCAGTTAGCGTAGTATAAATTGTTGGTGTCGAAATATTCCTTAAAATTTCCACGTACAAGTTTTTCGGTAGCGTCGATGTTTTCAAAAATAAAACCTCCAAAGGAAACTGACTTTTCCCTAATGATTTCTTTTTTTTTTTTTTTTGATTACCTTAATATCCTACCTTTTATATTTATTTTATAATGTATTCAAATTGTTTTTATAGGATGTATCACTTATTATTACCGGTATTGGAATATTATCGTTCACAACCTTCCATATTTTATTCAAATTGAAACCACATAAAATACCTAAAGAAAACGGATATATAGGAGAAAGCGAAGAAATCCAACCTCTTAATTTTTCAACAAAGTCTAAGATAATTTATTTTTTGCAAATGCCTTTGTTATATCAAACAAGCTGTTTGTAAGTATTAAATTTTATTAAATAAAAAATCTCTAAAAATTTTAAGTTACAATATTTGTTTATATACATACTTAATACTTATATATACATATATAGAAATATTGAGATCAATATGCTATTTAACATTTTCAGATACGTATTTTCAAGACTGTATTGGGCACTAAGCCTTGTGTACGTGCCCCTTTTTTTAGAGGAACGTTTATCAGTAAATCCAGCGGAAGGTTCAGAACTGGTTGCCAGCGTACCTCTTGTTCTTTATTTATCGTCGCTTCTCTTTTCATTTCTATTGAAAAGTAATATTAATAAAATAGGAAATCAGGTAACTTAGATTTATTTTTACATATTTATTATAATTAAAAATAATGACTTTATTTTACCTAATTCATATTAATATCTCCTGAGCCTATGCTGCGAATACAGTGCACTGTGTATAAGTAAATTATAGTAGGTACATAATTAGCAGATTATAATCATTAATACATAGTATTTTGTATACTAATACTTATATAATAAAATGAAGAGTTTTTTTTTTCTTTATACCTACAAAATGGATTAATTTTAAGATTTATATTTCCAAAAATTCTTTATGTATTTATTGATAACGGTTTTCGCCCATATAAAGCTGTGCTGATTTATCAGCAAAGCCTATTTTTACTATTTTTGACAGTCACAGTCAGTCACAGACACACAGACAGACAGTCACAGAAGTAATTACAAAGGTGATCCAAAAGTAATGATAATCAACTACTTCCAGTTCGCATAAATATCTAAAAAATGTTTTTTTTGTTTTGTTAGCTAGGCTAGTTATATATACCTACTAGGTCAAAGTAAAAAAAAAATCAAATACAGACCACGATTTTTGAAAGGTGCATTCATTTAAATACGAACCGTTGCGTTGAAGAGAACATGAAAAAAAAACAATTAGAATTGTGATCAAGTACTTTTGTTTGAAAAAAAATGTCTACCAAAGATATACACAAAGACTTGGTGAAAACATTGGGGGACTCTGAGATGTTGCACGCTGGGCAAAGGAGCTTAAGCCGGGCAGACATCTATTGAAGACAAACATCGCGAGGAACGCCCATCCACGTCTCTCACTGAAGATAACGTGGAAAAAGTAGAAGATGTTGTTATAGCAGAACAAAGTGACCATCAGGCATATAGCTGAGAACACAGGGATCTCGTATGGCAGCGTTCAAAATATCTTAACAAATGAATTGCATATGAAACATGTCTCTTCGCGTTGGGTATCGAGAATGTTAACCAACAAACAAAAAAGAAACGAATTGACATTTGTGGAGCAAATCTTGAAAAGTTCTAAACTTACTAGGATTTATTTGTCACGATTTGTAACCATAAATAAGAGTTGAATCCACCATTTTGATCCTAAAACAAAAAAAAAAAACACTCGATGTCTTGAAAACGAGTCTCCGACGCCGAAGAAATTCAAGGTATCAAGTTTGGCATGAAAGGTTATGCCGTCGGTTTTTTGAGACATTGAAGGAATAATGATTGAATATGTGGAAAAGGGAGCCACTATTAGAGGCTGACACTAAGAAGATCAAATAAGAAGATTACGATAGGCTATCAAAGAAAAAAGCGGCCGAGTGCGAGTCGGACTCGCCCATGAAGGGTTCTGTAGCAGCAAGTAACATCATATAAAAGTTCTTGTTTTTTTTTATATTTGAGTTGAATGAAAGGTAAATTGCGCTTTACGATTTATGACGTATTAAAAAAAAACTACTTACTAGATCTCTTTCAAACCAATGTTCGGTGGAAGTTTGCATGGTAATGCACACCATATATTTTTTTTAGTTGTATCATTCTCTTATTTTAGAAGTTAAAGGGGGGACACATTTGACCACTTTGGAAGAGTCTCTCGCGCAAACTATTCAGTTTAGAAAAAAATAATACTAGAAACCTCAATATCATTTTTGAAGACCTATCTATAGATACCATATACGTATGGGTTTGATGATAAAAAAGTTTTGAGTTTCAGTTCTAAGTATGAGGTAGGTACCCCCAAAAATTATTTTTTCTATTTTTGTGTGAAAATCCTAATGCGGTTCACAGAATACATCTACTTACCAAGTTTCAACAGTATAGTTTTTATAGTTTCGGAAAAAAGTGGCTATGACATACGGACGGGCAGACAGACAGACATGACGAATCCATAAGGGTTCCGTTTGTTGCCATTTGGCTACGGAACCCTAAAAAGACGCGGTAAACTGCGAGCTCGAGTGCTGTTTTACCAAGACAACGCACTTTCTCACATAGCCGAAGTTGTGATAGCTCCATGCCACTGCTACTCGCATGCTGCCATTCAAAAAATGGGATTTGAATTACTCAAGCACTCACACCCTATTGCCAGATTTAGCCCCCAGTGACTTTTACCTCTTTCCTCGACCTCAGAGTTTAAAAAAAAAAAAAAATAATACGACGATAGCGAAGTGATGGTAACTGTTGATACGTTTTGGGAGATTAAAAACAAAGAATTTTTTTCTAAGGGAATTCGAAGTTTAGAAAAAAGGATGAATAGAAATGTATTGACTTGTTAGGAAACTATATAGAAAAATAAATTGTTTTTAAAACTATAATCACTCTCTTTTATATACATTATCATTACTTTTGAACCACCCCTAGTGTAATTTTTATTTGCTATTTAAATTAGTTTCGATATTTATTCTATTTTTGATATATAACGTACTTATTTAATTTTACAGGTGGCGTATTTTATTGGAAGTTTTCTTAGTCTCATTAGTTGCATCTGGATAGCACTGGCTATCAACCCCGAAGCAAATGTGGCCCAAATATATTTAGTGGCAACGTTTATAGGTAAATAAAAAGTTATTGTTTAATTATGGAAGAAAACATTTCTAAAGCGGAAAACAAACTTTCGGATTCGATAAGTGTGCAATCATTTCTGACGCTACTTTCCACAGATTAATGTATCTACTAACCTACCTACCTACCTACTAACTGTTGGCATTAGTCAGTTAATATTATAAATCAATTAAGTAGTGTGTTTAAAAATGTATAAAAATTTAGGCAATATTTCTAGTTTTTGAAGACTCCTATCTCCTCCCTATTGTAATAAGAATATGAAAAAAACCAAGACATAGGGGCATAGTCATGGCAGTTAAAGGTTTTATGTTACAAAAATATTTGCTCTAGTGTCATTATCCAGAGAGGTAACAGTCGACTATGTTTGTATGGAGAAATAGCCAGTATCCTTTCCTCTTATATTTATCAATCAGTCGTGCCCGTAATACTCATCCGATAATTTATTTCCCGCTTTAGATAACAGATTTATGATTATAATTGTCTGTACATTTATATATACTTATATATATATATATATATATATATATATATATATATATATATATATATATATATATAGTCATAGGACTATAAATAGGTACTAAATATATACATTACTATCATTTTTAGAAATTTGTAGACAGGCAGAACTCACTGTTAAAATATTAAGTTATTATTTAAAATATATTAGGAATTATTGCAATAAAATGGGTTTACTCTATAAAAATTTAACTTTATAATATTTATATTTAAAACACGGTAAACAAAATAATAATAATATAGGTACAGATGGTTTGAAATTTTGAATCTCATAATTTTATATCAAATGTATGTTTGAAGTTTGTTTAGAGTTTTATTACTTTGTCACTTTCTATTATACATAACAACTCTATATGTAAATAATACAATACACGTACTTTTATGTATACTAAGCATATGTCTCCTTTTCTTTAAAGATTATTATTCAAGTACTGTTTTATTGGGTGGTGGTAGTAAATATTGCAGAAATTTTTCCGAGGCATGAAGTTTTCTTTATAATTTTTTTACACCACCGTACTACCGTACCAGACAAATTTGGAAATCATATCAGCACATGAACATGCTTTTATTTTTAAATTACTGAAAGTAACAATA
Source organism: Euphydryas editha (assembly GCA_036937285.1). NCBI lineage: Eukaryota > Metazoa > Arthropoda > Insecta > Lepidoptera > Nymphalidae > Euphydryas > Euphydryas editha. Next base: position 13,771,137 of record JAUPFZ010000003.1, read on the forward strand.
AACTTAAGAAATGTCACTATTTATTTTTATTTTTATTATAGCTAACTTGCTAACTTCTTCTGATATTTGACTAATCGTCCTATTATTTGGTTTTAGTAAGTACCTATATGTTGTACTATAATATTGTTAATCAGGTGCTGGTAGTTCGATAACCCTTGTGTCGAGTCTCTGTGTTACTGCAGACTTAATAGGACCGCATTCACATCAGGGTGCTCTGATATACTCCATTGTCACATTCGCCGATAAATTAGTGACCGGAATAGCCGTAATAGCAATTGAAAACTAGTAAGTACCTACAAACAAAATATATTTGTATTAAAATTAATCGATTTTGTATAGTGCCATATTTTACAACGACGTGACATTTATTACATATATTATAATGGTTAAAGAGCCTTAGCCTTAGCCTTAAATCTGACAACACATATTTTACGGTAACTGAAATTTCGTCCAGTGAGACTGCTATACCCAGTAAACAAGCAATGGGTAATAGCTAAGCCCGGCGGCGGTAGGTTTGGGGTCCCTCGGATTAGCCAGATAGATAGATAAATTAACATCTTCAGTCACAGTTTCAGCAATCATAGAATTGTCTGTTGATGTTGACGGCTGCTTAGCAGACAGTGATTCCGTTGATAACGTATTAGATTGAGATGTTGATGACGAAACATCTTTTATTTTTGTATCTTTCATTTTATAAAACTTCGACTTTAAAGCTGTGAAAACCCGATAACAACTGCGGTGATATTTACGGTCATAAACATCCAAAGTTAAAATTACATCTTTGTATTTTAGGTTATGATGTTTTCGTAAATAAGTTTAAGTAAGTAATACGCCGACACTTTTTTAAAGTTTCTTCAGAAAATAAAATCACTTTCTCTTCTTGTTCCGAGGCACAAATTACTTACTTAAAATTATCAACCATACTGATGAAAGTAAGCTCTTCATGACTTTTACTATTTTTATAATTAGTTTAAACTACAGAGATTTATAGAATAATAGAAAAAAAACTGTGTTAAAATCTATAATAGCTCTAAAATGGTGATGAAAAAAAAAATCCGACTTAAATCTCTTTATGCCAAAAATTACTTATTAGACGAAGAATATTTTAGGTAGTATGTAAAAAAAATTCTCTTTACTTTTAAAACAACAAATAATAGTTTTAAAAATAAATCACAATATTTCGTTTTATGATTATTTAATTGTAATTATGACGTTGTATGTACTAATGCATCATTTTTTTATAAAACGAAAACTGAAATTTATCATTTTTTTTATTAAATGAAACATTTTTTATGAATAATCTGGTTTTTATATTTCTTTTTATGGTTACAAATATTGTTTTTTAAACAAAACAAAAACTATACACTATTATAACGAATTAGGTACAATCAGTCTCCTGTAAATATCTCCTAAAATCACAAATAATTACTAACCACAAATAATAATTAGTTATACTAATTAATAATTAACAGTCTCTTATATTGTCTATAATTTAAATATCTTTAAAATTTAAATATCTGATAACAATAACATAAAAACAAACACTTTTCAAGCCTAAAGTGTAGTGAAAAGTCGTTTATTTAAGCGTTTCAAATTCACATAAACATTATACACTTTCACTATTTAAAAAAAACCAAAAATAAATTATAGAATTAAAAAAAAATGCATAAAAAGAAGGAATCAACTTCTTTGTTATTACCTCATCTAAATATTTTATCTTCATCATCATCATATCAGCCGTTGGATGTCCACTGTTGAACGTAGGTCTCCCCCATCGATCTCTAGAGCGACCGGTTCAAAGCAGCCTCCATTCAACGGCTTCCGGCGACTTTCCTCAAGTCGTCTGTCCATCTCGTGAACGGCCGTCCGACGCTGCGCTTGCTGTTACGTGGTCTACACTCGAGAACCTTTCTGCTCCATCGGCCGTAAGTTCTTCGAACTATGTGCCCTGCCCACTGCCACATCAGTTTGCAAATCCGTTGGGTTATGTCGGCAACCTTCATTCGTCTGCAGATCCCATCATTTCTGATTCGATCTCGCAGAGAAATACCAAGCATAGCCCTCTCCATTGCATGCTGTGCGACTTGGGGCTTGTTTATAAGGCCCATAGTCAGAGACCACGTCTCAGATTCGTATGTCATCACTGGTAACACACATTGGTCGAAGACTTTCGACTTCAGGCACTGAGGTATGTCAGATGAAAAGACGTTTTTCAACTTCCCGAACGCTGCCCAACCTAGCTGGATTCGACGATTGACCTAGGTCTCTTTCTCGAAGTTGGACCTACCAAGATGGACATTTTGTCCTAGGTAAATGTACTCGTCAACAACTTCGAGAGTAGAATCTCCAACCGATATTGGGGTGGGCACAACATGGATATTCGACATGATTTTTGTCTTTTCCATATTCATTTTAAGGCCCACCCGTCGGGAAACTCCATCGAGGTCACTGAGCATAATATCGAGGTCCTCTAGGGATTCTGCCATAAGCACGATATCGTCGGCAAATCGAAGGTTAGTGATATACTCGCTAAATCTTTTATCTTATTAGTACTCAATTGTTGCCTTTCGGTATATGCTGTGTTTAATGAAATTTCTATTTGATTCATTTTATTTCGTTTATTGCTAACATCAACTTGTTTAAAAATAGTGTCACTCTTTGAAGTCTTGTAATAAAAGCTAAATGGTTCCGATTTAACCATTCGTAAAATTTTAATATCATTTCAATTTACATTTTTACCATCTATGTCAGTATTAAAATTATAACCCCACTCTTCTTGAAGAGCTTTTGAATTCATAAAAGATTCAAACGTTAATTCATGAACATTAATTTCAGGTTTAGTCTTTTTTACATTTTTGATAAGTGTTTGATCTGGATATTGATCTGGACTGTAAATCGGACCTGATTTCAAATTTTTCTTAACCTCTCTTTCTATCAAGCTATGTATCAGCTTCATTTTGTGTGTGCCCTCGTATAAGAAATTTGTGTTATACTGGTTATATTCAAATAAGTTACAGCATACAAGTATAATGTAGCAATATATTTATTTTTATTTTGGCCTCTGTGTATACTGGAGAAATATTGTAACTTGCCACACTATTTGTAATTTTGTCGCTCTCTCGGCTGAATTTGCCGCCTCTCACTATTTTGTGGCGAATTGGAGTAAGACGTCTTTTCTTTACAATCCGTTGTAATGTTTTGTAGTGCAGGGTAGGGTATTTTTATTTAGGGTAGGGTGGTGCACTTAGGGTATTTGGGTAGGCATTGAACTATTGGAGCTTGAAAAACTCGATGAAGATGAGCTAGAAGAGCTTGACGATGATGAGCTAGATGAATCGGAACTAGATGAAGATGATCTTGAAGACGATGAACTGGAGGACTGTGAACGTCTAGTATTATTTGCTGGGGTTATCAAATTTTTAGAGACGTGATTATTACTGTCGTTTATACCTGCAGTTTCATTTTCGCTCATGTCTGTATCCCTGCTATAATCAGGTACAAGACTCACAGTTTTTGTTTCAATTGGCATAAACTCTTGAGTCGGTGTTATCATTTTCGTCAGCTCTTCAGTGACATTTTGGACTCTGGAGATATATTTTGTTGATTTTCCTCTTCAACCTGCGTAACTTCTTTAGTCTAAAATAATAATAATTCATAACACTGTAGTTAGTAACATTTTAAGGATGAATAATAATCATATTGAAAGTCAAAATAGCAGGATTGTTGAATGACAATGATCTATTCAGTCGTTTTTTTCGTAAAAGAGTAACAAACATCCATCCATACATCCTCAAAAACTTTCACATAAAACAATTAAACTTAAGATTTTTTGTGATCTCTAAGACGACGTCATTTTCAAAACCTATAAAAATAAGCATAACAGTTACAAATTATTCTTAACTTTTACATGAAAAGGGAATTAACGTTGAAAGTTTTTACCTAACTTTCGTCATTCTAAATAATAAAAAGAAGTAAATAAAAATGACTTTTATAAATAGCCTTATTTATTACGATAAAGTGATACTTAATCAATTACTCCAACAACTAAGGCATATATTTTAAAATGAAACTGAAGTATTAGGTGTTAACTTTACAAAATTTGTCAATTTTTAAAACAAAACCGAAGTAAATCCAAATGTTACACATCATCATCAAACGCGTTTTATAAGAGAAAGAAGTATAACAAAAATCATCTTTATATTTTTAAATAATAAAATATTCCATACTTACCTTTTAATCCAATACCGAATTATTTGATGTTACTCAAAACCATAGCACTTCAATCTCCGCTCACTGCCGGTGCATCCCTGAATCACGCCACTTTATAAGAACTGACGTGTCAGTTCCTGTTGATTGAAAAGAGAGTAACAATCGCGTATCTTTCTCCATCTTATAGTTAAAACGCTGGAGTCGAAGTCTACCTATTCTTTACGCGACGAAGATGCGTTTTATTGTAAAATCTCCAAATCCACAAATTTTGAGTTACATCTTTGTTTTATTAAAGGTGCGATATGTGCACTATTTGACTTATATTTGGTATTTACTATAAGCTTATTTGAAATATATTTCATCTCCACAATAATTAAACGTGATATAAAATCATAATTATGTACTTAATGAATATACATTATCGAAAAATACACACACACACACACACATATATATATATATATATATATATATATATATATATATATGTTTATTATTATTTTTAATTTATTTTACTCCTACACAGTGATGTACAAGATACCCTTTACAAAGTATCTGGAATACAAAATACAAGATACTTTAAAATCAAGTATTTCAGATACCAGATACAAATACCTTTCTGGAATGGTATCTGAAATACTAGATACAAAATACGTATCTTCCAAATACTTTTTAAAGATACAAATACTTTTGTAAGAAAATAACATTTTATTGAATGTAAGTTTAATTTTTTACGTGAATTATTTACAAATACCTACATCGCGTTGATCGCGTAAAAGTGAGAAGATAAAATATTATATTATTAAGGTTTTAATTGAGACTTAAGTAAAACCAGTTCTTCAAACATTTTATCACTCATTTTTCTTCGATAAGGCCTGATAATCATACCTCCAAAAGAGAAGAGTCGCTCCACAGGAGCAGAACTTGGCAAACAAGTGTTATATTTGAAAAATATTTTTCTTATTGTAGAGTAAGCATTTAAACTCTTTAAGTTGGTATCTTTATTGTTAAGGTATTGCAGTGTTTTTAAGTCAGCGGTGTTACCAGTAGACCCTGTGTTTTCGCCACTTGCAATAGAGGAATCAGAATCCTCTAAAAACATTTAAAATTAATGTCACCATAGAAACAACCCAGTCATTTTAGGTTTTAACTGCGGAATTTTTTTTTGTGAGCTGATTTTTTGTATACACCTTTATTACGGCGTTGTAATGAAGATGTGAAAAATCGACATTGATATCGTGCCGGCTAAAAAAGTTATAAAGGTCAAAAGGTCACGAAAATCAGTTTTTTGCAAATATCACGCTACCTATTACTCGGAGGTCAATATAGATCATTATAAAAATTGTTTGTCGTAAAATTATCTACAAAAAATGCCTCTTGCATTTTTCTCCAAAATTAACCGTTTTTGGAGTAGAGCGCGGAGAAAGCGACTACATGCACTTTTCCTCACTACCTACCTCGAGAAGAATCCAAGGTTCGTTTTTTTTTTTTTACATGGTTTTCCCCGTATGAATAATCCATGATATTTAATAATAGATTTTTTTTAAGAGTAAATAATTTTTTATTTGAATGATAAATTCGGAAAAAAATAATATATAGTAAGTAGGTTACAATTTTTTTTTTTATCAATAATTGTCGATATCTTCAGTTTTTTATATCATTAACAGTTGCTGACAAAACGTCGAGTGGTCTTATTCCTATATTTAAATCGAAATCTTTATTATTTTTATCATTGGTTGATCAACTGTTGAAGAGCATGAAACTAATAAAATAAAGTCTTTAACACTCAAGAAATATTTTTCAATTGACTCAGTATAATTTCCAGAGTTTCACAAATAGTTAATAAAAGTTTTTGTGTTAAAACTCCAAATAAAAATCAATAGAGTTTACGCCTTGGTGTATGGTATACAAAACCGTATGTGAGTACATTCTAGTCGCTTTCTCAGCGCTCTACTCCAAAAACGGTTAATTTTACAGAAAAATGCATGAAACATTTTTTGTAGATAATTTTATGATGAATAACTTTTATAATGACCTGGAATGACCTCCGAGCAATAGGTCGCGAGATATTTGCAACAAAACTGATTTTTGTGACCTTTTGACCTTTGTAACTTTTTTAGCCGGCACGATTACAATGTCGATTTTTCACATCTTCATTACAACGCCGTAATAAAAGTGTATACAAAAATTCAGCTCACTTAGAATTTATCCGCAGATTGGGGCTTAAAATGCCTAAAATCACTGGATTATGCCATATTTTGTGAATGAATGCATAGAATAACTATTACTAAAAGTATTTTACCAAACATAGTATTTGCAAAATACTAAGATACCCAACAAAAGGAATTTAGATACAAGATACAAAATACATTTTAAAAAAGTATTTTAGATACAAGATACAAAATACGTATTTTGTATCTTGTATCTGTATTTCAGATACTTGTATCTTAAATAAGTCACATCTCTGCTCCTACATTACATTGTTTACGCAACAATGCAATTACAACTGCTTACTAATAATAATAACGCATCCTTTTTTGCTGTACGTAAGTACCCTTCACATTTTTACATCGTGTTTCAGGATTTTGTTCGCGGTCGACAAAGTACTTCGTTGTTACATATTTTACTTATGCGTTTGAATGCCTCTGTGATAGCTACGATATCCGTCATATTAGTGTTCGGTCAATGTAATACGTTCAATATATTATTACCTACTGTTTAATATAAAAGTATGGAAGTAGGGTAAACTACTTATTATTGTGATGTGGTTATATATGTGATTACTGTACCTACTACATGTTTTCTAAACACGGACTGCAGGTAAAGTTTCGCTTTAAACCGGATAGTTACAACCGGAAAAAATGGCAGCCATTTTCAATATTAGTTTAAAATAGTTCAATAAATAATATGTTCAAATGGCAGATGCCGTAAAATACTTTAAAAATTCACTTAATTTTCCTACCTGGTTAACCCGAGGGACCCCAAACCTACCGCGGCCGGGCTTAGCTAGTACCCATTGCTTGTTTACTGGGTATAGTAGTCTCACTGGACGAAATTTCAGGTACCGTAAAATATGTGTTGTCAGATTTAAGCCGGCTCTTTAACCAGATGCTGTAGATACTATCACTATTAGTCTGGATAAACACTGTTGGGCAGTCTCTTCTCCTACGAAGAAAAAGTGTAGGTGCTTTATACTCCTTGCTGGTAATACAAATGACTCAGTTCTTTTTACGAAATATACATGTATTCTCATGATGTTTTTCTTTAACGACAAGCACGATATTAACTTTATACACTTGAAAAATCAGCCACTTTTTTATTGTACTGGACTGACGTTACAAGATCGGTACAACATTCCTACTCGCGGGGAACTCTCTGTATAAACTTAGTATGTGATAATTTTTATGAACAACTTGGTATGGAAAAAAGGTTTCTAAGAAGAGACAATTTTGACTCGACGTAACAATATGTGACTTTCATTATAGCTAATTGTACGTAAAATCTTGTCACCTGGACGGCATTTCATACACTTCAATTTAGTGTAAGAAATTAGGAAAATAGCCATTTTAATAGATTTCAGTCTGTGACGGCAGAATATTACCAGTAGCTAGCCCGTTGGCGCAGTTGGTATTGACCCTGCTTTCTGCTCCCGGGTTGTGGGTTCGATTCCCGCCCCGAGTATGGGTGTACACTTTATTGTACACCAAAACAGAAATATTACATAAACAAAACATGTACATATAACAAGGTATTATACAAAGGGCGGCCTTATCGCTGAAAAGCAATTTCTTCCAGGCAACCTAGGGGCAGAGGAAATGGTCTTGTGTTGCATACTATATATGTATACATACTTACACACACACATATATATACATACACCTACCTTAAACAGGCATTATTTTGCCTACCTTAGGAACAGATGGTATGAACAGTATGTTTAAAAAAAATCTCAACTTGATATATTGACTTCTGGTACATAATTGTAATATACCACATACAATAATTAACATTTGCACTTTTTTTTATAATTATTAATATTATTTTTATTATTCCAGCAAATGTGATGATGCATTAAGCTGCCCTCAGTACTACAGAGGAGTTTTGACTTATGCCTGTGGAGGAAGTGCCGTCCTTGGCATTTTGTCTCTGTCAATCACAATATTAAGTTCCAAAGAAAACAAAAGTAAACCTCAAACATAACTAGTAAAATTTAATTTAGGTAACAATATGAATAGTACAATAATAAAATACAGAAAATTGTTTATATTGGTTTTATTGGATTTAATTTAAACACATCTATAAAAGGGTCATATGCCAAATGTGAGTTACTAAAAAGATTTACTTTTAAATGCAATTTTTGACTTTTCTGTTTTGCTTTTTTCAAAATTTGTAGTTTCTTTGTTCGAGTTTTATCTGACATAGATCCATAAATGTATAAACAATACAATTTCTCACATTTTTGAAGTAAAGTTGATGGATCAGAAAGATCAAATGAATTGGAAGACATATCACAAATGTTAATATTTTCTAAAGTTTTACATTGGCTCAGAGATGAAAAAAGTAACTTAAAATCTATCCTTTTGTCAACAATCCTGAAATTTTTAAGGCTTTGACTTAATGAAATAAACCTTGATACAAATACAAAACATGGGCATATTGCAGGTGCTTCTACATTAAGTGTTACAAGTCTATTACAACACCGAAACAAGATTTCAAAGAAATCATTACTATAACGGACTGTTCCGCACAAACTCAAATAAGTTAATTTATTTAAATATACAAAATTCGCAGATAGTGTAACACAACTTTTAAGTTCACCATTAAATAGGAGGCTTAATTGAACTTCTCGTTTTTCTTCAAACTGTTGGTTGTAATTTAAGCTACAATATGGCTCGGCAATTCTACGTTTTTTAAATAACATATCAGGTGCATTACTACTAAAACCAGAGTCCTGTTGAGTAGGAGTGGTATAGAACCAGTCATATTTTAAAGAAACTGGTATACTTCTTGATGATGAAAAAGAACAGGGGAAGAATGGTTTCAATTTATGCAATAAATTTACAAAAAACTTTTCATCAAATACTGTCGTACTTTTATTGCAAATCATCACAAAAACGTTTCCAAATATAGAGATTGAAAAATCTGTAATTAAATCCATGTCTAAATCAAAATTCTCAATAAAAAAAGTTTTAAAGATAGGGGTTGCATATAAAGAAACACTCTTCAAATTTAAGCGAATTATAATAATAATTTCATACTTATTAAATTCCAACATACTAAATAAAAGCATTTCATGCATAAATCCATAATACACACTAGAATTTTTCCCATCTAAGAAATATATTGAAAATTGATTGAATTGTACTCTTTCCTCACAATCTTCATTTTCATAAGTAGTCATGTCACATTCTATCACTGTGTATTGTAATGTTTTCAATTTGCTTTTACATAAAATAAATAATGGTAATTGGGAATATATTAAATTACTAAGATTTCCAACAAAATTAACAAAATCTAAGTTTTTAAAAACTTCTTGACATTGTAACAGCGACTTCTTTAATAATTTAACGCGGCTTGTTTTTCCAAATGTAAAGTTAATACTTATATTTTTTATACTAGGACAATTTTGATAAAGTTCTACAAAATCAAATATGTTTATATTTGTATAGGAAACATTTAATGTGTTTAAACTCTTCATTCTACTCAAAGCGGGCAGAAGAACAGATTTACTTAAGTCAGTAACGCCACACATATTCAACTCCTGAAGATGTCTTGAAATATCTTTAAAGAAGTTCAATTTAAGTGATTGCACTGTAGCCATTGTGTTTAGAGATAAATCACATGTCTTAATAACTTTACATACACTGATTATATGACGTATACGAACACACGCAGTGTGTAAATTATATAAAGAAATTAAATCCAGCTGTTTAATTATGATGATAAGAATCTCTTCAGGTAAGTTCACTATATTCATATTTTAAAACTTCTCGGCGCTTTTTAACAATATAACTTAAAAAAATCACAGTCAGTTAGTTGTATTTTTTAAAATTACTCTTTTCTTATTATTATTTTCAATTTCAATTTTTCGTTTAATGTTTATTAATTTTCATTGGATCGTGATTATCATTGGATCATAATTATCTTGAAGTGTCATATCATTTGTGTTTGTTTTGTCAAAATCACGAATGTCATACTCATATCTAGAGTTGCCCTTGCCAGCAAAGAGGTATTATAAAATCTCTATGGTTGCTGGAAAGCCTGTTGGGCTTTAGCCCAACAGGCTTTTTAACGGTCGGCTAGTTCAGCTTTTGTTAGGCTTTTTATATTTCGTGTATCAAATGTTTATATAGAACTAGCTTTCAGCCCGCGACTTCATCTGCTTAGAATTCGAAAATTGTTATAATAGGATTTTTAATTGTTTTTTTACCTTATGTATTAATTTTGTAATAACTTATAAATTATTTTGTTAAAATATTTGAACACTTATAAAATATAACAATCTTTATTATAGAGTAGGTATTTAAAGTTTAAATAAACATTAATATAAAAATAAAAATTGTTATATTTATGAACACGAAGCTCGGCCTTTGATCTGGGGAAAGTTACACGGGGGTATTATTTTTGACGTGATAACGTCTAGTAAATTGATGAAAGCTACTGGGTGCATGGACGAGAAACATGACGTCATTGTCACAATAAGTGAGCGAGAGCGCGGAACAAACGTTAGAGAAGCACGATAGGCTCGGCCTAAGCGTTCGGCTCACGATCGGCGGTCGGCCTAACTTATGACGCGTCCGAACTCCGAGTAGAATTGACAGCGGCAAATGGTAGCAAACGCACGCAATCTCTGTTTTGTCAATATTGAAGTAATGTCAAATAGTGAAAAGTTAATAATATAATGTAATGTAATAATATAAGTTAATAATATATAAGTAAATAAATGTAAGTTAATAATATAAAAGTTAATAATAAAAGTTAATAAAATCATAAAATGGTTACCATAGTTTATTACAACAACTATTGCAGCAAAAAAGTAATTAATTCTTGCATTTTAAGAATTCGATTAGCGATATAATCTCATATATTTGTTCTTTGATTAGAACATGAACAAAACACACACAACATAAAAATTATCGTCCGTAAACCGACATTACAGACAACCAATTTTTTACAACGAAATCGAAATACTACACCTTCCGTAGTATTTCTTTATAAACCATATTTTTTTATTTTCCCCTCCGTGTACTAGAATCACCAGGCTACTCTGAAACATGCCACATACAACTGGCTGTGAAAGAAGCAGCTTTCGCTCAAGTATACTTCCGCTACATTAAGAGTTTCACCTTAAGCTTTGCTTATGGTAAAAACATACTCATATACAATCATACATTATATTATTATCCAGATCCCGGAAATCACCATTTCCTATTTTAAGCAATAGGTCTGAGACTGTCCGGCAGTAACATTTTCACTTTGATGGACTGACCTGATTTCCACAAATTCTTCTGTACTGTACTGTATTGTATCAGCCTGTAAAAACCCCACTGCTGAGCGAAGGCCTTTTTTCTACATAGAAGAAGGGTTGCAGCTTAATCCACCACGCTGCTCCGCTGCGGGTTGGCGGATAATATACCTATCATAAGTAACAATTATTATAAGGTATCCATGATAACAAACGGGACCGACGGCTTTTCGTGCTCTCCGGGGTACCTTGCGGAAACCCACAAGGACATACACCCAGACCTGAAACAAATATTGGCACAAATACAAATATCTGTCCCGAGCGGGAATCGAACCCGCGACCACCGGCATTTAGGGGAGGCGTTGAGGCGATTACTCGCACCACTACACCAGAACGGTCATCAATGCTTCGTTCGTTGTATCGTTGGTATAATTACACCACAACTCAATACGATTTTGTCTCTTAGATTAGAATAAGCCCGCAAGTACCCTTTTTTTTAAAGGACAATGCCCCTTTTTCTATGAAGTCGTGCCCCGGTACGTTCTTTGACGATTGTAGACAATTCGTATATTTAAATACACTTTATTAATTGAAACTAGATTTTTAATAATAATCTAAAAGTGATCAATGCCGCGGTTTATAATTAAATAAATAAAAAATATTTTAATTGATTGTGATGTCATACATATTGCGATGGACAATATTCAAATCTTCCATGACTTGTATAATTTAAAGTATCCTTTATTAATTAAAACTAGATTTATAATAATAGTCTAGAGGTGATCAAAGTGGCGGTTTATAATTAAATTAGAAAAAGAAATTAATTTGATTGTCATGACCTTGAGAGACAACACTGTTTAGCCGAAAACAGTGTTGTCATATTGCTGTCGATTTTTTCCACCTAAATCTTTACAAAAATAAGCTTAAGAAAAAAATATTAAAAATATAAAAGTAATTTTGAGTATTTATTTTATGTATGTTTTGAATTTATTTTATATTAATATAAATTAATTAACAGTTCTTACTGTTATGAGTCATTTAATCAATTAGGTACAATGTAATAATGAAAGGCTGTGTTCTATAAACACGAAAAACATGACCACTCTAGTGAAGTGGTGAGCGCTGTTATATATTAAAGAGGAGGTCCTGAGTTCAATCAACGGTAAGGTCAATTTTTTTTCTTTTCAGCTTTGGTGGGAATCTTCGGTGCTCCATCTTAGTCAGCATCGTATCGTATCACAATATTACCGATAGAATCAATCATGTCGATAGTATTGATATTATTGAAACTTGAGTAATGGAAGGGTTGGAAAAAAAACAGTTTTTTTTAAAGAACGAAATATGCTGTTTAAAAAAAAAATTAAAAACAAAATAGTTTTAAGTAAATATTTATAATGTATTTTATGTATCTGTTTAAAACATTATAATTAAATTAATTAATAAAAACGTATATTATTAGTAAAACAGCCATATTAAATCTAATCTATTATACTGGGTGAATCTGGGACAACCGATGATATTTTAACCACATGATCTACTGGTCATACTGAACAACTTTACCCAAGAAACATACCCTCGCAAAGGAAGTTTCTTTTTCGATCTCTTATAATACCTATAAAGTTCGATACATACTGTGCCATTTTTATATATTTATATTTTTTATATCATCTACCCAAAAAAGTAAAATTAGGATGCATTCAATTAATCGCTACACAAAAAGCTATCTTGTAGTAGATAAAAAACATAATAAAAGTCCTTAAAAACAAGGTACATATATATGTATGTATATATGTATGTAAGTATGTATGTATATGTATTTATATATAGATATATATGAAAGTAATTATGTGTTCGTGAGTCGTTATTTGAAGTCTGACAGAATTTTGTTACCGATGCGCAAGCACGTTACAATGCAAGCTTCTAGGGATGTCGGAAATGCAAAAAAGTATCGATATATATCGATATCGATATTTTTGAAAATATCAATATCGATATTTTTATTTACAAAATATCGATATATCGGTACGATATGAAAAAAAATTTAATTTACTTCAGTCATCATAGGTTCATTACTAATCAATATACAACTAAATACTAATCAATAGACATCATTTTTAATAAATCAAGAACAACGATAACAAATATTAATTATTTATTAACTAAACCAATATTTATCTGATGCAGACATAAACCAACATTATCTGATGCAGACATACAAAACTAGACATGACAGGAATGCTCAAATTGATTGTTGATTGAATTAGTTACATTGTAGACTACAATCAACTCAAATGCAGAAATACGCGCGCGTTGAGGTTATAATACGGATAACGGATGAACAATTGAATGATTTTTTTAAGTACCAAATTAAAAAGCAGTTAAGCAGCAAATTGAGTCGACCAAATAAAAACAAAAGAAAATATCGTTTTTGATACGATTTCGATATTGAATATTTGATATCGATATATCGATATATCATTACAAAATATATCGCCCAAAAATATCGATATTTCGAATTCAAAATATCGATATATCGATGTATCGATATTTATTCGACAAGCCTACAAGCTTCTTTCTGATGGGTTGTCTGGAAGAGATCACTATTTAGTGATAAGACCACCCATTGCACTCTTTGTATCTAGTATTAAGGTTTGCTTTGTAAACTAACTTAATGTGCAATAGTTGTTTATTATTATTATTACATTCCAACTCACCTGTCTGGCAATACTGACCTTATTGACGCAATCGGAACGACAAATAAAGATTTTTTTTTAATTTAATTATAAGCCGCGGCTTTGAGCACTTTTAGACTATTATTAAAAATCATGTTTCAATTAATAAAGGAAACTTTAATATGTCAATTTTCTGTAACGGGTGGGGCAGAATTTGAGCATTGTCCTTTGATTGATTCGGCACAGTTGGTAGTGACACTGCTTTCTGCTCCAGGATCGTAGGTTTGATTCCCGTCTCGAGTCTGGATGTAATATGTATATATTTCTATATGTATTATTTTTATGTATATTTATAAAAAAAAGTATATCAGTCGGCTGTTACCTAAAACACAGGCATTAAGTTGCCTACCTTAGATACAGACGATCGTGTGTTTATGTCAAACTTATATATATTTATATTTAATAATAGTCCAAGACAGCTTTTATCTCCTCCTTCTTAGTTTTAGTGTAAGATAAAGTTAAATGGGTACATGATTTATAATGTTTTCTGATCTTGTTACAACATTAAATTGAACGACTATTAAATGGAACCAGCTGCCACGTACGGTATTTCCGAACCGATATGACTTAGCGACCTTCAAGAAAAGAGCATTCTCATATTTGAAAGGCCGACAACGCACTTGCTAATCCCCTGATGTAGCGGGTGTCAATGGATGATGTTGGCTTTGACTTACCACCAGGCGAACCAACCCTTAAACCCTTGACTTAAAACAACACCAACATTGAAGTAAAAAATATATAAAACACTATTTTACAATAAAGCGATCACACGATATATTTACAACTCAATTTTGTTACATTTAATATAAAATCTTGCCTGTTCCACCAGGAGCACCCAAAAAAAGATATCACCTACACCTGCGTCAATACTGGAAAATATTTTATAATAGACGAATTGAGTTGTTAAACATTGTGTCAAAATAAAATGTAATTTAAATCAAAGGCACTAAGGAGTATTTATATCAAAATAACTTTCTACCCCCTTTTAATCCCGCTAGGATGAATCTCGATAAAATACGAAACACGTCTTCAATCAATTTTGTTAAAGAATATTTATGCAAAATTAGAAGTAGATGAAATTAGAAAGAAGAAAGTGGACCAAGGAATTACGTTGTCCCATACAAACTTTGCCCTTTACGGGTAAAATTTCATAAAATCCATTCTTAGCTGACCTCTATTCGTCGAAAGTAATATTCCTACTAAATTTCAAGTCTGTAGGTCTTATAGTTCCATAGATATATATTTAATTTTGACTGATGACTTTATTTGACTGATTAATTGATAATAACGTACTTAGACTGATTTGGCATTCGATTTTATTTATATTTCATAAGAACTTAACAAAATTTATAAGTAGGTAAGTAATAATAAAAAAGCTTGATTTTACATAAAAAGTTTTGTCGTTTTTTTTTATGCTGAGTCTGAAAATCCTCAATACTACAGGATATCCGGCTTTTTTACCCAAATGTCCGGTCAAACTGCCTGGTCTGTTCGGCTATTAGGTTTGGCGACCTGGCAAACCTACTCATATCCAAGCTTTATCCTGGGGATGTTCATCGGAAAAAAATATCATATTGGCCGGCGACGTTAACCACCCACCTTCGAGACGTACAGGGGCGAAAGGCTATACTCAAGTTGCGTAGACGTGACTTTAACCAGTCAACCCTTTCTTGCGAAAATGAAGAACTGGAAAGTGGAGCGAAGTCTGATTACATCTGATCACAATGCCATAACGTTCAATTTGCGCGTTGGAGGGACCCTAAAACCATTGAAGCTAATCTCAACGCGCAGATACAACACCAAAAAGGCGAGATGGGCAGATTTCACCACAATCCTGAAGTCCGGTCTTGTAGAATAAGGCGTTACTCTGAGTAGCGTCTCTTGAAAAAAGAAGAGCTGGAAAAGATGTTGACCAGGTACACATCAGTAATCCATGGTGCCTGTGAGACAACCGTTCCAAAGATAAAGCCATGGAAAGGCGACCTCAGACCACCTTGGTGGGCGGCTGACTACATTCCCTGAAAAGGGAAGTATTAAGAACAAAACGCCGAATAATAAATGCTGCTTCCAGCAGAAGGAAATACGTCGTCGAAGAATACATACTGGCTAGGGAAAAATATAAAACAGCAGCAAATGAAGCAGACCCAAAGCTGGAAGGAGTTCTGCACGGCACAAAACCGTGAAAGCGTGTGGGACGGCATCTATAGAGTCATCAGAAGGACCTCTCAAAGGAGGGACGATACTTTGCTGCGGAGCGAAGCTGGCGAAACACTTTCACCAGATCAGTCGGCTAAACTTTTCGCGAAGACGTTCTACTCGGATTACTCTGTAACGACTGACACCGCTTATCACAAGCAGGTCAGAGAAGCCGTCGACTGCAGAACTCCTGTGGAGTTACAAGACCTGTCGGACGATGACCCTCCCTTTACTAACGCGGAGCTGGAAATGGTTCTCTCGAACCAAAATCCAAAGAAAGCTCCAGGTCCCGATGGGTTAACGTCCGACATATGCGCAGCGGCTATAAACAGCGTTGGCAAATAAATCCCTGTCGCTTTCATACTTCCCCAAGCAGTGGAAGGTCGCTCACGTATGCATACTCCGCAAGCCAGCCAAAGAGAATCGTCTTACACCCACCCGAAGTCCTACAGACCAATAGGTATAGGACTCCTGTCGATCCTAGGAAAGACAGTCAAGAAACTATTAATAGGTAGACTTCAGTGGAGGCTCTTCCCAACGCTGCACCGTAGCCAGTATGGATTTATGCCACAAGAGGGAACGGAGGACGCTCTCTACGACTTGGTTGCGCATATCAGGAGGGAGATCAAACTAAAAAAGTTAGTACTTCTGATATCGCTCGACATAGAGGGCGCTTTCGACAATGCGTGGTGGCCAGCTCTCAAAAGGCAGCTGGTGGAAAAACATTGCCCGAAGAACTTATATTCCATGGTGGCATCCTACCTACAGGACCGAAAGGTCATAGTAAACTACGCCAGTGCACCCAGTGAGAAGGAAAAACCACCAAAGGTTGTGTCCAGGGATCCATTGGTGAACCGACCTTCTGGAACCTTATTCTGGACTTGCTCCTGAGGGAAGTCAATGATATGGGAATATACTGCCAAGCCGTTGCGGACGACGTGGCCCTCGTTTTTTCGAGCCATAGAACCAACAACCTGCAGATTTGGGCCGAAAAAGACATGCTGTGATCCAAGACTGGGGAATTAATCGCAATAAATTGAGCTTCGCCGCACACAAAGCAAATGCGATGGTCATGACAAGGAAGCTCAAATACGATACCCCCATAGTTCACATGTCTGGCACTCGGTTAAGGCTTGAAGGTGGTCCTCGTCGGAGATATCAATCAGTTACCGTATATCGACAGAAACAACCTGTTCGTAATGCGGTACTGTAGACCCAACTTGACCACAGGCATCCCAAGTGAGTTGTCTTGCACGCATCGCAACCCCAAGGACGATGCACTCACCATCAGCGACGTCTATAAAAACATCTATTCCTCAAACTCTACTGTCCATTCTCTGAGGATAGAGAGGTTCACTTACGCTCAAATTTCTGAGAGACAAGACCGGACCCTATACTTGGTTTTTACACAAGAGGAAAATAAGACGTTGATAGACGAGGGATACGGCACTGCACAGGGGTCGAGCGTCATGACTATCCACGAGGCACAGGGACAGACGCGCGAGGTAGTCATCATCGTCCAGACCAAAACTAGGAGGCTGCGGATTCATGACAGTGTTCCGCATGCTCTGGTCGTGGTGACGAGGCACACAAAGACCTGTGTCTACTACACCGACGACGATGGTGATGCAATCGGTCGTTTTGTCGAAAAGGCGGTAGAGACCACAACAAAGGAAATACTCGATTACACCCTCAAGATGGCTATATATAAAAGAGATACCGCCGTCATTGAGGATGTGCCCGAACAGCTGAGGCTTCCCTCGGAGGATGGCTGTGGCAGTCTCCAATAAATATAACTAAAATAAAGATCTCAAATTCAAATCAAGACATGCCATGAAGATGTGGTATCTGGTATGCAGTAACAAGAAATGATATTAATATATTTAATTATTAATATTATTAATTTAATTTATAGAATATTACATTAAGATAAATCAAAGAATAAAAGCATGTACATAGAAAATAAGAAAGTAAAACGCATGTAAATAGATGTAAGACAAAATAATAAAAAAATGTCGTGTGTACGGAGTACACATGTCAGAAGTGAAACATCTTTAGCAAACTCAATTTAAAATTTATTAATATTAATAGTTAAACATTCTATTACTTATTTTAATATTAATAGTTAAGCATTATATTATTTATTTACGCGTTATCTCATTCTCTCCTACACATTTTTGTATTTGTGTCTCTTACGTGTCGCTTTTTCAGTCGCATCTCGTTTCAAATCACAACGATTTTAAAGAAGTATCACTTCAAAAAAAAATCATGGTCAGTTTATGGACTTGCGTCATAGAGATCCTAAGTCTAGCTAAATGTAATATAGGGTACGTTCGCGGGCCCTCTTCTAATTGATAATTCATCAATTTTAGATGATTTTTTAATCTATGCATTCCACAGACCACATGCGCGGAAATGATACTTCTTTAATCAAAAACTGAATTTAACTGTCAAACTTTAGTAAATAATTGTTTGCTACTGTTCATAAAAGATAAACAAAATTATCTTCTTACATTTATTCACTAATTATTATTTTAATTAAAAACTGATAAATAAAAAACTATTGCGCATGTCCCATTTCCGTTTCCGCGCATGTGGTCTGTGGAATGCATAGATTAAAAAATCGTATAAAAGTGATGAATTATCAATTAGAAGAGGGCGCGCGAACGTACCCATAGTACGTTTGAAAAAAAAATTAACAATACATTAAATAAAAAAAAAGGCATGGACAAATATAAGTCCTTGGATATTTCGGTTACTTATAAAAAAAATAAAAAAATAAACCTAAGAATCGCCGTCTTTGAAATACGCCTCACAGCCAACGCGCGATTCTGTGCCGACCACTGCGACCATAGAGAAAAGTAATATAGGTACAGACAGACTGAAAAATCCGCACGAATTGTAATTCGAATTTCGAATGACAACACCTTCTCCCCGCACCGTAAAAAGTAATAATACTTTTTGAAATAATCACATCTAAAACCATAAATCTGTCGCCAAACATTCTTTACATTATTCGAAGTCATAGTGCGAGAAATCGTAACGAATGCAAATAAGAAAATAAAATTTTACGCAATAAGAATAACGTAGATTCAAAATGAGTGTAGTTTCATAAAAATAGCATGGTGCTAACTATATTAGGCTATGAACTTTTGAAATGACCCTTGTATTAAAGATAGATACATGAAATTTCGAAATTTGTGACCTATAATGTGAACACAAATTGACACCTCTGATTCACAACTACAAATACATTCTAAGAGTACTAAGGCAAATATTAGGAATATGCAAAGTGATAACAAACAGACGCTTTTATTGTAAAATTAAACTTATGGATACAATATTATTACTACAAATAAAAAATACATTTTAAGTAAGAGTAATTTTAGTATCTTTGTTTAATTATAAAATGAATCTTTTTACAAATACAGCTCGAAATCAATTCTATTTGAGCTATAGAATTGACTATCTTCTCCATGTTTTCGCACCCATACTCCACTTTTGAAATAGCCTTCTGTGGACCATTTATTCATTTGTTCAGTAGAATGAGGTCCAGAAATTTCAGCATTATTGTCTTGAGACCATTTAAATTCCCATTGTACTTTATTAGATTTATCATCATCTGTATTGTTTTTATCAATATCTTGGTTTTTGATATTAATATTAAGTTTCTCTTTTTCATCAAAATCATCTGCATACATATCTAACTGAGCATCCTCATTCTTAGCCTTGTTTTTTGCAATTATAGAATTTATTTTTTCATATGTTTCTTGGTAAATATCCATATTACCTTCCTTTGTCAAAATTTGATTAGCAAGTTCTGTAATTCTGGTAACAGTTTTACCACTTTCATCAATTATTCCAGCTTTCTTTCTTTTCCAACGTTCAGCACTAGAAATTTTAGAACTGGCACCTAGAATTAAGCATATAAATAAAAAATGTATTCAAATAAATAAATAATTTCATGTCATAATTATAACTTACCTAGTCTTTGTAAGCATTTTGCAATGCTTTCTCTTGGTTTCATATGTTCCAATATCTCTTTATAATTTGCAATAATATCATATTTTTGCATGTTTTCATCTACATCTGAATCGGAATAATCAGAATTGCTCTTTTCACCCTCATCTTTAAAAATTTTATATTTATCTTCTGGTCTACCTTTGACTTTAACCCAATCAATGTTGTCCAGCCAACCATCCCTAATCTCTTTTTCTTTCTTCCAGTGATAGTGACCTTGTGTATCGAAATGACCTTCTTCAAGCTCTTCTTTCATATTAAACGGAGTAATTGTAACCTAAAATGTATTTTCAAGTAAAAAATATGATGCAGTTTTCATATTGAATCACAAAAACCTGACAAGCTCTAATATGATTTAAACTTTTTAAATAAAAAGTAACTGTAATTGTAAGCTTTATAAATTAATTTACAAATTAGGATATTATACTGTGAACTTAGGATATTATACTTGAAATTAAAAATAAGGTCAAATGAAAACTCTAGTAAAGTGTGTTACACAAAAATTTTTGCCATGCATAAATGTAATATTTATCTTTTTTAAGTATGAGGTGTGTTCAGATAATAATACGATTTTTTAAATTTCGCACTTTTGTGAATTTTTTTACTGTCCCTGAAGTATAACAAAATTTTCAGTTGTATTCATTGTTCACTTTGCCTGTAGCAACCTCTAAAATTAGATGTGTTTTTATGAACTCGGCAATCATGGCGAAAGAGTAACACAAGAGTTTACGAGTGGTTTAAACGTTTCCAAATGGTCGTGAAGTCGTTTAGAGAGAGACGAGAGAGAGTTGGAGATGACCAAAGCCCTGGACGCCCCAGCACATCAACAACCAATGAAAATATGCAAAAAATTAAAGAAATGTTGTTGAATTTTGAACAAAACAGCAGCAAATGAAAGTTGCTCAGGAGTCACTAAATGAAAACAACATTGATGCAGAATTACTGAAAAGTGTTATAAAAGGTGACGAAACATGAGTTTACTGGTATGACGTCGAAACTTAGGCTCAACCTTCGCAGAGGAAGCATTCTGACTCGCAAGACCGAAAAGGGCTCGACAAGAGCTGTCTAATGTGAAGGTTATGCTGTACATACACTTTCACTGCCGTTGTTTCTTCACTGTTGCATCAAGCAATATGATTTTAAATATATATATATATATATATATATATATATATATATATATATATATATATATATATATATATATAATGAGTTTATGCGCGGCAGATCTACAACTACTAACCTATCTAACTTCATCACATTTGTTTCTGATTGTATTGATTCGCGTGTACAGGTTGATACCATATACACCGACTTCTCCAAAGCCTTCGATAAAGTCAATCACCCACTACTTGTAAAAAAACTATCAAGTCTCGGCTTTGGGGGGTCGTTACTATCATGGTTCTCTTCATATCTTGAAGGTAGGTCGTCTCATGTGGTCGTAAAAGGATACACATCCTTGCCTTACTATGCTACATCGGGAGTACCGCAGGAATCTATTTTGGGTCCTCTCCTATTTAATATTTATCTCAATGACATCGCAGACGTAATACAAAACTCGAAATATTTCATATTTGCCGACGACCATAAAATTGCTAAACAAATAAAATCAGATGATGATGCCATAGCTCTTCAAGAAGACATTGACCGACTGTCTGCTTGGTGCACTGGCAATGGAATGGTTCTTAATCCTGATAAATGCTCTTGCGTCAAATTTACTCGTAATCATAACATTTTTAAGACGGCATACCAAATCAATGGTACATATTTGCAACAACTCAAATCTGTTCGTGATTTACACATTACAGTTCACTCCAAAATAAACTTCATCAATCATATTGACAACATATGTAAATCTGCACCGAGTACATTAGGTTTTGTCTTTAGAAACTCTAAAGAATTCAAGAAAATGAGTACCAAAATGCTTCTATTTACAACTCTAGTGAGAACTAAACTTAAGTATTGTTCTGTCATATGGAATCCAAGCTACCAGATCCATAAGGACCGTATTGAGAGCATACAAAGACTCTTCACCCAGTTTTAGTCGTACGGATCAAATAAACAAGCACCGTATGTCAACCATCTTAAGACATTCAACCTGATGTCCCTGTTTGATAGACGCAAAATGCACGACATGATATTTCTATATAAACAATTAAATAATTTCCTAAACAATTCTGAACTACTAAGCCAGTTCTTGTTCTCCATCCCTTATCATATATCGCAGCATCCTGGACAATTACTTACACATAAATCTTATAAAACAAGCCTAGGGCATCAGGCTCTCTTATTCCTCGATTATGTAAGTTACTAAAAGAATTTCAAACAAAGGACGACACGTTAGATATTTTTTTACGATAAATTATCGGTTTTCAAAACGAAAATCCACAGGGTCATGTACCCAATATCTACTGAAATCTCCAAAACTTCCTAAACTGTAAATTGTTACAGTTTAGGAAGCATTGCTATTGAGCAATGTATTTATTTATTTATTTTTTCTTTTTAAATTTGATATTTATAAGTATAAATTATATGCTTCTCATATTCATGGTTTATGTATTTATTTTATATATGTACGCTAATCATATTTCTATGTATTTCTATGTATTAATTTAAGATTGTGTATTGATTGTATTAACAGTAATTTAACTACACTATTCTTATTTGAATCCCACGCCATACATACAAATGCAGAATCCTAAATAATCATTGCCAAGTTGTTTTCAAAAATTATTATAAAAAATTATAATATTTTTATTTTCATTAAATAATAATATTAGTTTGTTGTTTGTTATTTCACTATTGTCAATCAAATGGATGCTGTGACTACCTGTAAGTGAAATTATGTGTAACTTATAATCTAAGGTCCAAAATGTCTAATTTTAAATAACATGTAATTTTGTTGGTAGTTCTATTACAAATAAATAAATAAATATCAGATTTATGAAAAATCAATTCATGGCATTTGCACCACAATAATGCTTCTGCTTACACTTCAATGGTTTTTTGTCAATTTTTGGCCAAAAACAATACTGTAACGATACCAGCCTGCATATTCGCCAGACATGGCTCCGTGTGACTTTACCTCCAAATTTATTATTTCAAAAAATAAAGAGAACCTTAAACGGTAATCATTTTCAAATATAGATGACATCAAAAGCGCATTACTGAAAGAGCTAAAGGCTATCCCAAAAATCGAGTGTGAGAAGTGTTTCGAGGATAGGAAGAAGTGCTGGCACAAGTGAATAATTTCTAATGGTGACTATTTTAAAGATTAATGTAGACGAATAAATATTTTTTTCAAAAAACGAAAATTCCCATTATTTTCTTAACACACCTGTTACAATTATGATCTAGCAGTTAGATTAACATATATAATAAAAAACGAAACATAGATTTTATGTAAATAAACTATTTAATATCAATATAATAGAAATAACCACCTCGCAACTTTTACAGAAGAAAATTAGACATTATTTATTACAGTTTCATTAAAACATTTAATGCTAATCAAAATATAATTTTGAAGGTTAAATATACAAATGAATGAAGTTATTCAAAACAATATTGTTTATAAATTTTGGAGGATAAAAACTTGGGATTTTTTATAGAAGCTTTTTAGTGGCATAACTTCTGTCAAAATAATGGATGCTAATTATTTTATTAAAGTTAGTATACTTTATTTAATGTTTAGTTTTAATTTTTAGTTTTTATGTAATATAGAACTGTCTAACATTCTAATAAATAGTTTTCTTCATCTTTAAATCACCTAACAATTTGATAATGGTAGAGGGCTACGTTCAGCAGGGGACATACAATGGTTGATGTGGTAGGTCGTGGGTTATTATTGCGCAATGTGCAAGCAAGGTTTCATTACTAACTAAAGATCTGTTGCTAAAATTCATATGACCAGCTTAAGACTGGTTTATAAATTTTTACTCACTTCACCTTCCATGCCTCCAACACCATCCTCTTCACCTTCTATATCATCAGCGTTAAGAACATTTTGCTTTTCCTCTTCTGCTGCACTATCTTCTTCATCTGAATCTAAAGAATGTTTTTTCCCTTCTTTTGAGGGTTTTCTTTCTTGTTCGTCAAAAGCGACTGACGCTGCTCTTTTAGACATTTTAAGGAAATGTCTATTCTAATACTAAACAACGCACAGTATGAAGTTTATTTTTATTTATATACAGACACATATAATATAGTTATTGTGTTATAAACTATACGCCATTCAGTTACTCCTTTAATCTTCGTATTTACAAGTAAAGTTTAATTAAAGGGTAAGAATATATATTTAAACTTTATTTTAAAATAAGAAAATGCAACTACATACTCCAAAGAGTATAGTATATTCCTTACTTCATCCTAGGTATATATATTCCTTTATTTTTTATCAATTATCATTCTTTATTAAACACCATTAAACACCATAGATTATTAAACACAACACAATAGTCAATACCTTGCACTTAGACAAAGTATAAGATACTTTGTCTAAGACCTTGCACAACGATTTGATATGTTTTTATTCAAAGCTGCCAGCACGAAGAATGGATATACAGGAGAGCGAACGGTAGACGTAGTTCTATACAAAATTCACGGTACTTATGTACACAAAAATAAACAAAGATCATAGTTCTCTTTTTTGCCACTGGGTGCGCGAGTATTCGTGAGGTACCGATACTATTATTATATTACTTATTATAATATGTTATATGTGTAATTAAATATAGGTAGTAGTTCTCTAGAACAGTTTTATTTTAGTTGCATATTTAATAAATATAATTTTATGTATTGAATGCTAATATTTTGGAAGATGAAATAAAACAAAACGAATTCAGTAATTTTATTAAAATACACAGTGGCGTGCATAAAGTTTTAAGACAGGGTAGGCAGTCAAAAAAAAATATGAACCTAAAGAACATCACATCATTCCAATTTAAGTAATTATGCTATACCTACATTTAAATCAAAAAAGATTAAACATTTTTAATTCACAGAAAAAAAAAAGTATAAAAATACATACAATTTTTAAATTGTTAAATTTTTTTGTTTCTCTGAAATATGATCTATACATATAATAAAATGGTAGGAAAGTCAAAACTATACATTGGATATTTTTTTTAAAAGACTACTTGGGGTGTGATCTACAATCAATACCGAACCTAAAAAAATAGTTTTTAGAATTTTTGCTTGCAGCTAGTTATTTAATATTATTGTTTTTTTTTTGTATTTGAAATTCTTTTATTGTTTAGAAAAAGTTTTTAATGTTATCATCTATTTCCAAAATAATAAAAGTTGTCTGTATAGTTAAATATATATTTGTATTTTGTTGATACAAAATACAAATATATATTTAAAGTATAATATTCAAAACCTAATTTTTAAAAATATACAATTATATTAATCTCTTTATTCAAATAAGATTGATGATACAAATAATTCCAAACTCAATAAATTTTAAACAAATGATTGCTTTTAATATATGTACTGAATTTAATTACTTTATGTCATGTTATATCATACTGCAATAAATAAATAACTTTAAAAAAATTAATCAAATTATTATTACCATATTTAAAATTATATATACTTATAATATCTCAAAAACTTTGATATAAAGCAAAAACTGATGGAAAGAAATGATGATTTCAATTTATTTATTCTATATAGAATAATTTACCAGCAAAGTTAGTCGGAAAAAAAAGTTAGTCGAAGTAGTTTTTAGCTTTATAAGTGCAAAAATAAAAATGTATTATTATGGACTAGAAAGTTATTATACATATCTTGTTTATGGTGTTTGATATGTGTTTTTAAGTAATCAATCTGATTTTGAGAGTTACAAATGTACAATTTGTAAATTTTCTAAATCGACACAGAATTATCGACATTTTTGTTATATTATAAATGGTTGTTCTAATATTTTATATTCATATATAGTAGTTTATTTCTTTAACTTTTTTTTTTAATCTTTAATCTTACATATTTTTCCTAATATTTCAATTTTATTGGGAATAGAGGCTTTTAGATAATTTCAAGAACAGACAAGTAAATTATTAGACACTGTGTAAGTTCATTTATACTAATAACGCAGGCATACACATACAGCAGGACAAAATACATTTAACTATACATACCATGCTTATTGATTGATCCGGCTTTTCTCGGCATGTGATACAAGTCGTGCCAAATCTTTTATAAGCATGAGCCACTTATATATACAGCAACCAAGTACCAACTGATACTTATCAAACAAATCAGTTACTGGTTAGACATAGTGGCCACATAAGGCCGGCACTCTGATAATTTCGTTTGGTCAAACATACGAAATCATTGATAACACTATCAAGGAATTTCTATTAATTAGTTCCGAAATTGTATGCTTAATTAAAGTACGTCTTGTTTATTTATTAATAAATGAAAAATTATAACATCATTGTTATTTATAATATGTTAAATCGATACGCCTATCTTTTTTTAAATACGTAATAATCTGTAAAATCGAACGTGTTGAATTTGGATGCACTATTTACTTTATTTACTTTCATCAAACACACATCTCCGTTACATATTTCACAAGTAAACTAGTCCATCACTAATATAATAAATATATTAATATTTTCGTATACCACAAACTAAAAATTCAAAGTGAATTGCAATAACATCTGTCATGGAATGATTCGGAGTTCGGATTGGACGGCGGATGCGATTATGCGACCGTGTCAAAAATCATAATTATTGGTACAAACGGTATCGAATTCAAGACAATTTGATTTGACAGGTTATTTAGGCACTGCCTGCTGGATTGTTAAACCGACCAATGTTAAAAACACAATACTTTGTTCGTATTCCATATGACGCGCGACTTTATAAAATTGTAGGATTATAATAATGTCGTTCTGTCAATGCTAACATTTTGTATGCGATTTAAGGCAAAGTTTTATAAAAGGCCCGTCGCGGTCGTCGATTCGCGCGAAGCGCTGATATCGCATATATGATGGCGGGTTTTTTGAAGCGGATTTAAATTGAATTATGGTTTGTCTTTTTCAAAAATATGTAATGTTCATGTTTTATATATAATTTTTAGTAACATGCCAGGGTAGGCAGTGCCTTTCTGCCTATATGAAATGCACGCTACTGAAAATACATTGTTTTTTATTTTTGTACTAATAGTAATTTTATCTAGAATTCTCTGAATCATCTGATTTCTTGGACAGAAGTATTGATATTTCTTCTCTATAAAAGATAGTAGAGCATGATAATTGATGCTATGCTAATTATGTGAATTGTCTGCGAGGCTTCTTATGATATTTTATAGCTGAAAAATATATAAAAATAACAATAAATTTTATTATTCTAAATAATGTTATTTTAAAAAAAATTAAATTTTTCACCGACTACTATTATCATAATTTATCAAATATTTAATTAAAATAACTTTATATAATATGAAATAAATTTTTTTTTAAACAAATATACTTAATCTTATAACATTACATTATATTTTTAATATTTATTTAATAATTTAAAAATTACGTACCTGTTATTAAACTAAAAGTTTAACCTTTAATTTAATCTCCAAGAGTATTTTATGTTGGTGATGACTCAAAGTTATTAATAACAAGTTACTACAAAATTTAAAGATAAAAAAAAATATAAATAATTGAAAAAATCTTATGACATATTATCATGTTGTGGCGGAATGTTTTTGTCTCACTTTTTTTTTCTCATAATTATGTTAGAGAGACGAAAATTATAAATTACATTATTTTACTATTTAAATCAATAATCGCACACCTATAGCAACCAATAGAAAGGTTAAAAATGAACTAATAACGGGTCACTGAAGTTACAATTACAAATCTTGTTACTTGGTCTTTCGCAGTCATGTTGTTTAGTTGTTTACTAATTTTAAATAATTATGTTTTTAAAATTTAATATCCATTTTTTTTTTGGGATTTTATGACCTGGTATCTACAACCTTTAGGTCAACCCTTATTATCTTTAATATCCAGATAAATTGTTTTAAGTTTATTTATTGTGATTGTGATTTTTAAATAAACCGCTTAGACGTCAAACGGACGCATGCGCAACACAAGTATTTCTGGACGATTATCATGCAAAATAAAAATTGTTAATTAAACAAAAAATAGACATTATATCGAAAGAACAAACGTGTTTTATAAAAGAACAAACATTTATAAATATTTAGAGCCTACTAATAACGAAAAAAATTAGAAATTGGAGTTGGGGGGGCTAACTTTAAGGCATATTTTTAATATTTTTTTATAAATAAACGATTAGCGAACAAATGATTGTTTGTAACGAACAATCAAGAACAAACGACGAACAAACGATAAGTGCAAACGAAAATTGGAAAAATAAAAAAAAAAATTTTTGGGGGGCTAACTTCCGTGACCCACTAATAACTCAATTTTCAAAATTCAGAGCTGTCAATAGCAACAAGCCTTCCCGCGTAAATTACAACTTCGATCCTAGCGGACTCTAGCGGCAAAATAATTATCTACTACCTAAATTGATGCCATTCTTTAGCTACGCAAAGTTAGCACCCCACTGAAGGAATTTTGAAATCAAAATGACTTTAATCGATAGGTCTACGTTAGGTCTGTATAGGTCCACCAAAATTTTTGTTAGGTCGCCTATTTTTTTTAATAAATATTTTTAATAAATAGGTCTATTTTTTCAACAAAAAAAAAAAGACCTAACAACCTATCAATAATAGGTTATTAGGTCTTTTTTTAGGTTGTTAGGTTTTTTTTTTTGTTGAAAAAATAGACCTATTATTAAAAAAAAATATTTAAAAAAAAAATAGACGACCTAACAAAAATTTTGGTGGACCTATACAGACCTAACTTAGACCTATCGAATAAAGTCATTTTGATTTCAAAAATCCTTCAGTGGGGTGCTAACTTTGCGTAGCCCCATTCTTTTAACATTACGTTCGCACTCCTTATATATCCATTCTTCAGCTCCGTATAGTTAGCAGGTAAAATGATCACTTCTTGATTATAATTACAGAAATCATTAGGGCACAGATCAGGCAACTTTAGGTAATCATTTTTTCACTTTAGGCAACAATAATTCATTTATAATTAATGAAAAACCATTGACCGTATAGTTAGCAGAAATAGGTTAATTTTTAAAGTTCTGACTGTTGCATTCGTTAGTGCATAGTTTGGGCAAGATTAGTCAGTTGTTTTAGATTTTATGAAGCAATAATTAGTAACAATCGGAGGTATTGTTATGGTATTCATTTGTCATTTACTCTATGGTCTTTGGTTTATCAAGTAAAATGATCATTTCTTGATTATAATTACAGAAATCGCTAGGGCACAGATCAGGCAACTTTAGGTAATCATTTTTTCACTTTAGGCAACAATAATTGATTTATAATTAATGAAAAACTATTGAACGTATAGTTAGCAGAAATAAGTTAATGTTTAAAGTTCTGACTGTTGCATTCGTTAGGGCATAGTTTGGGCAAGAGTATATAGGCAATTGTTTTAGATTTAATGAAGTAATAATTAGTAAATGACAAGTGAATACCATAACAATACCTCCGATTGTTACTAATTATTGCTTCATAAAATCTAAAACAACTGACTAATCTTGCCCAAACTATGCACTAACGAATGCAACAGTCAGAACTTTAAAAATTAACCTATTTCTGCTAACTATACGGTCAATGGTTTTTCATTAATTATAAATGAATTATTGTTGCCTAAAGTGAAAAAATGATTACCTAAAGTTGCCTGATCTGTGCCCTAATGATTTCTGTAATTATAATCAAGAAGTGATCATTTTACCTGCTAACTATACGGAGCTCCATTCTTCGTGGCTGCCAGTTAAAAAATGCAGATAATTTTTTTTTTTTTTTTTGGGATTTTATGACCTGGTATCTACAACCTTTAGGTCAACTCTTATTATTCATATATACGTAATAATACGCCTCTGAGCATATTTCATTAAATTGTTTTAATTGTATTCTTTATGTATTTGTAGATGTGCTTGTAATTATGTTCGTCTTGTAATAATTGTTTTAATGGCGGCGGGCGGGACAATAAATCACACTTATTTTCAACATCACTAAGTTCACTGGCCAACACTAGTCTGTCAATCAAAAATTTTTGACAATCGAAAATAATGTGCTCCACAGTTCCATCACTTGAATTACAATGTGAACAGGTTTTATTCGCAATAATGCCGAGTCGAGCAAGGTGTGACGGTGCAGAATTATGACCAAAACGCAGTCTATTTATGATAGTAATAAAGTCTCGAGTAGCATCTTGTATACGATGATACCAAGGTCTTGCAGGTAAGCTTTCTTGTATGCTTCCATACCATTTTCCTTTCGTATCTTGATCTTTCTTCCACGTTTCTAACCACAACTTTTGAGTATTCTGGTCAATACATTGCAAGTAATCAGACATAGGAACATACATTGTATTTCTAACATCAGCAGCATTAACTCCTTCATATGCAGTTTTATCAGCCATTTCATTGCCAGAGATACCTTTGTGGGAAGGCACCCATAGAAAGAAAATTTGAATATTTTTACTGTGGTATTGGTAAATTATTTGTTTAATGAAATAAAGGATATAATTAGACTTGTATTTAACTGTGAGGGTAGATAAAGCTGTTATCAAACTCAAGGAATCAGAAATTATTAAAAAATATTTGATGTTATTGATTTCGCGAATACGCATTAATGCCTGATACACCGCATATGCCTCTGCCGTAAATATAGAGCAGGGTTCATGCAGAATAAAACTTGAAGAAAATTTTGCTTGTGGATCATATAGAGCAGCATGTACATAATCACTTGCTTTGCTCCCGTCAGTGTAGATAACATAGTACATTGAATTTTCCTCCAAAAATTGAAGCATTTCCGAATTATTGTTTATTGTCTGTTGGACTACATTAATTGGATGTGAAATACACTGATAAGAGAAAGAGTAACATGGCCATGGAAACTGTTTTCTAATTTTAAAAAAGCTATTGTCTATTTCCAGAAGTATATCGGACAGTGTTGGAGAATTACCGCATAATAGACCTTGTGCTGTTGTTAATGATCTTCTTGGTGTTCTATCTATATAAGGTACAATTTTACTTATTATTTGAGTGTTGTTTGATGCTATTAGTTTGAGACAGTATCTTTCAGCAAGTAAGATTCGCCTCAAAATCAAAGGCATCACTTTTGTCTCAACTTCCATGGCCCTTATGGGAGTTGAGCACATAGCACCAGATATTATCCTTAAAGCCTTATTCTGCAATATGTCTAATTTATTTACATGAGAACTATTCATATAAGCGAGTGAGCTATAATCTAAATGACTTCTAACAATACTTTTATACAATATTGACAATATTTTAAGGTCTGCACCCCATGTTACGCCACAAAGTGATCTGATAACATTTAGTCCTGTGTGAGCATTTTTGGATATGTATTTAATATGTTCTTCAAAAGTTAGTTTTGGGTCCAATATTATTCCTAAAAACTTCTTTGAAGTGACTCTATTTATAATTTCATTGTTGTAAATAATATTTGAATTTGAGGTTTCATTGCCAAAAAACATAACACTACTTTTAGAGGGGTTAATTTTTAAATGTAAACGATCATTATAATATTGTAATAGTTGAAATAAGGATTTGTTCATATTATCTATTGCAATCTCTAAGTTGTAATTACTGCTGTAAAAAACAATGTCATCAGCAAATTGTAAAATATTTACATTCCTATTATTTACATATTTACAAATTTCACTTGTGTATATATTGTATAGTAATGGAGATAGTGTGGCACCCTGCATTGTGCCTTTTGAGGCACATTTGGGTCCATATAAAATGTTGTTATGCCTAGCATAGATTGTTCTTTTGTTCAAAAAATTAAAAATCCACTTACATAAGTGCCCGGGCACACCCAACCTAGACATGATTTGAACTAGTATACCAGGATCAACACTGTCAAAAGCACTTTGAACGTCTAGAAATACGCAAACAGTGTTTAATTTTCTATGTTTTGCATTTTTCAGGTCAGAGATTAAAGAGGTGAAACTGTCTGCACTACTACGCCCTCTACGGAAGCCATATTGTATATGTGGAATGAAACACTTGGATTCAACATACCAGTCAAGACGGACTTTTACCATATTTTCGAATATTTTACCAAGACAGGATGACAAGGAAATTGGTCTATAAGAACTAGCAAGCTCAGGAGATTTGTCGGGCTTAAGTATTGGGACAACACACTGTGTTTTCCATGACTGTGGAATAGATTTATTACGCCAAAGCAAATTGAGGATGCTAAGAAACAACTTTTGGGCAGATACATCTAAGTTTTTAATTACGATGTAAGGATAATCATCTAAGCCAGGAGTTGTATTTCGTCTAGAGTGCAAGCTTGTTAAAAATTCAGACCATGAAAATGGATCCAGTAAAAATTTAGAATTTGGGTTATGATTGTTGATTTCAAAAAGAATGTTCAGTTGATCTACTTCAATTAAGTTGCTATTATCTGATAATTTATCTAAGAGTGGAGATATAAACTCATTTGTATATGATTTATTCTTAGGTCTTATGCCTTTAAACATTTTTAATAAATTCCAAATTTTACTTATGTGAGTATTTCTATTAAAAGTGTTACATAAATTATTCCATCCAATTTTTTTCTGTTCTAAAATTGTTCTCTTTTTCTGGGCATCTTTTCTTTTGTAATTAATATAATTTTCAATAGTAGGCTCTTTTCTATATAGTTTTAGTGCATTATATGAAGCAATAACACTTTGTTCACATATACTATTCCACCAGGGAGATGGTGGCCTGCTTATGAAAGTGTTTGTTTTAGTGAGCTTTGGAATTGACATTTCTTTAAGAGTATCTAAATGAAAACAGAAATTATTATAGGTTGAAATAGGATCATGTGATTGAAGTATGAAATCATTAAACATTGTTTTTGAAAGAGCTGTGTATGTTGCCCAGTCAGCTTTTTTATATATAAACCTATCTACAGGGGAATTAAGATGATATTTATCTATACGTAATGAAATCTCTGTTATTGTTGGATAATGGTAACTTCCCATTGTATCATCATGTACAGACCAATCACATAGTGGTGCGAGGCTGCCACTGATGAAGCTTACATCAATGGCAGAAGCAGTTTGTTTAGGGCGATTTATAGTTGTAGGTCTACCATCATTTAAAATACACAAATCTAAGTCATCAATTAAATTAAATAACTCCTGACCTCTACCTTTCGTTGACTGACAACCAAATGCAATATGATGAGCATTAAAGTCACCACTCATAAATATGGGTTTTGGTAGATCATTAATAATGTAGCGGAGTCTATTAATTCTAATACGCCCACTTGAAGGTGGACAGTATACACAGAGAATTGTTAAACTACTATGTCCTGTTGATACAGATACAGCAACTGTTTGAATGTCTTCATAAAATATGGTATTTAATGTATTATACTTAAGGTATGGTTTTATCAGTATTGCAACTCCATTATGTGCATTATTTGAATTTTTGTTGTAAATATTATATCCTGGTATTTTAAAATTATTATCTTTGAACCATGTCTCATTAAGAAGGCAAATATCAATATTTTTTTGTTTTAAAAATTGGATTAATAAAGGTTTTTTACTATTTGCACTTTGAATGTTATACTGCGCAATACGTAACTTGGATTGTGTAGAACTAGGCCCTACACAATCCATTATGTTAAGTTTTTTATTAATGCATCTTTAATAGTTTTTAGATTAGTGGGTGTACTGTCATCTTTATTGGCTAATTCCACCAACGTCTGTACTAGGGCCATAAGTACATCGTTGTCGGAAATTATTTGATTTTTAAGGTCTTTAGAATGGACTATTTTATCTTTATTTACATCTTGTACAGACTTATTTGCAGAGATATTTATAGACTTATTTACACTAACATTACTATTTACAGGTTGTGATTTTGGTGATGGGAGTGGAGGGAAATCTTTTTCATTGTTGGTGACTTGTTTTGTAAAGGCGACACTTGCATAAGATATGTTGTTTTTCTTTTCAATAATCTTCTTTGCTTTAATAGGACACAATCTAGATATCGCAAGATGAGGTCCACTGCAATTTATGCAGCTGATTTCTGTTGGTTTATCACATTCCTTATACAAGTGCTCACCTCCGCAAATACTACATCTTTGTTTACCATTACAAACTTTTGCTGAATGATTAAATTTAAAACACCTATAACACTGTAGTAATGGTGGAATGTATTCGAAAACTCTGTACGAGAATAGATCATATTGTACATTATTAGGCAGTACATTAGATAAAAAGGTGATGCTTACAGTCTGCAATGGAATGCGCTCTTGTCCTACTTTCTTTGAAAACCTTCTTATTGCCACTATTTCATAAATTGAAGAAAGTCTTGTGTAAAGTTCTTTGTTAGATATATTCGCTGGAACAAATCTAATGATGCCAGTTTTTTCAATTTGCGCTGCCGGTATGAACGCCTTCATATTATATTTTGTGAGGAAAGTGGTGTTATTAATAAAGTTATTGGCCGTATTATATTGCTTGAAAATAACTGCTATTTTATTTGCATTCACCCTCTGAATACCCGTCACACCTTTTACATCCATTGCGAAAATATGGTTTAAGTATATAGGGCTCTTGTTGCCCAGTCTATCGTTGTTTGTGGATTCCACATACACTTTAAAGTCTGTGTTGGTTGAGTTTTCCGGATATAGTCTTTTATAGTTTGGTTTGTAATAAGGCAGATAAGCATCTCGCTCATCGCCGCAGCCCGATGGTCCAGAGCCTACGCCTACACCTCCTTCATCCGTAGGCCGTGACCGTTTTTTTGAGGCGGGCGGGTGAGACCCGCCCCCCTCGTTTACTTCCATTGCTATTGTGCTTTTCAGCAGCTAATAGCAATATTTAAATACACTTTAATTATTAAAAAAATCACTTTTTATAAGAAAAAATTTAAAATTAAGTTTAAAGTCAACCGCGCTTTTTCAAGGTTCCCGCCAGAATCAAAATGCAGATAACTCACATTAGCACAGAGTACATTGAATATAGAGGTAGTGATACACATGAGGTAAAATTGAAAACGTGTAGGTATAACATTTATGAATTTTTGAAAGAAATGAAAACTTTATGTTCTTTTATAAAACTTGTACTGTTAAAAAACTTATTGTTACCAAGTTTTTCAAGACCAAAAACAAGTTGGGTTTCCGATAATTGCAGAGAGATATTTTGTTTTTAACGTATTGTACTGTAACGATTGTGGCGTGCTCATCACCGCGATGCTCGGCGACGACGTGTCCTGGAAGGCGATGGCCTCCTTTTGCGAGACAGTAACGTCCCAGAAGGAGGCCGACGAGCGGATGAGAGAGGAGGCCGCCGACGTGGCCTCCATCCGCGGGCGACGAATGGGGGTGCGTAGGAGGCGCTACTTAATGCGCCTCCAATAACGCCCCTGTGCCCGTGTCGGGCCGGGATGGGAACCCGGTCCTGCTAGACACGTCATCATCGGGACTGTTCAGAGGTGAGCCGGACAGTCCCCATGGAGGAGAAGTCTGGCCTTTTCGCCGAGGCCAGCCTGGCGCTCGAGGGATCCTGTTGCCTGCAGATCCGGGACCCTCCAACTCTCCAAGAGTTTTCATTAAGGGCGAGTCAGGCCGAATAGTCTTCCATAGATCTTCATAGTCATTGTCCCATGCTACCTGATGAATAAATCTAATATTTTTCTTAATGGCGATAAGCTCCATCGGTTTTCAGAATACTTGTTTCACATCTGTCTTCGACAAGATTGTATCGACTATCAAAAATTTTGGAGTCGTAAACGCTATCATTTAAGTTGTAAAGCAGATAATATCATAATCACTGTTAAGAACACTTAGATATAAATCGCCTGACTTTGACTTTTAGACCTAATTCGGTTAACATTCTCATAGTATATTAATATAATTAAAATGAATAAATAAGTTCTGAATAATAACATCCGAGAAAAACAAAGCAAATTGTAGTCAGATTACAAAAGCTTATTCAACGAGTCAAGGTCTTTTGATGTGGATACAATTAACAGTGTCATCTTTTCTAATGTAAGCACGACCATATTTCACCCAGACGTACTACATCTTTCCTTTGACTATTTTTCTTGCTGCTACATGAATAGCTTTGCAGTCGAAAGACAATTGCTCTGAAACATATATTCTTTGCCTCACGGTGGTAAGCCCCAAGTGAGTAGTGTTAAGAGAATTATCTTTGTGGGATTTGTTAAAGCGGTGACAGGCAGACAGAACTTGGTCTCTTATTCTAGTGTTGGCGAGTGAGGAAGAAGGTTCTGAGAACGGTTTGAGGCAGTATTCATTTTTACGACTTGAGGTTGGGGTTGCATATTTGAGTAACATTTACCCTTTATCGATTTTCATTGTTAGATCTTATCTCTGAAACAACACAAACATTTTTCAATGTTTTTAATGTTAACTACAAAATTTTAGTGAAGACTAAAAACCAACATTAAGAAACAATGAACACTTATAGGAGGAGGAATATCACAAGGGAGGATGTCATACAAATGGCGGAGGAGTTTGGGGTACTCAAAGAGGATATGGGAAACTGTGCTTTCGTCAAGGCCACATCCACACAATGAATGGTCACGTACTCTAATTTGAGCCAGATGAACAGGTGTACAAACATAACAAAGACGTACAATTTTCGTTCTTTTTTTCAAATTTACCAAGTCACTGATACAGCATAGAGAGAAAAATAAAAATGGTTTTTTTTTTCATTTTTAATAAAAATTATGACCTTTTCGGAACGAAATTCTTGCTCCTTTAATTTTTTCAAAAATTCAATCAAGCGGGACAAAAAAAAAAAAACCGTTGGCTGGATTAATTTGAAACTTTGTAGGGTTTTTGTGGGTATATTGAATAGTAAAAAGTACACTTACAATTAATGTTAATGGTTTCCGTGATATTTTTGATTTGGCGCTTGATTATCCAAAAACCACGAAAAGCCTTTTTTGCAAGAAAAAAAAAATTTCAAACTCAGCTATAATTTGAGTTTTTTATTTGTTGTACAACAATTTTTCTACACCTTCAGCCTGTTGAAAATGGATACAGTTGTGGCAAGATGAGTAGCGACGGCCAAAGCCTTGGCTGAAGCAGGCCGGGTCTTGGTCGGCTGGAGTTCACCTAAAGTGCAGATTTTGGAGCAGCGTCCCCTGCGTTGCCATAAATGCATGTCGGTCGGGCATACCCGTCCCGTCTGTCCCTCAGGGACAAACCGTGTGGGTTGTGCTTCCGGTGTGGTCTCGATGGGCACAAGTCGAGAGACTGTACTAAAATGCGTCGTCTGCGCAGACGCAGGGAAGCCTGCTGCGCATTTTATGGGGGGGCGGGACTGCTGTCCCCCCAAAACTAGAGAGTAGTTTCGATAGAGTGGTTTTGGGAGCCCAAACCACTCTTAGGCAAGGAAGCCGCAAGGCTTCAGAGGAAACTACGGCCATGTCTTCGTGACCTGCCGTAGCTTTCATTCAGACGAATCTAAATCACTGCACCAGAGCTCAGGACCTGCTCATGCAGTCCATGGCTCAGTGGAAGATAGACCTGGCAGTGGAGTCGGAGCCCTACTGGGTTCCACACCTACCAAATTGGTTGGGAGATCTGGAAGGCAAAGTGGCAGTGATCAGGGGAAACACTGCCGGCCCCTC
The DNA here is from genome assembly GCA_036937285.1 of Euphydryas editha. Lineage (NCBI taxonomy): Eukaryota > Metazoa > Arthropoda > Insecta > Lepidoptera > Nymphalidae > Euphydryas > Euphydryas editha. The sequence goes on from JAUPFZ010000003.1 coordinate 13,809,495, forward strand.
CTTCACGCTCGTCGAACCTGGCTCGGGATACGTGGTGGTGGCGTGGGGAGAGTACGCTGTGGTGGGTGTGAACTTCTTCCCCAACTGTCACCTGGCGGAATTCGAGATCTTTCTCGACACCGTCAGAGCTGCGGTATGACGGCAGTCGCCGAGGCCAGTTATTGTCCTCGGCGACTTTAATGCCAAGACCCGGGTCTGAGGAAACCCAGCGACGAACGCGAGGGGTCGTGCCGTCCAAGCTTGGGCCCTCCTCTCCGGTCTGTTCCTCTTAAGCAGAGGGACTGTACATACCTTCATGCTACTGCGTGAGGTACCGTGGTGGACCTGTCGTTCGCCAGCCCTGCAGTCACGTGGAGAGTGACAGACAGTGGAGTGTAGAGGAGGAGGTGGAGACCCTGTCGGATCACAGATACATTCGATTCAGCGTCTCCACCTTTTTTTCTTCGGTGGATCCACCGAGGGGCCCAAGCAAACTTCCACGCTGGGCCCGAGGGGTCGAGATGGCCAAGATGCTTGAGAAGATTCTCACTGCCCGCCTCGTCCAGCACCTCGAAGAGTCGGGGCCGGACCTCTCAGAGGCGCAGTTCGGGCTTAGGGCGGGTCGTTCCACACTGGACGCCCTGAACACCCTAAAGTCTCTCTCCTCGGAGGCGGTGGAGACGTTCTCCTGGCCATCTCGCTAGACGTGGCGAACGCCTTCAACAGCATTCCTGATGAGACGATTGTGAAGGCACTGAAATTTCATGAAGTGCCCTACTATCTCCAGAGGCTGATGGAGGCATACCTCCGGGAGAGAGAGGTCCTCTGGGAGGAGGGCGACGGCCGATTATATTGACGTCGCTTCGGCTGCGGCTGAGTGTCATCTGTTATGCTGATGACACCTTACTCACGGCCCGGGCGCGGAGCTTTGAAGAGGCGGCCCCCCTAGCAGAAGCCGGCACGTCTATAATGGTCGACCGTATCGAGATGCTGGGCCTGAGGGTCTCTGTATCCATGACAGAGGCTCTGCTATTCCATGGGTCCCCCGAGGTGTGCGGATCGCTGTCCAAGGTACGGAGGTGGAGGTTCGGTCCCAGATGAGGTACCTGGGCCTGACCTTGGACGGCCGATGGAGCTTTGGTCTACATTTCGCGGAGCTCGCTCCAAGGCTCGAGAACGCCGCCGCTGCGTTGGGCTAGACTAGAGACTGCTGCCCAACGTAGGAGGACCGGACTCCTCACGCCGGCGCTTATACGTCGGCATAGTGTGGAGAATGGCGCTGTACGGTGCACCCATTTGGTGTGACGCACTCACTGCTTGGAACAAGACCCTCTTGAGGAAGCCTCAGATGGTCATAGCGGTGAGGGCGATACGTGGATACCGTATGGTGTCATGGACGGCGGCAACACTTCTCGCTAGTGATCCGTCCTGGGAACTCCAGGCGGAGATGCTAGCGAAAGTGTACCGTTTCCGGTCGAGCCGCAGAGCTAGAGGACAAGTCCCAAGTGTGGGCCAGACGGTTCCGATCAGGGCTCTGGCTCAGAAAGCCTTGATCCAATGGTGGAAGGAGGACCTGCAGTCTCCAGTGGTGGGCCTAGCGACGGTGGATGCTATACGCTCAAATCTTCGTCGCTGGGTCAGAAGGCGGCACGGGGCGCTGACTTTCCGACTGACGCAGGTACTTACCGGGCACAGGTGCTCAAATTGCGGGAAGGGAAGTCACACTTGCCTGTCACGAGTGTGGCGCACCGATAGACACGGCGCATCACACTGTCGAGTAGTGCGCCGCTTAGGGGCCCCAGCACTATGCCCTGGTGGCGGTGATAGGCGGAGATATCTCGTTGTTGAGCGTGATCCGCTGCATGCTCGGCAGCGAGAGGTGCGGGTCGGCCGTGACCTCCTTTTGCGAGGCTTTGAAGGAGGCTGCGGAGCGGGAGCGCGAAGCAGACGTTAACGCTGACTTACTCCGCAGAAGACGACTGGGGAAAACGAGCCGCCGCTACGCGCTCATTCATCCCCCGCACTAGAGTGGGGGGGGGCACCTATAATCTTCCCACTCGCCACTAGGGCAATAGAGCGCTTACGGTGCTCGCGAACGTTCTATAGGCGAAAACGGCCCGCAAAGGCGGGCCAACCGTCGGGGCACCACGGTTGCATGCGCGAGCCGTGCCGTGCCATCATCGTCGTATTGGGGCCGTGGCGCCCCATTACGACGATGATGGCACCGCTGGGTTTTAGCGGGTAATCTGGCACGTTCTTCATGCCAGCGAGTCCCACATACCCGCCGCCTGTCCGCGGTGGGATGCGTGAATGCATTTGCCAGCGTTACAAAAAAAGGTCAATGTACTCTAGGGGCGTCACGGTTGCATGCGAAACCGATCCCGTGGGACCCCACTACGATGATGAGAGAGGGAACCACTGGGTTTTAGTAAGTTATTCTGGCACGCTCTGCAGCCAGCGAGTCATACATACCCGCCGCTTTTGCGGCGGAATGTGTAAATGGATTTTGTACAAGCAGTTAAACACTTTTATATACCGATAGTCAATGCGGCAACGCTGAAGAGACCGCAGCGTCGCCCAAGTCTCGATCAAGTCGAAGGGTTTCTCATAGTCCACAAACGCTCAGCACTCCTTGGCCTTTTGTATAATCCGCAACAGCGTATGTATGTGGTCTATGGACTATGGTACTATAGCCTTTTCGGAAACCGGCTTGTTTGGGAGGCTGGAAGTCATCAAACCTGCCCGTCAGACGATTCGTAATGACCCTAGAGAACAGCTTATAAACGTGGTTCAGAAGCGAAATGGGCCTGTAATTTTTCAACAGAATGTTATCACTCTTTTTGAAGAAGAGTACCACCACGCTTCCCTTCCAGTCTTCCGGCGTTACGCCCTCGAGCAAGATGGCATAAAAGAGACTCTGAAGGACTTTAAGTACCGGTTTTCCATCCGCTTTCAGAAGCTCTGACGTAATACTGTCCTCGATATTATATGTGTTATATCTAAATATTCAATCAATAAAAAAATTTGAGCACTACTGTTACAGTCGGCCAGAAATCTCCTGCTAACAATACAATATCTCATCCCATTTGACAATTATTATTCCTAATATCTTGTAAAGATCTATTTAAGGCTTCTAAACCCTCTTTATGAGCCATAGTACTCTCATCCCAAACAATTAATTTCACAATTCCGGACAATGCGACACTAATTTTACACTATAGAAAAGTCTTGCCTGTTTCACCAGGAGCATCCACAAAAAGATATCACCTACACCTGCGTCGATACTGGAAAGTACTTTATTTTTAATAGATTTATAATAGACGGATTGAGTTGTTAAACATGTGTCAAAATTAAATGTAATTTAAATATCAAAAGCACTAAGGAGTATTGATATCAACTACGAAGAAAATAATATTCTACCCCTCTTTTAACCCTGTTAGGGGATGAATTTCGATAAAATACGAAACACGTCTTTAATCAATTCTGTTAAAGAATATTTATGTAAAATTTGAAGTAGATTGGACTAAGGAATCGCGTTGTCCCATACAAACTAGGCCCTTTTTTTCAGCTCCTTAGGGGTAGAATTCCATAAAATCCGTTCTTAATGGATGCCTACGTCATACAAAGAACACACCCTCAAAGTTTCAGGTCTCTATGATCAGCGGTTTAGGCTGTGCGTTGATCCGTCAGTCAGTCAGTCAGTGAGTCATTCAGGACAAAGCTTTTTATATGTATAGATATATCAATAACTAATATATATAACTATTGTTAGAGGAATCAGACCAGAAGGCGGGGCCTAGCACACGTCATCGTGACGTAAGATCGTACGATCGATTGGTGGGGCGAGCAAGGCCACGAGGGGGCACGCATACGCAGGCTCAGTTGGTGGTTGTCACTTGTATGGGTCGGACGCTTAGGTCGTTACGTTTATTATTATTCACTTTGTAATTTAGTAATTGTCTATTGTCTTGTGTAATAGGGTAGGTCGCAACACGGTATCGCAAACCGTATCTAACGGGATCGTTGGACTGTTATCCGAGTTATTACGAGTGAACGCTTTCATATTTCGCCATTCGATCCAAATATTCACGATTTTGACGATTAGTGCGCGTGCTAAATATTTAAAAGAAATAAAAATGTAGATTGTATCATTGTACCCACAATTTGTATGGATACACCGTTAATAATAGGAACAGATGTTCTTAATAGTTATACCCTACTTTTGTTCGTACAAAACATCAATAGTTTTTAACGCATACCCCCAATTTTATTTCAAAAGACACCTCCGTTATCATAAATAAATTACATAACACGAGCACACCTATTCAAGGTGAAGATTTCGCTTCAGATTTGCTTATATCTGGAACTCCCACATTCACTGTAAAAAACGGGTAAAATGCACATTAACTTAACAAGTTATGTCCCTGTAGCCTATCACTCTTAACGTTTGTCCAACAAGGAAAAATTAAAAGTCCTCGAGATCATTGAGGATTTATTAGATAAGCAGCTTAGTAGGGAATCCAATTTAGAATACGTCAGTCCAAAAATTCTAGCAAAAAAAAAGAAAGATGGCGCTGATAGAATGTGTGTTGACTTTCGGGCTCTCAATCGCATCATTGTTAAGAATAGGTATCCGCTTCCGCGCTTATAGATGAATACATTGATCGTCTCGGTCGATCACTTTGTTTTTACCAGCTTAGATATGACATCAGGCTTTCACTAAATTCCAATCGATTAAGGTTCTTTACATAAGTCGGGTTTTGTGACACCTGAGTTTTATTATGAGTACTTCAAAATGCCATTTGGTCTTTGTGATTTGCAAAAGGTTTATCAGCGAATAATTAATAATGCGCTTTGTAGATTTATCGACTCGGCGGACGTTCTCGTGTACATAGATGACGTACTCATTCTGAGTAATTCAATTGGTGAGGGTATTAAGATATTATGCGCCGTGTTGATAATCTTAACTAAGGCAGGTTTTTAGATTAATTTGCGAAAGTGTTATTTTCTTACCACCGAAATAAAATACTTAGGTCGGGTTATCGGTCATGGTCAGGTTAGACCGAACCCTCGTCGGCGGTGGACTCTACCCAGTACACTCTCGAGGTGTGCCCGAGATAGGCGGCGCTGCGTTGGGGTCTGACGTCAGTCCTCGGAGGGGACTTGTCGCTTCCGAGCATCATCACCGCGATGCTCGGCTACGATGAGTCCTGGAAGACGATGGTCTCCTTCTGCATGACAGTCATATCCCAGAAGGAGGCCGACGAGTGGGTGAGAGAGGAGGCCGCTGACGTGGCCTCCATTCACGGGCGACGAATGGGGGTGCGCAGGAGGCGCTACTTAAGGCGTCTCCAATAACACCCCTGTGCCCGTGTCGGGCCGGTATGGGAACCCGGAACCACTACTAACGATCGTACCACCCACTATTGGTTTGCTCGCTTTCGTTCCGGAAATTTTGACCTAAGAAATGAACCACGTAGTCGGCTGAAAATATTGGTCGACAATGAAGAATTAAATTCGATTGTGGAGGCTGATGATTCTTAAACTACAGCTGAATTAGCAGTAGCTTTCGAAGTTAGCACTAAAACAATATTGGCTCATTTGCGTCAAATTGTCAAGGTAAAGAAGCTCGACAAATGGGTGCCTCTCATGAATTGAATGAACGCCAGCGCGAAATACGCGTCGAGACGTGCCTTGCACTGCTCAACAGATACACAAATGAAGGCATATTGAATCGCATTGTTACTTGTGACGAAAAATGGATAATATTCGACAATCGCAAGTGCTCAGCTAGTTGGTTAGATCCTGGTTCAGTACCTAGACAATGCCCTAAACAAAAAATGACCCCTAAGAAAGTGATGGTAACTGTTTGGTGGTCTAGCACCGGTGTAATTCATCACAGCTTCTACTGTGATGAACCAAACGGCATGAGCATTACTGCAGATGTGTACTGTGAAGAACTACACACAATGATGGGGAAGCTCGCACGTCTCCAACCAGCTTTGGTCAATCGCTCGGCTCCACTGCTCCTGCACGACAACGCGCGACAGCAAACAGTTTCCAAGTTAGAAGAGCTTGGGTTGAAAGTTATCCGTCATCCACCGTACTCACCACTGAATCATAAAAATTAAATAATAAACAAGTATGCTTAATTTAAAAAAATCAAAAAACCCGACTGCGTAAAATACTCTTATTTTAAACCTAAAATGAATAAAACAATTTACTTACTTTCATTTGATACCCATATTGCTACAGTAAGAAAAAAAATTGACTCCCCCCCTCATTCCGCCATTTGCGGGCGCCATTTTGAAAATTTATATAGCCTATGTCACTACTACAATTTAGACAAATCCAACGACACCTCATATGTCAAAAACCGTCCAGCCGTTTGGGCTGTAGGGCGTGCCAAAGAATTGGACATACATACATACATACATACATACATACATACATACATACACTCGAAAAACATAACCCTCCTTCTGTCGCAGTCGGGTAAAAACAGAAAAAAAGTGCGTTAACTTATTTCATCAAAACGTCATTTTTATAGGTCAAAACCTATAATATATTATAGCCAAATTACACAAAATCTTTATAAATTATAGCCTATATGTTATTCTGATGTATAAGCTATGGTATTGTTAATTTTCATCTGAATCCGTTCAGTAGTTTTTGCGTGAAAGAGTAACAAAGATACAGACAAAATTTCGCATTTGTAATATAATTAGAATATATCGAGATGAAGGCCATTTACTATTCGTCGACATATGGAGTCAGTTGCAGCTGGAGTGCAGTGGTGCGATGCTGTATGATAATGACTGTCATTGAGAGAATCTATTGACTCTTCCTCTCTTTTTGTAACCACCTCACGATCAGTACCTACTGCAGAATGCACTTATAAGTCGCTTACATTTTTCTCTTTTAGTACGATACTGTCCCATTTTGTCCTACTCAAACACTGCATTCTATATACTTGCTACCTTAAATTTTTCATCATGATTCAAGTTTATGTTATGTAATGAAGTTTTGTCAGTGTCAATTGTGCTTGCTCCGCGATCGCCGACTCCTGAGGATCTATGTTTTTAAGCAACATGATATATTCTAACACTTGGGTTCTATCAAACTTTTAGACATAATTGACTGATGTAAGAGCTCCCACAGATGCAGTCGCTTTTATATGCACTTGCACACTGACAGAGGGGACCGATCTTCAGTAGAGAAATCTTTTGAAAAGGATTAAACATAGTTTTGACGTCGTATTGTACCTTTAACGATGTTCCTATGACTGAGATGTCAGTAAATCTTTTCATGTAATCAGTTAGATAGGCTATCTGTCTATAGTCTAAGTTTACCGGTGGATATTGTAATTGTTCCATTACAATACATGCATTACATATTGCATGATCTAACTCACCCTGCACGTACTATTTATTATAGAGATCGTGAGCGCTATGGTGAAAGATGTGGCAACTGACGCTATGTGACGCTCGTAATCACTTCAGCAGTACATCTACTAAAAATTTTTTGGAGGCTTAAAATTCATAAGACCACCGACTTGTACAGTACGTAATACTAGTAGCTAAATAAAATATTTTACAACACAATCTTAATTTAGTGCCTGTTGTACTATACAATCTCGAGTCGATACACGAAATTCTTTTTTTGTGTGTAATTACCGAATTTATTCTACAAATATTAAAAAAGCCAGCATAAAATTTAAATCATATTTTCATAAACATATATAACACAGTGGAGACACTGTGTAATAGGGGTGTGCGATAATTATCGATAATTCGTAACTACTCGATAATTTTTCATTCGATAATTATCGATAATTTTGTGCGATCCGATAATTATTGATAATAGTTTTTGGATCCGATAAGTATTGATAATAGTGATTCGATAATTCGGGGTACAGCGGATGACCTTTTTTTTTAGGTATTCGGATAGGGCCAGGGCGTAAACGTCGAAAGTGAAGGCTGGATGACCTGTTTTTTTTTGTTTTTCGTCGTCCGATAATTGTACCGATAATTATCGATAACTGTCGTCAACTATCGATAATTTTTATCCGATAATTATCGATAACTATTCATTCGATAATTATCGATAACTATCGTTAACAGAATACGATTATTATCTATCGATATTATGTATCGATATTTTTTTCCGATGAACATCCCTACTGTATAACCAAGTAACCAACTAACCCCGATTGATTTAACTGTGTTCTCACTGTATATTTGTTCCATCAGTATACACTATACAGTCATTTTACAGAATCATCAAAGTGACTACACTCAGAGGGATCAAGAAGGGGCGATGGGCTTTCGCGTTTTCAGCGAAGGGAAAATAATTAATTCATTTGCCTTATATTATTTTCTGCTAACGAAACCAAAGCGCGATTCAAAAAAACCTACAGCGCCACATATAGAACTCGAATGTAAACTGTATTTGGTGTTGAGTGCCGTGGGTTCTGCAAGAAACTACCGTGGAAACACGGTGTTTTAATGGAACAAATACACGATAGAAATATTGTGGAACCTATACGGCTTACGCAGTGTTTCCAGAGTGTTTTCACCTTGAAGTCAAGACCTCGAGGGTAGGTAGAGATATCATAAATTTTTATGTTGGTAATATTCTTATATACTTCAAAACGATATTTAGTAATAGATTTTGTAGGTATATTTATATTTCTAATTCCGATTTGCTAGCTGCGTTCACTATTGTAGCATTATAAGCCATAACAATAAATAATTCCTCAAAAACGCTTTTTGTGTTGGCTACGAAAAATACCAGTTTTTGACGACTAATAAACTACGACTACCAAAACGACGACAGAGATTCTTTAACCTGAAATCAGAAAGAAAGGTAAACGCATTAAGTAAAAAAAAAAACATATCTTGCACATCAAAATTCAATATTAACACTCCAGATAATTTAAATTTTATTTCTGTGATTTATTCGAGACCTCTGTTTTATATATTATTTCATTACGTTCTTTTATAAGTTTTATACATTTTTAAAACATACCAAAGAATGATATTATAAAAATTAAAATTTATTTTTCAGCGGAAATTGCGTTATTTTAGTTATTAGGAGGCTGGTAACATCGTTTTATAATTTTTCTAAAATTTCGTGTCAGAGCGCTAGCTGTGGCAATATGGCTGTAGCTTTCGACTTTTGCTGGTAGTGCGCGGTGCGTTAATCATTTTCAATATTGAACGGAGTATTTCCGACGGATCTAAAGTTACATTTTCATTTTTTTAGTGAATACTGTATCTGTTTACCTTGTTTTTTATAAATTTGTGTAGGGATTTTATAAATTTTTCACTCTGTCGTCACCAGCATTCACGCGACGACAAAATGGCGTCGCTTGACAAGATTTTGCAGCAAAATATATTTTACAATTTTGTTAGTTTAACATAAAATAATTTTAAAAAATGTTGCAAAAAGTGTTTCAATCTTGTTTTATCAAATAAATTGATCACTTTTTACGTATATTAACTCGTATTTATTTAAGATACAGTGCGTTCAGAAGAATTTCAACAAAATGTTCTTGGTAAGTGTTTTAAAAGCTTTTCTGCAATTATTTTGGTATATATTAATGTATTATTAGTATTTTTGGGTTTTCTTTAGTACGAGAATGTTCTAGAAGCTGTGGGTGTGGCCGTAAAAAACGAAGAATATTTAAGACGTAATAGTTAATAAATCGTTTAATACGATTGTTTACAATAGTTTTTCGTGTTTTTATGTATTAAAATTTGTTTGTTCCACCAAATAATTCAAATTTACAGTTTCTTTGTTACGTAATCTTTCTCAAGAGACCAAGAAAAAATATTTTGGAAAGGGACCCATTTTTGCAATTTAGCTTTGAAAATTGGTCTAACCAAGTACTGTTAGAGTTGGCAGAGGTATTAGAGGTTATGTTTTAATATATATATAAATTTATTATATTCATTAGTCAATGTGGTGGTAAATTATTTGATTCCTCTTCCTCAAGTTTTGCATTTTAAAAATTGTCATAAATTTTCTCTAAAAACATTTATAAACATTACTTTTTGGGTTATGCTCAAATGAAAAATGTTTGTAGTGGTTTTTTTTTTTGGTTTTTTTTCTCATTATTTACAAGTCTGAGATATTCAAATTTTATTAATAATTGTGGTTAACGTTGTGTAGCTACCCCTTGTTGTATTTTCTTTAACTATACATATATATATATATATATATATATATATATATATATATATATATATATATATATATATATATATTGTAGTTTGTTATGACGGTTCCTATGTTTCCATGTTCCTATGTTTTCAATAATTATTATTCTCTATAGTGTATATAGGTTTTTTAATATATACAATTTCAATTAAGGAACCAAGTCATTAATTAATCTGAAGAAATAAAAAAGTTTTTTCTTTTTGTGTTCGATAGTATGTAAGATTTTTAAATAATAAAATATAATTTGTAAATTTATTTTTAAATTAATAATTATGATGTTTATTGTCCAATTATTTATAAAATTATAAACCACATTTAATTTTGTTTCAGAAGGGCTCCATTAATGAATCTGGAAGTGAGTCTATGAGTGAGAAAGGAAACAAAAGTGATTCTAGTGGATCCGGCTCGGGTAGTGAAAGGTAGATTTTATTTTTATTTTTAGAATTAGTTATTATTGTTTTTCTAGTATGAATAATTTAATATGTTTGTTAGTGATAGTGGGTCAAGTTCTTCTGGATCAGGGTCAGCTGGCAGATCAGGGTCTGAGAAATCTTCTAATGCGGATAGATCACATCTCAGCGATGACACAAAATCTTCACCAAAACATAGTAATGTTAATTCTTCTAAATCGGACCATCATACAGATAAAGATTCTTCAGATGACTCTATATCAAAACGAAAGTCGAGAAATAATCATGGAAAGGTGAAATCCGACCTATGGGAAGATAATCCAGACATATATGGTATTAGAAGATCAGGACGTTCGAGGAAAGAACCAGATCGGCTTAAACTTGCTGATAGTGACTCAAGTGAGAGAGGACGAAGTCACAACAGAAGAAATAGAAAGAAGAGGTAAAATATATCTTTTAAGTTTTAATTTTGATGAGTTTCCACATTTTAAGTTTATTAATAACTTTATTCAGCTATAAGTCAGTGATTAATATTCAATAAAATTATTAAAAATATATTTAATTTGTAGTGGTTCCTGGAATTCAGACACCTCAGACAGTGATAGTGATATAAAAGGTTCCCCACCACCACCCTCAAAACGACCAGGCCAAAGAAGTGTACCTCTTAGAAAAAAGAAACCGTCTAGAAGAAGATTCACTAGTGATGAAGATGAAAGTTCAGAAGCTTCTGATGAAGAAACTAGGAGGTAATGTAGAGGTTTGAAATCACATTATTATTTACAATCAATAAAAAAAAAAAAATACATTCTTTAAATAAATCTATAGTATAGCAGTTTTTCTTAAGGAAATGATCACCAACTCAACACTGTTGTTATCAGTATAGTAGAATATAAATTTTCAGATATCGTTTTTAAACATGCTAAAACTTTTGATTAAGTTATCAAATAAATATATAAACTTTTTATGTTCCTAATTTAATAAAAGGTAAGTTTTCGAGAAGATTTTTAAGCTCTATTTTTTTATTTCCTTCAAGATCTGTGTGACAAATGATGGCTTTTATATCCTTATTTGAGACATTTATTATTAAATTAGACCAGGGGTGAAGATTTTGAAAATGGTAAAATGTAAAAAAAAAAATTAATGGTAGGATAAAAGGAAAAATAACTTACAGGCGATTTGAGGTAGGGAGGTGTGAAGGGGGGTGAGTTTTTAAGGGTAAAAAACGGATTATCTCGATTTCCGACAAAACTACAAGTCAGTAAGTTAAAGTTAAGTAAGTTAAATGGCAAAGATGTAGGTGATAAAAAGATCTACAACTTTTGTTTTTGCACTTTTTTTCACAAAACCTCAAAATTTATGAAAAATTCAAATAACCAAATTCTTGGTCTTTTCTTTTTCTTTTACAAAAAAAAAAAAAATCGGATTCAAGATTTTTTCATTTTTTTTTTGCATTTTATGAGAAAATTTACCATATTAATGTATATTTTTTTTTACACCATCAGAAAGTAGAGATTCTTACCTTACCTTAAAAGAGCAGATATTTTGACCTGAGAATTTTCGATTGAAAATTAGGGTGCTTTTTCGATATTAAGTTAAAATAAGGTGAAACAATAAATATTTTAAATCAATGGAAAAAAAAAAGTCTGTTTGGGACATAAAAAAGGTAAGTTTTCACAAAATTTCGCAATTTTTTTTTGTGAATGATAAAAATACACAAACCACCACTTACTTTTCGACCTCAGATCGCTCGAAAATGATTTTTCCTTTCATATTTGTTATGTTCTCTTTAGGGTTCGAGGATATATATCAATGGATATATATCATGATATATATCGTGATATATATCATATATCAAATGGTTTTTTATGATATATATCAATACAAAATTGGTTTAAATTTTTTATATTATTAAGTAATATTTGGCGTTTGTTACTGTATTTCTAATTTTCTACTTCCTAAATGTAGAAGGCGTTGGAGTAGAGTTAAAACAAACTCCCTAATACGGAATTATTTTATTATTTTATATTGAAAATTAACAGTGTATTACGAATGACTGATAACTGATTTGATAAAAAAGACTTATTTGATTATATTCTAGAGTTATTATTTGTAATGTTTATTGTTTTATAATAATAACCTTTAATTCAGGACTAGACACTATATGGATAGTGTTAGTTACAAAGTTTTCTTATAACCGTTAATAATAACAAATTTAAATCGAAATGAAATCAACGACAAAATTCAATCACTAAAAATTAAAAATCATCATACTCAAAATTAATACCAAAATTCATTGAAAATTACAAATTAAAATTAAGAATTCAAAATCAATACTAAAATTCTGTCAAAAACTAAAATTATTAAAATTTAATTAAAGTCACAATTAAAATCTAAATCCAATCAATACCTACTAAGTTTAAATTACAATTCAATCAAAATTAAAATTCAAAATTAAAACCAAAACCAAAATTAAAATCAAAATCAAGACCAAAATCAAAATCAAAATTAAAATTAAAAACCTGTTTTGTTACCTATATAAGTGTAGGTATTGACTGATTAGAATTTGTAAAAAGGCTGTTTTTAAGTTGATTTTTTAATATATTAGATTTTATGTTTTTTAGTTGATTTTGCCTGATCTAAAAAAAGTTTTTATGTTTTGGTTTCATTTGTCAGATTTTAAGTACCTAAATAAATAAAACATTAAAAGCATTTTAGTTTTTGACGTGATAACGTCTAGTAAATTGATGAAAGCTATCGGGTATTTTTTTCAAAGATGACGCAATTTTGTCACGTTCCGCGAGCGAGCGAGAGCGCAGAACAAGCGATAGAGAGGCACGATTAGCCTAAGCGTTCTGTCTTACACTCCATCGGACCGCGTTCGAGTAAAAGAGACAGTGGCGCCACGCAATCTACACGCGAACTGTTTTGTAGGGATGTTTATCGGAAAAAATATCGATAATTTTACTATCGATAATTATCGAATCGTTTTATCGATAGTTATCGATAATTATCGAATGAATAGTTATCGATAATTATCGGATCAAAATTATCGAATAACACTTATCGATAATTATCGAATGGAAAATTATCGAGTAGTTACGAATTATCGGTAATTATCGCACACCCCTACTGTTTTGTGATTTGTCAATTGTTTGGTAGAAGTAGGGATGTTCATCGATAAAAAATATCGATAATTTTACTATCGATGATTATCGAATCGTTTTATCGATAGTTATCGATATTTATCGAATGAAAAATTATCGATAATTATCGGATCATATTATCGAATAACACTTATCGATAATTATCGATAATTATTTTATTATTAAGTTATGATAGTTATGATTATTATTAAGTTTATGTAACACGTATGCAAATAGTATACATAAATAATAATAATAACAATAAATTAATAATATGGCTTTCATACAAATATATAAATATCCGATATATATCAAAATTTTTGATATATATCGGATATATATCATAAATATCCGATATTTTGATATTTATAATAAATATCGGATATTTTCGAACCCTGGTTCTCTTCCATTTCCAATTGGTTTCTTCCTACTATTTTTTTTTGTTTTCAAAAATTATCGACCCTGATCTAAATCTATATTGGGGTTATTTTAATTTTCTTTTTTTACAATTTCTACTGCATTTTAATTTGTTCAATATGTGTATATTATTATCATTGTCTTACAATAAAAAACTTTTATCACAAAAATTATTTTTCACACAATTAAATACATTACATAGGACATAAGACATAATTTTATCTCCTAAAAAATGTAAAACATACTCAAGTCTCTACTTATTTTCTTGTGATCAAAACCTGGATGTCCTTATGGCAATGTCAGCTTTTCTGAACAGAATTTTACTTCATGTGTTAAAATTCATGGTCTTCCTTTTATATCTGATACTATGATATTTAGCAAAAAATAATCTTTATTTCATCATAAGGCTTTCGATCGGTATGATGAAATTTTTTCTTTTATAGCGGGTTCGAGTCCCGTTCAACCAGGAAATTATTTAAAAATCTATAAATGTAGTTTAAATTGTTTTTAGAGTTCCGTAGCCAAATGGCAAAAACGGAACCCTTATGGATTCGTCATGTCTGTCTGTCTGCCCGTCCGTATGTAACAGCCACTTTTTTCCGAAACTATAAGAACTATATTGTTGAAATTAGGTAAGTAGATGTTTTCTGTGAACCGCATTAAGATTTTAACACAAAAATAGAAAAATTCAATAAATTTTGGGGGTTCCCCAGACTTAGAACTGAAACTCAAAAATTTTTTTTTCATTAAACCCATACGTGTGGGATAGGTCTATGGATAGGTCTTCAAAAATGATATTGAGGTTTCAAATATCATTTTTTTCTAATCTGAATAGTTTGCGCGAGAGAGACACTTCCAAAGTGGTAAAATGTTCCCCCCCCCCCCCTGTAACTTCTACATAAGAGAATAATAAAACTAAAAAATATATATGATGTACATTACTATGCAAACTTCCACCGAAAGTTGTTTTGAACGAGATCTAGTAAGTAGTTTTTTAATAAAAAAAGAATACACTATTATTAAAACATCGATTAAAGTTACAACGAAATACAAGAACTTTTATATGGTGCTACTTGCTGCTACGGAACCCTTCATGGGCGAGTCCGACTCGCACTTGTTATAATTTTTTTAAATTAAAATGAAGTCTTCTTTCAGTAAAATGTTTATATATTATGTATCCACAATATATAAGCTACTTACACTCCATGTGGCATAGCTGTGGGACACCCGGTATATCTTAACAACTTGAGGGCAATTAATTTTTGTATTGTTTCTCTATTCGGAAATATCTGAGTTAGTTTACTTACATACTAGGGGAGATCCAAAAGTAATGATAATAAATATAAAAGAGAGTGATAATGGTTTTAAAAAAAATATTTACATAGTTTCTGAACAAGTCAATACATTAAGATTTTTTTTTCCAAATCTAGGAAAAAAGTTTTCTTAGAAAAAAACTCTTTTGATTTTCCCAAAACGCCTCAACAGCGACCATTACTTCGCTATCGTCTTAACATTTTACCTCGGAGGTGTTTTTTTGGGTCGAGGAATCCTGTTTCTTGAATGTCCAGCTTTGTCAGCGGATGCGTTGTAGTGAAATAGCACTTTAGCTCGCATTTTGTCGCGTCCTTTTTTCTTCGATAGCCTTCAGCAATCTTCTAATTTGGTGTCCGTAGTGGAGTCTGTAATAGTGGTTCCCTTTTCCAAATATTTTGTCAATTTTTGCTTCAGCGTCCCATAAAACCGACGCCATAACCTTTTCACACGAACTTGACACCTCGAATTTCTTCGGCATCAGTGAGAAGGCTCGTTTCCAAGTCATCGACTGTTGTTTTGTTTCAGGATAAAAATGGTGGTCCAAGTCTCGTCTATGGTTACAAAACACAAAAAAAAAAGAACTGATTGGCTTGGGCTTTCTGAGATTTGCTCTCGAAATGTCGACTCGTTTTTCATATGCAATTTGTTTGTAAGGATTCTTTGAACGCTGCCATATGAGATCCTGTGTTCTCAGCTATATGCCTTGATGGTCACTCTTCGATCTGTCATAACAACATCTTCGACTTTTTTACGTTGTCTTCAATTACAGACGTGGATTGGTGATCGCGATATTCATTTTCAGTGGATGTTCTGCCCAGCTTAAATTCCTTTGCTCAGCGTGCAACTGTGGAATATGGAGTAGCAGAGTCCCCCAACGTTTCCACCAATTCACATCACAGCTCTAATTTTGTTTAAATTGAGTATAAACTATAAAACGCATTTGAAAGGCCTTATTGTTTGTTAAACCAAGCAATATCATTTATATACACACCATCAACATTAATCACTTTTTCAATTAAAAAAACTCATGTTCTTGATTCTTCCTTTCCACGTATAGTATGTGGTTTGCAAGATTATATTGCTTTGTTATGGCAAAAGTATTCATCACTTTGAAAACCATCATCATGCTTGTTAGTGCCATAAAATCTGCTTAGATCGGTTCTTCGGAAATTCGGAATCTTACGAACAAGATCGATAAATAATAGGGACTCCCTAAAAATTCAAGAAAAAACCGTCTACTTTCCCAGTGTTTCTTAAAGAAAATAATTAGTTTTTAGTACTAACGTTGCAGTGCCGCCATCTTGTTTTATTTGCAGTTTAAGATGGCGACGCATTGATACTGTAGAAATATACGAATCATATTACCATCTTTTTTTGAAGTAACTAACTTAAAACAAAAATTTCTATTTAACATTATTAGAGACTTGGAATCATTAAAGCTACCACTATCTACTGATTCTTTTGCGTTTTGACATAAAAATAATAATAGTTTTTTCGTTTTACATTATTCGCATTGTCATAGAAATATTTTCATGCATACATATAAACATAGGTTTTCTGTAAAAATGATTATTTAATGTAGTAAAATTAATATTTTTGAATTGAAACATTTAGGTAGTACATGTAATACTTCACAAATGTTGTTGTTGAAAGAAAGAAACTTTCAATTTAAATAAAAATTGTAGATCATAAAATCTTTATAAGAAATGTCTCCATACTTCCTTCCGAAAGATACTTTACATGGTTACCATTTAAGAGATAATGTGATATTACATAAACAATAAATATTTTCTCGCATGGAAGGATCCACTTTTTTATGGATTTAAATATAAGGTTTAATCTTTAATGTTAAATTAATTGAATATTAATCGATTTTATTAATTACTCTAGAATCTTACTAATCCGGCACTATTAAAAATCAGAGGATGCCGGATTATTGGAATGTTCAAATTATTGGATTGTATAGTAATCATAGTAAACATAATAAAGCATTTCATAAAGGAAATAGAATGTATTTGTATTCATGTTCTACACTTTTTTTTAACCATAAATTATTTATCTTATAATTAACTAATTACATAGTTTAAAATGATCTTTAATTAAGGTTTTTTTTTGTGCAACTTCTCTAAAAACCTTTTCTCGCATGTGCGGAGGTTCCGGATTATTGGACGTGTCGGTTTATTGAAGTGCCGGATTAGTGAGATTCTACTGTACATTTTTTTTACTATATGTGTTAGTGGAATTGATTGTTTATTCTGCTTGATAATTAAAACATTCAAGGAAGGTTTGTTTATTGCTTTGACAAGACAAGCCAAGTTTGAGGATAGATTTAATTGTAATATGGAATTCAGTCTTACTTTTCAGGAATAAATTCAAATACAATTTTGACTTCAAATCTTTACCTTCAATGTTGCAAACATAATTTTTATTTATAGTCGCACAGCTACACGACGGACTGGAGCTGCTGTAAGTTATAAAGAAGCGAGTGATGAACAAACTGATTCTTCTGATTTATTGGAAGTTGAAGGAGAAGGCGAAGTGGAACCTGAACCTGAAGATCATAGTGAGACCATTGAAAAGGTACTAGGTCACAGGCGAGGAAAGAAAGGAGGTAAATTTTGTGTTTAGATTTACTTCCTTCCAGCTTTTATGAAACATTCAATTATTTATCATCTTAAATAGACTATTATTAAAAAATATATATGTTATCTACACTAATATTTTATAATTGAAATACAGAATTATTACTAATATATTTTACAGCATTGTTGTGCAATGTAGTGTTAAATTTTAGCTAATGTCTTCTTATCATTGTCCAGTCACTGGAAATGTGACTACAGTTTACTATATAGAAGAGAATGGGGATCCAAATGAAAGTTGTAATCCTGATGATGAAGAGGCAACCGAACCACAATACCTGATCAAATGGAAAGGATGGTCTCATATACACAATACCTGGGAGTCTGAAAAAAGTCTCAATGATCAAAAAGTAAAAGGACTAAAAAAGTTGGAAAATTATATAAAAAAAGAAGCAGATTTAACTTGGTGGAGACAACAGGCCGGTCCTGAAGATATTGACTATTTTGAATGTCAATCTGAATTACAACAAGAATTGGTTAAGACCTACAATTTTGTAGAAAGAATATTTGGTAAATATCTGTGTATTGTTTAAAAAATATGTAAAGAATGATATAAGCAGTTTAATAAATTTTATTTTCTTTAAGTTTTGCTACTAAGTTTTATATCACATTTTTAGCTGAACAGAGACGTGAATTAGAAGGTGGTGCAACCGCTCATGAGTACTTTTGTAAGTGGGAATCATTACCATATGCAGATGCCACTTGGGAAGATTCAACTCTAATAGAAAAAAGGTGGCCTGAAGAAGTTGAAACTTTTAAAAGTAGAGAAGCTGCTAAAACAACTCCATCCAGGCATTGTCCTGTTTTAAAACGACGTCCAAAATTCCATCAAATTAAAGAGCAACCTGAATATATGGGCAAAGACCAGGTAGTTATCCAACATAACTTAGAACTTAAAAGTTTTCATATTTAACATTGGGCTTTTATTCCTTAAAAATCATTAAATTTTTGATTGTTTTTCCAGTCCTATAAGTTGAGAGATTATCAAATGGATGGTTTAAACTGGTTAATACATTCCTGGTGTAAAGACAATTCTGTCATACTAGCTGATGAAATGGGATTAGGAAAAACCATACAGGTACTTTTTATAAATACAAAGATGTGTAATATTTATTTAATTTTTTGTGTGTATTTTAATTAATTCTATTTTTTTTTTTAATTTTAGACAATATGTTTTTTATATTATCTATTTAAATCTCAACAACTTTACGGACCATTCCTTTGTGTGGTACCTTTAAGTACAATGACGGCATGGCAAAGAGAATTTACGCAGTGGGCACCTGATATTAATGTTGTCACTTATATAGGTGATGTTACCAGCAGAAATATTGTAAGTATATTATTATTAGATAGTATATTATTATAAAAAAAAATATTGTTATGCATAATTGAAATTACTAAATATTTTTTAATGCCATTCACCTGCCATGACCATGCAATTGTTAAATTATTAATTTCATATCACTTACAGATCAGGCAATATGAATGGAGTTTTGCTAGTTCAAAAAGATTAAAATTTAATGCCATTCTAACTACATATGAAATATTATTGAAAGACCGACAATTTCTAAGGTCTTTTAGTTGGGCATGTCTTTTAGTAGATGAAGCACACAGGTTAAAAAATGATGATTCGCTTTTGTACAAAGCATTAAAGGAATTTGATACCAATCACAGATTACTAGTTACGGGAACTCCACTACAGAACTCCTTAAAAGAATTATGGGCACTGCTACATTTTATAATGCCCTACAAGTAAGTTTATTTTGTGATAAATCAGATAATTTAATTTTTTTTTGTTCATTTTTATTACTATATGATGAGATGACATCACTACATATTATAAAACAAAGTCCCCCGCCGAGTCTGTCTTTCTGTCTGTTCGCGATAAACTCAAAAACTACTGAATGGATTTTCATCAAGAGAGAGTGATTAATGAGTAAGATGACTACTGGATGATGTAACTGCCCACTACCATCTTGTATGGTGCACAGTTGTTCACACTACTATGCTCTTAGTCAGTTCAGTTACATATACATATATCACATGCTACATATTTATTAATTGAGATTCTTTTTACTTTTTTTATTTGTGGTCGTTTGTTTATATTTTAAATGTGTTTTATTCCTACATGATCTTTATAGGCATTTGGTAATTCATTTATTTTAATAGTTTTATTAATTATTCTGATTATGGGAAAGTGATAGCTTATATAGAATAAATAAAAAATTTCATTAAGTAGCAAATGCTTTCTTATTGAAGAGATACAGTTTGGAAACATTTTTATATTGTAATTGCAGGTCTTTTTTTTTTTCAATCTTAAGTATTTATTGTTTTCACTTTGTTCATTTGTGGAAGGTTAAACATAATTGTTTGATCTGTTTCATGATTAGATAAAGCTAAGTAATATTCATTTATTTATCCATAGCTACCTCATTTATTTTACTATGAGATCAATGCATGATACTTTTCTTGTTTGGGTTTTGTATATGATTAGTTTGATTATAAATAGTATAGACTTCAATTATTCAAAATATTTATCTTTTTTTTATTATATTAATATTTCAATTACCGCAAAGTATCATCTTCTTTTTCGACCAGTGTTTGCTGGTGTTCTGTAAATGCAACCACTCGGGGATTATATAATTTGTTATAAAGTTTTTGTATGACGCTGGCTGACGCGTCGTATTGTTAGTATATTGGCATAGGAATTATGATAAGATATTATTCTTTAAGTCTTATAATATTTATCTATTTAAAAGTAATAATTATTTGATTATAGATTTGAATCTTGGGAAGAATTTGAAAAAGACCATGAAGATGCAGCAACTAAAGGCTATGAAAAATTGCATAAGCAATTGGAACCTTTTATATTACGAAGGCAAAAGAAAGATGTTGAAAAATCTTTGCCTGCAAAGGTAGAACAAATATTAAGGGTAGAAATGACTTCGATACAGAAGCAATATTATAAATGGATACTTACAAAAAACTACAGCGCTCTGCGAAAAGGGGTGAAAGGCTCAATAAATACATTTATTAATATTGTGATAGAACTGAAAAAGTGTTGTAACCATGCACTCTTGACTAAACCTGAAGACTTTGAATCAAGGGCATCTCTTGCGACTACAGATGCTGTTGAGGTATATAACATCTAAATTTCACTCTTACTTTTGAATGTTTATTATTAATATTTGTGACGTTTGAATATTATTTATAACTTGAAATAAAAAAAAATTGTTTTAGAAACTACTAAGAGGTTCCGGGAAACTACTATTGCTAGATAAATTATTGTGCAGGTTAAAAGAAACTGGTCATAGAGTTCTTATATTTTCTCAAATGGTAAGAATGCTTGATATCCTTGCCGAATATTTGCAAAGACGACATTTTCCGTTTCAACGACTTGATGGGAGCATAAAGGGGGAAATAAGGAAACAGGCTCTTGATCACTTTAATGCAGAAGGCTCCCAAGATTTCTGTTTTTTACTTTCTACGCGTGCTGGTGGACTTGGTATTAACCTTGCTACAGCTGATACTGTTATTATATTTGACTCTGATTGGAATCCACAAAATGACTTGCAAGCACAAGCCCGTGCTCATCGTATAGGACAAAAAAATCAGGTATTTAGTTTTACATCAGATTCTTTTTTTTTTGGGTTTTTCAAAGTTAATAATTAACCACAAAAAATATTTCGTAGGTCAATATTTATCGATTGGTAACTGCTAGGTCTGTTGAAGAAGACATTGTTGAAAGAGCTAAAAGAAAAATGGTCCTTGATCATCTAGTCATTCAAAGAATGGATACAACAGGCAGAACTGTCCTTAACAAACGTGATGCCTCAGGTACAAATGCAAATAATCCTTTCAACAAGGAAGATTTAAATGCTATTCTTAAATTTGGTGCTGAAGAATTGTTTAAAGATGATGATGAAAACGATGAAGACCCAGTTGTAAGTATTAATATAAAATATTCAGTTTGGCTATGTTTGTATGCTATACATAACTCAATAATTAATTTTCAGTGTGATATTGACGAAATTTTGCAAAGAGCAGAAACTAGAGATGAGGGACCAACAATGGCAGGGGATGAACTACTTTCCGCATTTAAAGTTGCTAGCTTTGCATTTGATGAAGAAAAGGCTGTGATGGAAGTAAAAAAAGAGAGTACTGAAGAGGAAGGCAAAGATTGGGTACATAAATTACAATTGTTTGAAAAAAATTGTAATTCTATTATTATTAAAAAATATGACATACTAAAAAATTAAACCATTTCTAGGATGACATTATACCAGAAAATGTGCGAAAAACTATTGCTGAGGAGGCAAAGACTAAGGAAATGGAAGATTTATACCTACCACCTAGACGAAAAAATATGCAACAAAATAATGCTGACAGCAGTGAGTATTGTTAACCCTAGAGTAGGCGCGTCTTTCCGCAAAACGTCAGTGGGCGCGTTGAGCATTTTGCCGCTCATTTTCTTTGACAGTTTTTAAGTAGGAACACTACAGTTTAATTTATTTATTTTCTCAGAATTTAAGTAAAACACAAATAAGGAATGACAAATCAAAATATTTATTGAATTTTGTTTAAGGAACTTTAGTTTACAATCGACTTCAGAAAATTTAACGTTTTAATTTACTTTTTTAAATTATCCTACTATAATGTTTATAAAAAAAGGAAAAAATAACAAAATTAAATATTTTCTAAATCTACAGAATATGCTTTAGCGAAACAGTCTTCACATAAGTATCTGCAATATTCATTGCACAGTAATTTTGAGTATCTGCAACACCCTTTTTTGTGCATCTATTTTTCTTTGATGGACATAATATGCTGCATTTACCTTCCTTCTTTGAAGATGATGATTTTTCTATAGGAACTAAGCGAGCAATTTGGTTCCTCAGAGAAATATTGAAGGTGTCTACAGAAGACCTTGCGGTCATATATGGCTTAACCAGGACTATCCCAATTTCTTTCAAATACTGTTGGCGTAGCCAGTTAAGTTTCCAGTTATTGACTTTGTAAATTATTTGGTTATTTGTACCGGCAATATTCATCATCGAAAAAAAAAAAAACCTCATTGGCCATCTGTGAGTCATTCTACTAACAGAGTTCTCTTTCTTCATTTGGACCATGACATTAACACCACCTTTGGTTTCATTATAAAATGTAATAATTTTAGGCTTTATAGTAGGTCCGATGTTTTCTCGTCGATTCTATCATTCTCATGAAAAATTGATAATAGTAATACTACCTTTTTTGCTTCTTGTTTGGAACATAAGACAGCAAAACTTTCTTCTCGCCAAACCCAAACATCGAAGATGGTTTCTTTCGATTAAAGATCAAGTGTCAGGTGTGATCAAGTGTCAAGTGTTCAGAAAACCAGGTGTAATTTCTTTTTTATTTTTACGTAAAGTTCCAACGATGCTCGTTTTATGATCAGTTAGCAGCTGATCTTAAACCGTAAATAATATATAGCACAATTTTTACCTACGTGGGTAGGCGCGCAGTGAGCAAATTGCCGCTGAACGACTCTTGGTGATAACAATCTCCTTCTCAAGCAGTCCTCCGCGCACTGATGGCGTCCAATTTTTCGGTACGGGTTACGAACGAATGTGGGGGCAGGCACTAAGAAGCGCAAAGTTTACGTGCAATAGTTTTAAGAATTATTAACGTTTTTTTGCAGAGGGCGGCAAAATGCTCATAGCGCGCCCACTCTAGGGTTAAAAGAATGCACATTATATATAAATAAATAAATATGTTTAGTATACACACACGGTCGTCTGTTCCTAAGGTAGCCAATTATATGCCTGTGCTTTAGGTAATTGACTGTTATACATATTTTTTTAAATAAATATACATATAAATAATACATATATAAATAAACACATATTACACCCAGACTCGAGGCGGGAATCGAACCCACAACCCTGGAGCAGAAAACGGCCACTGGCAACTGTGCCACGGGCCAGTCAAATATATATATAACTGTTTACGTGCATTTAATACTTATACTCTTACATTAAAAGGCGGCCGTAAGCGAAGAGGTCGCAGCGGTGGCGACGGCGCGGAAGGCGGTGACGGAGCGGACGGCGAGGGTGACGTAGAGAGCGACGTTTCCGACGCCGACGCGAGTGCCGACGACGACCGGCCTAGGAAGCGAGGCCGTCCACCCGCGTCGCACAGAGAAAAGATTAAAGGCTTTACAGATCAAGAGGTAAGTTGATTTTTGTGACTGTAACTGACAAGGCATCGCAGACGCAGAGTGGCTCTATATATCAACACTAACGACGACGACGATAATAATAAGTGTACATGTTTCTGTAATACCTTAGGAATCCAAACAATTACTGTGATGAAATGAGTTCTATTAGATGTGTTTTAATTTCAAATGAAGTAAGTCTTTTGGGTTTCCATTTTATTCGAAAATTGTATGGTTTATTTATTTAAACGGCATTACTTTTTTCGCCGTAGGGCCATTCTTTCGTAGTATACTTAAATGAATTGTTACTTAATGTGTTATATTCTTTTAAGATACGCAGGTTCGTTAAAAGCTATAAGAAGTTTTCGGCGCCTCTGAAACATCTCGACAGCATAGCTTGTGATGCAGAGCTTCAAGAGAAACCATTAGCGGATCTGAAAAAATTAGGTGAAATTCTGCAAGAGAGATGTAAAGCTGTATTGAATGATACGACAGATAATACTAGTAAGTTCTGTAATAAATACTATGTACCTAATGCAAATATGGGGCAGTCAAATGGCCAAGTAGGAGCTGAGATAGTTAAGTTGTGAGATGAGTATTGAATTGTTGAAACACATGAATTGAAACCACTTAATCTTAAATTATGTATAAAATTCTCATTCTTGGCATGTGCAGGGAAGCATAGAAACCTGCACATTTCAAAAACATCTAAAAAATAGGTTTGAAGTGGAGTTTTATAGGGGGCCATTTTCCTACAGTACAGTAAGTATAACACAGTTTTACATAATTGCTTTATATACGTTCATGTGTTTTAGATGAGAACAATGATGGCCGTAAAAACGCAAGAAAAACGTTTAAGCTTGGGGGTGTTCCTGTTAACGCAAAAACCATGGCAGCCTGTCAGGACGAACTTGCACCATTAGATGAATTTTTACCACAAACTAAAGAAGAACGGTTAAAATGGCAATTGGATTTCAGGTACTATCTGAATAATTTTTGAAGTCCTATTATATTAAATTTTATATTCTGATTGAAAATATACTATTTTTTTTAATTTCATTTTTTAGGACGAGGCCTGCCAACTTCGATGTGGAGTGGGGAGTTGAAGATGATTCTAAATTATTGGCTGGTATTTATCAATATGGCATGGGATCATGGGAGGCTATTAAAATGGACTCATCATTTGTTATTGGTGATAAAATTCTTACTAATGAAGATAAGAAACCCCAGGCCAAACATTTACAATCAAGAGCAGAATATTTATTAAAACTTATTAAAAAGTTACTTGATCAGAAAAATGGTAAACAAAAACAGCGAAAGCCCCGAACGAAGAAAGGAGCCAAAGAACCTGTGACAAAAGACACGGTTGATGATGACATGAGTTCTGGGAATGAAAGTAAAAAAGGCAATAAAAATATAAAAAACGATAAAGGAGAGAAGGTTTGTATAGATGTTTCTTATTCTAATAGTAGTTTTGTTTGTTGTGATTTCTCTAATTTAGAGCGCAAATCAACTTTGGAAACTAATGTAAACTTAAATATAATAATTTTAGGGTAAGTCAAAACTGGAAGACATTTTAACGCACGACGAGACATCGAATGACAGAAAAGAAAAGGATAAAAAGCGCACAAGAAAAGAGGGTAAAGATAGACCCAAAAATGATAAAGTTAAGGGTCGCAAAAAACCTGCTGGTCCTATGCATTTCACTGCTAACAATGAGCCTAGGGCTTTAGAGGTTTTAGGTGATCTAGATCCATCAGTTTTCGAAGAAGTATGTATAATTTATTTACAATAAAATTTATGTTTAATACAAAAAGTGTTTTAATGAAAATTTTATTTCAGTGTAAAGAAAAAATGAGACCAGTCAAAAAAGCTTTACGTGCTCTTGACAATCCTGATCAAACTTTATCGGAATCAGAACAAGTAACGAGAACAAGAGCTTGTCTCACACAAATAGGAAATCAAATAGATATATGTTTATCAGAATATCCAGATCCTGAGAAAAAAGTTGAATGGAGAAGTAATCTCTGGTATTTTGTTTCAAAATTTACTAATTTTGACGCTAAACAATTATACAGGCTATATAAATATGGTCAAAAAAATGTGGAATCTAAAAAGGATGGAAAACACAAAGAAAATAAGGTATTATATTTTTGAGTAATCATATCTGTATATAAATATATAATGTTTTTTTTTTTATATTTAAAAACAAAATTATTTTATTTTAGTTAAATGCTAAAAACAATATAAACAATCCAAATAATCATGTTAAATCATACAAAAAAGAAGTTAAACACGATGAAAATAATCGAAAAGAAAAGAGACCAAAACTTGATAAGGATAAAACAGATAAAAATAATGATAAAGTACCTCACGCCTCTGGAGTAAAAAGAAAACTCGAAGAAGGTGAATGTGATCCGGAGCCTAATGAGAATAAACGACATGAAAGGTTAGTAACGATATTTTGAGATCATTCCTTGAATATATATAATAAATATGTTACATTCATTGTAGTATAGCCCATTCCACGCTTTTTTCTCATTTGTTAATTTATAACCTTTTTTTTCATAACGTTTTTTATCATTGCTAACTTTTCCGTTTATCACCATCGCTTCTTCCACACCTGCAGACATAAACACAAAAACAAGGAACGCAGAGATAGGGAAGGGAGCTTGAAGCGGGACGATTTGATGTACAGAGAGCGGAGCCGGACGGAACGCGAGAGAGAGCGAGATCGAGATCGAGACCGTGATCGAGACCGAGATCGAGACCGAGAACGTGATCGGGATCGTGACCGCGATCGCGAGCGGGAGCGCTCGCGAACACGAAGGGACAGCGGCGGCGTGGGCCCGCCGCGTGTGCGCCCGCCCTACGTGCAGCACGCGCACGCGGACCACGCCGCGCACCCGGCGCACCCCGCGCACCCCGCCTGGACGCCGCCCGCCTACCCCGGCCCTCGGCAGTACCGCGGTGGTGATCGCAACGCGAGGCCTCATGATAAAAGACGGTAAATATCAATATATTCTATATTTATTTGTTTATCATTTTTAATTATGAGCGTCTTAATATTTTTTTGATGAATGATTTGACGTGATAACGTCTTGTAATTCGGCTTGTAAATGAAAAAGAATAACGCAGATTGGAGGATCTTAAATATCACACATTTATATAAGCTGTAAATAAATTGTTAATAGCACATTGTTAGGTACTTGTATTAATCTGTATAATTTATATAAGTAACAAAAATATGTTAATTAATAATAGTCATATAAATGTTAATTTATCGAAAAAAAAAAAAAATGTAATTAATTGAATTAACTCATTCTTTGTATTATACAAAATAGCTCAGTGATAATAATTCAATTCATAAAAGTATACAATTTTTTTTTCAATGTTTTCTTATGACGTTATCATATAAAATTATCGTCCGTAAACCGACTTTACAGACAACCAATTTTTTTTAAATCACAATTAGGTTTGGAGCATATGCGGGCATGGGCGGTCCTTACAGTGGATATTACGAGGGTGCGGCGATGCCAGGTGGTATGGGCTTTCCACCCGTTCGCCCTTATCCGGATGAATGGCGTGGCTATATGGCGCAATCGGACTATCCGTACGACGAGCGAGATTATGAGCGGGAAGTCTACCGAAGAGATTACGATCGGCGGGCACCACCGACTTAGCGAGCTCATTGAATAAACTGTGAATATTTTCTGTAAATAAAGTAATAAATATAACAATATGTAAATAGTCATAGAAGTAGATATCCGTGGACGCTGATATATAGACATAAAGTGTAAGTGACAAATAGTGCTGTGGTTTTTATCTATGTGATAAGCAAAGAGCATCATCGATTTTGACTTGAGACGTTTAATAATATTGTAACTGTGTTTTGTAAGTGAGACTGTATAGTGAATTTATTTATTTCTGAGTCTGTCGATAATTTGTTAGTGTACAGATTTTAGACAAATAATAATATTATTTTTTACATTGTTTCAATTTGTTGCTAATTTTACCGGTTTTAAATAGTAATCTTAATCTGCTATCATTTGATTTTCTATTAATTTAATGCCAATATTAGGTATTTATTCGTCAGACAGGTGATATCCATAATAGGTTAATGTACAAAGTTCCGCAAGTATTAAGGTGATTTGCATATAAATAAAATCATGTGCAGTTTAAAACATTGTGTATAGTTAGGAATGGCACTCAATCTCTGTCATTACATTTTGACAGTGTATAGGAAAGAGGTTCATTGTATTTTCTTTCTCATTAAACATGCATTTCTGAGTCCAAGCAGGATTCGTACAGTCCTATTTTTATACATATGTAAAGTCTTATTCTCTGTTACATGTAATTGAGTGTAATAAGAGTGGAAGCGTCTTGGTATAAACCATGATAATAAACATATTATTATTAAAAGTTGATCCATGTCTATTACTTTTTTTAACCTAGTCATCCTTTTTCTTATTAATAATAATTAATACAGTACGATTATTTCCACTTTCAACTTTGATACACGGGATGTCTCTGTTTAAATCGTAAAAAGTTCGTATTTTCACAGAGTATATAAAATCCTAGAATTTTCTCACAAAACATTTAATCTATGCAATATAATATTTTATTTGTAGTTTGTGTTTCTGTATTTTCTAATAAAATACCTAACATTAATTTAATATAGGTAATTCATACTAATATTATAAATGCGAAAGTAAGTTTGTTTTGTTACGCTTTCACGCGAAAACTACTTCACTGATCATCATGAAACTTTGTACACATAATATTCTTGGAGGTATTAGAGTAACATAGGATACTTTTTTGTCTTGGTCGCGATAACCGACATCCATGCGGGCGTAACCGCGGGTAGAAACTAGTTAGTAATAAAATCTCAACCTAAGTACAGAAACTTCTATAATATTCTAAATATTCCAATAGACTCTAACCAACTTTTTATGACAATGATGGGTTAGCTTTTAAAATCAAAGGAGTTTGCTTTGAATTGAGAATTTATCTCTATATGGTTTTATGTTGAAAATAAATTTGGTCATGGCCGCGACAATGTCTAATCCGGCTATGTATATATTATATTATATTAAACAAGGTAAAAAATATTTTTTCTAAGAAAGCCAACAAATTAAAAAATCATCTGAAAACAAATATTTCCTTAGGCTACTTCAGAGTAGAGATGTGCCAACTCGGAAAAAACACTACTCGAGTTGAAATTGATGTAACTCTGAATTGAATGCGGGCGAGTTACACAACTCGAGTTAGAAGGAAAAAAAACAGAGTGTATTATGTATTTGTTACAAATTCCTTTTTTTTTTCAGATATTTGATTTTCCATCCAACTCCAGGGATGGGCAAACTACGGCCCGCGGGCCGGATCCGGCCCGTTAGAGGTTTTAATCCGGCCCGCCGAGCGTTTTTGAGAAAATTTTTAACATCAAAAATTTAAATTGTATTATATTTTTCAGAATTAAAATATTTTATCTACACTTTAAACATAAAAATCTCGTACTTTTTATTACAATACTGCTAAGGCGACAATTTTTTTATGTGAAATAGTATAAAAATAAAAAAAAATTATTAAAGTTTCTATAAAACAATGTTTTAAAAATTTTAGCTTAGTAGCCTTGCCCTGAATGTTATTAATTGACCGGCCCGCGGCAATATTTTTTTTTTATTTTTTGACCCGCGGCAAGATTTTTTTTAATTAACCGGCCCGCGATCAAAAAAGTTTGCCCACCCCTGATCCAACTATTAGCAAAATTGAGTTAATATACAATATGAGTCTTCATAAGGTGCCCCTACCTTTTTTAAATGTTAAGTTATTCTACATATCATTAGCTTTCTAGTTTCTAGTGGTAAAAATTGCACATTCATTACTCAGATATAAGATTTTAAATCGGCGTTTAAAAAAAGTAGTTAACACAGCTACACCGGAGTAGGAACAAAACAAGTATGTATCTACATAAATCATTTATTATTTTTAGCAAAGTAAAATCAACAGACTTGTCATTAGGCTTATTATTTTTACCTAATGCATTAATTGTTCAAAATTACCAACCCGTTGTTGCAAACACTTTGTAGCGTGATGCATAATTTGCTGCGTTGCCCTACGAATCATTTCATTTTCATTTGCATCACGCAAAACTCTTTAAGTTCCACATCGCTGTTTATGGAATCGCTGTACATCCTTTGCTTCATTGTACTCCGTAAAACAGTCGAGAGGTGAAGATCGGGGGAAGGCGCCGGCCACCCAACGGGTTCTTGTCGACCGATCAAGCGGCGCGGATAATTTTCATTCAGAAAAGACCGGATAATCAGCGTATAATGGACAGGAAAGCCATTTGTAGGATCATTCTTCGACGGGTTAGCAGCGGCACTTCCTCCAACAGCAACGCGGGCAGTTCGTCCCTTAAAAACTCGATAGATGTCTCTTCAGTTAATGTCCTCGGGAGTATAATTAGACCAATAAAAATGTTGTCAACATTGCGGCCCACACATTTTTATAAAATTTCACTTGAAATGTTGAAGCCCTTTTCAGCTTAAGGTTTTTACCTTTTGGCCACCACTTATGTAGGGTAAGGAGGGGGAATGGCGTTCACTTAAGGAAAACCTGGTGTATTTTTTAAATTATTTATTATAAACCAAAATTAAGAAAAATAATAAAGTCTTTAATAAACGAGTAATCAACAATTTAACAACAAAATCATGTATCTTTGATCTACTAGTAGTAGGAAAACATTATAAAAAAAACATGTTTGAGCGGCATTGCCCCTGACTTTGGGTAATGCCGCTCAGGGTGCGGGGTAATGACGCTCAAACATGTTTTTTGGAATATAACAAGTAAGATACATTTTAATTAAAGAAATATTATTGAGATCAACCTTACAGAATAATAATAAAGCCTAATATCACAAATTAGCATCAATGATCTCCATTTGTACGTAAGATTAGCGTTTTTCAATTTTACAAATATAGTAGTCTCCGATGTCAAATCATATTCAATTGTTATAGGTAATATAATTAAAAATTATTATTATTATTAGAGGTAAGACAAATAAGAAATAGTAATATTTTATTTTTGGTCACATAAATCACAAATGTATCCATTTGGCGAATCCCATCCTGAACATATAACATGAGCCCACAGTCCGCAGATGGTGCAGCGATACCACAACTCGTTTTTTCCAAATTCTTCACAAATAATACATTTGTTATAATTTTCATCATCCACATTCATTTCGTCATCACTGTCATCGTCGCAAAGGTGCTCTTCATCTTCACTCTCTGAAGAACTTTCTTGTAAAAAATTTCTCTTGTAAGATTTTTGCTTGATATGTTTCTTCTTCTTGTCTTTGATAACTTTTTTTTGTACTGATTTATCATTTTTTCCAGTCTTATCGAGTTTCGCTACTTTTTTCTTTTCTTTCCTCTAAAATCATTTTCATAGGAGTCGCATTTAATATGGTAGCATGTTGTTTTCGCTTTCTTTGACCTGGCTTAGAAAATGGTTCAATAGGGTGTCGTTGCTATAGTAGCAAATGAAAAAGCTACAGCACTTTTAGCAGATTGAAGGTTTTCTTCAGTCCAAGCCGCTTTAGCGATGGTCCTTTGACGATTTCTTGGCATATCTACAACAATAATAAAATAAGTCATTAAGGGGTAATGGCGTTCAGATGAGCGGTATAACCCCAAACGGTCGTTTTAAAATTAATTTGAAATAAAAAAAAATCATACACAATGGTTGAAAATTGATTGCATTATCACAAAATAGAATAGTTTTATTGTCAGAAAAGTAAAATTAATAATTAAATAGGCATTAAAGTTTTAGACTTACCGATAAAAACACCTAACCAAAAATTAGATTAGCGCGGCAGGAAATAAAGAAATGCACTTCACGGTCACGTGACGCAAGCTGACTGTCTGTTTGCATCGTTGTCTGTTAGAGGCCCCCTCCCCTCGCACTTTACGCGACGTGGCATGTTGCTACGTTCCATTTTTACAGAGTTACAGAGGTGAGCGCCATTACCCAGTGAGCGCTATTCCCCCGCTCTCCCCTAATATACGACAGTTGAAGATGCCATCTCTCGTGAACTGGGCTTCATCTGTCCACAGAATAGTTTTAGTAAATTTGGGATTCTCTCTAGTTTTCCTAAAACCCATGTGGACATGACACACCTTGGACGCTAATCCACATCTTCGTGTAAGCGCTGCATCCTTTAATAATGATATGGATGTAACCCTGCTCGCCTTAAGATGCGCCAAACCGATTTCTGGGGCACGTCATGTCGTAATGCCAAACGTCTCGTACTGAAAGTCGGGTCAGCAAATAAATCGTCCAAAATGGCTTATTCAATAGACAAGTCAATAATTATACCGTTTGCGCGATCTCGAGGATATTACTTGGGTGCTTCTTTTTAATATGGTTTAATAACGTTCTTGTATATTTATTTCTCACATATTTGAATGAATCTGAACACTCTTTACACTTGTACGTGTAGTGGACGTGCCACTCAATGGCGATTCAAATACGTCCCAAACAAGAGATTTACTCTTAGTTCCCGGCATTAATAAAAATATAGTAGGCACTAAACAACAAGAAACAGACAACGACTGAAAACCGCACTATAATATAATACTAAAATATATAATTATAGGCCATGGTTGTGACCATGGAATATAGGTAGGTGGAATATAGTATAGCTTAGGTAGTTGACTTGCTCTTTGCTAAGTGTCAGTTACAAGCGTTTTCTAGTTTTTTTAAAAAGTAATTTTTCATATATTTCTTGGCTATTCCCACCTAAGTTGAATTATATTTATATATTTGTTTGTGTTGTTTACTATTTGGTGTACGTAGCACTGTAGTTGTATAGTTTTAATTATATTTTAAAATGGATACCGACCCGCCGGACCCTGGCGGAGGTAACAAAAGTCAATAGAAAGCGACCCATTATTGAACCCTCCGATTCCGACCATACTTAAAGGTTAGTGGTTAACCCATCTTTGGCGACTTCGTCAATGCAACTAATTTACACTAGCCCCGAATTTCAAAACGATAAGAGGTTATACTCCACAGATGACGTTGCGCCATTTGTTGTCCATGTCACCAAACCCGAATCTATATATCCACTCACTACTCACGTAGTGTATCTCGTATGGGCATTGTTCGGGATGTCCCAGTAGATTGGTCTATGGAGGAATTTGTATCTAACCTAGATGTTTCCCCTGGATACGGTAAGGTTAGGAAAGCTAGGAGGTTCAGCTGGAAAGCTGTTAATGATGGTTCCCCTACCTGGATCCCCACCCAGTCTGTTGTCCTTAATTTTAGTAGCCAAAAACTCCCACCCCTTGTATTTTGTTTCTTCTCCTCTCTTCCAGTTGAGACTTATCTCTTACCCACAATACAGTGTAACAAGTGCTGTAGGTTTGGATTTGTCTAAGTACAATGCAGGTCCAAACCTAGATGTTATAAATGTTCTCAGATGCACGAAGGGGAAACATGCACTGTAACATCTCCTATATGTCTCTACTGTTCTGATCCACATTCAGCAAATGATACTTCTTGCCCGGAATACTCTAGGCAGAAGTCATTTAAATGATTTATGTAGCAAGAAAGCATTTCTTACCTCGAAGCTTCTGCCAGATTTTCTCATGTAAGACGCATTTTGCTGTTTTTTTTGCTGACTCTACAAGAATATCTTTCTCACCTCCTTCTTCTAAAAATATAAAGAACACCCCTCCTTCAATCACAGTTTCCTATAAAAAAACAGTTTTTACCCCCCGTCGCCCGACTCCTCCTATCTCTCTTGAATATGATCACCATGCTCATAGGTCTCTCACCCAGAAACGCGGTCAATAATTTTGTCGTTTAGAAGGTAGCAATAGGCGTTTTTTACGTGTAAATGAGATAACGCTGCACTTTTTATCATTAAGAGATAGCTGATTTTCCTCACAACACTTGCATAATTTGTTTAGGTCTTCTTGTAATAGCAAATAATCCGACAGCCCAGACACTCTTCTAAAAACGCAAGGAGACGCCGTTTCGCACTCCTTCACCCTCCACAAAGTAAGAGGGGCACCTCACCACCAGGACACCACCAATGTAGCGCTCACGATGCCTGCGAGCGCTTTATAAGCGAAGGCGGCCTGCATAGTCGGACCAACCGTCGAGGCGTCACTGTTGTATGCGCAAGCGATCCCGTGGTGCCCCACTATGATGACGAGGACACCGCTGGCTTTTAGTGGATATTCTGGCATGTTCTGCAGCCAGCGAGTCCCACATACCCGCGACAATAGAAAAGGGTACCCCTCCGCATCGTTCCATAAGGAACTTAGTTCCAAAAAGAGAACAGAATGCAGCTTATATGAGAAGACAACAGGAAGTAGAAAAAATTATTGTTTTTCCAATCTATAGGTTTTAAATCTAACAATAAATACAAAATCAATTTGCAATCAGCCAAAGCTTGAAACTATGGTTTCATATTCATTCCAACCTACTAACTGTAAAGCCTTAGTATAAATAGTAATAAAACTTGAATATTGCCTATTTCTTCAATTGTTTTATTGAACACTGTTAACACGTTCACTGGCTAAGGATTTTAGTATAGTTTTGCTGATGCGTCATGTGGTTATACTGACTCATAGAGGACATTTTTACAGTGCATCGTGTGGTCAAACAAGCCCTCATTCAGTTCTGTTTTGATATAGGTTTTTCTCAATCGTGATAGTTATTATTGATGTGGCTCATGAGTGTTTGAAAATGCTGGATTGTTCAAGTTAAAGCGGCAATAACAATGGTATTCGCTGTGAGTGAAGCCATGGTAGGGGAAATTAAATCGACTGAAGCGTTCGCAGTGGTCACTTTCGGTACTACGGGGGGCTATTATTCCTAAAATTGTAAGCAAGTACACGTGAGAGTATTTATTTTGTTTTAATTTAAATAAATTAAAGAAAAATGAGACACCAAAGTTGTTGTGTTGTAAATTGTAAGAATACCAGCAGAAAAAGTGAGTGCAAGTTTTATAAATTTCCGACTGCTCAATGGAAAAGAAATCAACGGAATCAGTGGATAGCTGCAGTTAAAAGGCTACCTTAACTTTATCAATAACAATAATTCGGAAAATTTAAATGAAAATTAAGTTAGCCGACATCCAAAAATTTTAATAATTATTTTTATCGAAAAAATCATTACGAAAAAATTAAAAATAAAATTAATTTGTAAAAAACTTGATAAATTCAAAGTGAAATTAAAAAAAAAAATTTTTTTAGTTCTAATTTAATAAAACAAAAAAAAAATTACATTAATTAAATAAATATTAATATATTCCATTGATATAACTATTTAATTATTTTTTCTTTAGTTTAATTTTTTTCTTAGTATCACTTTTTGACTTTGATATAAATATCAAATAACTTAACCTGAATATTTACTGCATTCTTTATTATTTTTTATCATTATACTTACTTGTTGTTGATTCGTTTAATTAAAAAACAAAACGGCAATCACTACAAAAATCTCACATATTTTTTATAACTTTTTCTTTTTACTATTATTTATAATATTTATTTATTCTTATTTTCCTTGCTATTGCCATACGTATAAAAACATTTTATGACAGCCTCCTGTAGTTCATATTTTGTCTGGCGCTGCAGTCGCACTCATAGCGAATATAAATCTCTTTCCTACGATAGAAATACCCAAAGTTATGCCTTCTGCACCAGTGGAATAAACGCTGTTTTGGTCGCCGCATTGCATGAAAGTTCGCTATGAGCCAATATGACCTCACAACGCAGAGAACGTGTTAACATTTTTTTTTATACCCTATTCACTGAATAATAGTATCGTCGAGTAGATGTACTAAGTAATTTTATTTTCTTTATTACTTACCAAGAATGCCTTGAACTTAAAAGGTAGTAGTAACACAGTGAAATATATACTATATGCTAACATTAAACTTATAACATTGAATATTCAACAACATTTCATTTTTATTCTAAGCATAGCTCGATGACAAGGACGCAAGTCTGAAAAATACACGCACAAAATAACTTAAACGTTAATATTTCGGGTAATACTCGGTCGGATATTAGATTTATACCCGAAAGGTATTAAGAAATACCCATCGGGTATTTCCCTAATTTGTTGCGGACTTCTACAAACTGTCGCAAGCAGTGCCGGATTAACCACGTAGCAAGAGTAGTAATTGCTACGGGCCCCGCGCGAAAAGGGGCCCCGTATATTATTTAAAACCATTCATCCCTATCTGTGCCTGAGCGTATTTTTTTTTTGGTGAAACTTATTAAGATGTGATATATTGAATTTACTTGATGTCACAAAAACGTGAAACGTTACAACTTTCCCTACTAATTGTAAGACTATCTACGTCAGACAATCGGTAACCGACTATTTTCTTGTCGTAAATAAAACACCGAATTTCATACCGTAAACGCACAAATTCTACAAAAAGTTCAACTCTGGCGCCAGGCAATCTCATCTTTGGCTTTTTGTACTTGTCAGAGCCTAGCAGGGCCTATAGCAATCTACTATTACCCACAAAATTGTCACCCCTAGATGGCAAATAAACGTATTGAGTATAGATTTTTTTTTTACCATTTTATACTGAAGAACCCATAGCAGGTCCAATGGCTCTATGAAAGAATTTGCTACAGGCCCCGCGCTTGCTTAATCCGGGACTGGTCTGACTGGTAGAGTGTTATCGTTTTAAAAGAACAAGCGTAAGCTACATTGCGTTTATAGAAATAAAAATAGTGTTCTGGAAGAAAGAATGTTTGTACTTTGTACACTTATTTATTACCTATAACATTATTTTATCAGACGAATCAAGAAAGGAGATAATTTATGTAACCACACAGCGTAGATGGCATAAGGAAGTTTTGACAGACAGGTCGATTTAGCCCTTCCAGTAGAATTAAGACGTGCCATTTCTATTATGATATATTAT
This sequence comes from Euphydryas editha, assembly GCA_036937285.1. NCBI lineage: Eukaryota > Metazoa > Arthropoda > Insecta > Lepidoptera > Nymphalidae > Euphydryas > Euphydryas editha. The sequence goes on from JAUPFZ010000003.1 coordinate 13,846,784, forward strand.
TACGGTTTCATTTAGACTATTAGTGTTCTTTTTGTCTTTTTTATTTATGAATTAACATTTGTTATATTACACTGGCACTAAATTTAAAATATATTTTCCAGAAATCAATTATAGTAAAAATAAAAATTATCCATAATTTTTTTGTCCCCCAAGGGGCACCAAATAATCCCATTTGGCGCCCCTTGGTGAGTAGGGCCCGGGGCATGATGCACCCCCTTGCCCCCCCCGCTACACCACTGTCGAGATCCATCATTTTCCCAAGCCCTGGAAGGAGGCCACAGTGGTCTCCCTTCGCAAGCCGGGGTAGGCCACCTATACGACCCCTAAGTCGTATAGTCCAATTTAGGGATGTGAGATTAATAGAAAAGAATCGATTAAATAAAAATCGATTAATCTCTATTCAATATTAATCAATTTCTCAAAAATCGATTAATACGAAAATAAATAATCGATTTTTAGGGAAAAATCGATTACTTTATTAATCTTTTCTTCTTCTCTTCTTAATCTTCTTATTAATTTTTTTCTATTATTTAAAAATCTACATGCTTTTCATATTCCAATAATAAGCCTAAGAGATTCATATTAACAATTTATCAGGTTAAAAATCAAAAAAATTGGTTGTCTGTAAAGTCGGTTTACGGACGATAATTTTTACGTGATAACGTCGTAAGAAAACATGAATGGAATTGAATTATTATCACTGAATTATCATTATTTTGTATAATATATATAAGCTACAGGTAATTAATTGTACTTAATATAAAAGCGAAATAAAGTTAAATACTTTGATATGTAATACAAGAAATAATCAAGTTTAATAAAGACGCTAAGTTTAATAACTTAAAGTTAGCAAAACAAATTAGATTATCATTAACCACTTATGAAAATTGTAAAAATATACTAAATAAAAACAGTTTACTTTTTATACGATCGTAATTATATGAGTCCTAATAAGTTATTAGTCAAAATTGTAATATAACCTAATATTACTGCACTCGCCCACCGATGCTACTTATTTTATAATCAAAGAACAAATATATGAGATTATATCGCTAATCGGATTCTTAAAATGCAAGAATTAATTACCTTTTTTGCTTCAATTGTTTTTTGTCTATGGTAACCATTTTATGATTTTATTAACTTTTATTATTAACTTTTATATTATTAACTTACATTTATTTACTTATATATTATTAACTTATTACATTACATTATATTATTAACTTTTTACTATTTGACTTTACTTCAATATTGACAAAACAGTTTCCCGCCATTTGCCGCTGTCATTTCTACTCGGACGCGTCGTAAGTTAGGCCGACCGCCGATCGTGAGCCGAACGCTTAGGCCGAGCCGATCGTACCTCTCTACCGCTTGTTCCGCGCTCTCGCTCACTAATTGTGACAATGATGACGTCATCTTCTTCGAACGGGCACCCCTTCATCAATTTACTAGACGTTATCACGTCAATAAATAAATAAATAAATAACCAATTTTAAAATAAAAAAACAAAGCGAATGTTCCTGAAAACTTTCAAGGTAGAGAATAAGGAAGGACAAATTTTCAGTACGATTAAACGTTTTACTATAATAAAAATGAAATGGTGAGCATCCCAACAAAACCTTATGGTCTGAAAAACTAAAATATAAATCAATAAAAAAAATCGTCATAAATTTTCAATACTATTTTATAATCACAGCACAATAGCATTTTTGTTGTATGGAATGTTTTTTTATGGATCTAGTTGCATTTTCTACACTGATTTCAAATCTATACTCAGATTTATGCTTAGCAGCTCTACTTTTTGAGATATGAAGGGTAGCTATTTTTATCAAAAAAACATGGTTTCTCGTCACAACAATTTATTTAACTATCTAATTAGAACAAAACTTTCTTTTATGTGACTTTCTTGAATAAGTTGGAGTTTTACTACTATTCTGGATAATCCAACAGTAGTCAGTACTATAGTAATCATACTTTCACTCCAATAGCCTTGGTAGCGCTCCTCCATGGTGCGAATATCCTGATGAAAGCGTTCTCCCTGCTCCTCGCTTAAATCTCAAAGATTTTTACGAAATCGATCAAGGTGGCTATAAGGAAAATGCATCTTAGTGCTGTTGCATCCAAGTTGCTGAAAGTATAATAGTAACTGCTTGACGTGGTCAGGAAAGTCGACGGACTTCTTATTTCTCAAAAAGTTTTTTACGAGCCAAATAAACTCATTCCAGGCATTTTTGTCTGTGGTGTTGTGGAGATCTCTTATTAAATCATTTAGGTCCTCTTAGTTTAATGGTATTAGTCTTTCGGCGTCTTCAAATTTGCTACCACTCTCTTTGCAGCTTATATCACTTTCCTTGATTCGTTGAACAATTTTGTGTGGACATACCTGAGATGTACTTGGTTGGGGTTCTAATGTATTAGTAGAGCGCAGGACAGGTCTAGTATTGAGGGCAAAGTATGATAAACCCACATGGAATGATTTTGGCAGTTAATTCCTGTTATGTTTACAACGCAGAAATAACAGTCGTTGTGGTAGTTCGACGGTTCACGCCAAATCATAGAAATAATAAGGTTCAAGGGATCCCTCTTATTATTTTTCCATAATCGTAAAGACTCCATACACGTTTTACACACTTTATTCGGTATCCAAAACTTGTTGTTTGTTTCCAATGGCTTTTAAAAGTACTACATGTAGGCATGTTTCACAAAGTCTGACACATTTAAACAGAATATTTTTAATTTATATAATATTTGCCACAAATGTGACAAAATTTATTTGGATTGTTTACACAGGTCCTTATAGACGAAGCCATTACAAAAAAAGAAACAGAAACTAGTAAGACGTTGACGATAGCGATATCAACAGTCAAATGGAGAGTACATTTTAAGGATGTTCCTGTATCTCCTAAACTAGAACTGCTAGAAAAAATCTGAGGATAGATTTAAAAAAAAGCGAACCTAAATTAGTAAAAAACAAGTGAAAAATGTCAGACAACAAAAAAAAAGTTCGATTTTATTGTGGAGTGATTAGACTAGTTTTAAAATAAAATACTTAAAACGATATGTAATTAAAAAACTAAACGACTACGTTGTGCTCTCAAAAACTAAAATATAATCTTTCACTGTTTATGAAATTGAAACTTACTTCAAGTTTTTTTCATCCGTCGCATAGATGGCGCTATGATGAAAATCGATTTAGACGCGTAATTTATATAATCGATTTATTAAAAATCGATTAATATTTCTTTAACAATCGATTATAAAAATCGATTAAAATGAAATAAAAATCGATTTATATAAAAATCGATTATTTTTTAACATCCCTAGTCCAATTGGCCTCCTTCCGGTGCTGGGGAAGATTTTGGAGAAGATGCTTGTCGCCAGGTTGCAGTTACATCTGCCAAAAATTAGGGTCAGGCTGGCTGAGGAAAAGTGCCCCAATAACATCCGGCGGCTCTTGCGCAGCTACCTGAGTGACAGGCGTACTAGTGTGAGATACCTACTTGTCTGAGGTGGGCTGATTTTATGGAACCTAGTTTTGGATCCATTGCTTCAGGAGCTGAAGGCCAAAGGCGACTACGCGCAGGCGTTCGCCGACGATGTGGTGTTGGTGTTCGAGGTTGAGACGGCCCTCGAGATCGAACGGCAGGCCAATGCCGCCCTCGAATATGTGAGGGCGTGGGGTGTATCAAATAAGCTTCGGTTTGCGCCTCACAAGACCAATGCTATGGTGGTGACGTGCAAACTGAAATATGACATCCCACGTCTTCGCATGGGCGGGGTCGACATTGTCTTGTCGAACGAAATCAAGCTGCTGGGGGTCGTCATAGACCGAAAACTCACTTTCAACACCCACGTCGCGAATGTCTGCAAGCGCGCGGTAGCCTTTTACCATCAGCTGCCGCGAGCAGCTAAGTTCAGCTGGGGTCTCCATCCTGAAGTCAAAGAAGTTGAGCCTGTGATATTGTATGCGGCTGCCGTTTGGGTGTCGGCCGTGGATAAGATCGGTATTCGCAAGCGGCTGAACATGGTCCAGTGGAGCTTCGTGCTGAAGCTATGCAGGGCATACCGTACTACCTCCTTGAACTTGACACTGTTGCTCGTTGGGATGCTCCCTCTCGACCTGCGCGTTCGCGACGCTGCGGCGATGTATGGTGCGAGGAGCGGGGTGTCCCAGTGGGTGATAGGGTATCGGGAGGTGGAACGGTTGTCCTCGGCTCTGCGGTCTCCCCACCCCGCCTGTCATCTCGACCTTAAGTTCAAGTGTCTGGTAGATCAGGAGCAACTCATGGCCAATAATGGCCATAATTTTAACATCTACATGGACGGCAGCAAGATTGAGGGCAAAGTGGGTGCGGCGTTATGCGTATGGAGAGGCGCCACCGAAACCAAAACCCTCAAGCTTGCTTTGCCGTCCTATTGTACGGTCTATCAGAATTTGATTTATTAGGGACCACATAAAATCAGGATTGTGGCTTCTCCGGATGCCACAATCACACAACTGAGTGGTTACCTTTTGAGGAATTTTATTACACTGTTGTGCATATTTATATCTACGTACATTGTCAATTATATATATATATATAAGAGATTTCCACGTATACATTGACTCATCACGATATCTCTGAAACTATAAGGCGCAGAGACTTGAAATTTGGTAGGAATATTCTTTTTGACGAGTAGAGGTCAGCTAAGAACGGATTTTACGAAATTCTACCTCTAAGGGGGTGAAAAAGGGGGGCAAAGTTTGTATGGGACAACATGATTCCTTGGTCCAATCTACTTCAAATTTCGCATAAATATTCTTTAACAGAATTGGTTGAAGACGTGTTTCGTATTTTATCGAAATTCATCCTCTAACGATGTTAAAAGGGGGGAGAAAATTATTTTGATATAAATACTCCATAGTGATTTTGATTTAAATTAAAATTTATTTGACACATGTTTGACAACCAATCCGTCTGTTATAAAATATTTTCCAGTATCGACGCAGGTGTAGGTGATAAAAAATATAAATTTATAAATTTTGAAATTTTAGTTAAATACCCGTGCGAAGCCGGGGCGGGCCGCTAGTATACCGGGTGTATTTGGAACGCTTGAAAAGATTTAAACCTAATAATATACTATTTATATACTATATAATGCATATAACCATTTATCTCAGAAATGGTTTTTTACGAACATTTTAGGACTTATCTATTTTGCGCACCCGCCATGTATGCATACACGCTGTGAACTCTCGTTCACCGCGAGACGGGCGACTGCCGACTAGCAGGCGGCGCCGCGGGCGGAGGTAAAGTACAGAACCACTTACCTGTTTACAGCCTTCGGGTGAAATAAAAACCTCACCTGGTTCAATTTATGCTCCATTACTATGGATGTAAATCTGGGTCGGGTCATTAAAGAGGGATCCACTACACAATCTTCTCGCAACTTCGCAAAAACACTGCAAATCCGATCACGCATTTCGATGAAGGTATCACACTCCCGATCGAACATCCTTTTCTTTACACACACACACACACACACAAAAAAAAATCTAATGGGGTTAGATCAAGTGAACGAGGCGGCCAGGCGTGAGACCCTAGTCTGCCAATCCAGCAATCGCCTAATTACTCCGTTAGACGCTGTCTTACTGATCTAACGACGTGTGGCGGTGCACCATCATGCTGGAACCACGTTATCCGATACTCTGACAGTGGAATATTGTCTAAAATTGTTTCAGTATGGTCATTTATAAACTCGAGATAACGTGGTCCATTTAATCGCTCCGGCAAGATACTGGTGCCAGTACCTGGTTATTAAATATTCCAGCCCACACGTTCACAGACCATCTGGTTTGATGCCCTATTACCTGGTAGGCGTGTGGATTTTCATCTGACCACAAATGAAGGTTCCGCCTATTCACATAAATAAACACAAAACGTCCTTCACACCTTCAAAAGTACAAATAAAATAATAATAACAAATACGAAACAATAATACGTGAATTAAATTTTTGGTCAAACCACATCCGACACAGACACTCACGAAACCTCGTACCGACTGCCACCGATTGCCACCGACTGCGTGTGCGACACGTGATTTGCGAATATTATAGGGCTTAGTTTACACTTGCTTAGGCATTCAGTGCTATTTAGCATTATTTATTTTTTTGTTATTTTTGGTTTCTAAACTAAAAGAGTGCTAAATAAAGTCGATGTACATTCGCTATCCTATTTTCATCACAAGTTGTCTCAAAAAAAGCGACGAAATCATTCGCATCGCAAGTCGAAAATTACATTAAATTTATTATTTTCAATGTTTGCATATGCATTATCTTTAAGGATTTTGTTTTTATAAGTTTCACTGTATGAATCCCACAAGCACGCATGTTTTTCGTATTCTGTTAGTAATTTATTTGTTCCCGTGTCCACTTAACTTGCGACGCCATTTTTATTAGATACTTTTTCAAAAACACACATAACGACGACACACATAGCGTGCTAAAAAGCATAGCACATTCACGTTTGCTAAATACGTGCTTATTTAGTATGCTTTAAATGAGCATGCTAAAACGTATAAAAAAATAGCAAACGTAAACCGGCCTTTACGCGCAGAGCGAGGGCGCGCGGGCAGTGGAATAATGGAATTCGTGGAAGTCGCCATTCGAAAATGGCGGCATATGTCTTTACAAAAGGTCGCCGCGGCCGCGCGAATAGGTAAACTTATTATTACTATCAGTATGTACCTACTAAGTAAAATCGGTAAAAGTTGTTTCATTATAATCAGTGAAATTCGCGTAAATATTAGAAAACAGTGTTTGTATTTATTTATTATTTTTGTAGTACTACGTAAAGATATTTTTTATGAATGTTAATAAAGTTCGTATGAAAATGTATAAGAACCTACCAGTGTTTATTGTTCAGCGTGCAGTTTGTATGTTACGCTCAAACACCAAAAAGACTTATTGAGCGAAAAAAACAAACCACCATACAGAAAGTCCACAACTCGTTGTGGTTGTTTGCATAATTTGTATGTTCTGTGTTTCGTGTGTTTTATAGTGTCCACAACGCGTTGGGGCTTTATTTTTCGCTCAATGAGCGTTTTCGGGTTTTTTGGTGTAACATGTACACTCATAACAAATAAGAATAATTATTGTTGGTTGTTATTGAATTTATTTGTAAAAACTAAAACGATGAACGACTAAAGCGATAAATCGCACCGGAGACGCAAGCGGAGACGCGAGCGCGCGAGTGGTGCGGGAGTACGTTAACCTCGCGCCGCCCGCGTTGAACAATGAACTCTGTCAGCCGTTGGCGCGCTTGATTACGTAATCGTAGCGTACGTAACGATGTAGTATTCAATTAAATACAATGCAGATTTTCTTAAAACACGATTATTTTAAAGCATTACTTCAAATTTCTGTTTCATTATTTTTCCCAAACCGGATTATGCCGAAAAAAGTTATGAAAAGAGGCAAGAAAAAAAAAATTCCTTTCGCGTTTTTTTCACTTGCATCATGTCAGGTCATGCCAACACTATCATACCTCTTCGTTTTTTCAAGCGGTCCAAATACACCCGGTATATATATATATATATATATATATATATATATATATTTTTTTTTTTTTTTTAACTACATTTGTAATTTTAAGTACAGTCAAACCTGGGTAAGTGAGAACTGGATAAATGAGAAAACTCTATAAGTGAGAGTAATAGCCAGGACCCGTCATTTTAAGCTAACAAAACCTCTATTAGCGAGAAACAGAAACCTCTGTAAGAGAGAGTCGTTTTTCCCTCACGGACCTCCGTAAGTGAGACTGCTACTTATATATACCTCTATAAGCGACAGTCGAGCTTTATTTATTTATATTATTTAGGAGGAACTATGGCTACAATAAAAATACATACATACATAAGAGATACACACATACAGTAAAAAATGACAAAACAAATTACAAATTTAACATCTGCTATTTTATGACTCATTCTTAACTTTCGTGTGTAACATAGTGCATGAATTTTTGTTTTGTTTTCGTAAGCATCTTGATACCTACCCTTATTAAGTACTTATATGTCGAAATCTAATGAACGTAACATGTACACACTATTAAAAATATATATGTACATAATATATGTTGTGCATATTATGCACATAATTTTATCATATTATTACCTATTTACTACATTCGTACTTGCTGTGACTTGTTATTGCTGCGTACCTCTACAAGAGAGAAATGCTACCCATGTACCTGCATTAGCGAGAAACTCGGGTTAGTGAGAAACCTCTATAAGCGAGAATGAGATTGTGCTCCCTTGAACTCTCGCTTATCCAGGTTTGACTGTATTTCTTTTTGTCATTACCTATAGTTTACCTAGTTATAGTTTTTATGTGCTGTGTACCTATGTGTATATTTGACTATTTAATTGTATGTATAACAGTGTGTAAACATTCCTAAATAAATTCTATTCTATTCTATTCTATTCTATTCTATTCTATCAGGCGGAACACTTGGCGATATGCCCGGCGACGCGGATGGCCGCGGACAACTTGGCCGGATCAGTCGGGATATACTCCGATTCCTCGTCGGCACTGCTCACCCTTAAAAATCCAAAAGCCCTCCATCCTCTGGCCGTTGAGGCGCGGGGATATCTGCGAAGGGCTTTGCTCCAAGATAAACATATAAGTTTGTACTGGAACAAAGCCCACGCAGGACTAGAGGGGAATGAGCGTGCAGACTATCTGGCCAAGGAGGCTGCGCTGAAGTTAAAACGCGCCTTTGACTATGACAGCTGCTAGGTTTCATACATCAAGCGAAGCATTCGTATGCGATCGCTTGATGAATGGAACCAGCGATACCATTCCGATGAAACAGCTGGCGTCACCAGGGTGTTTTTCCCCGACGCGATAGCCGCACACAAGATCATAGGTAAAATAAAGGTGGACAGGTTTGTTACCCAGGTGTTGACGGGGCACGGCGGATTCTCTGAATACTTGCATCGTGAATGTGCTGTAACAGTTAATAATAATAGAAATAGGACTTAGAAATATATGTTGTACAAATATTGTGTTAATATATTAAGATATAACACAAAATTAATGTATAATAATAAGCAGGAATAGATTAAGTTGAATATATTTTTATATAAAAAGTTTTGTTTTATATAGAAATTAAAAAAAATAACTAAAAAAAAATTTATTGTAATTTTATTAGATAATACGTAATTGTATAAGTTTATGATAAATGTTGAGCCTCCGTAGCATAAGTGTTAAGATAGTATAGTGTATAAATAAGGTTTGAAATTGTAGTAGCATTTAAGATAATGTAAAAATGAAACGAGAAAATTTTTGTCACAAAAAAAATTATAAAGTTTAGTCTAGTTTAAGTCTAGTTTTATAAATATAATGTAGCATTTAATAGACTCCGAATATTGGAACTCGAAGGTGTAGCGGTGAAAGGAAGAAAAAATAAAACAGGCGTGTTGTCCTTGTTTAAATGACGAGGCTGAGTTATTAAACACTCAGGGCATATCCATGATTTTTTGCTATCAATAGGAATATCTTTATTATTCTTCGATGAAAACAAACATTGAAAGTAATAATATTTATTTTGCACTTATTAACACTTTTATAACAGAAAATAACCCTCCACCCTTATAATTGCCCTTTAAAATGACTTACGAAATAAATAATTTTTAAATAACACGTTTCGTTTTATCATTTATGTTTGTTTCATTTATTGCCTCAGTTGCAAATTCCGCCACAGCGGATATGTATTAAGCATATCATACATACTTGGCAATGTTCGCTATGACAGACATTTATTTTCTAAAAAACTGTTTAGAACTAAATGTTTTTAAATATTTTTACCACTAATTTTAGGCCTAAACCACTGTGTTACCAATGATGATATACCGATCTGAGACGTGGTCTCCGACTATAGGCTTTCTAAACAAGCTCCAAGTCACACAGCGTGCAATGGAGAGGGCTATGCTTGGTGTTTCTCTGCGAGATCGAATCAGAAATGGTGAGATCCGCAGACGAACGAAGGTTGCCGACATAGCCCAACGGATCTACAAACTGAAGTGGGAGTGGGCAGGGCATATAGCTCGTAGAACTGATGGGGCAGAAAGGAAAAAACAACAACAAGATAGTGCATAACTGTATATACCAGTCAAGTTTTCAGTAACAACTAACACATAAGAAACAGAGCGCAAAAATTAAAACAACAAAGTTTATAATTAGAAATAAAATATCTAAAACAAGAAACAAAATACAAAATCAAAATTAAAATCAAATTAAAATTATCTCAAAATTAAACCAAAATTAAATCAAAATCAAACCAAAAATTTAATCAAAATTAAATTAAAATTAAAACATAAAATTGAGTAACTTAACAATTGGAAAATGTTAATAAATAAAAATGAAAATCAAATAAATAATAAAAAACAAATAGAACATAAAATAATTAAAATTCATTGGTTCACTAATTGATTAATGTTACGTTTAAAACTTATCAGTGAACGTGAGAATATAAAAAATATTATACATATTGCAGGAAAGACGAATTATTTGGATATCCTATACATAAGTACTTATTTAATTTATAGTTATCTTAAATGTACATAACAATAGTCATATGGAATCATTGATTTTTAAATTAGAAAAAGTCTACTTATCCTTAAACTACTATTTGGAAATGCTTCATTCACAACCGTCGAGTCTATTTATAGATTAAATGATTCTCAATGAACAACGCGGGTACCATTGCGCATGTCCTAAACTCAGATTCCCAAAGGTTTCCATACTTCACTTGAGTGTTTTCATGCTAGACGTATTATTATGGCAATCCCTTTTAAAATGTAGTTAGTTCGAAATAAATGTTAATAAAGCAAATAGTTTAAAAGTCGGTTTCATGATTAGCAAAAATTAGTAACTTAGTACTACAGGCCGTCATTACTTTAGTTTTCATTAGTGCACTATAATTAAATTAATCCATTCGTGTGTTACTAGTCGATGTTATTATCGATTTAAGTTGGTTCTTAAAATAATTAATGTTAAATAATGAATGTTGCACAACGTACTAGGTAAGTTAATGTCAAATAAATAATGAATTAATATTTTGTCTACCTTATAGATTAAGTAGAGATCTATGTGGTGGTAATTAATCATCGAGTAATTTTATTATCCAAAATTATTTTGTATATCAAATAAATTTTTATACACGAATAAGTCATTTATAAGTAAATTACACTACTATTTACCAGCGTAACTGCATTTCAAACGTCAACTGACGTGTTTTTATTTCTTTTAGATTTGCTTGAATGGTCTCATTCACTGAGCTGTGATGTGCTGTGCTTGGAGGAGATAAATTAACAAACGCTGCTATGTTCGCCACTGTCACTCTATCGCTGTTGGTTACGACTGTCTATGCTTGTTACCTATTTCCTAGTGGTATGTTTTTGAAAAATAAAACCAATGTGTACTTGTGTACATGATGTACGAATGATGATATAATAATGTACGATGAGTAAGAAACCTGGAAAATATATGTTATCGTTTTGTTTGTCGACATTTTGATGTCATAATTTTATTGGTCTGGTGTAATGGTGCGAGAAGCTGCCTTAAAGCCGACGGCAATGGTTTCGATTCCCGATCGGGACTTGAATATACTCATTATATTATGTTTATATATGAATATACTTGTTAGTCTCCACACCGTGCCTTGAAAAGCACGTATAGCCGTTGGCCCCAATTTTTTTCATATATTTTACACGTGATAGCTATCGTCGACTATTATAATAGCACTTGGTAGCTCTAATCATTACTCGTTGTAAGTAAATTATCTGAAAACCCGCAATAGTGCATAGCACAGGGGATTAACCTCTATTCCTTCTCCTATATGGTGAGCTTTTGCCCAGCTGTCGGACGCTTACAGGCTGCTTCAGTTCAATTCGGTTCAGATGATTATTTTTTTTTGATAAATAAAATTATAGTAATAAAGGGTACATTAAAATAATAAATCAGTTAGCAAATTTATCATAAGTTTTAGAATTAGAAAGACGTCTCTAATTTTATTACTATTATAAAAATTAGATCTTATTATATTGATTTCCAATAAATTTAAATATTTCATCCTTTTTTTTACTTCATATTACGATTTTATTTTAAAATTTAAATTAATAATACAAAATTTTGATAAGCCATTTTTACTAGTTACGGCTCTGTTATTTATATTTAAATAAAGAGTTTTTGTAATTGACAAAGAACACCTTTCAATTAATACTTACATTTACTCTATTTGCTGTTAAATTGCGCTGTCGACATACTTCTAGTTTTTTATTTTTATTTTAAAAGTTCTAATAAATTTGAAAACACAGCCACTGTGACTACAGAAAAAACGATAGACTTTACACATTTACTATATAAAATTGGTTCAGTAGTTCTTGAGTTATGAGAGAACATCTATATACATATACAGCTGCAAATATATACGCGTATAAATATTCTCTGACACTATTTTATGTATAAAAATTGGATATAATTTAACATAAATATTAAGTTATAATTTCACCACCATTTAAGTTAATACTAATTGACATTATTTTCATCCTTTCATATAAAATTGGTTTAAGGGTAGGATAACTTTGGGTTAATTATTGCTGGCATACTCCTTTTATTTTTATATAATGTAAATTAAACTATAATAGAGATTTGACATGAAATGCGGCCGGAAAAAATATATGGTGCAATAAAAATTGTTTTAGTTACAAATTATTAAAAAAAAGAAACAAAAATAAAATACAAATATATTACACAAAGTTTGAAATATTACTTTATAGTAGATTAAAGATATCATTGTTGCAGTTAATTGATGTACATATTGTGGCAGACGTGCCGGACCCGTGTAAAGGAGTGACTTGCGGACCTGGGGAGCAATGTAGACCCACGGCGGATGGAAAAGGTTACAATTGCGAATGTCCAACCTCCTGTCCCAGTTATGGAGACCACGAAGGCTCTCGACCACTTTGCGCAAGCGACGCGAGGGACTATCCAGGGACTTGTGAGATGCGTCGAGCAGCTTGTGAGACACACACGAATATAACTTTCAAGTATTATGGAAAATGCGGTAAATAGTCTATTACCTTTTAATAAAATAAAAAAAAAAAATTACTTTAAAATATTATAAATTAATTAAAACTCTTTGTCGTGCAGATCCCTGTGCAGGTGTGACCTGTCCGGACCCAGAAGTTTGTCAACTGGATGATAATCGCCAGCCCCTGTGCCGTTGTGCAGAGCCGTGCCCTCTCGAATTCTCTCCTATTTGCGCATCCGATGGAAAAACTTACTCTAATGAATGTCAGATGCACAGAGAATCGTGTCGTGCAAGGAAACAATTAAAACTTATTTTCAAAGGACAGTGTAGTTCTGGTAAGCATAATTACCTTAAATAATTTACAATAAATAATATTAACGTACTTATCTCAATCTCAATTTAAGATATCTTTTCTCTAAAATACCATACATGACCAAAATGTAGATTAAGACAAACATCCCTTTAATATGTTTAAATATCTAATGAATATAAAAATAGTGCACTTACACCTTAATATGGCTGTGGGTTCAAATCAGGGCAAATAGCACCGCAAAGTCAAAGTGCTTAATTTGTTTTGAAACTCATACTCAGCTGGGTAGGAAAAACATCATAAGGATACCTACATAGCATGAAAATAATTCTGATATACGAGTATGTATATCTGCCAATCCGTAGGGTACCTATTTCGTGGTGGGTTAAGCTTTTCGAATCATAATTCTTTAGAGGAAAAGGGGCCTTTGCATAGCAAGGGATTATTCAACGGCTTTTAGAGTATAGTAGGTCAGTCAGTTAGTCTGTATGTAAATTTCTAGGCGTAAATCCGTGTGCGGAAGTAGAGTGTCGTCACGGCGCGGAGTGTCGCGTGGAAGGCAGCGGCGCTGTCTGCGCGTGCCCGCCACCTTGCGAGCCCGTACTTCGGCCGGTGTGCGGCTCGGACGCGCGCACGCATGACAGTGAGTGCGAGCTCGGGCGAGTGGCGTGCCTCTTAGGAAGAGAGCTCAAAGTTGTACACGCCGGTGCTTGTGGTGAGTTTAATGTATCTATATCCATACTAATATCTACATATATGTATATGTTTGTAGTGGTTGCGATAATTTTTGACAGTTCAAGCGTTTTATAATCGTTTCACAAATGGAAAGCTATATTATTCAAAAGTATAATGAAAAACTATATGCTACATTATAAATCAGTGAAACAGTGGTCATAAACGTAAAAACGGCTCATTTCGATTTATATGATGAGTGGAAAGTATAGATTTTAATGACTATTTTGTCTAAATAATATTAATAGATTTTATTTTTACGACCGTTCTGGTGTAGTGGTGCGGGTAGTTGCCTCAAAGCCGCGCGCCGGTGGTCGCGGGTTCGATTCCCGCTCGGGACAGATATTTGTATTTGTACAAATATTTGTTTCCGGTCGTAAAGCCGCGTAAAGACGTAAAGCCGTTAGTCCAGGTTGTTATCATAGACACCTGATGACGATCGTTACCCATAGTAGGTAAATTATCCGCCAACTCGCAGAGGAGCAGCGTGGTGGATTAAGCTCTAACCCTTCTTCTATGGTGTGATTTACATGTTGATACAGTACAAAACAGTACATGATTATATTATTTTAATGATACATTTTAGTATTGACATACAAGTCCATGTATAGAAATATCGAAAAGATAGGTCCTATCACGTGACTATCGAGTGTGTAGGTACCTCATTTCTATACATATTGTGAGAAACGATAAGCGCTAAATAATTTTGTGTAACCTCCAGGATCAAACGGTGTGTGTGCGGGTCGCGTGTGCCCGCACGGCGGCGAGTGCGTGTCGGCGGACGGGCGCGGCGTGTGTCGCTGTCCGCGCTGTTCGAACGAGTTCGCGCCCGTCTGTGGCTCCGACGGCATATCCTACGGGAACCGCTGTAAGCTGCAGCTCGAGGCTTGTCGCCACCGACGACACGTGCAAGTACTTTACGATGGACCCTGCAGTAAGTATTGAGAGTTCGGGATGCTACTTAATTAGGATATTTACTCGGGGTAAAAACATTAACAAAGATTAAAGAATTAGAATAAAGATTTAATTCTTTATTCTCTAGAAATTCTCTAAAAGTCTAAAGAGTCTCTAGAGAATAAAGATTTCGTGTTACGGCGATTTTGTCTTCCAAACGGCTGTGGTGCGGCGATGTTGCGGGCATGTGCGGCGCTCTTATACCGCTGTTACGGCTTTTTTACGTTTTTTCTCGGGATTGTACCAACAACATGTTAACTATTATCGAATCTTTCTTATGATTAGCAAAAAATCGTACTGATAAAGAATAAAATATCCTTAATTATTTGAGGACTGAAAACTATATATCTTTTTACAAAATTAACCTCAGCAGTTATTGATTATTAGTTATCTATTGGAAAATTCTCTTCACTTATTTTAATTTTGTAACTGAGAGTATGTGTACGTTCCGAGGCGTTAATGAAAACATTAATCGATTACTTTATAATATTATGGCATGATATAAAATTAATTGAACATTTATAAATGAAGAAGAAGCGTGATAAGACATGTGCCTGTATTTTAGTATAAGTAAATTTTATCATAATATTTTTACTAATGTGACATTTTTAATATTTAAGATGGATGCGAAAATAAGAAATGCGAGTTTTATGCAGTTTGTGAGAGTGACGGGATTTCAGAAGCAAGTTGCGTTTGTCCTAAACACTGTGAAGATGGAACTGTGAGTAAAGAAAACGTTAATTTATAGACATAATAAACAAAATATGTTTCTTACCTTCAAAACACTCTTACAATTAGTTGTATTAAATAATTATCTGAGAATTTAGCATGATTTTTATGATTTTAGGAAACTGAAGAAGCTTGTGGAAACGATAATAAAACCTACAGTAGCGTCTGTGCTCTTCGTAACGTAGCTTGCCGAGAGAAAAAACGACTTCATGTAAAACATATGGGTTCTTGTGGTGAGTTCAAATAAACTATAGTCGAATAATTAAAGAATAATTTTATGCAAATCAAAACACAAATAAAAACAGTTAAAAAAATATAACAATTGATAGCTTTTTTTGTGTTTAATGAACAAACGGACAAATAATTAGAAATCAAATGAAGTTTACTAAAAAGAAAATAAAGTATTATAATAAATGTTTACGTAAAATTATTAAAAAATAATAATTTATCGAATTTAAATTTATCAAGCTTGCGACGAGTGTTTTACGTCATTTAGTAATCTCAAATGTTTGACAAGATAGCGTCTTCCGGAAAATTCTTTTGAACCTTTCGTGAACTCACTTTTGCTGAAGTGAGAAAAATGTAAAGTAAATTAAATGAAAGTCTTTTGTTTGTAGCTTGTTTCAATCGACAAAGTTAATATAAATGAACGGTCACATTACACAGAATCGTGTGGTAGTATCCAATGTCCCGACGGCATGTGGTGCTCACGCGGCAAGTGCGCGTGCGCGGCGATGTGCGCGGACGCGCCGCGCGAGCCCGTCTGCGCGGACACGCGCCGCACCTACCCCAACGAGTGTGCGCTGCATCGAGCCGCTTGCGAAGCGCGCATGCGCGGTGAGCCCGCCCCGCAAGTCGCCTACTACGGGGAGTGCGCGGACGCGCACGATGGAAACTTTACTATAGGTATTAAACGAACGAGTGGTCAGATAGTCTTAGAAGTAGAAGTTGGCACCCAGGAGGCGATCACGGCACAAGTGGCTGCAACTACTAAAAAGCAGTAATCAATCCAGAATTAGCAAATCTAGTGTGTTTTCTACTATCTTAGATAATCAATATTTACTGTTCTCTTATATTTAGGCGAATTTTACTCATTTAATTATAAGTCTAAATCAGATTTTATCGCGTTTATTTGTTTAAAAAAACTTTATAGTTTAAAGATTTTTTAATTCAATTAAATTATTTTCCGACGTTTCGGACCCTTTACAGCGTCCATGATCTCGGGGGACTGAGGTGGTGGGTGTCCGAATAATGAATTAATTGTTATATACCCCGCTTTTTATACAATTATAAATTGTTACTCTTAACCTATTCACACAGAATGAACTTGTTGTGTCTGAAAGTCGTGCTGTGTTCTTATTTTCTTTGGGTTCAACTAATTTCAGAACTGGCTCCCAAGCTGGTGGTACGTTCCAACCATCCTCTCTATTGAAATTAGGATGTTTTTTCTATTTCAATAGCCTAGCTATATTTATATAGCTAGTTTTTTCTATTTCAGTAAGGAAGCGGTAAACCCTCCCATAAGAAGTTATTACTTCAATAATAAAGCAATCTTTTTGATCAAGCAATATTATAGTGTAAATACCTCTATAGGTACCAATCGTTCGGACAAGGTGCTCGAGACCGGCAACGAGATCCGCTCGTCGGACGAGACGTCCCGCTCGAGCGCCGCGCCCGGCACGGCGGTGTGCGCGCCCGTGCAGTGCGCGTACGAAGCCACGTGCACGGTGGACGCGGCCGGCCAGCCGCGCTGCGCGTGCCATTTCGACTGTGCCGCCGTCGCGCCAGCGCCCGTGTGCGCGTCCGACCTGCGGCTCTACCCCACGCTGTGCCACATGAAGCAGGAGGCTTGCCGCCGCCAGGAGGACCTGCGTCTGCGCCCACTCGAGCTCTGCAGGGGACTCGAGGTACGCGCGTACGGTTTTACTTCCTGAAGAATACGATTCCGAGACGCCAGGTTTGCAGATTTATTCACGATATTTTCATTCTTCTCAGAATGTGAGGTAAAATTTCAAACAAGTAGTACAGCAAAAATAAGTTTAAGAAGAACCAGCGACATAAGCCCTGATTTAAATACAAGACTCTTTGATTTATAATCCACGTATTCTAACCATACGGCCAGAGGCTGCACCTGCTCGTATATTATTTAATATTCTGGATTATGACCAATTTTTTTTTTTAAAATAAAATACAATTCATCTATTTTTTTATTATTAATACTTATTAGTTTCGACCATGCGGAGACGACGAACCTCTTACTGATGCCGAGGGCCGTTTAATGGACTGTGGTGGCGGTCCGCATCGAAAAGACTGTCCAGTCGGGAGCTATTGTCATCACACCGCTAAAGCTGCACGTTGTTGTAGAAAAGGTATTTTTATTTTTTAATTTTTTTTGTAAAAAATATAATGGTATAAAGAGATATCGAGTTATAAAGTATTCATAAAATTAAAGATAATTTGTATTATAGATAAATCAATCGTCGAAAAAAAAGATTGTCAAGAATCCTGGTATGGTTGTTGCGGGGACGGTGTAACCCCGGCTCGGGGCCCGGGTGGGGCCGGTTGTCCCTCGCAGTGTGGCTGTCACCGACTCGGGTCCATTTCGGAGCAGTGTGACGAGACCGGCCAGTGCCGGTGTCGACCCGGCGTGGGCGGGCACAAGTGTGATCGCTGCGAGCCGGGCTACTGGGGCCTGCCTCGAATCGGAACGGGACACGCGGGCTGTATACGTGAGTCATAAATATATAAATACAAAATCGGGTGAGATCCGAAGAGTCGAGATCTGGAATAGCCAACAATAACGGCGGGACATCTATACAATACATACAGCCATTCTTACTACTCGATGAGTGGTATCTGTATGAATTTCAAAAAAAGTATATTGTCATTTACGCGCCTTTCACTACCAGGACGCCGCGCCGTGCGTTGTAAAAAAAGGAGGTTATTAGAAACCCCGCCGCACTATTTGCACTATACAAAATGTTAAATACTACTACAATAAATAAGTCTTTCATTAATACTTAGTTTATTTGTATATACTCAGTAATGGATGATATTTATTATGATATTAGATTATATAGATTTATTATTTACTAGGACTGGCTGTTTTAATGTTAGCAGTAAGCTGTATCAGAATCTTTTATAGAGGATGAATATTATGGGTGTATACAAAATCTTGTATGCAAGTGTTGATAGTTAGGTGTTAAAACACTCATGTGATAATATTATCACACTCGGCATTGCCATGTGTGATAAATATTATACAATAATTGCATAATTAATAACTATTATAACACCTCGGCAAAAAAGAGATCGTGACTATTGTTCGACACACGGCAATCTGTAGATAGTACGTGGTTTATCCTCTGTAACTAAAAATCTCTGTAATTGAAAATTGTATCTATATCACCACTGCCCAGAAAAAGATCTTAAGGGTGCTTGTCCATTGAACCGGAGCGAGGCTGCTGAGCGGAGAAACGGAGAAATATTAAAAAATAGGATTTCAATATGGTTGGTTAATATTTAGCTCCGTTTCTCCACTCCGCAGCCTCGCTCCGCTTCAATGGACAGGCACTGTAAAGCATTACTAGATGTCAATTGACTTGCTGGTAGAAATTGTCATATTTAAAAAAAAAAAACAAAGGATTTACTTTAACCGTTCACGCTTTTATTTTTAAGTTCAGCAGTTTTATTAGAACACTTAATAAATATCGAATATTAAATAAGACCCTTTGTTATGCATTTTGATCAACAATACGTTCATTATAAACATACAACAACACTGTTTTTTTTTTTTAATTTTAATAGCTTGCGGCTGCTCGGCATTCGGATCAGTACGTGAAGATTGCGAACAAATGACAGGTCGCTGTGTATGCAAGTCTGGCATACAAGGACAGAAGTGTACCGTCTGTTCTAATCATGAACATACTCTCGGACCCAGTGGCTGTTTCGATCGTGAGTATTATAAATAAATAAATATAAATCAACATACACACACGGTCTTCTGGTCTTAAGATAGGCAACTTGATGCTTGTGTTTTAGATAACAGCCGATTGATATAGAAATTGTTTTTTTGTAATAAATATACAGATAAATAATACATAATTATATATAATAAATATATATTACACCAAGACTCAGGGTGGGAATCGAACCTACAACCTTGGAACGACTGGACCTGGAAGCCTGGAGTATTATAAGTATTACGTTAAAAAAAAAACCAGTAAAAAGAAAAAAAAAACGCATTTTCATCAACAGCGGAATCGACCCAGCTTCCTGCTACCGATTGCGAACGCATGACATGCTATTTCGGGGCCTACTGCGTTATACGAAGCGGCCTCGCGACATGCGAGTGCGGCGCTGTGGAGTGCGCGGCGTCCGAGGAGCCCGCCGTCTGCGGTAGCGATGGCCGCACCTACCTATCGACGTGCCAACTGCGGGCGCACGCATGCAGGACGCAGGCCGACGTCGTTGTTCAAGCGTTCGGACCCTGTGGTGACGAAGCCCCGACTGTCAGGAGAGGTAGTCGCTCGGTAGATATGCGCTCGAGCCCCTCACGTAATTCACGAGCGAGCAACCCTGTAGCCGAAGATCGCACTTCTCAAACTAACACCATACACTTCACAGACGCCTCGGTTGATACGAGCGATAGTGGCAAACCGGACAGTCCCGTTCCCGAAATGACTTGTATCGACATACCTCCTCTCGATTACCGCTAGTTGTACGACGGCTAATAAATGTAGTTGCACAAATTAGTAGTTACGATAAACACTATTCCTTTATGTAAATTTTTGATATTTCTAAAAAAAAATATACTCTCTTAAAAACTAAATTATTCGCAGAGAAAATACATATTGCACACGTTACCCCGAGGCAAAGTGAAGATAAAGGCGGTTGTAATAAAAACCTATCTAAAAATGTTTACGTCGAGAACGAATCTGAGGAGGAGCAATATATTACAAATGAGGTTGAGGAAAATTATCCAATTTATGAAGAATACATCGAGGGGCCTGAAAACGAAATTTATACGGCGCCATTATTCGATGGGTTGGCTCGTATGACGGCTAGAACACGTTTACCCGCTAAACGATTCGACATTTGGGCAGAAGTGTCGGCCGTGTGCGGCAGGGGCGCTTTAATAAGTGCCTCAGGTGTGAAAGATTATTTATGGCTCGGGCTCGTGGACGACAGAGCTGTTCTGCGGTGGGACGTAGGGAGCGGCCCATTAGAGTTACATTCTGGTAAAGTGAAACTTGATGTAAAATCTAAGATATCTGCAAGAAGATTTAAAAAAGATGCAATGCTAAAATTGGGATCGTCGACTGCTAGGGGTTCGATGCATGGACGCATGAGTTCACTCGATGTGGATCCATATATTCACGTCGGCCAGCCACCCGCCAATATTACGAAGTAAGTCATTAGTTGCCATATTTCTCACGACATTGGCGTTTACTTTCTCAACAAACAATTTAAGATTATTATTAAGCTAAAATTTATCTTTATACGAAAAGGTTATCAGGTACGCACGCTCTGCACGGGTTTGTCGGTTGCGTCCATCGCCTGCGGGTGAGCGGTCGCGATGTAATCCCTCCCTCGAGAGGTCTCTCCGTCACCGCTGAAGGCCTCCGACCATGCACTCCGTACAATCTCGCTCAGATCGAATGTCCTTGAAATTATTGTAAATATTTCACGACCAGTTTAAATAGAACGTGGAAATTGTGACCTTAACAAAAATAGTATAGTACATTCCATTCTTGTATGGTTTTTTTGTGATTAATCTTGTGATACTGTGATCAAACAAAAAGAGAACTGTTTTAAAAAATCAAACAACAAAAAGGTTTGCTTATATCCTTATTAATTCTTCAATCAAACTTATAGCAATATTCAAACCTATAATATAAATTGGTTACAAATATTTGTAAGTAGTTACTAAGTTACATTCAACGTGCCAATTAATATTTGTCGTCTTTTTGTTTATTCCTTACGCATTTATTTATTTATTATTTATTTATTACTTTATTGCACAATACATCAAAGAATTGTACAAAAGGCGGGCTTAATGCTAAAAGCATTCTCTACCAGCCAACCTTAGGACGTACAAGAGCGGACGTTTGTAGGTGTGCAAAATTGAGTATTAACAAAATTCACTTTAATAGAAAAAAGAAAAGATGGAAAAAATAAGATTACGTTAATGACAATCGTTATATTATATACACAATACATACATAAATACATAAACAGATACAAACATACATACATGCACATATGCATACATACATAAACAGATAAAAACATACATACATACAAACATACATACATATAAACATACATACATATAAACATACATACATATAAACATACATACATATAAACATACATACATACATACAAACATACATAATATTTAATACATAATAATAAGCTGACAATAATAATCAAAACACTATTACACAGCGTTTATTGAGATCACCACATATTAGATTTTGGCTAAGAAGAACTCCTTAACTTGTCTCTTAAATGATTCGCGTGAAGGAGCTCTACGGATAGACTCAGGTAACGTGTTCCAGAGACGAACAGCAGAAACAGCAAATGAATCAGACATAAACCCAGACCGATGAATAGGAGTAGAAAGAGATAGATTATTTAAAGAGCGGAGAGTTCTTTCATGAGAGTCGGAAAGGAAGGAGAACTTACATTTAAGGTAGGGAGGGGTAGTAGGATGGAATAAAAGAGTGAAGAGTAAGCAAAGGATTCTCGAGTTCCTACGCTCACGGATTGGTAGCCATTTAAGTTCAGATCTGTATTGGGAAATATGATCATACTTCCGCAAACCGAAAACAAAACGAATACAGGTGTTGAGCAATCGATCAAGTTTGTTCAAAGAGACTTGGTTGAGATCCGAACAACACACATCGCCGTAATCAATAATAGGCAAAAGTAAGGTATTCACCAAATGGAGCTTGGCTTTAGTTGGTAAAAAATGCTTTAAGTGTAGTAAGGGATGCAATGTTGAGTAAAATTTACGCGAGATTTCATTTACCTGATCGGACCAGGAAAGGGACTTGTCAATAATTATACCTAGATCCTTGACCTTTGTAGTAAATGGTATTGGGTATCTATCAAAAATCAGGTTCGGTAAAGAATTTGTACGAATTAAAGCCAGTTGCCGAGGACTACCCACAATAATCGCTTGGCACTTGGCGGCATTGACAGCGATACCATGATTCAATGACCAGCTATGTATAAGCATAAGATCTTGATTTATAAGACGAATAGTAGAATGTAGTTCGCCAATGTTTGTCTGTCTATAAAGCTGCAAGTCATCGGCATAAAGGTGGTACTGGCATTTTAAATAAGATGTAATTGAATTAATAAAAAGGGAAAATAATAAGGGAGATAATATACCGCCTTGAGGAACACCAGCGCTCACTTCGCACCAATCAGAGGTTCCCTCATCGGTACGAATAGCCTGCTTACGCCCTCGAAGATATGAAGAAAACCACTTGATGGCGGGAGCTGAGATAGAGTAACGAGTCAAAAGTGCTAGAAGCAGATCGTGGTCGACAGCGTTGAATGCATTGCTGAAGTCTATTAGAACTAAGACAGTCACACATTTGTTCTCCATACCCTCTCTTATGTCTTCGGTGACCTTTAAAAGAGCTGTCGATGTACTGTGGCCTGCTCGAAAACCCGATTGCAATGGATCAAAAAGGTCGTGAATAGTTAGAAATGAGGATAATTGACGGTGAACAACGGATTCGATAATCTTGGATAAAAAAGGTAATATAGAAATGGGGCGGTAGTGAGTGGGTAGGGACGGATTGTGGATTTTTGGTAGTGGGAGAATAAAAGCCTTTCGCCACTCTTCTGGGTAGGAACCTGATGATAAAGAAGTGTTTATGATATAGGTGAGGGGGGTGAGGATTATGTTAGCAATGAACATTAACATGATACGACTGATCCCATCACAGCCAGAAGCTTTCGAGGTAATGGCCCGTAGATGTTTTTGTATATCGGTCACGTCAACAAGCGAGAAAGTAAACAGGGGAATATCGGGCTTGGGCAAACTATAAATGTTAGTAAGAGTGTTAGATTTTATTAGTGGATCAATAACAGATGAAGATGAGAAATGGGAATTGAGATAATTAATATCTAACGTGGTATGTTGTATAGGAGTAAGTTGTTTGCCAATACCCATAGTTCTTAAGAATTTTGATAGATCCGTTGTAGCGCATATATTTTCATGGAAATAGCGGCGTTTTAAATTACGACATAACTGATTGCATCGATTCCTCGCAGCCTTATAAACAGACCAGTTAACAGCAGATCGTTCTTTTTTAAACCTACGAAAAGCATGATCTCGCTTAGCCATAGCCTTTTTTAAGTCACCATTAAACCATGGAACACATCCATGCTTAAGTTTTACTTTCCGCAATGGAGCGTGTCGGTCAAATAGGGCGATAATCTCACGGTTAAAAAAACTGACCATCTCATCAACACTGTCCATGTGTTCGAGCATAGACCAATTAATTTTGGAGACATCGATAATGATGTCCTCTTTATTAATGTTGTTGAAGTTCCGTAGGAAAACAATTTTCGGTTTAGTTTTAGGTGATTTAACTCTGTATGAAAGGAATATTAGATCATGGTGAGAGAATGCTGGAGCAGGTAATTGGCCAAACTTAGAGATAAGATCAGTATTGGAGCAGAAGATAAGATCGAGAAGTGAAGAAGATGAGCTAGTATGATGAGTAGGTGATAGTGGTAATAGAATTAAATTTAATGAATTAACCAGGTCACGTAATTTGTTTGCTCTATAATCGGTCTTGAGCAAACAAGTATTAAAATCACCCATAACAATGAGGTGTGTACACTCAGTCAGCAATTCCTCAAGAACTGACTCTAGAGTAGAAAAATAGTTAATGTTTGGTGGTGAGTATACAACACCCAAAACAATTTTGAACCCGACATTCACTCGTACTTCCAAGAATAAATATTCGGGGGAAGAGCAGTAGGCAGACGGAGATTGGCGAAGTATTTTAAATGGGTAATGGCTACGAAGATAAATACACACTCCACCACCAGCTTTACCAGTACGGTCATTTCTTATTAAAATAAAGCCTGGTAGTGAAAAAGATGTTGAAGGAAGCGATGGTTTGAACCAAGATTCAGAAACGAGTATAGCATGAATTGAGTCAAGATTAAATGTAGTAAGGAAATCTAAATGATGACCGGGAATACTCTGGGCGTTAATGTGACAAATATTAAAATTATTTCGGAATGGTTCTAATTCATTTGATAAAAGATGACGTAAAGAGGGAAAATTGTCGTCTAAACTTTCAAATGAGCAATTTTCGTCAGCAGTGTAATAAGATTCTAAACTTAAATCCATAGTAATAATTATAAAATATAGCTATAAATAATAACCTTGTAAATATTATTTATGGTAAATAATAAAAATATGTATGTATAATATATATACCTATACAATTATAAATTAATATTATAAAATATATTTAGCAGATACAGATAATTAAAAAAAAAAAAAAAATAGAATATATGTATAAAAAATATATATACAAAAAAATCCCACAACAAAAACGCGCTGACTTGCACGTCCTGCTGGCAGCTAAGGTACAACAAAGAAAAATGAGAGAACACTCGAATAGTAAAAAAAAAAAAGAAAAAAAACAGAACAAAACAAAAAAATAAAAATAAAAAGACAAAAAAAATGGCTAAGACGAGGTATGAGTACAGCCTACAAAGATAAAATTTACACTAAAAAAAAAGAAAAATAATAATAATAATAAATAAAAAGATAGTAATCATTACAAATTACTATTAGGCTTGTAGGCGAATAAAATTAATAATATTGTAATTATAGTAAGACACATGCAAAAACCAGCGGTTGCTGAAAGTGACAAATAGTAAAATTTATAATCTGTTTAACAATTGTAATAGATTTAAAGTGAAAAAGGTATTAGAACAAAAAAAAATATTGATAACAAATTCCTTAATTCAATTAATCCTATTAACAAAAACAAAAACGATAAAGACAAATCAAAATTAATACACTGGCATATAATAATTTTACAGAAAAAACTACTGGCAATACTATAAAAAGTCATTTGTCAAAAGTCAGTGTGTGTTTACAATAGAAATGTGATTACTGTTTATATCATCAAGTTTATATACCTTATTGTAATTAATTTCTTGGAGTTAGTCGCATTCATGTTTCATAAAAGATTTGAGGGTAAAAAAGGAGAGAAAATCAGCATATCAAAAGACTATTAATTCCAAGAAATAAAAACTTTATCTTTATTTATATATAATATGCATGTATACATGTGTATCGGGACTATATAGATGTAAGATAGTTAAAAAAGTTTTCTCGATCATTTTATTATTCAAACATTACTTCTATCTGTAATTGATTCAAACGAATGTAAAAAGTGATAAAATTCAATATATTATACAATAATGTGTTATAAATCTTTAATATTTAATCAAAAACACTAAATTGTGATATTATAAAAATTTTCAATTATAGGCATATCTTTCATAATATTAGAGATATTTTGTGTTATCTAATTCTATATTACTTCTTAAACTTCGTGGACTATTTCGTCAAATTTATAAATATTTATATCTTAGGTCTTATCGAGGTAATATTTGATATATACTTTTTACTTTAGTTCCATGACATTTCGACTGTTGATACATAGATATGAATATTAATATAAGTCGCGAAAGTTTAAAATATACAATTTTGTAAATACATTGTGCAATAGTATGAAATAAATATTATTGAACACATTTCGTATTTTATTTGTCTCATGTTTATCAACGAGGAAAATCTTATGTAGCTATAGTAGGTAACAATAGTTGCATAGGTGAATTAGTTCGTCATACCTTTCATTAAGCCTATTAGATAAACTATGAACGCTAGCTTAAGATGACCAGTGCTTTCAAAGGTTTTTGCACATGACGGGTTTCAAGTTATTTGGACATAATGATAAGGTTTATGATTTATGTAATTTCTGAAATAACAAACCAATAACCTTGATATATTGACGGAACAATCAAAGTCAAAATTTTCTATAATCAAGTAGGAAGCTTACTAAGCACTTTAAAATCGTCATTTTACAAAGTAAATAATATTTTTAATTAAATATTTAATTTGAAGCTACCAAAGATTAGGGATGTAATATAGATTTTACTGAGAAGAATCGAGAAGAAACTCAATAGTTGATTGATTTATTGAGTCAGCCTGCTAATGACAAAAATGAATTTTTGACTTTAGTGTTGATTATAAAGTGACCTCTTATTGTCTCTCTGTAATTTTTTTTTTTAATTTTCAGTCCAAAACTCGACAGAAAAGTAAATAACATAAGTGAAAGTGTTAATTATTATAGTCATTAACATTGTAGCGTTCTTGATTGACTTTACACAGTTTTTACTTGATGATACGAAATGAAACCGGAATTACGATTATTTAAAATAAACTGATTTATTGATCCCTTAATATAATTATGATCAAATGACCCAGTGTGCGAGTACGCACAATCGCCTTGATAGATCAGAACGTACTGCTTATATTTAATAACTAATCTATATCTATATCTATAATAAATCTGTTAAAACCTCCGTTTTATTAATACACTATATGTCATCAAGAATAAATTTTACTAGCGCGATTTAATTTCAATCAGCGCCATCTCTTATAAGCTTTTTTTGTACGCGTATCACGTAAAAAGTACAAAATCAATGTAAATAACTTTAATACATAAAAATTATACATAATTCACAGTAACATTTAGTTTTTGTTTCATTGTAATTAAATTTAAAAATAAATATTTAAGAAAATAGAAATAGGTACCTATTTTTTTTTTTTAATTATATTATGGGCTTACTCTTGACCTAAGTCTAGCTCTAGAGCAGAGACGAGGTCGAAATGGAGCGAGCTCGCCCAGAAAAAGCCTATTCACTCGCGCTTTAAATACATTCGGGTTGTATGTACTTGGAAATACGGACGCCGGTAGGGAATTCCACTCCTTGGCCGTGCGTATTAAAAAAGATGATTCGAAACGCTTTGTACGTATAAAGGGTATATCGACCAGGTGGGGATGAAAGCCCGCGGTACGTCTGTAAGTCCGATGGAAGAAGGGAGATGGGGGTATGAGCTCGTGCAGCTCCAGGGCACACTCCCCAAAGTACAATCTGTAAAAGACCGTTAGTCTGGCAACTTTTCTTCGGTGAGTCAGAGTGTGAAGAGACTCTACCAAACTGGCGTTACCGATTAGCCGCTTGGCTCTGCGTTCCACTGAGTCCAGTGTGGCGAGTTGATATTTAGCCGAGCCATCCCACAAGTGACTGCAATATTCCATGCACGGTCGGACTTGAGCTTTATACAGTGTTAGAAGCTGTCCCGGCGTGAAATATCGCTTAACCTTGTTTAGGGTGCCAAGCTTTCTGGCCGTAGTTTGCGCTTTGGACTCAATGTAATTGCCAAAGTTGAGGTTAGAACTCAACTCTATGCCAAGGAGGTGGAGGGTGTCGGACATAGGGACAGGTGTACCTCGGAAAGTAGGAGTCAAGTTAAAAGGACTCCGTTTGGCGGAGAACAAACAAGCCTGCGTTTTGGCGGCGTTGAACGTGACCAGGTTGCAATCATCCCATTGGGATACGTGACCTAGTATTGAGTTCGTTCGCTCTACCATGGCCTCTCTCTGGGAACGTATTACGTCCCTGTCGTCTTTTGCGCTGGACAGGTATCTCTCTATAACCGTGCTGTCATCTGCGTATCCAACAATGCCAGGTTGTAGCATATCGTTAATGTGGAGCAGGAAAAGGGTTGCAGAGATAACGGAACCTTGAGGGACACCGGCGTTTATATACATCAGGTCAGAGGAGCAGCCATCGACGACCACTCTGATTGACCGTTCTCTCAAAAAGTCTGAGATCCAGCTACAAAAGCCAGCAGGGATGCCGTAAGCAGGAAGCTTACTAAGGAGACTTGCATGCCAAACCCTGTCAAAGGCCTTCGAGATGTCTAGTGATACAGCAAGCGCCTCACCACGTTTTTCAATGGCTTCACCCCAACAGTGAGTGACATACACCAGAAGATCACCAGTAGACCGCTTCTGACGAAAGCCGTATTGGTGGTCACTGAGGAGTGCATTGTCTTCTAGGTAGTTCAGCAACTTGCTGTTAAGTACCTTTTCCATGACTTTGCAAAGCATGGAGGTGATGGCGATTGGTCGGTAGTTACAGGGATCGACTCGGCTACCCTTTTTGGGCACTGGTTGCACATTAGCCAGTTTCCAAGATTTTGGCACCGTTCTAGTTTGTAGAGAGAGTCGGTACAGGTGCGTAAGAACAGGAGACAACTCAGGTGCACAGGCCTTTAGGACTCTCGCAGGTATACCGTCAGGTCCACTGGTTTTGTTCGCGTCAAGGTTCAGCAAAACTCTACGGACCTCTTTGTTGTGGATCGTGATCTCTCGCATAGAAGAATCACATCGAGGCAGTGATGGTGGCTGTGTAGAGCCAGCGTCAAGACGCGAATTGCTTGCAAAGAGAGATGCAAGCAAGTTTGCCTTTTCTACTGCAGAGTGAGCCAGCGTACCATCAGGTTTCTGCAGAGGAGGCAATGTAGCGCGGCAGAAATTGGACTCTATTGCTTTCGACAGAGACCAGAATTGTCTACTACCAGGAGGGTAGGAGGCAAGTTTAGCGCCTATACGGCGGACATGGTCGGATCGAACTTTTTGAAGTATTCGCTTGCAGGACTTGGCGACTGAATTAAAAACTTTCTTCCTCATGTGAACCCTCCGCGCCCCAGCTTTGGCATCGCGGACTTGAACCCAAGCCTGGTAAGCAGACTCCTTGAGGGCTTCAGCTCGGGCGCATTCAGCATTGTACCAAGGGCGGGATTTGTGGTCGAGCGACATGTCGGAGAATGGGATAAAGTATTCCATTCCCTGTCGAATCACGTCTGCGTTTGCCTCAGCCACGCGTGAGGGGTCACCCGAGGAAAAACAGACTTGCCGCCAAGGGAAAGATGCATAGAAATGCCGCATCTCTTCCCAGCCTGCTAACTCATATCGCCACACTCTTCTTGCGTGCCTTGGACAGTTGTCCGGAGGAGAGCAGGTCGATACGGATTTCACCAGACAGTGGTCGGATGACCCAAGCGGGGCAGATACTGAGATCGAGTGTCTGTCTGGATCTGTAGTCAGCAGGAGGTCCAAGCAGTTGGCTGTATGACTGGCGACATCTGGTTCTCGCGTTGCAACCTGTACCATTTGGGTGAGATCTAGTGCTAACGCGAATTTACGTGCCTCCCTCCCAGCGTAGCATGTTTTCTCGTACGGGAATAACCACTGCTCGTGGTGGGCGTTAAAGTCCCCGAGAAAAACGAGTTCGGCCGTCGGATATCGTTGTTGAGCTTTGTCTGCCATGTTTGTAAGGTGGTCGAAGAGCCTGGTCGTCTCCTGATCCCCACTGTGTGACCGATAAACACAGGCGTAGATAGTCTTGTCCACGCCGGTGTCTACTAAAACCCATAATGTGGAGAACCCGGTTGCTTCAAAGCACCGGAGTCGCTTATAGCAAATGTCATAGCGGACGTACACACAGACCCCTGCGTGTTCCTTGAACTTATGTTCTAATGAGTAGCATGGGTAGTTGAGGTACGTGGCATCTGCTGGACATTTGATTTGCGTCTCCGTTAAGAAAAGGAGTTGCGGCTTCGCGGTCTCGAGGTGGTGGTGGACCGGGTCAATGTTGGAGTGCAAACCTCGGATATTAGTGAAGTGCACCTTGAGTGGGAGGAAGTGCAGCCGTTTTTTAACTTTTTTCTTTATTTGTGCTTTGTTCATGTCGAGGAGTGATGATGGGGAAACAGTCGGATGTCGAGGCGCAGCTTCTACTATGCGGATCCCTTGGGCTAGACCAACTAATGGGGAGCTCATCCGGAGACTGCGGGGACGCCCGAGCCGCCCTGGAAATTGCCACCGGGTCCTCCCACCCAGTCGCCAGCTGGCACGGTGGAGCCATCCCAGGATTTTTCGCGAGGTGGCGGGGCAGCCTTTGCCACGTGGCTGGCGCGCTAGGGCCCCCAACTGCCTGCGGTCGGTCAACGGCAAGACCGTGCCTCGGATCCCGCTACCCTCCAGTATGAGATACCCGGTAAGGTGTCGCTCAAGACTCGGAAAAAAACGGCCAAGCCGCGCAGCTGACACTCGTCCATCTCCCAAAGGCACTGGTACTCTCACACACAGATGGAACGCAGCAAGCTGCTTGGCGCCTGATTCTAGTGAGAGGGTGGTCGCTGCCAGGGGATCTACCACCACTTAGTGGGGGATCATTCTGCCGTCGCCACGAGTAGGTTAGTGGCGCCGTTGCCCGGGGTGGACCACTAGGAGGTAGACCCCAGCCACCCCAGACCTACATGCAACGCCATCTGGTCTAACGAATCTTGAAAACTCACAAAACTTATTTTTGAGTTATTATTTTGTTAAACTTAAAAGTTTATTAAATATGTCGGATAGGAATAGAAATCGTTTTAATATTTTAGATAAACATAATTTTCAATTAATATACTATTATGTTAAATGTCACTAAATATAAAAACGATATTCTACTTTCTACGATAGATGGCGCAGTATACGTAATATAATTTTTTGAATCGCGCTGTCCAAAACTTCGGCCAAAAGAATGACACTCGCCCGTATTTAAAAAAAACGTTTTTCTTTTTTGCATTTAATACCTTAGGGTACTACGGTAGTTTTTATGATTTTTGTGTTTTTGGATTTGTCTTCGTCGGGAATAATACTTATTAAAATATGATATTCATCAATGAAAAAATAATTAATAAAAAAATCAGTTCAAATGTTTCATCCGTACTACCTTACCTATCTATACATATATGTAATAAATCTGTTAACGAGTCCGTTTTATAATCTTAATCTTAATATATAAAAGCGAAAGGTTACTCATCACGATATCTCTGGAATTATAAGACCTAGAGACATGAAAGTCGGTTTTTCTACCCCTAAGGGGGCAAAAAAGGGGGGCAAAGTTTGTATAGGACAACGTAGTTCCTTGGTCCAATCTACTTCAAATTTTGTATAAAATATTCTTTAACAGAATTGATTGAAGAACAAGCAAGTCTGTATTTTTCGAGAAATTTTTCATTGTTAAGTTATAGTGTTAGTGTAATTTTAACAAAATGTATGGTTATATTGATAGATAGTTTCAGAGGTATGTACTGTTCTTGTTTTTTTAGAAGGAAACAAAGCCAGGAACAAATTTCAGGAGAGTATAAACTTCAAGAGCCACTTTCCTTACTTTTCAATGGCAGCCCATTATTTCTTATCTACATTTCGTCCCCACTTCTCTTTATAATCCTTCTTATCGCTCTCTACTTCATAAAAGGCCGGGCTTCAAATTTAAGCCATTATTCCCGTTGGAAAACTAAAAGCGAGTCGTAAAAGTTTTTTATGAGTATCTTTTCTTAATAATTTCATTTTATTTAAACGTGTAATATTTTACTTTTAATATAACTTTGTTAATTTCGTCGTAAAACTTTATGAAATTAATTTTTAATTATTTCTGTTTCAAACTTTTTCCGGGTTTTAGTTTGATGTGGACAGTATTTTTTGCTCAACCTTTACACTTAAATTTTCGAAAAACAAATCTTACCGTCTGCTCATTACTTTTATTATTTGCTCTTTAATGCACGCCAAAAAAAATCTATGTACAGTTTTATCGCTAAACAGCGATTTCTTTTAGATAACTAAAGGAAAGGAGATGATGTGAATTCTTTCTATATTATTCATGCACAGACCATTTGATAAATAATTTTACCGTCCTTTAACTAACCACCATTATCCATTAATTAACAGTACCTGGATGACCGAGCCTTGCTCGTTTAAATTATATTTAGATACATTACATACCTACTGATGAAACATAAATAATATTTTCGATCTGACTGACATAATAGTAAAATAATAGGAACTGGTTATTAAAATAAAAACATAAACAGAGCTCTCAATAATCGTTTTTCTCACAAAAGAAGAAACTTGAAAAAAAAAAGAAAAAAAAATTGGTCTGTAGACACCTGGATTCGAACCCGAGTTTTCTGATTTCGAATCCGCCTGATTCCCATCCGAGCTATTATAAGATTATCAATGACAGCAAAATTTACCTTCGTATTCTAATGATATTTTTTAATTGCGTAAAAAAAGGGAAAAAACAACATTTTTTAAAAATAAATCCTAGCTAGATCGATTTATCGCCCCCGAAACCCCCTGCATACTAAAATTCATGAAAATCGTTGGAGCCGTTTCCGAGATTCAGATTATATATATATACAAGAATTGCTCGCTTAAAGATATAAGATTTAACATTTAACATTTAACTTTAATTTAATATAATATGATATTTAAATTGGCAATAGTAATTTAGAAAAAATCATAAAATAAAAAAAAATATACGATAAACCACTGACGTTCCTAATCTAAAATAAGAGTTTGGTTTTTTAGTTCAGTATTTATCTTATATTATTACTTATTTAGTTAAATAATTGCACTTCGCGTGTACTTGAAATAATGAAATGTGAAAAAATTTACATCATTGCTACTATTTTATAGTGATCCCGTCTTAATCGTGTATTCATAATAAAAATAATTATTAAATGAATTTAAGCTTTATTGGACTAATTTTTGTTATTTCGCATAACCTAATAAAAAATATACATTTGTTTACTAATCTTTTGCGTATGTTGGAAATCTTTTTATTATCTTCTGGGCATAGACGGTATTTAAAATTGTTTGCTTCCATTACATATACTCGTTACTTATCCCTATAGGTACATGTATAATTTTCAACAACATCATTTCATATAGTCCGTGATAAATATAGTGACAAAACTCTATATTTTTACTTTTATTAATATGTACAAAACCAAAATCATGTTCAAAAATATTTAGTAGTACGATGTTTATATAAAAAAAAAATGTGCACGACGCTGCGCAACAGGCTATTTAGTAGCAAGTAATTATTCATGTCACCGCTACCCAAAATATCTCATAGATTTATTATTATGTTTAAAACGGGTACATACCACGATATAACACAAGTGATTTTATGTCAATATTTCGACCCAGTTGCATGGATCGTGGTCACGACAGGACTGCGGTGTCGCGAGGTGTGTAGCTGGAACTGTCATGGGTAGTAGCGAACTACCCTCTTTCTCGTTCTCTTCACAGGAACGTCGCGAAAATTTCGGCAAAATACACTCACAACGTCACTTTTCTCTTTTGCTTTCATGCGGCTCTGTTCTGGTTTGCATGGCAATCATCATCATCATCATCTGATGATGCGTTCTCCGAAGGATCGCCTGCCATTCCAGTGTCCAGGAGTGTATAAAATCGACTGCAGCTGTGGCAGCTCATATATAGGTCAAACCAAGAGACCCATATCTACCCGTGTGTCTGAACACATAAAAGCGGTAAAAAACAACGACCCACAGAAGTCTGCGATCGCGGAGCATATTCTACAGCCGGGAACAAATCACTGGATTGAACTCCATAACCCCCGAGTTCTTTCCACAGACCGCCACTACATACCTAGACTAGTGCGCGAAGCGATTGAAATTCGCAAACACCGGAATTTCAATCGTGATGATGACTTTAAGCTAGCCAGTATGTGGAATCCAGTGGTAGAATTATGCAAACCAGAACAGAGCCGCATGAAAGCAAAAGAGAAAAGTGACGTTGTGAGTGTATTTTGCCGAAATTTTCGCGACGTTCCTGTGAAGAGAACGAGAAAGAGGGTAGTTCGCTACTACCCATGACAGTTCCAGCTACACACCTCGCGACACCGCAGTCCTGTCGTGACCACGATCCATGCAACTGGGTCGAAATATTGACATAAAATCACTTGTGTTATATCGTGGTATGTACCTGTTTTAAACATAATAATATGTCTTCAAACCACGAAATAAGTCTTAAATCATTATCTCATAGATTTCTCATTAAGCGCAGAATTTGCACGAAAGCCTCGACAATTATTTAGGAGGTTTTTACAGAGAAATTACAGTTCACTGTACTACCATGATTTATTCGTGAATTATATGCTCGAACGGAATAAGATTATTTCAAAACAAACGTAGCCCTCATGCATATATCACGCGATCGCACATCGGTGTTAGTTGCAAAAGTAATCAGAGTACGCATATCGAAAATAATTTCCTATTTACTATTAGAGGCTTGCTTGTTCATTTCGAATGCACACATAGAATGCGTTACAGTCTGGATTTATTCTCTTTATCCATCATGAAATATTATCCTATTCGAAAATTTGTCACCGCTTGAGTTATTAACATCACACAGCTTATTACCGTGATTATTTTTATGAGAATTATATTAGGACTATAAAAAAATCGAAAGAATGTCCTAGTCGTAAATATAAATACTCTGCTAGTTGTGAGTATTGCTTGTCAGCAATAATAAACGCGAACTATTACAGCGTTCGAAATGTGTCGTTTTATGAAAAGCGAATGATCAAGTGTCAAATAGCGACTATTAAATTTGGATAACGCAGCTTACGTTTATATTTCGCACGTAATCCCCTCGTCGTGTAAAATACGGGCCGTCAGTAAATATTAAAGTCCGGTATAATTTCGCTTCTATCAGTGTCATAAAATATTGTCCGGGATTTTCATATTAATTGCAACTCTAACAGACGCCTTTGTAGGCATGAATTTTAATTTAATGACCCTTATGTGAGTATTGATGTCGAAACTTTTATTTTTATCGGATTTAGGTTGTTCGGATTGTTGTTGACGTACTATGAGTCCGTAGTAAGGTATGTTAGTGTATTAATACTGTATTCTGAATGTTGTACCTAAATAATAATATAAAAAGTCTTCCAGCAAAAACGGCGGCAAGTACTCAGAAAGGCAACTACAAATTGATTTTTAATGCGTTCTTTTACCCTGCCATCATGCTGCCAGTATCGACCTTCTCATTTAAGAACAATAACTTGTTATTTATTGAATAAATGTACATTAATAAAATGTAAAAGTTTAGTAAGCTATTTAGTTCGTGGTAGTTATTAAGAGTTTAGTAAAGAATAATGTAAACTAAGACACATTTTGTCTATTTATTATAAGTGTAATAATAGTTATATGCAGTATGTTAATATGTGGGGTAGGTTAACGATCTGGCATGAGTGGGTGCGAGCCAGCGCGGCGCAACAGCCTCCGGCGCGGCCTGCGCCCGTGCGCACGCACCTAACTTCTATACCTACTACTTCTATTCTATTCTTAGTAATATCTCACATAAAAGTGACGTGAATGATTGTGAACTGCGCATGCAAGTAATTCGTGTTGATATTTCCATTACCTTGTTTTATATTAATACCAGTTATTTATATTAATCCGTCATGCGAAATACGGTATTATTAACATTGTTGGCGCTCTCGTTGGACGTCGTCAACATGGACGTGCAATTATCGGACTGCGCGG
Source organism: Euphydryas editha (assembly GCA_036937285.1). NCBI lineage: Eukaryota > Metazoa > Arthropoda > Insecta > Lepidoptera > Nymphalidae > Euphydryas > Euphydryas editha. The sequence continues at coordinate 13,883,124 of JAUPFZ010000003.1, forward strand.
TACCCTACAGACGTCAGAATCGCACATCTGCTTGTAACATGAATGTCATTTATGACAAGGTTTTATTAAAACGAGTAACCTTGAGTTCTAAATACATATTTACTGGTAGAGTGTTTGATGTGTATTCTGGCAATAAGACACGATTATACAGAGTGTGTATTCGTAGAGTGTTAAAAGGCGATTTTAACGATATTGGTGAGGATGTTAAATTTAAAAAACTGCATTCGATACCGTTAAGTATAACTACACTTTTAATACAAACTTCAAAAGCTTTTAAGTGTCGTCCATTACGTGTTCGAACGTATGCTATATTTTTGACAGAAAAAAAGAGCACTAACACTTCGCTACGGTTAAATTTGATCATGGAACCAGTTTTGCTAACGCTTCATAATATCGACACGATTGAAGCTGTGATTAAGGGTAAGTCTAACTGAAATGAGAGTATTTCTTGTATATCTGTTAAACGAAGTAAAATTTTGGTCGTTTCTTAAGCAATTATCTGGAAAAAAGAAGTTCGAAAATAGCCAGTTTATTATTTCCTATGCATACATAAATACATATATTAAGCCTTCGTCTAAGAACATTTACTGTAAACGCAAACAGATGCACTTAAATTAGCTACAGGTGTAGTTACTCTGTAAACAAGTAGGCGGCAATTAGTCGGGGCGGAAAGGCAGTCAGCGGTCCCATGACGGGTACTGATTGCGCTCGAGAAAGCCAACATTCAATATTGCTGTTTTAAATGATTTGCGTAACATTGCTTTCGGATAGGTGTAACAGCTAGCGATTTTGATGTTTTGAAAAGTAGTGTATATTTAAATGTTTCTGTTTATGGGAAGTGTATTTATTACTTTCTGAAAATTAATTACGCGTGAATTAGTGAGTTAGTGTGACATAATGTTTAATTAATTGTAACAATAAAGTTGATACGGAAGACTAGAGAATAGAATAGAGACGGTTTTGTATATTTTATGCTTTAATGTCAATTAATTCAATTTGCTGTGCGGTGATCGGCCGAGAAGTATAGTCCCGACCCCTTTCTTGCCGAGGTGTTGTAAAAGGCGACTAAGGCCATAGTGATGTGAATAACTGTGAATCAATCAGAATGGTGATGGGCAGCAACGTCACCAAATCCTTTTTTTTTGTTTTGGCGGGAAAAAATGTACCTGTACGCACACCCCGTCGTCCGGGGAGACAACGGCGTAGTATGGGGCTGTCACCCACTAAAATAACTCGCCGTGCGCCCTCACCCGCCTTTACAAGGCGGGCCACGGGTACCGCGTACGTTGCTCCGTTGCCCGCACCCCGCAGGCATCCCTATCGAGCACTCTCTCCTGTGCGACGCCCCGCGCACTTGGGCATCGCACCTTCGCGGTAGGCTGTTTCGGCGGACGGTAGGCAATTAACCCGCCTGTCAAGCGTGGCCAGTATTCGCAAACCCCTTCGTAGATGATGGGGGAAGCCTACGTTCAGCAGTGGACATACAACAGTTGATTTGGTGGCGATGGTGGTGGAATTCCATTTAAAGCATTTTATAAAGTACTCTTCGTGAATATTCGTAATCGTAGTTTTGAAAAATCTTTATTTTTTTTACTGCTCGTCAGTCTCTGTTCCTTGTAAGGAGAAAGATATTGAGCTTATTTGGCCACGATACTGCACTGCGAATTTCCTTATATTATATCTTATAATTTAACTTGAAATATACAGGTTCCTCACGGCGTTTTTTACACCACTAAGAGTAGATTTTTACAAATAAAATATGTGAATGAGATGGAGTTTCCTTTGTTCTCCATTTAAGTGGACCTTAGTAATATTGATCCGCTTTTATTTTAATTGCTAACTACGAGAATATTTGTCAACGTCAAACAACACTTATAATTTTTGTTAATATCTGTAATTTTAATTTTTAGTCATATTAAGAAAATATATACAATGAGCGACGTAGGTTGTTGTTAGTATTGATCTAGAAATAATATATATTTTTTGTGCTTTTTCATATTAACTATATTGAACTATTCAGATTCCGGATTTAAAATTATGATACAGTGTCTAAATTATGAGTCGGTCTGAATCATCAAGCTTACCCTGATCTCGATCATTCTAGAAACAAAAGTTTTACTAGTGACATAACTAGTTTATAAAGTTTCGTGTGTTGTTATATGTTGTTAAGCCACACATCTATTTGTGTTAGCATTATAACTTAAATACGCATGAGTACATAGTACACATTCGCAGCGATATTAAATTTTCTACTTTCATGTCTCCAGAACTTCCCTTATGTTTAGAAGTTTCGTTTACCTACCCGTGAGCCGCGCAAGGGGAAATTAATGTCATTCAAATTTTATAAATATGTACAATATCATGTTTGTTATTTGATGTAAATCTATATAAAAATAACCTGTTATTGATTTAATAAAGTGAAATAGTTTGTTTGTTTATTCTCTAGTATAAAGTGGTATATACTGTCCAATTAATTATTATAATTTTTTGCATTAATAAATCTGTTTAATAGGAAAATCTGTAGAGCCCCATCCTACGACGCATGCGTTTATATATAGGTTTGAAAAGAATTATTGTTTATAATAATATTTAAGCGTACGAAGTAAGAATTCTTCATGTTTAGCCGTTTTTAATATATTTTTATTTACCTTAAATCATAAAACAAAATAAGTACGCTTAAAAACTTTATTATTATTTTATACACTTAATTTTAATAATCCTACTAAAAACATATGTTTAAATTTTATCTAATTTAAAATACTAATTTTACGAGGCGAATTATTGTCCGACTTTTTTAATAATTTTTATGATTTGTAAAGCGACATAAGGTTGTTGAATAACAATTGGGAAACACTGGAGACTTAGTATGCGGTTGTCAGTGTCGTTGACACTCGTGACTTGCTGAAGTGTCTGAGAAAGTGATGTAAAACACTCATAAAATTGTGTTTAGGCTGTAAGAAATTAGCCAATAAAAACGTATATCCAGTTTAATGTCATTATTAAAAAGTTTGTTTTTAGTAAATTACGACAGTTTATAAAAGGCTAATAATGCCGGGAAAGAATCATTAAGCTGAAAATATGGTTTTCTTTAATTTTATAGTTAGCGAGTATACTTGTAGTATATATATACAATTATTAATTACAGTTATTACTCATTAGAGTTATAGGTAATTATAATTTTAATAGGAATTGATATGTCTTAAGAGTATTATTATTTTATAATATAATGTACTATAAATATCTGTTTTATATATTCGACCATACCTACCCGACTACCTCTATCACTTAATGCTCGACAAAGGCTACGATTCATATTAAGAAGAAGGATTGGAGTGTAATTCTTCACTTTTCGCCGTTCTGTGCAAATTGGTGAATGAAAATGTTTCAGAATTTTAATCAAAAACACTTAAAACGAATCGTAGGTTGCATGTAGCAAATTGAACCAACGACTTTTTGGTTAAGATCCATATTATCCATCATTTGGGCTCTCCGTTACATTCATATTTATATCCAGTACGTAATAAAAAATCAGACACAGCAAAATATTTCTATTTCAATAAATGTTTCCTACAGTACTGTTAACGGTTATGGCGCAATCATTGTGAAGGATAAACTGGAATTCTGACAATGACTTATTTGCCGAGTTATAAAAACGCGACTCGAGAGTATTTTATGTTTATTTCGGTCTTATATTTCACACGTCGTTGTCAAGATTATAAGAAAACATAAAATTAGACGAGTCCATGTTTTATGTTGACGGAATTATGTCGTCTAACTTACTGGCCATAGTCGAAATAAATTTAATAATGGTGTTTTTTTTTTAAATAGTTAGCTCAACACCATTTTGCTTGTCACATATTTTTAAATCTTTAAAGGATAGACAGTAGGTACAGTATGAATGTTTACAGTATGTACTTTATTAAATTCTATTTGACACTTATGAAAAGATAATCAAAATATTTGTAGAAAGTAAAGAGCTCAATGTCTAAACTTCACAGGTTGTTAAAGTTGATGATCGAGCTCACTTGAACTTAGTGGAGTAACGATCGAGTTTAGATCCTTTAAGGAAACAACACTAGCAAAAACTTTCTCTTACTCTTCTCAAGTGCATTGGGTGCACCGCTTAAGGGACTAATATTTTAATGTTTCTAATTTTTTTTAGTATCATATAAATTAATCAACTTTACGACGCGCCGGAGGGGCTTTTAAATGGAATACTAAAATATTACTCGATTAAGTGTTAATAATTGACTTGTCTCGGTTTTAAATGTTTGCAAACTATTGATGAACGGAATGGCAATCGAGTGAATTATTCGGTTATGTATTGGTCTCTCATAATTATTCATATAGGATTAATTGTTCGATTCGAGATGAATTGCCTTCGGCTAGCTGCATATTGCGACTCGGCTTTCGTACCTTCATCACTGGTTCGCTGTGCGATTCAATTAAAGCACCAATTGACAGCGGCAAGTCTCAAATATACACATACAAATTTATAAAACACGTCCTGTGTTTATCTAGTGATACTACGATCTTGATTTTCTTTTTTTTTTCAATTTTTATAACACAATATACCACTAGGTTAACTGAATGTTAGATAAATTGAAGCTAAGTGTATCTTCGTACTAAGAGTGGTTGTAAAGTAGAGCGAGGAAAATCTATAAGGCAGTATTTCAATTAAGTATCGAACCATATGCTAGTAAGTTGGTGAGTAACATCTCATCTCGGAGGGACGAGCGGGCTGTTAAATCTCGTGGAGATAATAAAGTGGACCGTATTTACGACACGCCAGCCAAGTTATAGGTCGATTCGATTAGCTTGATACAGAGTTTGCTGAAAGTGTTTGCGTCAGTTGAGCAGCTTGTGTGTTTAGTTGAACCTCGATTACACAGGGCACTATATACACATTTCATGTCACATCCATGTCATGGGTAAATTAATTTTCGGGTATCTTTATATCTTATTCAATTTTCGGATTCTCTTATCGTTTATATACGTTTTATATTCAGTTTGATTGTTGATTTTTTCGTTACCACAATCAAATTAAATTTACTGCTCTCTTATATTTACGCGAATTTAATTTATAATTAAAAGTCTATATCGGATTTTATCGCGTTTATTTAAAACTTTACAGTTTAACAATATTTTAAATTATTTCCCGACGTTTCGGACCATTTACAGCGTCCATGATCTCGGGGGACTGAGGTGGCGGGTGTCCGAATAATGAATTAATTGTTACATACCCCGCTTTTTATATTTATAATAATATAATATTGTATATAATATTGACGCTGTAAAGGGTCCGAAACGTCGGGAAATAATTTTAAATATTGTTAAACTGTAAAGTTTTAAATAAACGCGATAAAATTCGATATAGACTTTTAATTATAAATTAAATTTACATTAAAACTGTATACTCATATCTGTATTTATTAGATAAAGCTTAAGATAATTTATTTGTTTGAAGGCTTTAATCTGAGGATTTACGACCCAAAAATATCATAATATTTCTTTACGTGTTCTTGCTGTATTGTTGTATAATATTATTGTAATATTTTACTCCGTTATCTCAGTTACTGCCAACCGGTCAGGTTATTTGCAATTAATATGTAGTCTTATAACGATACTTGTTGTCGTTGTCCTAAGACAACATCGAATCGAATGAGCATGTTTTGATACGAGTTCCTTAATCTGCATTACCATAGTTTGTTGAAGTCTCGGTTGCTTAAAAGCTTAGATTTGCCGCTGTCGGCTTTTAATGAGTCAGGTCATAGATAACAAAAAATATTTTCATATCTCATTACGGTAGTCATAATAAAGTATAATAGTTATTTATGCAACTGTTAAGGGGTATTAAAACACGAATGTGGGTTTATCACACGAGGCGAAGTCGAGTGTGATAATAGTATCACGTGAGTGTTTTAATACCTAATTATCAACAGTTGCATACAAGACTTTATCTACTCCCATGCTTTAAATCCAAACAAAACAATAAAATAAATAACATAATTAAAAAAATCAAAAAACCCGACTGCGTAAAATACTCTTATTATAAACTAAAAAGAATAAAACAATTTACTAGCTTTCATTTGATACCCATATTGCTACAGTAAGAAAAAAAAATCAACTCCCCCTCTCATTCCGCCATTTGCGGGCGCCTTTTTATAAATTTATATAGCCTATGTCACTACTACAATTTAGACAAATCCAACGACACCTCATATGTCACAAACCGTCCAGCCGTTTGGGCTGTAGGGCGTGTCAAAGAAATGGACATACATACATACAAACATACATATGTTACATATATGGACATACATACATACAAACATACATATACATACATACATACATACATACATACACTCGAAAAACATAACCCTCCTGTCGCAGTCGGGTAAATATCGAAGAAAAATGGCGTGCATTCGAATAACCTACTTTGATTTTACGTTATTATTGTTGTTTTAAAATTTATATCCAATATGGAAAGGCAAAGGGATACAGTTCATAGAGCCTAGTCTTTTTCTTTTTTCTTTTTTTTACAGCGTGCAACTTTCTGGTGCGCGCGTCTCAACGCGCGTGAATGACAATGTTCTTTTTTTTTAAATTCATACAGATGTTCTTTTTTTTAAATTCGTACAGATATATCAATAAGTAAGAAATAAGAATATGGCTGTCTGTTGTTAACCCTTTGCGGAGAAGGGATCGAAAAAAAAATCAAAGGAGTGTTATTATGAAATCCAGTACAACATTATATCATCCGTTTGGATGATATAATGGTTATTATGACATTGGGTGTTTTAATGTTGGCAATAATCTAACTGTTTCAGAATCTTTTATAGAGGATTTAAAGCTATTAGGAGTAGATAAATATTAATGTATGATACTATAATGTAGACTATTCAGCTCTGCGCATGAAGGTTGTTGTGAAAACATTGTTTCATTCTAAGACAAATAAATTTTTATACTAAGTATTTTATAGAGCAGTAAAACATTGAGCGGTGATCTTATTACTTGAAAATTCACGGGTTCTAATTTTTAGGTTTTAAAACTGTACAGTTTTAAAATGAATCTATTTTTACGTCTTCGACTGTAAAGAAATACTATGTACATCATGAGTAAACTTGATGATATGATACGAGAGAATTTCTAAGTAATGTAGGTATATCTGGCATTCTGCAGTTTTATAATCCAAATAGTTGGCGATGACATCATTATTGTTTGTTATAAAATGTAAAAACACAAATTTAATACTGTATTAAGATGTATTTATTTTACAAAACTTCTTTTATACACTGCACTGGATATACTTAAATGTATTAAAATATTTTAATACAAATGTATTTATAATATTTATATGTAATATTTAAATCTCAAAGAATGTAATATTACATAATACGTAAGTGGTAATTTATTCGGTTGTTTCAAATACGTCATGGGAGACGATTTTGTTTCATATAATGAGTGCCTAAATTATCTGAAATGGTGCAATTAAGATTCCAGATTCAAAAGTGGCCGTAATGATGCGACTCTCAGCTCATTTACGACATCAAGCAGTGAACAATTACTTCTACGTCGTAGAATATGGATATTTTTAAATAATATAATTATAAGCTGTGCTTGGAGCGTCGCTTGCGCATATAATATTTCATTTGAATACGTTGCTATAGATGGAAAAGTACAACTACATATGTGGGCAGTTTCGCAGCTATTAATTTATAAATAAATAAATATGTTTAACATACACACACGATCGTCCGCTTCTAAGCTAGGCAACTTAATGCCTGTGTTTTAGCTAGCAGACGACTGATATACATATATTTTTTAATAAATATACATATATTTGAAACATATATAAATAAATATATATTACAGCCAGACTCAGGACAGGAATCGAATCCACAACTCTGGAGTCGAAAGCAGGATCACTGGCAAATTCGTAAACGGGCCAGTCAAATAATATGTCAAGTAAGTAATTCAAATACAAGCTATTACAGTAATAATTCGAACGAGCGCAAAACACAATAACCTTAATGCAACTTAAACTTTCATCGAACACATTATATTATAATTTGATACATTCGAAGAAAATCGATTTAAAGCACCTCATCATTCGGTAGCTGTAAATCTTGACACTACAATTTAACCACAATTTATATAAAGTATATTAAATTTACCGTCTATAAAGATAACAAAATATATAAAGTGATAAAACATATTTAATATTAATAAGTGCTGGAGTATATAATATATATATATATGTTCGGATCCTGTATGTGGTCACAATAACGACCGAAAGATTTCTTCACTAATCGAGTTACTACTTACGCTTCAGTATAGTTAGGAATAGAACCCTATTTAATTTCACGGCCTAATTCGATGTGGTTTAACTGTTTTTAACAATTTTATTGTTAAAAATGAGATCACGAGGCGTGCACTTTTGGATTTCCAAACAATTTTCCATCTCTTCTCTATGTCATAATTTTGGCATTCGCCGCAAATAAGACGTAACCAGAAACTAAGGAATATCGCGGCATCTGTTAAATTTCACGTGCAATTTATCTCCGGCTTAGGTAACGTGGCTGCGTAGGTAACGAACATATCGCGTGAGGATGAAGGTAGAATTAGGGGTGTGTCTCAGGTGTCATTTTAAGAACATTTACGTGTAGTTGCTTCTATATCGAATATATAAAAATTAAGTAGGTACATTAATATTATTATATATTACTAGCTGACTCGGCAAACGTTGTTTTGCCATATTAATTATTACTAGTTAATATTTTGGTAGTCAAATAAACACCAACTAACTTACTGTGAGGAATGGAGCGCTGTGAACGATGACGGTCATAAAAAATAACATAAGACCAAACATTCATTTTTTGAATTCATTGTACTTTTATTATCTTAACTATAAATTTTAAATTATATTATCATAAATTATGACAATTAAAAAAAAACGTCAGTCTCTTAGTGCAATGAAATGTACGATATTTTAGTGAGTACATCTTTAGCCAACACAAACAAATTGGATGGCTTACCCACGCGAGAACATGCCACGTATAATTGTCCGTGTGAAAAGTACGGTGCGTCCAAATCTAAGTCACAAACAGACATCGTTTGGCCTCGAGAATTATTGATTGTCATTGCGAATGCCAATCTAATAAGAAATTTAACCCGTTTGAAAAAAATAAATGCTAAAGCTTATTTTATGAGAAAGACAGGAGACCGGCTTCTTTCTCATCCCTACTTTATGTTGTTTACGGGGTGAGAAGTGACACCGGTAGACGCCTGGCAGGAATAACTGATCGAGTGGTAACTGATCAAGAATCGACCGCCGATAGTAGAAAATTATTAAAGTACTGATATCTCTATTAAAAATATAGGGGTTAGTGGTAGAAGAATGAAATTCAATGCTGTATGTATTATTTAATGCCGAATCATAAAAAATAGAATAAAAAAAATTTGTCCAAAAAATAACAAAAAAACTTTTTGGGGTCGACAACCTTTATCATTTGGGGGTATGAAAAATAGTTTACGTCTTATTATCAGACCTACTGAATATACACACAAAAATTCATAAGGATCGGTCAAGCCGTTTCGGAGGAGTTTTGTTACAAACACTGTGACATGAGAATTTTATTATATTAGATTTATTACATATTCATATTTGTTTTGTCGTCGTCTTAGTCTTCAGCCGTCCAGGGTCATTACTGTTTTGCAATATAGTACTGGTTTTCTGCATGGATCACCAAATTTTGCAGATTGCAACAGCACCACACTTTGACAGTTAAAATTTAACCTTATTAATGTTAATTTGTTAGAAATGTTATTATTTCATTAGGCCATTTAAATATAAAATATTCAACTGTTGATTGGATTATATTATTTTATTTTGTTTTTCTAACTTTTTTAATTTAATTTCGGTTTATTTTAACACAAAGGAAATTTACTCAAATATTTAACCATATAATTTAAGTGAAAAAAAATTATGACATACTCACTTTTCAGGGTTCAATATTTTTCTACGTGTACTATTTTTCAACGGTAAAGGATTATTGGTAAATTTGTCACAGCCGACAGCCATTGTTGTCGTCGTGGAATCATTAAGATAGACTTTTCCGTTTAAAATAAGCAATTGCTTGGTCAGTTTATTTGTTTTTTTTTTTCAAATAAAAATTAAAAAAGAAAAAAGAAAAAAGAAGAGCTGGGTCATTTAATATTAAGTGATCATAGCTAAACATAAACAGTTGGTGCATAAGTTAGCAAATGTGTTGCATTAACTATGGGAAAACGCGGTCGGTATATACTCGTATTTCGCTTTCGGTTTTCACAAAAATAAGCGAATATATTTGAAATTCTTATATATTATCTCTATTTATAAGATCATGTACAATTCATGAAAACTAAATTATAAAAGTAATATAAAACTTATTTTATAAAGAATATATCGTACGTCGCAAATTGATATAATCGGTTGATTTGTGTTGCAAGATTCATTGCCTCGTTATAATTTGCTCGAATTATAGTTCTATTATGTCCCATACATGAATAGATTAAGGATTATATTGGAGCATGTGCTTGTGGGTTCTCAAATTTTATTCAAAAAGAGCGCTTGTAACTAGAAGGTCATTGTTACATCCTAGTTTTATGGAGCTAGCAAACGAACGTCCATTGTGTTGTAGCGATCGATTTAACCGGCGTCGCAATATTGTCAAGCAAAACGACTACGAAAGTTGATTGCGCTTTTGAATTGTAGGAACACCGTACTTAGTCTACACAACTAGGCGTTAGCTCTATTTTTAAGTTAAGCCTCCATTAATGTTTTTTTAGTTATATAAAGATTATGTTAAAAGAAATATATTTTCTGTTTGAACAATGTTATTACAATTATAAACATTGAATATTTGCAATTATAAAATTATTAACATCTTTATTTTAAATTATGCACTGTAAGAAGATTCATTAAAGCAGACATAAAAGCGGAATGTAAATTGGAAAATGTACAAAGTATGCAGTATAACGAAGTTTGCGGTCGCAAAGGTGCTAATTTTGGTTTGAAAACTTTTGTTTTGTGGATTCCCCGCATTACTTATTGCTAGTTCTTGTACTGCAGCTTCTTATGAATTTATTATAGGATTGAATAGTTTTTGAAAACTAGGTTTGTAAGTTGTTAACATTCGTGTAATGTTGTTTTTTTTATAAAATTCTTTTGAAATTATATCTCATTAATTGTTAAAAGCTAGTTACTTAGTCGACGGCCCGATATCGATGAGTTCCACTGTGTTCACCAATAAGTGAGCAAGACTAGCGTCCAATAATCGTTGGTGGCTCCTAAAATCCTCTAATAATGTATGTTTTTACGAAAAGCTTATTATTATTATTAACTTTGAAAACTACATGTAACTTGAATAATTTTTTTTAAAGTTATATGTAGTTTGTTAGTTGTTTTATTTACTTGAATTTATTTATTACTTACTTGTTAAGCCCCTTTTAAAAGAATAGATCTGTGTAATTTTCATTTTATTCGATACTGCCCTGGGCTCTCAATAGGTTGAAGGCGGCCCTGCACACTTATCATTCCTTCACGAAAAGATTTTTACAAGTGCATGTTGGACTTCTAGAAGAACTTTTCCATATTCTGTACAATATTAATGTAAATAAAAGTGTTTATACCTTTTAAATTTTATCTTTATTTATTTTACATTATTTGTGTATAATCTTTGTTTAATTATTTGCATTTAACTATTAGGAGTTTAAAGATATGGCCTTAATAGATAGACAGCTAGTACATAGACAAGATGTACCGACCTTGTGTGTACCAGTGTCTTTGTAATAGTCCCTATTACAATGTACTTTGGTACATTTTTAGTATAAAACCCTAATAACTATTATATATTATTAATTAGTTTTATTTGGTAATTATCTAATTAGTTTGTACACACAATCACATTCGAGGTAGCTTAAAAAACTATCTCTCTCTCTTCCTCTCTCACTTTTCATTTTCAATATTATTTATACAATAATTTTTAATAATTTTAATAGTAAATACGAAAAAAAAGACAAAAAAAAACCGTTCATTAAGGACTACATTCTATTAAGTGTGAAATTGAGTAGAAGTAAATAACTACCGTGACTATTTGTCAAAGTCGCGGTGAGTAATTTTTATGTATTCAGAACGTTAAGAAAAGTTTTTATTAAATTTCTTTTGCGACGTTTTTTTTTCGTCCTTAAATAGCAGGTCTGACAAATGGTACGTGCTCTTTCAAATGATAAAATATTCAAAGTTTTTAAAAGGGATATGAAATAAAAATTGGTTATAAGTTTACTGAAATTTTCAAGGCTCTAGAATCAGGAAGAAGATGCAAATGAAGATATGATACTGCAGCTTTATTATTTACGTTTAAGGGTGGGAGAACCCAGATGTTAATACTTGTGTCGTTCTCGCCTTGTCTTAAACACGTTTTACTTAATAGGCTCGCTTGATAGCAATCTACATGAATTTGTGGTTATTTAAGGCGTCGTAGCGGTCTAATTTTCAATAGAGGGCTAACTGGTATTGTTATTTATGGATTGCTATTTATCTGACAATGTGAATAATGTATGTATATTCATACGAGTATAATGTTTATTTTATTGATTTGATATTTTTTATACGATATGAAAAAGATTGAAAAATTGTGAAGTATCTTTTCTTATATTTATGTTTTAAAGTTGAACATTATATCAAAATCATTCATTTGAATATCGTAGATAATTAGGTCAGTGAAGCGTAATACTCATGCGCATCATTAGGCGGGAATGTTCCCATTAGTTCTACATCCTTTACTCTGTGAAATACGCTATATACGAATTATTATATTGATTTTGTTATGCCATATTAAAAAAAAATCACAATTCTTAAAAATAGTCTATTTATAATTTTTTAATATTAATATTAATTTTTCATTTACAAATTTCATACCAATATATAATGTTCAATGTTAGAGACTTATTTTGCCTTTTCGTTATTTTGATATGATGTGCTAGAATTACGTGATTTTATGAAATGCAGCAAAATAGTTTGTTGACATTTTATTATTGTTCTTATACATGACGTCGAAAAATAGCAGTAAAACCACGTTGTTGTTTTAATATTTATAACCTTATCAATAAAGTGTATATGTAAAATTAAACTATGGAACTTATCAAAATATTGTTTACATTACATTATAACTGAAATAATACTCACGGGCCATGTTCTGTTTTCTCTACTAATATAAATCCCGTTTCGAGGTATAATAGTTACGGGAAGGTAACGTAATTTAATTATATCATAGAACAGTTTCACTAATAGCATTCTGATGTACATTGTACACGGCATCGATTGCATACATTTTACGACTTATCAACAAGGTCGTAATAATCAACTAAATTCAGAGCAAATTGACTGAGTTAACAGCCGTTCAGCTTCTGAGAGAATTACTGTTAACGGAATTGTATGTTATAAACTAAATGAAGTTTCTATGTAAAGCTCGGGGCGGCTCCTTAAGTTAAAGGATATTAAAAGAACATCAAGTGAGCGAAGTACGCAGAACCAACGCAAATACACGCTTTAGAGTTAATTATTTACACAACCCGTCCACTGTTGGTTTTTAGCAGATTAACTGATGTAAATTGACTGCCTTATAATATAAAATATTATAATATATAATATTATTTACAATTTGAATATTATAAGTTATTTTTCAATACAATAAAGTTGACAATTTCAGATTTTATAAAATAATTATAAAGATATCTCGTCGTCTGCAATTAAAAACTTTTTAACATTTTGATTTTTCTTAATCTGTATTTGATGTTAGTGTGAAAAAGCTTTAGTGCTATAAATTATTTGTTTTTATGACGTGATAAAAATGTGCAAAACGTTCATCGATTCCAGTTTATTGGCACGTGTGTCTGTTCGGCTCAGGCACATATTTGCAGAGACTCGAGTGGCGGTCCGCAACGCGTCAATGACAAGAAATGCCGTAGACTGACTTTCATCAATTAACATAATTGAAAACTTGACACGACTAAATACACAAGCCGGAATAAAAAATTATCTTTACATTGTGTGCGAGCGAACAAACGTCATTACAAGTAGTGAGTTTTTCTTGAATTATTTACATGTGTGTCTTAAAAACATTATAGTATTTATATTTTAGTTATACGTTTGACGTTTCAGAAGAAACTGTAAATTCATTAGACATTTTTATTCCGTGATAAAGAAATCTAAAACTAAAATAAAAGAAAAACAAAAAAAAAATCGTATTTTATTTAGTCATATTAATTAATTTAGTATGTATTATATAAGCTACATTCAATTTATATTACGAGTACTATAACTGGTTTCAAATATTTAAAACTGTATTAGTTACATTTTTATAAATATAATATTTTAAATAAACTAAAAAATATATATACGAAGTTTTAGTATGCTATAGATGTAATATTAATAATAAAACTAATTTTCAATTATCTGGGTACTCAGCTAATATTCAAAACTAACGGTCCTAGCGGATTCCAATTCATCGTCTATTCGGCGTCATTTCAATCCTCACACTCCGCTAATTACAGAGGATCTGTGTGAGTCGGGGCGCTTTCACGTATGGATTCATCGCTCCCTTCTCTCACAATGAGCATTAGGCGACGTGTGAGTAATCTTTATAATTAAAACTATGATTTGATTATCACAATTTATAAAACATATTAATTTTATTTATTTAGTACAAATAATATTAGTTTTCTTAATGAAATGTTGTAAGTAGTAATTTAAAGTGATTTACTTTGAAATATCTTCTATAATATGTATGTAGATGTAATTAAATTACATAAGGTGCATAAGGGTTAAGAAAATAGTAGGTAATCTTCGAAGTTCAGAAAATTATCCATCGATGTACACCATTATATTTCAAGTCGAAGCGATGTATTATCATTATCCTGTCAATTGAAATGGTTCGCTAACTATATTTACACATATCTGGTTAGGACACTATCCATCTATTACCGCCTACATTAGCGTGATATGGCGATAGAGATTATCGCGCAGAATGCAATCTGGCCGTAGGTGCCGTCCGCGTAGAACCGCGTATGTAATACATAGAGGTATTATAGATAGAGCAGGGGAGCCAGGCCTTCAGCTGTCCCTCGGTTAGAAAGAGATCGCGAAGACGGTACCAGTTGAATTACATACCAATATAATATTACTGTGCATATTAGAATTGTTTCTAATATTTGTTTGTGGTCGAAAAATTAAAATAGCATTTACCAATAGTTACCAATCTGATGTGAAAATTTTCTTTTTGCTCTAGATAGCCTATTAATAATTTTATTTTTATTTTATTATAATGTATTTTATTACAAATGATATATACCTTGACACATTGTTGACACATCGGGTGTGTTTGGCAGAAAAAAGTTTTTGACAGCGCTTGATAGCGCTGAGAAACGAACTTTACCTACAATTGTCGGCCAGGACCCGTTTGCTAATTGCAATAGCGTTGACACAATCCGCCATTTTGCTTATTTATTTTGTTTCTTTTGAAATCAGTTTATCTATCTATAACTCGAACTTTCGGCCTAGGTAAGAAAATAACTAGTATGTGCAACACGGGACGAAAGTACTACATCTTTTCCCGCATGTTAGCCAATTTCATATGCGGAATAGAAGGTAAAGGTAGTACTTTCGTCCCTTGTGACACAATATCTTATAATAAATAAATAAATAAATAAACGTTTCACACCCAACGGCCCCAGTAGGATGTTTATCCTGTGTCGGGGGTCCGGAAACACACACAACACAGAAGCACAAACGCCCAGACCATGACAAATATCCGTATGGCCTATACAAATATTTGTCATGTCCGGGAATCGAACCCGCGACTGCTAGCGCATAAGCCAGTTGCTGTGACCACGCGTCGTCAAACAGTTGTAATATTTTAATAAGGATACATTATTTATTATAAACTCTTTTGCAAAAAAAACGGGCATTTAAGCAAAGAACTATTTTATAGTTACTATTAGTTTGTTTGACAATTTTAGGTATTGTTATCCTCAGAATTTTATAAATTAATTAGGAAGGAATAGTTTTCATCAGTTTTATCATAACATTTTAATTAAATTATTAAGAAATAATGTTTAAGCTCAAAACACTATGATTTTTATTTTATTTTTTATTTATAATTCTTTATTGTACACCACTGTTGAAACAAAATTACAGAGATATATGCTTAAATATTATTGCACAATAAGGCGGTCTTATTGCTAATAAGCAATCTCTTCCAGACAACCTTACGTTGTGAGGAATTGAAACATAGCCGGAGTAAAATGGAGGGTGGTGCATAAATATATCAAATAACACAAAATAAATATAATTAGAAATAATAATAAAAATAAGAATATACGATATAATAGAAATATATACTGTAATTCAGTTTAACTTTGAACTAAAATATAGTTATTAATAAACAATAAAATACTCAATATGGGTATATATACACATGCAAAGAGCATTAGAGATACTTTCAAGGGACGATTGTGCGTAAATTTGAACATCATCTGCATACATGTGATAGGGAGAAGAAATGCAATGAGTTATTGTATTAATGAAGATAGAAAAGAGCAAAGGTGACAACACGCCTCCTTGAGGAACACCGGCATGGACATCGCACCACGATGAGAAGGACTCTTCAAATCGAATGCGCTGCCGGCGGCCCCGAAGGTAATTATGAAACCAGTCGATTGCTGATGGAGAAATGTTAAGAGAACGGAACAAACTCAATATGATGTCAAAATCAACCATGTGAAAGGCATTGCTAAAATCTAATAATGCCAGAATGGTGAGTTGTCTGTTGTCCATACCTAAGCGAATATCATCGGTAACTTACGTTAACTATGATTGTACCTGCTCGCTAAATAAAAATGAAATGCGTTAATTTCTTTGTTTTTCTTGAATACATTAAAAGCAGATAAAAGTTTAGTATTGAGTGTGACCCCTTCTTGCTGAAATCACGGCTTGCATTCGTCTGGGCATGCTAGTGAGTATATCTTTTATGGTTTCTTGGGGAATACGTTCCCACTCCGCGGTAATCACATTCTTTAGCTCTCTGATGGTCTGCGGAGCCGGCTGCACTGATCTCACTCGTCGCTTCAGAACGTCCCAGACATGCTCTATGGGATTGAGGTCCGGACTTCTAGCTGGCCAGTCCAAACGACGAATTCCGACTTCTAGCATATACGCATCCACACCGCCAGACCGGTGGGCGCGAGCGTTGTCGTCCATAAAAATTGAGTTTTCGCCAAGAGCGGTTAAAGCGGGTTGTGCATAAGGAATTAGAACTTCCGTTATGTATCGGTGTCCAGTCAGTGTACCGTTTTCGATGAAGACTAACTCCGTATGATCCATAGAATTTATTCTATGGTGTGATTAATAATGTGTGATTATAAGGTGGGGTGTTTTGAAGAAATCACACCTCCATAAGGTGTGATTTCTTCAAAACATGCCTCTGCAAAGCGTTCTCCTCGTCTACGTAGCACTCGCCGACGTCGGTCTTCACCATGCAGAGATATCCCGGCTTCATCGGAGAACAATACCCTATCCCAGTCTTCATGAGTCCATGACACACAATTTCGAGCGAAGCTAAGCCTGGCAACTCGATGTCCACGGAGTAATTTAGGGCCGCGTGCCGGGCGATGACTGTGTATATTAGCAGCGAGAAGCCTCCTCCTGACCGTCCATAGACTAATTTGCACATTTCTCACTTCTTCGAGGGTGTTCTTGAGGTCTACATAAGAAGATTTGCGATTTCTCAACGCTTGACTCACTAGAAAACGATCATCCCGTGGTTCGGTACATGTCTTTCTGCCAGAACCAGGCCTTCTCTTGACGGAACCGGTCTCTTGATAGCGCTGCCAGGTCCTTTGAACTGTCGACCGACTCACATTTAGGCTCTGAGCCACGAAGCATTGACTGCAACCTTCTTCAAGCAGCGCAATAATTTTGCTCGCTTTTATCACTTTATCTACCATTTTCGAGATTGCTAAACAGCAATAACAATACTTTTAAATGTCAAGGACACCAGATAATTTAATAAAAATTGACAAAAAGTTAATTAGAGTCGATATTAACTATAGGGAATTCGCGCCACAAAATGTAGTTAAAAGTTATTTTCTTTGAATACCAGGCTCAGTCAAAAATTTGAATTTGGAATGTACTCTTATAAACATTATGGCACTTTTATAACTGGCCAGTAACATGTTCAAATGATTAAAACCTTTTTGGTATTTTATTTTTTTCAGCCAGGAAGAAAATCGAAACCGCCCGTTTTTTTTGCAAATGAGTATATTATTGATAGATTAGATGAGTGCGTATTGGATACTAGATGTGCCCTGCGGTTTCATCCGCGTTTATTTGAGGAAAAATATGTACTTAAATATTTTTAAACCATTACTCTAAGAGTGCCCGCCTCGTTAGTCGAGTGGTCGCAAGCGCTACTGCCAAGCAAAGGGTCTCAGATTCGATTCCTGGGTGGGTAAGTGGACTATCCAACACATTTTTTTTTAAATTCGAACCTGTAGTGGACTATCCAACCTCTTCAGCTTTATAATATTAGTAGGTATAGATTAGAATATTGTAGGTATCGTTTTATCTGTATCAATATAATTTCAGATAGTCGTTCCAAACTAATTATTGTAAATGTTAAATGTTGCTCTTTCAAATCCACATTTCCAATTTGCAAATATGATCATTTCAATGATACGATAAAACCGTTTGTATATATCGGTTCCTGGTAATTACGATCGAATAATATGCTGTAGTAAATTCCAATTTTACTTTTGCATTTCATCAATTATATCATATCGTCGAAACATATAACAGCCTGATGGAAGTAATAAGCGGAAAATAGTTTCATTTATAAGCGCTTTAGTGCTTGTAAATTGCTAAATCCGTATAATTTTGTCACTTTATCATCCACGGGATCGCTACTCTCGATATGAATATTGGAATTACATTTTAATCAAAAACGGTACAAAGACCTTTCGTTAAAAGATTTTTTTTGACAGTTAAATAATATGGATATCAAATTATAGTATTGTATTCGTTGCGATCAGTTCGGTAATAGGCATAAATATTGATATCAGAAATCTATTGCTGCGGGGCACATTGTCTGAACACCTGCCCGTCGCGTATCGCTGCTACGAGCAATATCTATGGGCAACCCCGCATAAATATCCATGATGTTTCAATTTATATTCATGATATTAGTAAGTCAGATGGCATGCGCGTCACATTTGATTTCCTTTGTTGGTTAAATAAATATAGGCAAAACACAAACATATTAGGATGAAAAAGTTATCCCATTTATATCTTTATTTTACTTATGTGCTAAACATATCTATACATTTTGTTGGTTATA
Organism: Euphydryas editha; assembly: GCA_036937285.1. NCBI lineage: Eukaryota > Metazoa > Arthropoda > Insecta > Lepidoptera > Nymphalidae > Euphydryas > Euphydryas editha. The sequence goes on from JAUPFZ010000003.1 coordinate 13,902,557, forward strand.
TTATAAATGTCATTATTAGTGGGTACACTTAATTTTCATTTTTAATGCGTTGACTGATATTACTAAGAGGTGCTTCATTTAACAAAACTAACTCTGCTATAAGCAAATAACCCAACGGTAGCGACCAAATTCAAACGCGACACCCATTTATCGTAACTTAATTAAAGATCATCAAACCGTCAAACCCTACTATGAAATTCTAATGTGCCACAATATTTATATTATTTACAGTTGAACACATTTATAGTCCAGACACTCTAACAGGAGTCTTCTTGGATTTTTGGCCTTACTCGCAAGTTAAGGAATCCGAAAAGACTTTTACGGATAAGGGACTTTTATGAGGACATAATATTTATCAAAGGAGAGTTGTAAGGATTACAATTTTATTTTAAACTTGTAGGTACAGAGAAAAATTACGAAACACATTGATTTTCCTATAAAGAAGATGATTAACACGGCTTGTTTCCAAAAAACTATTTATATTTAGCCGTCTTATTACAAAGCTAAATTCTTTAATATTTTATCCTTCCGTGTCCAGTATATCCAATAAAAATTATTAAAGTGATGTTAATCTGTAACAATTTTTGCTGTAATTTAACAGTGAGTTGCGTAGTATATTTATTATAACCTTAATTATATCCATTGGAGATGATGGGTGGTTTGACTTATTGTTTCCTGTTCATATTCCGAAGAATATTTTGGAATACTTTATTAAACTGTTCAAAAATTAATGTTCAAGCTGTAACACAGGCGGAGGAGTGTTCAAAATCTGATAACGAAGAGTAATTAGATTTTTAGCAGTACTTATAATTTTTCTCCTATGTTAAAAGTATATTATTATTATTATTTGTAGCTAGCCAGCCAGCATCCACGGCTACTACGGGTATCCTGACCACTAGCATGCAGCGAACGCGCATTCCTGGTCATTACCTACAGCCTTCTCAGCGACCTTGGCACAGCACACTGCACTTCGGCCGGTCAGCAAGCAGAGACGCACTTCTCTCCTGGTCGACGCAGCAGCCAGCCACTACGCAGCACTGCACCACCCCGACTCACTGAGGCATCACCGCAGACAGTTCCGACTCACCGTGAACTATGCGGCATCTGGTTCCGACTCACTGGAACATTCCACTGGTCCGGCAAGCATCACAAGATGTATGGACGACTCAACCTGCAATCGAACTCCGGTCTCGGAGGGAGAGTGATGTAGCGAAATCTATCTCGCTATATACGAACTAGAAGAAACTGACGTATCCTTCATCACGCTATCGAAGTTTTCAAAGCGATTGAATATACATATATACAAGAACCCGACAACAAACGTTAAGTGGCGCGTAGCCCACCAGACACACACCCGTCTGGTCGAAAGATCCTTCCTTTTCAATGGCAGCCTCTCTCAACGCCAAAATTTAATTAAAATTTTTACACTTTCAACTAGAGTCATAAGTACAAAAAAAAAAAAAAAATATAATGTAGAAAATTTATAATTTTCCATTAAAATAGTATTTTTCTATTACTCCTGAACGGTATAAAATATTCATAGATAAATGAAAAGAATCACAGGTTTCTACAAACATTTTGTTTGAGCGTTTTATTATGTTTCATATAAAGTTCGTATACTTTTTGACTTTAGAATTTTATTAGTATTTTTTTTTTTTAAATTCATAAACCGAGATAACCCGTATTTTAAAACCGAAGTATAATGGCCACCAATGTTACCGACATCGGCTAGCTGGCTGTGCCAATCTTACTTTTAATATGTTAATAAAAGTTAGTGCTCAGTCGACACTGGACAGCAGTCGAATTGAATTATTGATGCGATGTCCTTGTAAGTACAAAGTTCGCCGCCCGCCGCATGAAATGTTCAAAATAGACTAAATTTACCATTTCTGACAGACAAATACTATATATCTGGAAAATAATAATGCGTTATATGTATATGATATATATGATAGAATTGTGGTTCGGTAATTAATTGAATTTTCTTAGTTAAATTTATTATATGTTTCAAATTATTGAAAAAGTTTCAATTTGAATTATCTTTTATAACCTCATAAAAGCAAAAGCATGTAGCCTGAGCCTTACATTGAATTTTATTTCGAATCCCAGACCTTCCTTTTCACAAAGTATCTGGTGGCTACAAAAATAAGGGTCACTCGGATGTAACAAGAACTTTGTTACGCAATCTCTCTCTAGTTCAAACGACTACAGTCAGTTCGGTCCGATCTGAGAAGCACCTTTGTGCTCTGAAGAGTTTCTGGTCTGCTGAGTCGTGATTTGTACAAGACTAATGATGTAGCCATTTTCAGTTGCCAGCTGCGCTTTGATATATTATTTTACCATAAGCTATAATATGAAGCTCAACATACATAATAAATGAAATAGGAAATAGAGTGCGATTCTTGTGAGTGCGGGCACATTTTCAGTCAAAAACGTGTACTACTATATATTTTAACAGGAGGTAACTTTGCTTATTACATTTTGTAGTAGCATTATTCGGAGTTGCAGATAGTGGTGTAAGCGCTTTGCCAATGTTCTGCTCTCGTACACTCAATTCAGCACCGGCTTTGCTAGGAGCGCATAAATCGAAAGCGGCTTATATAGGTGACTGCTTCCTCGTTTATTTATAATATTTTATGCCCGTACAAAAGATATCAACCCTTTGTTATAAGTCGTGTTAAAAAATCTCTAATTAACTTTTATTTTAGATTAGTTTTTTTTTTATAAAATCACCTCCATTTTTCTTATCCTCTGTAGCAATTAAGTTAATATTGCAAAGGAAAGGAACAGAGGTGTCATTTTACGATAATTGCTCTTAAAAATTTTCATTAGTAACGATAATCTCTTGGTTATGGGTCGCTTATATAGTAAAGAATATTTTAAGCAACAACGCTTTCTTATTAAGTCCAGCGCTACTGATAATTTGCATTTTCAATTTTGAAGAAAGGAAAGAGAATTGACTTTTCACCCTGTCGCATGATGCTCTAAGACAGCAATTTCTTTATGTCTTTTATTTTGAAGTCCGAACGTTCATGTCCGATGGTGTAATAATTGAGTTAGTGAGTTATAATAGGGGTGTATCGGTGTTTACGAAGCGGGGCGCGCTTAATGAGCGGCTTGTTGTAGTTTGACGTAGTGATTTAATAACACGGCGCGGCGTGATCGTTCCACTAAATCGGGATTAGTCTGGGGTGAAGCGAGACTAACGTTTCGAACATGTCAAATAATCTTCAAAACGTGCTGCATGAAAATCAATTCACTAGTAATTCTGATGTTTATTTATGCGTGTGTGGCAATCATGGAATATTGCTTATTATTTTTACTGTTAGTCTGTCATAAATAGTGATTGTGTATGTATTCATTACTCAAATGGCTCGCATTAATTATACGTTGTGAGTACGCACAAGCGTTGAACAAAAGCTGCAAATACACTTTCGAGAGAAATGTCTGCACCTATCATTATTACATACGAATGCTGTGTGGGAGGATGTGTATATTATTGTTATGCGAAATATAATCTAGCTCGAGGATCAATATTTATATTGCATTTATTGTATCAAATTTAAACATGATAATGCGAAATTCGTTTAAGAGCGAGCTTCTGTTCGCATTGCGTTAATTATACTTTAAATGATTTCATATTTTTTTTTTTTAATACGAATACTTACTATTTTTATTAGAATATTCGCAGTATTAAATTCTATATCAAGAACTGTACGTGTTTATTAAATTTATCAGCGAAATATTAACATTAATATCTGAGCTCGTTTGGATACAGCGTTTCGCCATTAGCGTTGTAGTTTGTAACGGAGTCGATAACATTTACGTTTTATGTTGATGCTTCTGTAATAATTTGTTTTATTTTTATTAGGTATATTTTTATCGTTAATCTTATAGAAAAATTCTAAAACATTTATATTATAAATTTTAGCTATATGATATCTTAGCGGGACTAAGTATTTGGTGTTTGTTATTTGTCGAATTGTAACGTAGACTAAAAAAAAATATGTGAAAAATTCAAATGTGCAAGATCTATAAAAAATAATTTAATCGATTTTTAATACAGTAATATCTTTCTTATCAAGTTCGAAGAGATTTATCTATCTATATAAAATATCGTAAACATATATCTTTGATCCATCAGTTCGTTACCTAGACCGTAGTAAATTTGAGTGGTGTTTGCGGGCGCCACATCTAGTTCACCCACGCATCTCACGCATCGCGAGCTTTCACAAGCATCGTACGCTCCGCCAAACATGATCGTATTATTTGTAAAACTACTGCACACAATTTTAACATTTATGTAAACACAACACGGCTTACGTTAGTGACAACTTATTTTAAAACGCAAAAAAAACTGTATCGTGTATACTGAGAACGCATTACAGAGCATTATGCATAATTCTTTAGATGAATACGGCCAGCGGTTGGATTTATTCGCTAATGTTTTCAGCTGTTATTAAAGTCAGTGCTGTAACTTATTTTATAACGTAACGTATTTTATTTATTCTTAATGTATTCGTTTTTGGAAAACAGTTCGGAATTTATGTATGATATAATTATTATTGTTTTTCCAAAGGTCGTTATGACTGATGAATTTTATATACCTACTTTTATTGAGCATACAGTGAAATTATATACCGTGGCAAATATAAGAAAAAAAAAATAGTTTTGATTTTCACTAATTTTTTTTTACAGATAGATGCCAATGTTTAAATAAATATAAAAATATTTAAAGCGTAATACCAAGTATTAAACATTTAAATAAAATAACATAACCTAAACCGAGATTCTTATAATATAAAAGATAAATGATAACAATGCGTCGGTTTAGTAGGCTTTCATGCAGGTATATAATTAAAATAAATAAATAAATAAATAAATAAATATATTTAACACACACACAAGGTCGTCTGTTCCTAAGGTAGGCAACTTAATGCCTGTGTTTTAGGTAACAGCCGACTGATATACACATTTTTTATATAAATATACATATAAATAATACATATATAAAAAAACACATATTACACCCAGACTTGGAGCGGGAATCGAACCCACAACCCTTGGAGCAGAGAACAGGGTCACTGCAAACTGCGCCAACGGGTCAGTCAAAAAAAAAAAAAACGTATATATATTTTTTCTGATTAAAAAAATATCATAGTTAAAACACAAAAATATTCTTTTACAAGGCCTGTATTAACTTAGGATAGCCGCCGATACGACCCTAGAATAAGGTAAAGTTTTAAAAAGCTTGTGGCTAGCAACTGTTGCATCTCAACTAGTCTTGGTAAAGTTTAAGGAGACATCTTGAATTATGCATAGCTCCTTGCTTGTTTTTTGTGCTTAATGATATATGATATACAAATAGTTTCGCTGTATAAACATACATTTAAATGAAAAAAATAAAGTTAAAAGTTACAACTATATTCTTTTTAATCGGTTTTTTTTTGTTTATTATTTATTTTTTCGTGCATGTTATGTACGAGTTACGATAATTTCTTCCGTTTTGGTCTCAGTTTCTTTTAACTATTAACGAATGTCAGATAATAGAATAAATTAGTATTATCGAACTAAATCATATTACAACGTACGATGGTATTGTGGATAATTAATATATGTAATGTATATTATAATAAATCATAAACGTGCTTGATGAACCCTTTCATTATGCTTGGTGCTTACGCGTGACAACCTTCAGTCCGCTTCGGAAAGCAACGCGTGCGCACGCGCCTGGCGCCACTCGAACGCACATTGTTCTCACGTGTGTTTACTAACACGTCTCTGTATATATATTTCGTGAGATCATTGAATCGCATCGATTATTGTGTATGATTATATTAAAGTAATAATTATTTAAAGTTTGAGCGATTTTATTAATAATACAATTCTTGAACTAATACTTAAATTTCTTATTCAACGTGATGACTTTATGTTATTGAGATGTCAAAGTTTTGCCCCTTTAATAAGCCCTCGCCGGCACTTTACGAGCTTCTGGGAACATAAATATCTTGCATAATGTGACAGATACAGTTGTAGCGAACGCATTTAAAAGTGTTGTATCAGCGATTTACCAACATGAGACTTTCATTGGTTATTGTTTATATTATCGCACTGGCGATCATCGTTGGAGGCGAGATTCGAATCCGCGGTAAAGTAAGAAAAAGAAACAATGCACACAGACGGCACAGAGCTATTCTGCCGCCGTGCAATTTCAACGAAAGCCTCATTGAGGACGAATGGGCTTTGATGGAAGCGATAGGGAAGTCGAAGTTTATTTTTACGGGTAAAGTTTTGACGGTTAAGAAGTTTAGATCGATGCACGAGATTCGGGCAAAAAGGTCTAATTTATATAGAGTTTATATGCGTCGCATTTTGAAAGGCGACGAGAGTGAATTGAGGGCATTTGTTAAGCAAGAAGAACCTGCTGTGGAGTCACTGAGCGGATCGACTTTGATGGTAGAAAGGCCACGCGCGCGGGAATCATGTTCTCCTTCTCCGCGTCCACGTCTTTCTGCTATTTTCTTGAGCGATGGAGTATTTTTGGACAATGAAAGAGGACCGATTCCTCGTCTTCGACTTTTGACTGATCCCGTTCCATTGACTCTCTATCATTTGGACAGGATCAATGCAGCTGTTAAAGGTAAGTTCACAATTAGTTCAGTTAAACATTTATTTTATTCATCTCGTATCAATATTCAGAATCCAATAACTACAATATTCGTACTAAAACATATGCTTAATAGTGAAATTATAGCTATCATTATAAAGAGATACTAATTATTGCGGCGATGTTAAGCGTTAATCAAGTTTTATAATAATACAGTCGATTCGCTGTGTTATTGAGCAAATAGTACCTACGACAAAGTTTCTTTAAGATTTTTTTTATTTTTTTTTTATTTTTGATTAACGGTATTTAAATTTATTTTGAAAAATAGTTGAAAAAATCATAATTTAAAGTTATTGGAATTTTCACAAAGAATTTTTTTTTGTTAACCGTGAGTTTGTGATGAGTTAACTCTGAACAGTTTAAAAAAGCTGACTATAATGGTCTGAGCGAGATTAAACAAGGGCAAAATTAAATACTCAATAGGTTGCGCCCGATTGAAATTATAATAATGTGTGGGTGTTGTATCCATAATGCACATTGTGAAGGCATTGAGACGTGACTTGATCGACATCTCGACAACTGTTCGTTAAGTTAATGGAGTGAACGCGTCCGATGCGTTTGTACTTCAGCCGACAGACCGTACACAAATACTTACTATGGAATTAAGGTTTAAATATAAATCTCGCATATCATTCACTTCGCAATAAATTTATAATGGTGTAACTTTTTTGTTTGTTATGTGTCAAATGCTATTATAATTTATTAAAGTTGAAATACTATAACTAAAAAATACAACTATTATCATTAATGTATGCTCCTACATTGTCGTTCTGGGGTGTAGTTCCGAAAAGCTCGTGCCGTTTTTTTCCTTGAAATTTCGTATACTTATGTATTTTGACTCGTTGACCACGAATATGATAGTTAAAATTGGCGCAAATTTCATTTTCAAGGTCAAAATCCGGAAAAGTTGCCAAAATTTTTACAGGTTTTTTTACGCGAACTCAATAAATATTTATTATAGAGAAAAATGTTTCCTATAGAAGTTGTAGATTATAAAAAAAAATACATGTATGTCCTATAAATTTTTTGTCTAAAGCAATTTTTTTTCGAGAAAAATGGGAAAACCGTCGTCATCACGGGAATGTTGGAGTGTCTTCAAAGTTCATGTTTAGGTTAGGTTAGGTTGTTAGGTTTTTTTTTGTCGCTGTAAAATGCATTTAACTACACATTCTAGGTTAGGTTAGGTTTTTTTTAAAGGTTAGCCTAGATTAGGTTAGATTTTTTTTTCTTTAATAGACTAATATTTATTGAGATAACATGGAAAAACATCTTAAAAATCAGTTTTAATAATTACTAAGAATATGCATGAAAGAAAATCAATGGAAAGACCACCGAAAAAGTTCAGATGAAATTTTTGTAAAATCTCTATAAAAAAGAGACAGTTCTATTGTTACACTTTTTAATATGTAAATAAATGCTGATGACAAACATTTTTAATAAGTTTTAGTTATTCTTCACTTCAATTTTCGTTTCTTCATTAGTAAATTGCACCTTACGAAGCTGTCGTGGGACGTTAGTAGATTAAAAAAAGTTATTGTCTTAAGTATTTTTTTCATTATTATTTCATCTTACCTTTTTTATAATTAATATTTAAAATTTAGTTTCATAAATTATAAACAGCATTTCCTGTTGAAATTAATTACGTGTACCTACGTTTTAAAAATAAATAAAAACACCTGAACTTTCCTAGGTAATTAAGCTGATTGAATTATTGCCTATTTTATGTGTTTAAGTAAGAAAAAAATATATTATTTCGTTATTTAAAGCTTCAATACCGTTTCTAATAAATTGTTATTCGTGATTAGTGATTACCGTCGTAGATTGTATAGATATGGCAGGAAACTATATGATATTTTGGATATATAGATTGTTAGGATGAAAAAATTTTGGAATTGTCTCCTAATAAATTTACAGATTTTGTAAAAAAAAAAGATAAAGCGTATTATTCGGTGCAGGATTACATTAATATTGTACTAAAACACAGTTTATATATTATTTTCAAAAGAGTAACTGCGGAGTTTCTTGCCAATTCTTATCTGCAAAATCTACATTCCGAATCGGTGGTAGCTTTACCATTACAAAATAATAATCACTTTAAACTGTTAATTTGTAAAATGACGATTCGAAGGTGCTCTATGGGCCTATTTAAATAAAGTTGTTTTTAATTTTGATTTTGATTTTGAACAAAGCGACACCTCCATTTGATCATTGTGATCGATTATTGTAAATTATTTTTTGTGCAACAATACAATATGATTGCACAGGGTATTATCAAACGCTACCTAGATGTGTTATCATCTATATGTGAATCAATATTTAAAAAAAATGTTAACCAATGCACACATGTAAAGTTACAGACGAACATCGCGAGCTATCGTAAAGTCAAACTTTTGCTATTTAAATAATTAACTCCACAGATAAAACTGAGCGTAAAGTATAAATATTAAACTTTTACTATCACCGAAGAAATAAAACGTTTTCAGTTAACTGTCTAGTATTTAGAACGATTTACTTACTTTTTTTAAATTAATTGTATAATGTAAATATTATTTTAAATCAAAAAAATTATGTAAAGGTTAAGTTACATTTTATTTACGCTTACCAAATTTAATTTTACTATATCGATACAAAATGTACATTATTTAATTTTCTGTTTATGGCGTTCCTTACCTTCGACTTTATACTCTTTTAAGTATCCTCTTAAAGTGTTATTCTAAGTCTAAGCCAGCTTTAATTGAATCCGGAGCGATTCACGAATAGATTTTGTCCGGGGTCAAATACTTTGCTATAAATTTTATTGCGAGCGCCATTTCAAGTTAAAAATTCCGAGAAGACCCAATTTAAACCTCGCATAATGTGACGAGATGAGTATCGCATCTCCTTTAGGCGAAATAGATTGTTTCTTAGACCTTTTATGTATTTAGTATGTCCAGTCACTTTATATTGCTAGAATAGTAGGAAACAAAAACGTAAAACAAATATATAGGTAGTTGTTACCTACAATTCTGGGGATTGTTTGGGGTCTGTAAGTTGGCAGGCTTATTGCTAACCACGTGTGATTTTTGTACTTTCAAAAGAAGGATGAAAAGCTACTAGCACTAAAACCACAACTTTGATATACATTAGGTAAAAGTTATGGTCCAACGTAAGCCTCTACTACATGACGTACAAAAGCAAGTAAAAAATAACGTATAAATTTTTTTCGAGATTGGTGAAGTAAATTAATTATTTTTTAATTTTTATTTTCATTCAAGGATATTTTATGGTTTAAATTATTGAAACAAGCGAATTATTGTAATAAATACCTATCACTATCGGCTCTACATGTAAATTTAACTGATTTTTTAAAAAATTTTTTTATGTTAGTTGGATAGGCAAACTGGTAGACGTGCCACCTGATGGTAAGTGGTCGACGTCGCCCATGAACATAAACTAGTTTACCTGGAACTAGCCCAGCCAACTCATTTATGTGTTGCCTATCCTGAGACATATGATGTTAAGTCTCGGTGCCAGTAATTACACTGCCTGTCTTGCTCTTCTTTCCGAAACACAGCAAAGCTGTTTTACGGAAGAAACAAGCAAGATAGTGGTACCCATGCAGCCGGGATCGCGGCACAGCGCTTCCCTCCCACCGGTAGAAAACCGGAAAATAGTCGGAAACTTATTTACTTTTGTTATTTTGTGAATTAATAATTTACGGTGTGAATGCCAGTGTATACTAAATAGACGCAGTTTCAATTGAATATAATAATAATGTGTAATACATTTTGATGTAATGAAATAATACAAGGACTTTCATCTGCTACTATAGCAGTGTCTGTCTCTAGCATCGATTACGGTAGTTTCAATTCCCGCTGTGAGTGAACATTTGTATCAACTGTGTTTTGATTTGTACATCGTTTTATTGGATTGGTTAATCGGATGTTTCAAACGATATTACAGATTTCATCATTTTAATTACTGTAAATATCTAATAATTAATATAAAATAGAATTTAATAAATATATTCGATTACAAATTCTTGTAATGTTGTAGCATGAAATCATTAAAAAGCGTCTTCAATAATTATCTGTTTTTATCCTTAAGGTTAAAGTTTTTTAACATCATTTATATGGAATCATCCTTGATATATACTATATTTATTTGAAGAAGGATGGATTTTTAAATGTTTTTTTTTCTTTTTCAATTGAGTTAAATAATCGGAAGATAATCTGCCTGATTGCACTGAACTGAACATACGAAAAAAGAGAATGTAAAAGTAAATACGCAATATCGATCGTAATGCTATAAGGAAGGATGGAAAATTTATAATGGAAAGAAAACCTGTTGAAAGTTATTATGGACTATAGTGCACTAACTGTAATACATAAATAAACAACTGTTTAACTCGACTATAAATACTAGTCTCCGGAGAGCTGCGGTGAATAAACGCTACTTAGTCAGTCCTTAATAAATTATAGCTTCAATGGTGTCAATAAATCTGTCTTTGTGTGCGAACAGTCCCCTATTACGAGCCATCGTTCTTTGTTACTTGTATTACGTTCAGTTAGTCCTGCAGCGACGTCGCAGCATCTAAGCGATCCATATCGGCGTCTCCGCATCGTTCGTGAGAATATCCTAAGATAAAACTATAGATTGCCGATAATCTATCTCATTAGCCTCGAGGCGAAAATAATAGGTCCTATCATAAGTCGGTGGTCATTTTTATTTTTCAACAACTCTTTTATTTTTTATTTAATATTAAATGATATTCTTGTGTAATAATTAGTAGTCCCCCCCGATATCAATGACACGCTGCCAGACTGACGGGAGGTCATTGACCCCATTAAATGTTCCATTTTAATTAAGGCTAGTAATTGCGGTGTTAATGGCGGAATCCAATTCTGGTTTGTTGTTATATCGACGGCCAGACAACTGACGCTTCAAATGGCCAAAGCAGTTGAAATCGCACGGATTCATATCAGGTGAATATGGTGGATGTGGCAACTCAATCCAACTCCTGTCTTCGATTAACTCCTGAACTACGTAGGCTTTGTGGGGTCGAGCGTTGTCATGCAGTAGAACTGGTGCTCTGATGTTGCGATGTACCGCCCATTTTGGGATATATTCCTCTAAAAACGATTTATAGCGCTCAGCTGTCATAGTGATATTTTCTTCATAAGTTTTCCAAAACGCCACGCCGTGAACATCCATGCCCACTATCAGCAAGACCTTCCTCTCATGCAACTCTGCGCGTGGTAAGGGCTCGGCTGATGTGCCTGGTCTAACCCAGGAGCACGCTTGATGTCTTTGAAGGGGGGTGAAAAATTGGACCCAACTTTCGTCCAGGCAAATTAATCTTCTTAAGTCATCCTTGCGATGACTAAGCCATGATAAGTTCGTATGTGCAATATTAACTCGCTTCTCCTTCTGGGAAGGCGACAACGAATGAGGAACATATTGGCCGAGCTTGGACACCAGACATAAATCGTCTCTTAATATTCTTTCTACCGATGCGAAAGGTATGTTCAGTTGTGCGGAGATGTCATTAATGCTCACTCTACTAGAGCATCGCAACAGTTTCTGGATTCGTTCTTGCCTTTCTTGTCTGGAAGGCGATCTCGGTCGACCCGACCTCGGTGCATCCTCAGTATTTGTCAGTCCCTCCTTGAACGATTTCATCCAATTAATCACTGCACTTTTCTTGAGCGCGTTCTTGCCTACTGCTTTTTGCAAAAGATTTCTCGATAGTCCAGTTGAATAATTCAGCAGAGTACAAATTTTCAAAAATGCGCGTTGTTCTTGCATAGTTACAGACTTTTTCAATTCTTCCATTGTCTGAAAAAACAAATTGCGTATGTTTTCTGACATTTAAACGTCAACACTACATAACAGTAACATAACCTCAAACTTATCACAAACAGGTGGACAACTGTGAAAAAATAAAAGTGACCACCGAATTATGATAGGACCTAATATTACAGTAATGCACGCAAACACGTATTTTTACATTCTTATACTCATGTCGAAATCTTATTAAATCTAAAAGACATCACTACGAATTATCGATAGAACGACACCTATCTGCTGTTTGTATCGCAGGAGGCGGTATACTCTGGAGAAAGTAATACTTATCTCCATTCGTCATGTTGTGACTGAACCCCACACGTAGTTTATCTTTTTTAATGATTGTGATGATTAATCCACTTTAATGGTATCGCATGCGATTGTATATGGAGAAAAGGTTGACTATCATTTTAAAATATCTCATCCAATATTAAATATAAGTACATTATACATGTATATGATATATTTAAATCTAAAAGTAATAATTAGAATTACGTATTTTATTATGACAGTACCATTACAATAATATTTTCCGCGATATTAAACGATAATTAAAATAAAACAAGAAAAATGAGGACATAGGTACTCGATTGCTTGGCGTTATATTGAATGTTTTGAATGATTTGATTAAAAATACTTCGTTTATAACTATAATAAAAACCGAGATAGTACAATGTGTAAAACTAGGCACTGGAATAATTATCATTTCTTTTTTAAATGTCTCAGGTTTGAATTTGAGGTAGTGATATTGAAATTTATTTACAGTAAACCGAAAAGGTAAATATCGTAAAACTTGTGTATTGCAGTTTATGTTCTTTATATTCTTTGAGTTCTGTAAGGATATAGTCATATATTACTTAGTCTCAACTTACATATGTATATAGTCCTAGAATTAAATTACCATACGATACAGGTAAATATACGATCGACAAACTATCATTGATCGATACAAGAATATAATTAAATAATCCGATATATGTGAAAAATGTTACAAAATAATAAAGTGCGACGTTAAAGATTCGTCAAGAAAGCGACCGCCTCAACTCGCCCGCCCACGCTCGTACCACTTTCCAAATTCCTCGTGTAAGCGCTGCAATCATCTACGTGCGCTTAAAGCGACGATGTCGGTTTTGTATTATTTTCAGTTTTATTATTTTGAAACGTAAACTTTTTTTTAAAACAACTATATAGTAAAAGTTTTCAAATAATGTTATTGTTTTACTTTTAAACATTTGTACGTAAATATTTTTTTATATGTGCAAAAAGTAACATACATAGTATTTTAAAACTTTTAGAACCCTCTTTGAGCTTCCGTTTTACGAACAAACCGCATGAATTGTATATATTGCGACAAAAGTAGTTATCCCGAGCGATCCACCGCTGCGCCCGGCTCTCGTACATGAATATTCAGGGCGTAGTAAGGCGGCGAGTCGTTCGGCAATAACTGTTAACTTGGGTCATATTGTGCTCTACGTATTATCTCCTACCCTGCGGCCATTGTGTCTCTGTTGACCCATCGAGTCTTATACGAATCAAGAGATAGAGAAGGTATTATGTTTTTATAATACGATATTATACAATTCCTCAAAAAATGACTCATATGCACTTTAATACTCAATATTATTAAGGCTTTCGGAGGGCGTTGTTTAATATAAATTCCACCAATAAAGTCACTTCACTACTCATTGGTGGACTAATGTAACGTAACTTTATGTTTGTTTACGTTGTCGAATGTTGCATAGAATTGCGAAGTCTCCAGTATACGGGCAGGTACGCGCTCGCGCACGCGTCTCGGTGGCGCCAACTCGGACTCTTGCGCAACGTCGCGTTCGTCGTGTGTTTACGATCCGCTTCAATCAAAAGTTTCTTCACATAAAAATACTTAGAAAGTTTTCTTATTTAAACGTATGTTTCAAATAAAACAAGACATATTCAAACTAAAATTATGAAGCTTCAATTTTTAGTGTTATTGCTTTACTCCTATATTACAATTCATGGCCGTTTCCATGTAAGAGGTGCTTTCGACAAAGGGGATACGTTACAACGAAAGAAAAATATAAAGGCTTCTAAATGTATTTTAAACGACACGATAACTAACGATTACGAGATTTTGTCGTCGGCGGTGTCGGAATCTAAGTACATTTTCACGGCTCGAGTCCTCAGCGTAAGAAAGATAAAACGTGGTAGTAAACCGAGAGAAAAAATATTCATGTCCTACAAACTATATGTGCGGTTGATAATGAAAGGGGATGTAAACGAGTTGAAGAACCATGTTTTTTTAGGAGACGAACGGACACTGAATGGCGCGATTGTGTTTGTCGACTGGCTTCGGACGCGTAAGTGCGCTTATAAGCTGTATAGACATTCCTCGGGAATATTTTTGAGCGATGGTTTTTATGAGAAATATAGTTGGAAAACGCCGCGACTCCGATTGTTGTACGAGCCACTTCCACTGTCACTCTACGATTTGGATAGAGTGAATGCCGCGTTGAAGGGTAAATGTTTACTATTCTGTTATGTTTCGCTTTATACGACTTATGATTGTTTGTGTACAGATCTTAAAGAGCTATGTTTGGTCGCCGCAACATTTCTACGATAAGTAATATATATATATACAAATAATAATAAATTACAATTCATATATAACGAGTCTTATATAACGAGTCGACATTGTAATAAGTTTATAATATACAAGCAAATTATTAGCTTTTTTTGTTTCCAAATTTTGTACATGTGAATTCTAAGTATGATAAACTTTTCATTAAAAAATCTGTATTATATTTTGTACAATTTATTGATAAGGAGCCGTCCATAAATTACGCGTTTTTTTTATCCCCCCTCCCTCCTTGGTGAGATTTCATGAGATTTTGCTCGACCCCCTCCCCCCTACCCAAATCTCGCGTGAGAGTAAAAAACGTCATCACCACATTTTTAATGAGGAAAAAAAAATTACGTGATATTTGCCGAGATCACCCACTTGAGTTAGAGATTTCGCTCGATCCCCCCCCCCCCTCCTAAACACCTCACGTAATTTATGGACGGCCCCTAAGAGAAGAGAAATATGCAACAATAAGTCTATGGGACTATGTTTGTTGTTTGTCGTAACAGAAAATTGTATAATTTTATTAATTAACTTCTTGTTCAGATATTTTGAGTAATCAGGCGCTACAAATTGTTAACATATTTTTAAGTGTTGATATCCGATTTAAAAAAATGCAAAATATTTATTTATAGTTAAGGGAGATGTTAAGATAAGAGAATCAAATGTCACTAATACGAGTATGACTGGAACAGTCAAATTTTTAAATTAAATCTTTAATAAGATATATTTACATATTATGTAACATCACATTTAAATATTACACGAATTGATCCTTGAACAGTGATAAAGTGTCATTACAAATTCTATACGTGGATTGCAAAGTGGGTGGAGATTGGCTTTTGCCACACTATGCAATTTATTCCAACGACTACTAACAATCCCATCATTATCCACCCATTGAACATAATTACGGTGATTTTCTTAGAAATTCCATGTTGATGTTCATTTCGTGTACTCAAGCTTAGAACTGAATGAACTGAACTAAATTAGCTTGTAAGCGTCCCACTGCTGGGCAAAGGTCTCTTTTCCATATAGGAGAAGGGTTTGATCTTAATCCACCACGCTGTTGGTACATAATTTCCTTACCGTGAGTAATGGTCGCTATTAGGTGTCAATGATAACAGTCGGGACAGGCTATACAATATGCTCTCCAAGCACGATGGGGAGGTCCACAAGGCCATACATCTAGACCAGAAACATATTTGTACGATTAGAAATATCTCCCTCGAGTGGGAATTAAGCCCACGACCACTCGCACCACTACACCAGAACAGTTATAACCTTTTACGTTAAGAAAAATAAAAACACAATTTTTTGCTTATGGAAATTAGTCATTTAACCCTAACATTTAACCAGTACGTCTAACATGAGTTTCCAGAAACGATACACGTTAGCGAGTGTAGTAGGCAATTTCAAGAATTTGTATGGAAAGTCGAGCAGCGCCTCTACCGGATACTATCATTACTATTGCGTTTCTACGTTTACTACTGTAGTTATGTCATGCGCGCTTGTAACAAAAACTCATGGTAGACCTACTGATGCTAAGTTATCACCGCTGGCCATAGACATTTGTAGCATCAGAAAAGTTACAATGGCATTACTAGCTAAAAGGATTACGAGGAGAAAACATAGAAATATATTGAGTGATTGATTGTTTCATTCTATTGATGTAAATGTATTTAAACCTTTGAGGGTAGAATGGAAAAATCGACCACCCCATCAGCCGTTGGATGTCCCCTGCTGAAAGTAAACCTCCCCCATCATTTGCATTTCAATTCAATACTCGCCACGTTTGGCAGGCGGGCTTTAGAGCGCAGTGTACTGTGGCAGGATATGGTGACGCTGCTGTCCATCATCATTCTAAGTGAAGTACAGTTGTTCGCACTATGGTCTTAGTCGCTTTTTACGACACCTCGGCAAGAAGAAGGTCGGAACTATTCATCTCTGCTGGTCACAGGGCGGGAAAAGAAAAAGAAAAGAAAGATGTATGTTGTAGTAAATTACTTCCATCTAATCTCTATCACGATTCATTATAATGCAAAATTTCAAAACTTTACCTTTAAACCCAGTTTATCTAACACGTAAATCTTGACAACCATGTGTGTAATTAATCTATCTGCGCCGGCGCCGCTGAAGTATTCACACTACTTACTCCGCTAGTCGATGTTAATTAGATATGATTAGCTTGTAACAAATATCATGTGCTACTTTCACCGCGATGTCTAAATTATTGTTCAAACACGAGTTTTGCATACGTGTTAGTTTAAATCTTAGTTCCGTAATTTGTCTATACTTAAGCCAAAGTCCATAAGGAATCTTTGTAAAAAAAACATAAGTCATCGTGGATAGGGTTGTCACACTTATACTAATGCAAAATTTTAATTTATAAAATATTTTAATTTGAAAATAATTAAAATTCAGTATCGTGTTCCGCAAAATATAAATAAAATACATGGTAAATATCCCGTTTTAAATAATTTTAGTAATAAAAATAACCATATCAATTTAAAATCTTAAATTGAAATTTATCACCAATTTAGTTATAAATGAAAATTTAACCTTAACACGGTTTCCTAGAACTTAACCGCTAAATACATAATACACAAGAAATTTAGCTTATAAAAAATTCACTTTTTAATTACCTACTATTACACATCTAACAATCCTAAATTTTAGCACTGATGGGAAAATTTCACATTTGGATTTTTTTTAATCAGCCTTTATATTGTTAAAGGTAAATTGTAATCGATTTTTATGCACAACTTTATATATTATAATTATTATACATATTTATTCAACGTAAATACAGTAAAATAAATAATAAAAGAGAACGAGTCTCTGAACATAGATTTTTAATTACCTATAATAAATCTATTATAACCAACAGTAGTCGTCAGCTGGGGAGGTGGGCAGAACACTACATAGAGCTTTATTCTCAACTAGCTGAGATCAGCCACATAGCAGTGAAACTTATACTGACGTTACCGGTTATGGCTGAGCTCGATAGCCTGCCTACCGTCAGAGACCTTCACGCGGCCGTTCTGCAGTTGTAAGAGTCCCGGATATGATGCGGTAAGAGTCCCGGGATAGATGGTATCTTCACCGATCTCCTAAAACCCAAGTGTGTATTACAACTTCTGCATAACTTTCTTGGCAAATGCTGGGAGGAGGAGCGATTTCTTCAGGATATGCGAGACTCAAATATTACATTATATAAAGGGAAAGGCGATCGTGGCGATTGTAACTCTTACCGCGGCATATCTATTAGCATCGTTGGCAAACTATTTGCAAGGGTCATATTGACTAAACTGCAAAGTCTTGCTGAACGGGTATATCATGAGGCCCAGTGTGGCTTTATATGATCGGATGACGGATATGATCTTTACTCTTCGCAACTTCAAGAGAAGTGCCGAGAGCAGAATACGCCTCTGATAATCGCATTTGTTGATTTAAATAAAGCCTTCGATAGGGTGAGTAGAAAAGGGCTATACATCGCACTTGAGAAAATAGGTTGTCCCCCAAAACTGCTTAAGTTTGAGACATGGTTGCATTTAGCATCGATCACAACTCTTGGGAAGACCTATCATCAAACTGCAATTAGTGGCGAAATCTTCATGGGTTGCAAAACCCACGATAGCGCCTGGTTTGAAGACCTAGCTCAAAAGCGTGCTAAGAGATATAATCGCGGAGGGGCTCCTCCACCGATGAATACCCAATACGCGTGTCCAAAGTGTGGACGAATGTGTCGTTCACGGATTGGCTTATTCAGCCACAAACGGCGTTGTCGCATAAATAACACAGACACTGCTTAAACCATCTGTCAAGATGTTACAGGCCTTATAATGATGATGATTATTATTATTTATTATATTATTATATATATTTTTAAACAATGTCATATATTATATGGTTTATAAATTAACATGTACCATATGTGTATATATTTAAAGATTTAGTTTTAATTTTCTATCGTAAAAATCTTTTTAAATACCTAATATCTAAGTTTAAGACAGCATGCATCCTAAGAAGGTTTCTTGGTATGGAGACCCAGGACCTTGAAACACACTCTGCTATCGGTTTATATCTAGTTTTTATTTATTTTTAAAACATTTTATATGATAAAGCCGTTGTTTGTAGTTAATGATACTTTGCTATATAATTTTTTTCCTATATAATATTTTTGTCGTGGCGTAAAATAATTATAGTTTGAATATTTATATTTAAAAATGTATAGAATGAAAAAAAATATTGAAAAAGCAATCAATAATTTCACACTTTATTTTGCTGTACATCTATATTTAATCGTATTATATTTATAAGTGACTTTGACTTCAAAGTCTACGCAGATATTTGCTAAACACTTCTAATTTGTCTTGTAGAACAGCACTCATGAAGTAGGGTAATAATTAATTAAACGAATAAAACCTAAATATAAACGATAAAATCTAATTATTTTCTCTAACTAGTTATTACACGATGTCGATACGCATTAAGCTATAAGTAAAACGGTAGTTATAGTAACCAAGGTAGTTGTCTTGTGTAATCGAAAATGAGTCTTATTGCGTTTCAGTAAAAGGAAAAGTGGCGTGGAGAATTTTTTACAGTCGTCAATTATACGCTGACAGCAGTGGAGTCAGGTTGAACGTTTTATTAACATTTATACCCACGTATTTAAGAGTAGTTAGCTAAGGCATATTTAAAGAACTTATTACTATGCTCTTATTGTTTTCCTCACTATATGATTGTAATAATAGTTATATGATAGTTTTTGTTTATTTATATGTAACAGATATGAATATTCAATTATAAAAATATACGATATAATTATTTTCTCTTAAAACAAAAATGATGATTGAATAACAGCGATTTTAAAAAGACGAAATCTAAAAATAATAGTAAATATTCAATATGGCGTGTAAATTATTATTTTATACGCTTTCATAAGCTGATTAATGATTTTTAAGTCGGAACAAGTTGATTAACTTCGAAGCAAAAAAAAAGCAAATAATAGAACAAAATATGGATTTGTTTTTCATTTTATTTCACGAAACAGTATTTCTGTTTTAATAGAAGCAGGAACATGGGCGAGTTATTAATTTATAATTCAATATTCAAACTTCGCACTGGGATCACAATTTGCTGGCAGGCAGCTTTTGTGGGCTTTGTTTTGACAGGAGCTCTTGCAATTTTCGCCTTAGAATTTTGCCGCTAGGTGTTTTTGGTATCTCGTCAACAAATAATACACCACCTCGTAGCTTCTTCCATGGCGCTACCTGTAATTAAGTATAAGTGATTTTTTTATTATTATGTACATTTATACAAATTCAAACCGCTACAAACTTCTTATTATTATGGTTCACTTTATAATTTATGGAACAAATTTAAAATTCTTATTACGTTTTTTACTTCCAGTCTTAATTTTTACCTTATTGGCAACAAAGTCAATAATATCTTGCTCTATAACTTTAGCACCAGGTTGCTTCACAACAAACGCCGTAGGCAGTTCGCCTGCCAAAGTATCTGGCGCCCCCGTCACTCCGGCGTCTTTAACAGCTGGGTGTTGAAGTATTACCGTCTCAAGCTCTGTTGGCGTTACCTACAAAAATATTTTTATAACATTTAATAATATTGTTCTGAGAATCATGAGGGTTTAACCGTGGCGCAAAATTTGGTGGTGCTAAAGTTCCGTATTAATTGTTATGTCTCATATTTATATTTATAAATGTTTCATATTTCGTATGATATATGTACATGTAGAGATAGTTGCAACCTGTTATTAAATAAATTTATTATTAATACGTTCACACTTACTTGCCATCCCTTATATTTAATTAGTTCTTTTATTCTATCGACAATGTAAAAGTTCCCATCTTCATCGTAATATGCAATGTCACCAGTTTTAAAGTAGCCCTCGTCGTCAACGATATCTTGTGAATTCTTTCCCACATAACCTTGAAAAAGAGCTAGGCCTTTAATGCGAACTTCGCCTCGTTCACCACATCCCAATGTTTCGTTTGTATCTGGGTTTGCTACCTGAATTATTAACGTTTCATTTAAAAGTCAATTTTGAATCATTATTACAATTAAATGATACGACATTACAAGTTTTAAAGATTTTCTTATCAATGTCAATTGAATGATGTTGTATGTATATACTTTTCTATTACGTTGTTTAAAAAATAATTGATATATAATTTAGACTGGGCCCAAAAAAAAAAAAACTTTTAATTTTTGTTTTTTTAACAATTCTGTGAAAATATCATTCATGATGATAAAAAAAGACAGACTATGGTGGAAGTTTGAGCTCTTAATAATAATATTAAGGGGTGTATCGTTACGACTGTTGTTTTTACCCGACTGCGACAGAAGGAGGGTTATGTTTTTCGAGTGTATGTATGTATGTATGTATGTATGTATGTATGTATGTATGTATGTATGTATGTATGTATGTATGTATGTATGTATGTATGTATGTATGTATGTATGTATGTATGTATGTATGTATGTATGTATGTATGTATGTATGTATGTATGTATGTATGTATGTATGTATGTCCATTTTTTTGGCACGCCCTACAGCCCAAACGGCTGGACGGTTTTTGACATATGAGGTGTCGTTGGATTTGTCTAAATTGTAGTAGTGACATAGGCTATATAAATTTTCAAAGTGGCGCCCGCAAATGGCGGAATGAGGGGGGGGGGAGTTGAAATTTTTTTCTTACTGTAGCAATATGGGTATCAAATGAAAGCTAGTAAATTGTTTTATTCTTTTTAGTTTATAATAAGAGTCTTTTACGCAGTCGGGTTTTTTGATTTTTTTAACTAAGCATACTTGTTTAATAGTAATCTCATTTTTTTTAACTCAAAATACGTCAATTATTATTCTAAGAAAATTAAGCGATGCGTATTCTTAAAGGAAATTAAAGTTCCTAGAAAAAAGCTTTCTTAGTAAATTAATGTAAAACAAGCCGTTTCCTTGTAATCATGCCTTAAACATTGATTTATTTTTTCAATTTTGCGTTTCGATTTGGAATTTTTGTAACCAATAGTCGCAACGATACAATATTATTATTAAGGGCTCAAACTTTCACCATAGTATTCTTTTATCATCATGAATGATATTTTCACAGTATCGTTAAAAAACAAAAATAAAAGTTTTTTTGGCCCTGTCTATATATTATCTATATGATTAGTATAATTTATGATTTTGAATAATGGCTTATATGAAATATCAATGATTAATTATTAATAAATTAAACAAAATTTTATAACCGAAAGCGATGTTTACGATTCAAGTACTTACTTTAATTATAATACCCGGTAAAACTTTTCCAACACTCCCTTGTTTAGGTGCCTTATCGCTATCTTGTGTAACTGCCCCCGTTCCTTCTGTCATCCCATAGCCTTGTATGACTAGCATGTGTGGAAATCTGACGTTAAAGTAAAAAGGACACTTCTGATATTAATTAAGTAGTAATTGATATCCAATTATGACATAATTTTTTTTTTTTTGTAATAAATAAGTAGGCAACTTTCTTAGTTATTTTTGTATTAGTTATTAAGTTATTTTTTATTAGTTATTATTCAGCAATCGCAAGAATAATATCTCATGAAATACATATTAAGGTGATATTATGTTATTATTTGAGTATTAATTTAAAGATAATATTTTTCTTGAATTTGTTATCTTAAAGTATATAAATTTCTTAATATGTAGTAATGAGTACCTTCTTTTAAGTTGATTAGTAACTTCGGAAGTGACCGGTGCGCCACCAGAAAATATAACCTCGATCGAGCTTACGTCATACTTATTTACAAGAGTTGATTTGCAAAACATGACAACTAATGGTGGTGCTACAATAAGTACTCCAATCTGTAAATAGATATAAGAAGTATTTTTATGTCTCGACTACACCATAAAAATGGATCATAAAATATAATTATGGTTGATTGTCGGTAAAGAAGTACGACCAAATTTTGAAAAACCGATATATAAATTTGCTATTATCTCTCACACTAGCATGTAGCATTTGCAAATCTTTGCCTTAGATGCTATAAAAAATAAATAAATAATATTATTTTATAAAGAGTCAAAGTTTGTAAATACTCATCACCGTTGGCGTCGTTAATAATAATGTAAAAAAGGTTGCTACTTAATTTGTGAATCGAATGTGTTTATTTTATTTTATGTTTAGGACTTACTGGATCGATTTTCATTTTTTTTTAAATAAAATATCTGTTTATTGAAAAAATGTTGTAAATAAAAATCGGAATTTTTGACTAGTGTGACGAAAATCGAAACTCAGTACGGGTGGGTCATCGATTAATTTTAATCGTAACGTATTTACACGTACTCGTATATTTTTACCGACACTCGTATTGAATGGACTCGTTTCATTTAGCACCATACCTTATATTTTTGAATGGTTTGTAAAAATAGTTCTTCGTTGTATTTTGGCAAATAGACACAAGTTCTTCCATAAGACATTTCCTTCATGATAAGAATTATTCCCATTGTACTCGACCATGGCGCAATCATTAATAGAGTTAGGTTCCTTTCTGTTATCCTGTTCAAATTCTTTTTATTGTAACATAATGTTAAATATGTAATATTTTTATTAAAAAAAAAGTGTGTAGAGTAGTTTTATGTCAAAATAACATAATTATGAATTCACACTGTAAGTACTGCATTGTACTGTATCAGCTTGTAAACAACCCACTGCTGAGCAAAGGCCTATTCTCCATATAGAAGAAGGGTTGGAGCTTAATCCACCACGCTGCTCCACTGCGGGTTGGCGGATAATTTCCCTACCATGAGTAACGATCGTTATCAGGTGTCTATGATAACAACCGGGACCGACGGCTTTACTTGCTCTCCGAGGCACGGTGCGGAGACCCACGAGAATAAACACCCAGATATTTGTATTTGTACAAATACAAATATCTGTCCCGAGCGGGAATCGAAACCGAGACCGTCGGCGCGCGGTTTGAGGCGACTACTCGCACACCAGAACGGTCGTCTTTTACACTATTTCATCTTAATTGTGATTTCATTGTTTTATATTGATATTTATAATAAGTATCAATTATATACACGTTCATAACGTGCTTGAGATAATATGACTTACATAGGTTGTAGACCCGACACAATTAAATTAAGATGGCTTAATTTCGCTCCCTTGGCAAGACCTGTAGTACCCGAAGAGTAGAGGATCATGGCTGTATGTGGTGTCCCTTTAAATGAGATATATATTAAAATATTTGTTTTACATAATATGTTATTAGATTTTTAGTAAAACTAGCAATTATATTGACAAGCTATGATCTCATTTTTGATTACAATGGTCAAGAGATAATAAATAATCTAAAATAAAGCTTAGAACTCAGGAATTACTGTACAATCTTACCTTTGAAATCGAAATATTTACAAGAATTGATATCGACTTTTCTCTCTACTAAATCTCTAAAATGAATGCTGTTACTTCTCAAGGGCACTTCGTCGTACACGACATATTTTTTAATCAATTTTGTATTTTCGATTACTTCGTATTGCGCTTTATACACTTCTCCGGATATAAACAAATATTTCGGTTTTGAAATATTCAGAGCGTGAATTAATTCAGCTGCAAATATAAAGTTATTAGTTTTGAATTTGTTGGGATTGTTATGAGTTTATTATAAAATATTGTATTATATTGAATTATTGACTGAGTGATTCATGACGGTCGAGGAAAAATTATATAATTATGATAATGAAAAAATGGTGGTTGGTACACTTAGTAGTCACAGGTTCGATCTCTGTTCTTAAAAAATGTTTGTATAGACTATATAGATGTTTGTCGTGGTCTGAGCGTTTATGTATAGGTATGTTGTTTGTGTTTGCGTACCTTCGACACAGGATTCTATTTTATCCTAGTGAGAGCCGTTGACTGTAAGACTTTTTTTTTAATTTAAAATATGTATATATATTTTCTATCAAGCATGTTATTTATGATATTAAAAAGATTTTTATAATTAATTTTTTGTATACTTTTTGCTTACGATGTATCTTTTTATGACGTATCCTAGCTTCTGCGGAAAACAAAGCTGTGGGCAACAGCTATTATTTATTATAAGGTGTTTTTTATTTTTAAAGGTATTTGAAAATCTTAAATATAAGACTACCTTTAGTGTATGCGTTATTAAAGAAAGTAACAATAGCTCCACAGTGGAAAACTGCAAAAGTAGTGAGTAGGAATTCAATTCTGTTCTCGCTACATATCGCCACTACATCCCCTTGCTGCACACCGAGACGAGAGAGTGACGATGATATGTTGACTATCTTTTGCGCCATTTCCCCAAAAGTGATCTGCTCTCCTGTTGCTCCATTTATCTGAAGTAAAATAGATATATATTTTTTTTTATAAAATTGTACAATACTGTAACAGTTTGTATATATGTACATCACAGCTAAGCAAATGTTTGTTTTATGAATGATCTTCAAAGATATTTATATAATTTCATCACTATAAATAAGTTCAATTCACTTGATAATTAATATTTCTATAAAAATAACCAACATATAATAAATTTTTATAGTAGATCAAACAAACATTTCTTTGGTTAAGTTTTGGCCTGAAGAATATTTATTAAAATTTTTAGCTAATGTTATTTATTTACACACAATTCAAGACTGCACCTTTTTTTGCTTTGTGACGTCCGAGCTTAATTTATAGCTACTAACATTTAAAGTGCTTGTGTTTTTGTTTTGCGTCCATTCATTTTCTACTGTCAGCCTGATGTCTCTTAAGTTAATCTCGTGCAGATTATTGTGTTATTCGGTGTAAGCGAATTTCTTGAACTTTTTGCGGAGTATTGTAATTGTTAAAACTCGTGTGATACATATGCTATGTCTCGTATGAAAATTGAATGTATTTTTTAAGAATTTATGTGTTGTATAATATAAAAGAGCTAGATTAATCTCATCCAATAGAAGAAAAAATGTATGCGAATCCGCTGTGGGTAAATCTACTACTAATACTAATAGATATCATTTAAATTGAAAGAATTTGCAGAGTCAGGAAGAAAGACTTTAACTTAATATCTATCAGTGTAAAAAAAGTCATAGATAAATTTTCGAGACCAGTGATCTAGTAAGTACTGAACTCTCACTACATTCCAGTCGTTTATATTTATGTAAGATTCAAGATTTGCCATAAATATAAACGACTTTCTTTAAGAATAAATCTTGTAGTAGTATATCAAGAATTAATATTCGGTGGTAAAACACTTGACAACCGCAGCATCAAAGGTTGATGGCCCATCAAACCATTCTTATAAAAACAATATTGCCCATAATAACACAGACGGGCTGGCATTGCAATAAAAAAACTAGAAAGAGAATCAACAAAAAAAAAATGCTATTCCTAACTAATACCTGTTATATAATTATTTTTCACAACTCAATAGTAAGATCAACACGGCCTGTAATAATGTTTACATGCGCTTTGCTGTTTTGCTGTTTATATCATAAATTCACAAGTATTTCTTCTTCTTCTTCTTCAAGTGGCTCTCCAACTAGCGATGGTTGGCAGTCAGCTTCGAATACTCCATCTTGTTCTTCGCCAGGTGAAAGAGCTCGGCAGTACTCGCGATTCCCGTCCATTCCCGGATGTTGCACAGTCAATTATTTTCAATCAACCAATCATAAGTATTAAGAACTGAATTTATTTGAACGACAAAGTGAGTACAACTAATAAGACATAGTAGAACAAATAACAACGAATAACAATACAATAACTAATAAAACAAAAAATTAAATTCAATTCTTCGGTAAAAATTACAATTAAGCCATTAATTCGAATTAATGAATTAATAAATTGTATTGATAGTTAGATGTGTGACAAAAAAAAGAAACATTTATCAGTTGGATACGTCGGATAACTATCTGAAGTTGCAACTGGTGATACAGACAAACCTAACAAGAAAAAGAAAAAAGGCTGGTAGAAGAAGAAGGACAACTAGCCTACTTTGCAATTTTTATACGTAATTACATTGTCAAATATCTAAGATTAAATCTCATAACATAGTCATTGTCATGGTATTCTGTTTTCCAATATCTATTTATATATAAAAATTTAACACTCACCAAAGCCGGCTGTTCGCTGTTATGTGCTAAAATTTGTTGTAAAATAAACGCTCCAACATTTAAATGCGGTGGCACAAGAAAGTTTTGATCTCCATAAATAACGCCACTTTTAGTTTGTTTTTCCATATTTGATCTTAAATACGCTATTTACGTATAGCGGCTGAGGAATTACTGATTTTTGGTATCTGCAAATTACAAAAACAGAGATAAGTTTTCAAGGTGAGATAAGA
Source organism: Euphydryas editha (assembly GCA_036937285.1). Taxonomy (NCBI): domain Eukaryota; kingdom Metazoa; phylum Arthropoda; class Insecta; order Lepidoptera; family Nymphalidae; genus Euphydryas; species Euphydryas editha. The sequence continues at coordinate 13,930,009 of JAUPFZ010000003.1, forward strand.
AAATAATTCCTACTGTGTTTTTATCTAAAATTTTAAAATGTGCTATTATCATAAGTCTTTTTACACATAATTTATATGATTATTATATTTATACATACCTAAAAATGACGTACCGCTGGTGTTCACAATTTGCAATACAAAGCAGCTATAGTAAGGCTTATGTTTAAAAAAGAAACCAATTAACTTAAATTTTCCCGTGTAACAACTTTCTTAGTACTTATAATATATATAAATAAATAAATCATTTATAAAAGATTATAATAATTTTTACCCAGATTTTATGCATTTAGTAAGCAAGGTAAGGTGTGGTAGGTATGTTGTTTACCAGTAAAACTACTGTGTTCTAAAATTTTGTTAAATTTTGTTATAAGCGTTATGAAATTTGTGTTGTTTTATCTCTGTATAAATGCGTGTGCGCAAATGATAACAGCAGTAGTTAGTTATCAACTACGTCATTTTTAGTATTGATTAGAAATTGTTTAGAACGACGTAATTATTATGTCACATAAAACAAAAATAATTCAAAATGGCACACGTTATCTACGATGAGTGATATACTGATACCATTGACCTGATCATTGGTATCAACTACAATAAAAAAAAGAAAGTTTTGCAACGATAAGTAATATATCATACTTATACTTTAATATATTTAATATATTTTCATATATTTTTAAATAACATTACGCATTTGGGTATATGGATAAAAGTTGTATGGAAAATAACAAGACATTATAAGTCTTAACATCTGCATTAAAAATATTATGAACTATAGCTATGTTGTTTACGTTTATATCGTAATCACGAAATATATAATCAGCTGTTGAATACATAAAAATAAAGATTATTTCCTTAGTTTATTTTTTATTATAGGTTAGTATGTGTGAATCAAATGTTGCAAATGAAAACACTTATCCTTTACCGATTGAGGAAAAGTATTGATTTACCAAACAGTTTAGATGACCATTTTCTGTTGGCTAAATGACATGATTTGAAATCTAATATAGCGGAATCGCACAGATAGCGAACCAATTAATTTTTATGTACCTCCATAATATCGATATCAGAAAAAAAGAAATGAGTTAAATACGAATAATGAAGTAACGATATTGTTAATTCAATATAACAGACGCTTTAAGATGATGGAAAAACAATTCTTACATATCTCCATGCTAAGGATATTAATTCATAATATGATAGAATTTAAAAAAAACTCATCAAAAACTATCCCTATTGGTTAAATTTTACTTTTAGCTGCTATAGTTTGGACTAAATTTTGTACCTTTCCTAAAAGCATTGCACCAGTATATTAATCAAATTCAATCTATGATAAAATTTATCAAAATTGTTATAATTCGATTTAGGTTTTAAAATATTATAATCAAACAGTTGTATAGAGTTAGTTTCACATTTACAAAATTAGAATGAAAGTACAAATATGATGATACTATTTACATCGTACTAGTCTATATTAAGTTTAATTATACAATAAGTACACCTCATGCTCTCTTCTCAAGGAATGTATCATCTTAGTCACAAAGACGGTAAACTATTTCTGTTAAGTCTCTTCAATGAAATCGTGACTCGACTTGTCTCTAGAAATAAATTAGTCGCAAGTAATAAATATACAGTACATTTCAAATAATTACGGTCCAAATAATACCAGTCGTTTATATTTTACTCCGATTTAAATAAAAATCTAATTTTTTCTTGTTGTACTTATTATATTACTATTTTTCATATTTGAATACAATAAAATACGTAATTTTTGATAAAGTAGTTAAAGATTAGATAGCTTACAAAAGTTCTTTGATTGATAAACAGATAAAAAGTCAGCAGGCGGTATAACTGATATCAACTCACTGTTATCGCAAAAAACAATAGTAGTATTTACTATAGCTGCAAGAATAAAAAAAAAGATAAATTAACATCAAATCGATTAAAAAGTAGAATTAACACAATAATTTTGTTTCCTGAGATCAGAGGAGTAGGTAATTGTTGCATTTAAAGTATTACCGATTTAAAAGGTTTCATTAGCTCGGCTGTCACAATTGAGATACGTAAATTACGACCTGTATCGCTTTGTAGTATTGTCGGTATTCAGACGAAGCTCGAAGGCATCAAATGTGCCCGACTGCTCGGCAGTAGGTAAACGTAATTTGTTAGTACGCCTGCGTACGAGACTGGCTCACCCACGCACGTTCTCGCATCGTTCTTGGGGTGATTCTCAGTTGGTTTTGATTTTTAACATAATTTAAATACGATGGTTTAATTAAAATTATAACACAATATTTTTTGGTATGGTTGTATTTAGTATAATAATTGAGTATTTTTAATTTCTTACAGGAATAAGTACTCAAAAAAGAAATATATTTTTGTGAATTTCAAACAATCAGTCTCAATGAATTTTATTAGTCAAGTTGTATTTAAACGCTCTTTGGACTTGCTATTTTACAATAAAAACTATATATCTTTAGACATATCTACGTAACTAATGTTTTTTTTCCTTTTTTTAAAGTTGGTTGAAAATAAATCAAATTAGGTGGGGAGCAGTATTTCATGCGATATTTTATTTATTTATATAAAACTTATCGTCTTTAATGCATTATTCGATTATCAATAATTTTATATTTCATACAGGAATAGCCCACATCTCGATATGTTTCCAGACGATGTGACTCATAAGCCATAATAATTTTGTGCTATAATCATATCGATAAGCGGAGGTTGTTCTAGTTAATTGTACCCTAGCTGATGAATCATTTAATGGCCGTCACATTCGTCAGATTAAAGTAATAGAGTATAACCAGTCAAAGTAATTTAAAAAACTAAAAAAAAACGACTGCGTTTCTGCGTAATTTGGAAATGAAATTAATTTGGCGCCAAAAATGCGCAATTTTATTTATTTTTTATTTTGATATAACCAATATCACTCTCACAGTAAATACGAATCTAATGACACCTCTTAAGCTAAAATCCATCGACTCGTTCAGGCTGCAGAGTGACACAAACAATTATACATACATACAAACTCTCGAAAAACATAACCTTCCTTCTGGCGAAGTCGGGTAAAAAGTTTCAATTTAATGCAGCTTACTTATGCTTTTACTTTCGTATATTAAATTAATTTCATCATTTATAGCTACAAAAACTAGTATTATTATAGATGCTAAAGTTACTAACTAGTTTAAATTAAGAAGAAGAAATATAGGTACTTTATTGTGCATACAAGTTAAAATACAATTTTATCTTAAAAATAAAACATACAATAATAATATGCACAAAGGCGGTCTTATCGCTAGGTAAGCGATTTCTGTCAGACAACCTTAAGTTATTAATTTTAGAACAAAAATATTATATTGTCTTATTCCTGAAACCGAAATATTTATTTAGTCGAACTTACTTAAATTATATAAAGAAAACAGTTTCTTGTCAGCACTATTCCGCGTCTTACTAATTACAAACCTACAGTCATGGGACGTCTCATGGAAATGTCTAGAGGCCGGCTTCACTTGGGGTTAACATTCTGATTCATTAAAACATCGAATTATTAGGTTTGTCATCCACTAAATACACGTAAATATAGTACTACATTATTTTCAGTTTAAAAAAAAAACTATGATTTTTTTATTTGTTTCTGAAAATATATACATTTTAACACATGAACAGTGCAGACTATATGAAACATAATAAATTATTGTATGTTATACGTTATATTAATATTATAATATTGACGGCCGTCTGGTCGAGTGGTCAGGCAACTGGCACTTTACGCAGCGGTCGCGGGTTCGAATCCCGCCAGGTGCAGATAATTTGTATGACGAATATAGGTGTCTGCACCGGGTCATGGATGTGTATTTACATATTATATATGTATTTATATCTTAAATTTATTTCCGTTCCTAGTACCTGTAACACAAGTTCTTACGAACTTAGCACGGGGCTAGGTTAACGTGGTGTGATTGTTGGTTGATATTTATTTATTTATTTAATAACTGTTTGTGCTTTGATTTGAAGACCGACGAACAAAATATAGGAAAGAAAGTAATTTGTACGATTTTTTTTTTCACTTTTACGAGTACATTATTTTTTAAAATTTTACTATTGTATATTAATCTTTTATTCGTAAATAGTAGATATAAAGGTTAGATTAGTCGTCAAAAGACCCGATTCTGAAAAAAAAAAAAACATCCACAGAAGCTGGGAATAAATTACGCCGGGTGAGACAGGCGTTAAAAATTGCCAAATTTGCCTGTGTCAAATTTAAAAAGACTAGGGTCTTTTTGAGTTGATAGGCAAACCAACGTGGCAAACTATCCAACGATACATTGAATATTTTTATTTAGTTGACCTTGAAATACAGTTTTTTTTTAATGTGAATTGTAGTTTTGAGGTATTTAGGCATATTCTAGATATAATTATACTTTTTGGCGGATTTCCAAATTCAGAATGTGAAGATTTCGGTTATATCGATGAATCTTACGGTAATAAACAACGACTTGATGAATCTACATTGGGCGTGTCATAAAACTCTATTACTCATCTGGCCTAGTACTATCTGCCTCTAGTACTAGGTATGGTGTATTTTAATATAATTCACCTCCCACGCTTCAAGAATTAAAAATAATATACATATTTGTATGTATAATGAAAAAATTGATATAATATTATAAAATTTAAATTCCACGTGTAGGTATATTTTTCAGAATTTTTAAACGAAAAATTTTTAAGGGTCCAAAACACTAATTATATTTATATACATTTCTATATTTTTTAGGAATAATTGTCTGTCTGTCTGTCTGTCTGTCTGTCCGTCTGTCTTTTTGTTTCAACACGTATTTTTGTTAAAGTACTAAGTGTGCGTTAAAAAATCATGGAATTCATAAAGCATATCCTCAGGTAACATTTAGTCTTTATTTCAACAAAATTAGTTCTTTCCATCAAAATTTATTGTAATTTGAATGTTGTATATATCAAATAGCGACGTCGGAGAAGAGTGTGTAAGTTAATACACTGAAAATTATCCGAAAAATGGTAGTGAAGTTCTGTAAAATAATGTATAATAATAATTTTTATAAGAAATAACAACAATAATTAAGTTACATGAGTATTAATGAGAATGAGTATATTTTTATAGCATACGATATCATCGAGTGAAAGATTATCCTTATATTGTTGTTTATCGGTACGATATGGTGAGTAACTTCGAACCACTAACGAAAGTGGAAAGACACTTATTTGTACTATAAAGCTTAAATTGGGTCATACCGTTTGTGATAATAGTGGTTAACATAAAACCATTATAAATGTTTGAAGAGATTTAAAAGTTATTACGGTTTTTATAGCGTGTTGGTTTAACTTTCATTGATGTAACTATAAAATTTAATTCATAGGTAACGGGATACGTTTGTTATACATATCATATTTTGTATATATATATATGTAGTGAGTTGTATGGATATATAAGATCATAGGATTATATAAAAATAGAGTTTTATTGGTATTTATTATTTGGTGGATTCATCTGATTCCTTGAAGAAATTATATTGAATTTTAAAATTGTTTATTTTATTTCAAAATGTGGTTTTTAAGTCAATTATTGCGTAATCTCTGAAATCATCATGAACTTATCTTGTTATTGTATTTAATTTCATATAGAAATTAATATCAGATTGTTATGTAAGACTTCCTTGCATATAACATAGTTTATGTATTCCTGTCATAAGTAAATGGTATCGTAAGCCTATTAAGCATATTATATGACCGCTTATGTTTATAGATTATATAAAATATTTGTTATAGCAGAGCTGAGAGCTTAATGAACTACACAAAATGAAGTTGAATATATAGTTGACTACGAAATTACTAATCAATTAACTAATCTCGGCTAACAAGAAAAATAATAGAGCCAATTGTTCATTAGAAATGATTCGACGAATGTAATCGTTCGCGGATGACCGTTTTGGTGTAGTGGTGCAAGTAGTCGCCTCAACGCCACGCGCCGGTGGTCACGGGTTCGATTCCCGCTCGGGACAGATATTTGTATTTGTATAAATATTTGTTTCCGGTCTGGGTGTATGTTCTTGTGGGTCTCCCCGCCGTGCCTCGGAGAGTACATAAAACCATCGGTCCCGATTGTTATCATAGACACCTGATAACGATCGTTAATCATGGTAGGGAAATTATCCACCAACCTGCAGTGGAACAGCGTGGTGGATTAAGCTCCAACCCTTCTTCTATATGGAGAAGAGGCCTTCATTCAGCAGTGGGTTGTTTACAAGCTGATACAGTAAGAGTACAGTAATCGTTCCCTATAATAAATTAAATTCGTACCTTTCTTCAAAGTTATATGAAAATAAATTCTCGTGACGATTTCCATTACCTTATTTTTCTTAAAAAATATAAAATAATGAATTTAAAATTTATATATGTGGAAATGTAATATAAATGTATATGTAGATTACAGCTACATTATCTATAATCAAGTTGTGTGATGAGTTATCCCCTTGAACTTTCTCAAATAGTAAATCATTTAAAGGTGAGTTGCGAGTTGCTTATTCACTCAGGTATACAAGTCAGAGGAATACGAAAAAAAAAAAAAATTGCTGTGGCAAAAGGAATAAATGCAAATTGTCTGATTTCTAGTGTGAATAAAAACACCCAAAAGCGCTTAAAACTCGACTGGTATTTTAAAGTTTTATACTGTATTGTGGCTGTACCTACTAAATTTAGGTCAGGTCCATTGTGTTTGTCGCATCCAGATTTAACTTCCCTATCGCGGCCCATTTATCATGGCGGTGTTTACTTAGTTGTTGTAGCGTGAATGTTGGATTTATTATATTAATTAATCTACTTTATGTGATTTACAGAAAATTCCGTTTAAATTAAATTAAATCAATGATATAACAAAGTTTCTAAAAGTATTAGAGAAGTTGTAAATCGTAAAAGAAAAACAGGCACCACTTAACTCTTTTTAACTCCCTTTTAAGAGTTCATTAACAGTAACCTAATGGGACATTTATTAGTATTTTAGCGTGCGTCTAAGTGGTATATCACATATGGTGATTACACGCTTAGTCGGCTGCTGTTACCAAACATAATAATTACTTCGTTTCACATCGTCCTCATACAATGTTTCAATCGGCGTAAGTAGGTATCGTTATTACATGTCAATAAAGTAATTTTACTACGGATTAGGAGAGGTGTTTAGATAGACGATGTGGTGTATAAATAAAGCGATAGCGGGTGAAATCTTAGAACAAAACTTGTTACTTATTTTTTTATTAAAAAACTTATTGTTATAGTAGTATATTAAAATTCAGTTTCTATGTATTTTCAAGACATTACATTATAACTTATAAAAATAAAAATTTAATGAACTATAAAAGTTTCGTGTCCATTAAATCTGCTTTTTATTTTTATCAAGTTATATAAGGTTGGGATAGTCATCATTGTTTTAAAATTAGACTGCCACATTCCATACATTACGTTAATGTAATTTTAATATCAAATAAGCTCATAAAAATGAGTAATTTTAGTGTGAAAATATTAGTTGCTCTAAGAGTATTTTGTTACATACCTATAAGTATAAATAAAATATTTCTTAATAATTCCTTTAATATTTATTATTTAAATATTTCAAAACGTGATATGTGTTTGAATTAGAAATACTTACACAATCTTAAAGAACTCTCGGAAAGACGTACCGCAATTGGTGACCGGCGTGATTTTATGAATGTATATTAGACTATTAGTGTGTCGCAGGTCTAACACGTCCACGTTTGCAGAGCGCCGAGTGGGCGGGCGCGACCGTGAGAAACAAATATCCAGTGTCGCACTCACGGCCTCTTTTAACACGGAGGATTAAAGATGTGCCTAATGGAGAGTGCTTTATAATTAAAATCTTGTCATTCACTATTCATGACTCCCTGTGGGACGTCGAGATAGGGAATATTACAATGTCCTCACTCAAAATGTGGAAGTTAGCAAACCATTAAACGAATCACCTTTTTACTAACAATTTATTTTTTAAGGTGATTAATTTTTTAGCGGCTTTTGTTTAGTCCTAGGAGAGAAAATGAGCTTTTATATGCATTTACTTATTAAAGTCTGTCATCTTCTATTGTCATACGCTATGTGTTGTTCTATTACAATACAATTACTTATTTTTGTAAATTTATCAGCAAATAATAAATTTACCAGTTTCTGTTTGTGTTACATATAAGAATTTAACAATAATTCCGTCATTCTAATAGCAATAAAAATAATATATATATATTTCAGAAGCATAGTGTTATACAAAATAGAATTTGACGCGTAGAACGCGTAGGCTCGTAAGGCGTATTACACACAACACACACACACACACACACACACACACACACACACACACACACACACACACACACACACACACACACACACACACACACACACACACACACACAGATACTCACACACACACCAATAATAAGTACAATAAAAAAATAGAATATATCCAAGAAAACCAAACCGAATCGTAAAATTTAGAGATCGGATTGGTTTTGAGGACGGATCAATCCTGCTTCTGTAGCGCTAAAATCTGCGACGCAGATAACGTATTGTTAACTTCTGCAGTATTTTTCGTTATTGCCGATTAAATTTGTTCGTAAAAACCACGAAGGTTCTTGGTGATTCTTAGTACGATGTAGTCTACAAAACCGAAACGATCGCCGAGTGTGTTTGATCGCCGCTTAAAGATACACGTACAGTGGTAATATACACGTACAGTAGTATCAGGACGGTTTCAAAACGTCTGCAAATTGTTGCAAAATAAATTCCTCTTGTTTAACATTAGCTAATAGACAAAAGATCATAAAAGATGTGTCGACTATTGACAGGTATTGTAGAGAATGGCAAGTTAAAGTGTCAAGTTGATGTTACTGCTATGTAGTGCCATTAAACCTAAATGCAATTAAAATACAAACTATACAAAACATACAAGTGCGTAAAATCTTATAATTCTTACAAGACACGTTTGGCATTCAACGAAAATAATCAAACGATGTACAGACTTAATTTGATTTTTGATTAAGCCGAAACATTTCTTGTTACTTTTAAGATCTACTTGGTACTTGTAAATAAATAATACTCTTAAAATAGATAGTAGATATTAAGATATAATATGTATACATATAAATAATTTCGAATTGTTTGAGTTGTTCCAGGTTACTATGTCTTTTATACGCATTTTTTTTAAATGAAAGTAAAATATTGTGTATTAATTATGAATAGCCTTTTTAACAGCCAATAATCGTTTTTTAGATAATCTTATTATCTAGAATAAAAATGGTAGATAATTTATTTTATACAATGTACTAATTTTTATTTTATAATAATAGCTGTACTCGCGACGTAGTTCGTAAATGCCATCCCTTTCAACAAACCTATTAAATAAAGTAGCTTAGGATGAGCCGTATGATCAAAGGTTTCTGTACATTCCGGATTTTAACTTATTTGGACCTAATACAGAAGATTATGACATCTATAATCTCTGAACTAACTAAGAAACTTTGAAACATTAACGGAACAATGTTAATTAAAAAAAAATTCTCATAAAAAAATTAATGAAGTAATGCGTGCCCAAGAAACAGCCACAAAAAAAAAACACCAATTTTGCTTCAGGTATTGGTTTTAGAGAGCCCCCTAAAAATATTTCAAATTATCTTTCATGTAGAAAATGTACAGAAATGCATCTGTCACAGTTTTATTATAAGTATATACCTACCTATACAGGATAAAAAATACATTCATGTAATATGGATGTTTTTTTTTTTTTGGGCGAGTGAAGAACAGATAAATATAATATTAAGTACTTAAATATCTATAAACGTATAAAAATGTTATGTTGCCACTTAAAGTAGGAAGTAATTCATTCTTCTGTTATTCGTTGCGAGAAGGATATCACACACCTATTACGATGTCGACTACATTGCTTTCGTTGAAGATAAAATGGACAAGATAAATGAGCCTAACGTGCAAAACGTTTAAACCCATTCCCAGCTGAAATCCGACGAGTCAGTTCCATACATTAGTGCTAGCGAACGTTTCTGGCACAAATTTTGATCATTAACCAAATTAGTTAGCTTCAAACCATCCCGTAAAGCTGCTCGGAACCGACCGTTATACGAATGAATAGAATAAATTACATACTTTAAAACCGTGCTATCTCTAAGTGAGAATTAGATCTTGTAGGGTATTCGAATAGTTGTCGTTTGCGCAACGCGAAATGCATTTATGAAAATCATAGGTATGCTGCAATTCTATTCCCATTAAATATTTAGCAAGTATCAATGATATTATTTGTATAGAAGTATTTTTTAAAGTGGCTCTCGGTAAATAAATAATTTGCTATTATTAAAGCTAAAATATATTAAATATTATTTTATTAAATATTAATTTATTAAATGAGTGGGATTCGGATTATAAAATAGGAATATTTATTGTTTTTTTATGTGTACAAATAGTTATCTTGATTGCATGACTTTAATATCCTACACTGAGATTAGAAATACGAAGTGAACGGTCTTCGTGAAAAAGTGATTAGCATTCATATAATTTTATAAATGCAATAATTTTATATGGATGAAGCTAACGTCACTTTTGATTCAAAGATTTAATAAAAATTATAAAATGTGCTTATTAATTTTTTCTCGCTTTAAAATATTTAAGTAAAAAACTGTATGAATCCAGCTCAAAAGCTGTTAAAACAATTTAAAATAAAAGCAAATTTAGGTTGTTTATTTTAATTAACACCGAACTATATGTAGGTACTGCGAATTAGTTTGTTTAACGCACGACTGTTATGTCATGTTACAATTAAAATTGTATACTCATAAATGTGCTGATTTCTTTATTTAAATTTATTTTATTAAACACAGCTTTGAATAAATTGTTCTTCATAGCAGTGCTTTATTTATTTAAGTTAATAAATGAACATATATTGTACAAGTAATAAATTGCATGAATCTCGTCTCGGCGTTCGGACGAGGCAGTCGCGTTGTTATTGTTTAGTGCGAACACAGCTATTTAACTACGCGTTTATACTTCGCCGAGCGGGCACGTCGGCCCTAGCCGGCTGCTTGTTGTTGCGCAATGGAAGAAATCACTTTTCAGCAAGATAGTGAGAATGGACCTGGTGTCATTGTGAACTCGGGATATAACGGATGTGAGATGAGAGAATCTGAGGAAATACTACAAGAGGAGATACACGATTGGGAGAAGATTCAAGAAGATGATAAGATGGAAAAATATGAACAGAATAAGGAGCAGCATAGCATTTACAAGAGAGATAGAGAAGAAGAGGAATGGACTGTTATTAGGAAAAAGGAGAAAAAGCTTAAAAAGGGGGAAATCATCGAAATATACATTTCATCGAATGAAAAAATGCCCAAGCAATTCGCAATAGCTAAACTTTTTAGAGAAGAGGGCATTTTGGAGGTAGAAAAGGTTAGATACATTAATCCATATAAAATTCGCGTTGACGTTACGAATGGATGCACCGCAGAAAAAATCGAAAAATGCAAAGAATTTATTGGCAGGGGATGGAGGATACAGAGGGCTATGGAGGTGAATTTCTCTTATGGGGTGATAAAGGATGTAGACATTGAACTGACGGAGGAAGATATACTAAAAAGCATAAAGTGCCCAGAATTTAGTCAACTTGAGTCTGTTCACAGACTTAAGAGAAGGGAAGAGGGAAACGGATGGCAACCTAGTGAGGCAGTGCGATTATGTTTTAAAGGCTCTTTTCGTCCTCCGTACGTGTATGTGGATCAGTTGCGCGTACACGTTGTGCCATACATATTCCCGGTGTCACAGTGCTCCCGTTGTTGGAGGTTCGGTCACACATTAAAGAAATGCCCGTTCGGAAAAATAGTGTGTCCAAAATGTTGTGGCAATCACGCAAATTGTGACACAGTTAACTTCAAATGTATAAATTGTGAGGGGCAACATATGGCACTTGTCAAAACCTGTCCTGCATTCCAAAAAGAAAAAAAATTAAGAGAGCTAATGGCAGAGTTTAATTGTACTTATCGTCGTGCTTTGACGTTGTACGTACACCCTTACGAAAACCACGAGATTCAGGAACCAAATGTAGATGATATTCCTAATATAGAAATAAAAACCGAGACACCATCTTTTGCAAAAATTGTGACACGTGCAACTATCCACAATAGCTCAAATACCAAGCCTAGCCGCATAGCAGTTAAAAAGAAGATAGAAAAGTCAGAGACAGAATGGTCTGATTTTGAGATTCCATCAACTCAGAAAGACAGCGCGAAGGCGATAGACCCAAAAGAAGAAACGGAAAAAAACGTTAAATTGAGTGAGTTATTACAAAGGTTACAAGATATAATATTATTAAAGGGAGTTACGATGCAGTCAAAGGTTCACAGTGTAATAAAGTGTTGTGTAGAATGGGCAATATTAGTTATTGTAGAAAATATATCGGACTGGCCTATACTTAAAATAATTTTCAAATATTTTTGTCAATAATAGATTGTCAACGTAAATTAATCGAGCTCAATATTTTACAATGGAACGCACAAAGTGTTCGTCCGAAGTTACCTAGCCTTGAACCTCTATTGTATCGGGAAAAGATCCACATTGCTGCACTCTGTGAAACGTGGCTTGTTCCGGGTAGTAATTTTAAAATAAACAATTACAATATTCACCGTAAAGATAGGTTTGATTCATACGGCGGTGTAGCTATCTTAACCCACCGCTCAATTAAGGCCACTATATATAATTTTGAAAGTTTAAATCCGGGTATAGAATTAATTACAATTAAAGTTTACAATTGCGAACATATTGAATATATTACAACAGTATATTGTGCACCGAACGTTTATACAAATCTAGCAGACTGGGAGCATATTTTCGGACACTTAGGGAAAAAATCCTTAATTATCGGTGATTTTAATGGTCATCACGTTAATTGGTGTTTTAAAACTGACACTCGGGGTTCTCAAATTCATGATGCCTTACTAGACAGTAAATACGTTTCTTTAAACGATTACCAATGCCCGACACGCATTAAATTGGTAAATAACCAACTCCAAAAATCCTCACCAGATATAACGTTAGTTTCATCTGATATTGCGTTGCGTTTTACCTGGCAGACTATTAACGAAACGTTAGGCAGCGATCACGTGTTTATAAAGTTGTCGACACACATAGAAGAAAATATTGATTTTATTTCAAGGCAGCGTAATTATAAAAAAGCTAACTGGTGTTTATATAAGGAGCTACTTAGTAATTTATTTAAAGAATTTTCATGTGAATCAAGTCACCCTCAAAAATTTTATGACCAATTTGTTCAGACTATCAACACGGCTGCAGACCAAAGCATACCATATATTAAATTAAATTGTAATCCCCATTGTAAGTTTTCGCCAAAACCATATTGGCAACCGGATCTGTCTAAATTCATTGCTGAAAGACGACTAGCGCTTTCTACTTTCAGACGCAATCCAACTCCCGCTAATTATTCATTACTAAAACTTAAAATACGTGACACACAGAGAATAATGCGCCAGGCACAAAATAAATCATGGCATGAATTTTGTACTTCAATAGATAATAGAATTAGTCAAAGTGAATTGTGGCGAAAAGTTAGGTGGTTAAAAGGTCATAAAAGTGCTAAACCTCATTTTAGTGCCGATGAAGTCACGAAATTGTTGCATAGTTTGACCCCCGATTACGTAAACCCTTGTGATCCTATTTTTCGAAATCATAAAACGACTTTGGAGATTCCTATTACCCGCCAAGAGTTAGATTGTTGCTTAAAACATAAAGATACAACACCCGGCGGTGACAATATTTCATATTCTATGTTGTTACATTTACCTGATAATGGAAAATCCATATTATTAAATTTATATAATACTATACTTTTGTTGGGACATGTACCCACACAATGGCGCGAGACTATTGTAGTCCCTATACCTAAACCTGGAAACAACCCCCAGTTATTAAAATCCCTACGACCGATATCTATGATTTCTTGCATTTGTAAAACTTTCCATAATATATTACTTAAACGGTTAGAATGGTATGCAGAGAAAAATAATCTGCCGCTCGACAATAGATAACTTGGCGACTTTAGTGTCAACAATACAAACCGGTTTTCTACGGAATAAAATGTGCATCGGGATATTTATAGATATCAAGAATGCCTATAATAACGTTGATGTTTTAAGTTTAATTAAAATTATGCAACAATTGGGAGTTGATGCTAAAATATGTAAGTATTTATGGAATTTATTAAAGGAACGAGTTCTAAAAATTCGGAACGAGTTAAACGTTGATTATTATTATCGAAGTACAGGTCGCGGTCTGGCGCAGGGTGACCCGCTATCCCCTTTCCTTTTTAACATAGTTACGATAAGTATCTGCAAAAATATCAAAAATGTTTCTATTTCGCAATATGCCGATGACTTTGTAATGTACACAATTTGTAATAACATTGACGAAGGTAAAAATGATCTACAGATAGCCTTAAATAATTTTGAAAAGTTAATTGCCAATATCGGTTTAGAAATTTCACCTATAAAAAGTAAAGTTTGTATTTTTAAAAAGGGCTTTATTAGAAATGTAAATTGTGATCTAGTAGTGGGTAATTCCGCGTTACAAATTGTTGATCGAGTGAAATATTTAGGGGTGTGGGTAGACAGATCATTGCGCTGGGTTAAACACATCAACGAAATGAAAGATAAATGCTTAAAATTAATTAATATTTTTAAGGTATTGGCTGGAATGAGCTGGGGTGTACATCCTATTATTTTGAGACGTATATATATTTCTATGATTCGCACTAAACTTGATTACGCTAGCATGTTATATGGAGATAGTTGTAAAACACACCTCGCAAAGTTAGATAAGATTCAAAATCACTGTATGCGCATTATCGGTGGATTCATAAAAAGTACGACGATACACGTCATGGAGTCGGAACTACATCTACAACCGTTACACATTCGTAGGTACTTTCTTGCGAGTAAATACTGGTTAAAATGTAAATCTATTTCTGATCATACAGTTATTAAATTACTCGAAGATTTAAATACGTTTCGGTCGCACATTTATTGGAGACGACGTAACCAACCCTTACTGCTTTTGGTTCATGATTATCTTAAAGACATTCCTATTCACTCGAGTCATATACTGGAGATGTACTCTTTGTGTACATGGGTTAGCTATGTGGATCTTTTTCGACATTGTATCTTGACATTGATTGCATAAATAAAGCCAAACATCAATATAACAGTTTGAAATTAAGACAACTTTGTGAAAATCATGTAAATAAATATTATGGTGACTTTTATCGGTTGTATACGGATGGTTCAAAAGATAAAGACAAGAATAGCGGCGTTGCATTGTTTGATCCACAAACAAAGGGCTATGTTCAACTAAGTATTGGTCAAAATGTGTCTATCATGTCTGCCGAGCTCATAGCTATTGCGGAGGCTATCGCTTACATTAAATCACTACGGTCAGGTAAATACGTAATTATGACAGATTCTAAAACTGCTCTTTATCATTTAGCTCGGTGCACCTCGACTTTTCGATGTAGCCCAGTAGCATATGATATATTAAGGGACCTTTTTAATCTAATTAACAGTGATAAAATTATAAAAATTCAATGGATACCATCTCACATTGGCATATTCGGAAATGAGGAAGCTGATAGACTTGCAAAGAGTGCAATAAGCGACGGTGAACCTTTTACTTTACTACCTCGGTATTCTGATTGTTTGCAGATTGTTAAAAGCAAGTGTTCAGACATGTGGAACGTATACTTTGATGAGAGATCTTTGACTAAGGGTATCTGGTATAAGACCATTCAACCTCACGTAGCTAAGTCACCGTGGTTTGTTGATTCCACATTGTCCAGATCAGACATTGTAACCGCCCTACGTCTTCGATCCGGACACATCCCTTTAAACGGATTTTTGCATCTAATTGGTAAAACCAATTCGCCAAATTGCACCGAATGTAATTTAAAAGAAGACGTATATCACGTTATGGTAGAATGTGTTCGGAACGAAGTCGAAAGATCAGTTTTGCAAGTGGATCTGTATGAGGTTGGCAGGTGTAACTGTATCCTGGCTTACCCGCTATCTGAGGAAGCCAGAATGCTGTATAAAATTGTGAAAGTAGCTGTTAAGCGTAGATAGTATTAAGTTTTTTTGTAAAACCTATGAGGGTGGCATCGTCATACTGACGAAACCCTCCATAATTAATAAAGAATAAAATAAAATAAATAAAGTAATAAATTGTGTTTATTACAAAAATATATTGATAAACTCAACGTATATTTACATTCCTAAAATAGCTTTTTTTCGTATTGATTGTTTTCAACTTCTATTTTCTAAAAATATGATTGAATAAATATTAGTATATCACATCAATAAATAAAATGAAACATGAATAAAGGAAATTTAATCATTTTGTAACGATTCAATAAGTTTTGCAACAGCTTATTGTTTGTAATGTCAAGTACCTATTTAGGACGAAAAACAAAAAAAAAAAACAAAAAAAAAAATAGAAGCAGTAGTTAAAAATCGTGTTTAAATGTTTTATCTTTGTATCTAAATATTTTGTCAGAAAAGAAATAGCCCAAAGAATAAATTTTATTATTTTAGAGAATTTTTTATCCTCTTAATGTCTAAAATTGATTGGATTAATATTTAAATTATTTTAATAAATTTATAAGTTGGAGAGTAAAGCGTAGGCTTATTGTTAGTAAAGGTTATTATTCTAAAATAAGCTGTTCGCGCGACTTTTTTCACGATTGCAATCCCTTTTATTGAGCCTATAAGATAAACTTGAGTAGTTTATCTTATATATTGCCAGCCTATAATGAGCCGTAGGTAGGTACGCTCAGAGCTTTTTATACATATATTAATAAATTTCCAGTTTCAAGATATTTGAACAGAATACTGATACCGGCTATGATGTCTGTAATTTCTGAACTGTCAAACCTTGAAATATTTACAGGACAATCTTTAAAATATCTTCTGTTAAAAATAAAATAATGAAATTGGATAATACGCTAACGAACTATAAATTAGTCCTTATAAATCATAACCTTATAATTTAAATTATGACTAAGTCAGTTTAACTTTCGTTCCCTCTCCAAAGACAACCATGTTGAATTTGGCGATTAAAAAGAGACAGTGTCCTAGCTCGTACTATAACATACTCGTAGTAACTCACATTACGTGGCGTTTCGTTTAATTGAGGAGTTTTGACATGATGCGTGGCCAGATATATAAGCTTTAATACAAACCTACTGGAACAACTTATAATAATATGTTTAGTTCCGCTCATCATTTTAATCAAGTGAACAAAATTACTTAAAATAAAATGCAATATGCATAAAAGTACTATATAAAATACTTAAAGAAGCGAGCTTAATATTTTTCATAGCATCTTAGTGTCAGAACGACGTAGTATTTACTCTGTTGCGATAATAAAACCATATCGTAGGTGGTCGCGCAGTGTGAGGCGAATATTGTTTAGTATCTGGTTTTATTGTCCTACGAGATTTTACTATTAAGACGTTTATAGTATAGACCTATTTAACCTATTATGACGAAGTTGTGAAATTTTGGTGTTCAGATTACTTTTATATAACTTTGATCATCCGATAAGATTACAAGTTTTTTGTGATTTATATTCTTTTCATTTCTTACAAAGTTCTTGTGAATTGATTGTCTATTGTTAGGTATTTCAATTCGAAAGTATTAAAAATTATTAGTATGTTCATAGATTAAATAAGTGATATCGTTTTCATTCAATTAGATAAAGTAATGGATTTCAAATCGTAACAGATATTTATATTGTTGATTTCGTAGGACTCTATTTTTAGATCTCCTTCGTTCTGCACATAAAAAAAAAATCTAAAAAAAAATCTTTTGAAATAAAATATGTTCTTTATGAAAACGTATAGGTATATATCTAACGTCATAAGCAGTATAACGGAATTATATTATCGTACAGGAGTTTTACATAAAGTAGATTTTACATTTTCAGTGGATATACATTAAATAAGTCCATAAAAGGTACATGGTCCCTAGTCTGAACCATTTTGCGGACAATTTTAAGTATCTTCGTCACAGAGTTGTTTAAAATTTAAGTTCCTTTGAAGTTTCGTTCAGTTTAATGTTCATTGCTTTCCTCGGGGAACGGTGTCAAAGCTACTTAGTACCACACCGCTTGATGATCCTGTTTTTGGGCTCTAAACGTGCTAATGCTGCTGCTCAGATTATTGTTTGATACTTTTTAAGCAATTCACAAAATTTTAAATGCATTATAAAATATATTGTTTTAAACTAACGCGATCACTATTCATATTTAAACTATATTTGTTTGGGTGCTTACCGCGTTTAGAGATTAGACAGATTTTTCTCATCTGCTACCATCAACCATCACCGTATGTCAGTCTCCCCGTGATTACGGCGATTGAAACATTGCCGAAATATAGGGACCTCAATAAAATTATAAACGTGGTAAGCACCCGAACAAATATGAATTTAAATATGCATTATAAAATACTTAATTAAGATTAAACAAAAAGTTATATTTAGAATTTAAACTGTTTCGAACGATAGTCATCACTGTTCAAATCATATTTACCGTGAAGAACCGACAGTGTCCCCGGACAATGTAATATTCGTAACAGCATTGCAACAAAACTGACGGCCAGTAATTTTTTTTGTAGAGATCAATTGGCTCAATTTGTGTAGCAGCAGCCAGACGGTTTGACGGCAATTTAGAGAGCGTTCGTTACGTGCTGATATACATATTCAGGGTAACATGTAAATAAAATCGAAACATACGATATATTCAATCAAACAGGACATAGTAAAGGAGCGCTAAAATTAATGTGTAATATTTATTCATTTATACCAAATACCATTTATTAATCCATTATATTTTTTATGCACAAATTATTTGGCGTTTTTTTATAAAAGTAGTCACTTTTCATAAAAAATAAATGGTCATAATTATTTTCGTTGAATGTACAGGTTGGCAGCAGTCGCTCTCTATTAAGCCTTTAATATAATAATTAAAAATAAAGGTATTTTTTAATTATTCGAATCATATCGATTAGGTTTATCAGCAAACAGCAGCAGATGGATAGAAAATGCGTTGCTGGCTCTAGTAATTTAGAGAAATGGATAACAAATATTATCTGTTTGTCGATTTCTCTGTTTATGAGTTGTAACTTTCGATCTTCTAAGCCTAAGTCTAGACTTTACCACAGTTAAAATCTAAATGTTTGTTTAATATTTCAAGCTTCAATCTATAGTAAAATTAATGTCATAGCCATGTGAATAAGAATGAATTTGCTCGCACAATAGGGTAGAAGATATCTTTTAATACAAATAGGGTAGAAGATATCTTATATTACAAATGTAAGAAGTAAGTTAAACACCCATTTATATTAGATGCAGTATTTGTTAAATGCTACCCTTTACCGCCAATGGTTTAGTAAATCGAGTTCAACAGTTCACCTTTCCTTTAAATACACGATGAAGGTTAAGTGGTCTGTCTGTTTCAGTTAACCGTTGCCCGCAGCCGGGTGAGCGGTAGACGCCTGTATTCACAATATTATATTATTCTGTCGGCAACCCTGTGGTTTAACCAACGCTAAACAAAAACAAAATGAACTACACAGATTTGTATTGTTTTTAGAATATGCTTTTGTATTTTGAAGTTTACCTGCCTTGAGTAAATAGATTTTAAGCTGAGGCGTTCCCTTTTAAAATATAATTTTATATTATTTTAGTAAAATTTGTACAAGTATATTATGGTATATTGCTTGCAGTAGAAAACTGAAGAAGTTTTACATTAAATATGTATATTTAAAGGTTATATAACCTCTTATAGGTGAGCCGAGATAGTCTAGAGGATGTAATTCGTGGATCTTAATCGAAAGGTCGCAGGATCAAATCAAGACTAGTGCGTATGTAGGTAGTGTTGCTTAGTTTGTAAGAGATTAAAAAATAATCTTGTCATCAATGGTAGAAACATCGTGAAATCATGCATAAAATCTGCACGACTCGCAAAAAGTCCTGGATATTATATTCCCTGTATTTCTTACTGTAATTTTAATGTGATAAATACTTGTTCGTCAATTTATAATGCTTTCAGATGGAGTACGGATTAAACATTTTTTTTTAAATAAAATTGGGATTTAAATTATAAGCGAAGAATTAAGATATAAAATATATTATTCAGAACCAATTTTGCACTTAAAATCTTGCTAATCGCTAAAACTTTAAAAATTTATGAAAGAGAATACTTTAGTTATTGTAAATAAATTCAAAGGAGTAAATATTTTAGTAAAGTACGACTAAATATCGTCAACGATGTTCGTAACTCTAAAAAATAAAATAAATTATTTTATTTAAAAGTAAATAAGGCGGTCACGGGTGATCCTCTCATACATCATACCTAAACACCTATAAATAAGGCCATACAGATGTTTTTTCACTTTCCTTCACTTTGTTATACTGCGGGTTGGTGGATAATTTTCCTACCATGACTAACTATTGCTATCAAATGTAGGTATGATAGTAACCAGGTCAGACGGCTTTACGTGTTTTCCGAGGCACGACGAGGAGATCCAATGGGACTATACCCAGATCAGAAAATATTTGTACAAGTACCTACAAATATCCGCTCCAGAATCGAACCCGCGACCGCCGATATTATGGTGACTACTCATACAACTACACCAGAACGATTATATATTATACATAATTATATTGCAATACCAATTGCTATGATACAACTGAAATCATTGGCAGCCAGTACTTTTGATCATTTTGGTTTAATTTCTGTCACGTAATATAAATATATAATTACCAATAATTAACGTATGTCATAATTTCGCAGTTCCACATTCTATAGTTTTATATAATGCTTTTGTAAGCAAAACACACAAGTTCAGCTTACTAGCAACACGTAAACCATTGTAGAGGTGAGATGATAATCTCTTTATGTAAATAATTGTAAATTATTAGAAAACGTATACTTTGTTAACCGTTAGGAAGGTAATATTTTTTAATGTACAAATCTAATCTAAGAACTTAAACAGTCCTGTTTTCACTCTTTTTACAAAATATATAAATAAAAAAAATCTTGTATAAAAAGAAATATTCTAGTATCCCAGTTATTGGTGTAGCGTAAGTGGTTTTGTGGGTTCACAGGCACTGAAGGTGAGGGCCTCTCGTTGCCTCTCGTCCAGCGTCAGACTGAATGCACACTCGTCCGAACCGTTTGTGCTGACGAGATTGCTTGGCGTGTCGCTTCTGATTGAATTCATCCAACCCGCCGGCGTCCCTCGTAAAATTAGCTTGGCCTTATGAACGCTCATGTGTGTCAAGTGGAAACGGATTATTATACAATTGTTTGTGCAATATTTAAGTGATTTGCAGTTTCATTTAATGTTTCATTAAATCAGCGGAAAGTTGATATCTAAATGTCGAGTTAAATCATATACCAATAAATTAATTTATAATTAAAAAAAAACACTTTGGCTATAAAATATATTTTTAAAAAATCCACTTAAAAATAGGTATAACATACCTATAAAGTACATTAAAATGTTTTTGTTTGTGTTCATACATGTACTACTAGGAAGAAAAAAAGTACATACAACTGTTGAACATAAAACCTCTTTCTTTTTTTTAGGTTGGTTATAAGCTAATCGGCGGTATATAATTTCTAGCAAGTAAGTTTAAAACTTAATATTATTTAAAAGTCCGGGTCCTTAAATCATTTGTTTATTTTAATTACTATTCATATAATACGTGCAATGAACTATAACGTGAAACTATGATCTTGATATGGATATAAACAGGTCAGTAGGTAACTAGTTTTACGACCGTGTAAGTAAAGAATATTAACACTCACGAACCGTGTTTTTTAAAGTTAAAAGATTCAATTTATAACCTGCCGTTAATTGAATTAGAAAAGCTATAAGTAATATACACGATCGTTTCGATTAAACTATCCAATAGCAACATCGGATGCATGTTAATAAGCAAAAAGACTGATGTGTAAAGTTGCAAGAAGTCTACTAATAACTTTAGCAATAACGAGGCTTGAGAGACGTTAACGGCTGCTATCTTAACTGTTAATGAAAACATTAGATGAAGTTATCTAGGGAATATCTGTATGCAAATAAATTGTCCGTGTTGCGGCTCGTTAGAGCGGGTCAGGCGTTTGTCACCTCTATACGAAAACGTTCAAATTATTATTGTCGGTTTTCGTCAGTCCGATGGAT
Source organism: Euphydryas editha (assembly GCA_036937285.1). Lineage (NCBI taxonomy): Eukaryota > Metazoa > Arthropoda > Insecta > Lepidoptera > Nymphalidae > Euphydryas > Euphydryas editha. Next base: position 13,952,354 of record JAUPFZ010000003.1, read on the forward strand.
TTATTTAAAGCAAGTTTGTGCAGATGTATCTATATCAGACGAATTCATTTCCATGTCACAAAAGATCAAATAAGTTCAAAAAAATACATTCCGTTATTCAGTTAAAAAAAAGCGGTATAAAAATCAGAAGAAGCAAAAATAAATTTTCCCATGTTATTTTTATGGAAATTAAAATGCGATTAGGACTATCTTAATATTCATATTAAGAGCTCAAATTTTAACTAGTGTCTTTTTACATCAAAATAAAACTTTCGAGCTTGTTTAGAAAAAAAAAAAAATTTTTTTTGGAATCATCCTAATATATATTCCACCTCGATGTTACATGTGCTTTGACATTTATTGCTCCGTAATACTCCGTATACATATAGAAACAAATCTATATACAATATTGTAGTATATTCTCTCTATACTATTACCAGTGTAATTATATTCCTTAGCGAGTAAATTCGTATACTACATTTCTATTCGCGTAAGTGCGTTGTATGTTATTATCCGCCTATTTACATAGGCGGTTTAGTTCTAAGATAAATGGGTGTAATAATTCTTACTTGCTTTACGTTTTAAAGTTGGTTATTGTTCGTAGAATAATACGCGTAATAATGTGAAATATTGTTTAAGTTAATCGTTTCTAATAAAATTTATTCTAATATTATTTTATTTCTATTATTTGATGAGTCTAAATGTATCAATGAAATAATACTTTTAATGTCTATAAATCACGATGATTAAAAAAATTAATTAAAAATAAAAACATACTACTAAAGAAGTTCAAAAGTAAGCTACTATTAGTGAGGGACTTATTGAATTTCTATTACTATGTTGGTGTTAGGACGTCGTCGTTTGAATATGAGGCTTTATGGAGGCATACACCGCTTACAAAGTTGATAGGGCATGTGGTCCGATAATGCGCTTAACTCGGCAGGGGGAGATGTTGCGCATAAATCATTGCTAAGTGAGATCGGACCCGATGTGTGAACTCGTAAATCACCCGTGTAAATGAGCCCCGCCAGAAATCCACTGCCGGTGGCCTGTTTTTAGAAAATTTAATAAATTAACTCAAGTGCGTCTTCTTAACTTGATCAATTGGTTTAATAAGGAAAGTAGAGCGGAACGTCGATGTAAGTAGCTTCCTAATAATCACGAGCGTGTACGCGGATAGGATGTAATGAAAGTTTGTCGTAATATAATATCATTTACCAAATGTATACTTTATTATCACATAGTACATTCATATGTTTTATATTAATCTTTAATTTTCAACATCCCAGAATAAATTGGGTTACTTTTACAATGACAGCAAATGAAATAAATATACATTGAAAAGTAATACTTTACTCTTACCTACTAAATTTAAATTAGCTATTAGTTAATTTCTTACAGTAGCTTCATAGTCTTTGTAATAAAATAGACAAGTTTTTGTATGAACTTGTATTTCTCTGTTACAAGAATGAAGTAAAAGAGAGTTATCGGCAATGATAAGAGTGCGTGCCTTTTAGCTTACTTTGATCTTATGTGGGTAATAATATCCAAACACGCAACATTCGGATACATGGGAGCCAACCTTCATTTAGTTTATTATACTCCATGTTTTAAAGATACATATTTGTATTTATGTAATATTATTAACATAAATTATATTTCTGATAAGCGATATTTCGTATAAAACAATAATAATAATCTAGTCTAGCAATTAATTTTTTAAACAAACATTACCTTAGAAAAGAAGCTGTTAAAACTGTTCAAAATTTTGTAAATACTAGACGTCGCGTGTGGTTTTACCTCTTGAGGTTTATAATTATTTCAAACTTTCAAGCTTCAATGAATACCTACTACATTTAGTGAATAGTATACTACAATTAGCGAAATCAAACAAAAAATATAGTTTTGTTTTATAATGAACGTAGGCTTCCCGCATCGTCTCTGAGAGAGTCTGGTTGGTAACGACTGTAAAAGTTGTTTGCACTATTATTGCCTTAGTCGCCTTTCACGACACCTCGGCAAGAAAGAGGTCGGGAATATTCTTCTCTGTCAGTCACTGTACGCAAATTTCATTATAATTAAATTAAATTAATTAATTATAATATTAGCAAAGTTAAAAATATGAAAACTACTTGTTTATTTGCACTTATACGAGTTTTATTGTTTAAGTATACATTTATATATTTTGATGTACCTAATTAAAGATAACTTTTATAAAGTCTTATCAACATGACTGTGCAAAATTAGAAATTTGATGTAAGTCATTCGAAATAATTAAATAAATAAAAGAAAAATAGACCAAAGTAAAATTATTACTGTAAAATTATTAATAAAACGAATAAGTCATTCAACGAACCGAGTTTTGTTTTTAGTTGCTTTTGAAAAAGGTTTTAAGTGTTAAAATAAAGAGGGCACGAATTTTCATTTATGTAAGTACCATGCTGCTGTAATGCCAATTGACAAATATCTGTGTCTCGGAGTTTCAGCTGACCCATCGCTTTTGAGCAGCTCAGTGGATTACTGAGATCCGAATTAAACCCTTTACCCATCTGCTTACTGGATGACAAATATTTTTTCCAAGTATAATAGGCAGAAAGTTCTGGTATTTTTAACAATAAGTTCACTTATTCGCTTCCTATAAAAGAAATTATACACAAATCGAAAGTGTGACGTGTACAGAATATGAAACCATTAGCTTACATTCCATTTCGTGTTAAAATCTGGGTTGCTATCCATAATGGTGATATAAAATAGTTCATGAAAAACACGTTTCAGTCTTTTCATTGATATTCCTTATGGCATATTTTTTCTGGAACTTATTCTTATATTCTTGAAAAGGTTTTTTTTTAGTGTAGATAAGTATGTACTGTAAGTTCTCTTGTACTTATATATGATTATCAATACATAATTAAAAATGTATAGAAATATATGTATATCAGATACGGTTGGGATGATTGCATAAATAGCCTCGTTTTAGTAATATTTGCATGATTAGAGAAGACGTGTCGAGGAACGCATGTAGTTGGAATCTGTGTGGCTCGACACTTGCCCGAGTTATTATATTATCATATTAGTGTGATTTTTGTCAGAATGCCAACGCTTGGCATTTGTATTATCTCGACCTAACCGCCACTATGTAGGACGGTGACCTCATTTGCGTAAGGCTCTTGATTATTTGCGCCAGTAAATTAAAGATGATACAAAAATATATTAAAATATTATTTTATTCATGTTATTATCTAAAATTGATATGGTAACATTTAAATTATCATCATACGTATTTAATTAATATAACGTGCTTAAAAATAAAATATTAAATTAACAAGTATGCTTAATTTAAAAAATCAAAAAACCCGACTGCGTAAAATACTCTTATTATAAACTAAAAAGAATAAAACAATTTACTAGCTTTCATTTGATACCCATATTGCTACAGTAAGAAAAAAAATTCAACTCCCCCCCCCTCATTCCGCCATTTGCGGGCGCCATTTTGAAAATTTATATAGCCTATGTCACTACTACAATTTAGACAAATCTAACGACACCTCATATGTCAAAAACCGTCCAGCCGTTTGGGCTGTAGGGCGTGCCAAAGAAATGGACATACATACATACATACATACATACATACATACATACATACATACATACATACATACATACACTCGAAAAACATAACCCTCCTTCTGTCGCAGTCGGGTAAAAAGATATTTTATTTAGGGTGAGGTATTAATAATACATATTTATTACAGAACTTTATTGTAATCATCAATATGTTCCGTTTCATTTGTTATTAGGTATACTTTATTACATTAGTAACCCTTAACTACACATTGCTTAAAGATAAAACATTTTTTCATCGTACATAATTTTTTTGTTTTATGTCAGAATCAGATTTTATGTTAGAACTATAGGAACATAACCGTGAAAGATGCTTACAATTTCATGCAGTAGATTGTTGTTGATGCGTAAATAAGGATACAGACAGATAAAAAATCTGTATCTTTTAAGTAAATTAAGATCTCTTTTTTTTTTTTTTTTTTTTTTTTGTGACGCAGGGGAATCCATTTACGGATGATATCCAGGACGCCCGGGTCGGCAATCCTAGACCTATGTCGGACTCGACACTTTGGGAGTGCAATACCGTACTAAACCCCTGCGGGAGCCTTCGGCCGCTTTAATTGGAGGGTCCCGGATCTGCAGGCAACAGGATCCCTCCAGCGACAGGCTGGCCTCGGCGAAAAGGCCAGACTTCTCCTCCATGGGGACTGTCCGGCTAACCTCTGAAAAATTAAGATCTCTTAACTTGGTCTAATGTACATGATCTCGCCCTTTTCAATTTTGCTAGGAATTATTATTAATTATTTATAAGCCCTCAGGTTTGTAAAAATGACCTAGAGTGAGGTTAAAACTCTTTTAAGAGATGTAAAAATTTTCTGAATATAAATTTTTAATATTTTTAACTACAAACGGTTGCTTGATAGTTCTTGACAACATGGCGACTCGAAGTAATATCTGCTTCCTGGCTTCAAAAATTTAATAACTGACCTGGCGTTACACGCAAATCCTGGTGTTAGAGAAGCTATGGAAATCTGATATTTGCTATAAGACCTGTAGGGAATCGCTCACTTTAATTAAGTTTGCGGTATACAAACACGGTATCGCTATTTACGCTGTCGTCATTAGTCTAATGATTAGATTGTAATTAGAATTTGGACCACGATAAACTAGTGCAAATACATCAATAATGTACTACAGATGATGTGTCAAAACATGTTCACACACAAAATCAAAATCTTTGATAAAAAAAATTATTTAATCAAGTAATTAAATGATAAATGCGTATGTGTGTCTATCTCGATTATTGAGTTTACAATAATTTATAATACGTAAGCAAAGGTATGTAAATTATTATTGTGCAGTTGTGTGAAAGTTACGTTAGTAGGTACCGACGGTTGTGGATTCGATTCTCGGTCGGAACAGATAATTTTATTAGTGAAACAATTTGTTTTCAGTCTAGTGATCTGTTGTTTTAGATCCGTGCCTCGAAGAGCACATGAACCCATCGGTCCTGGGTGTTATTTATGCTGAACACTCGATAACGAGCCTTATTCTTATTACACCAATTATTCGCAAAACCGCAGTGCAGTAGCGTGGTGGATTAAGCTCTATTCTTTTACCGTTCTCCCATAACGAGAGAAAGCTAGTACCTAGCAGCGGGACAATTACTGGCTATTTTGGTTCAGTTCAATTTGGTAGGTAAAATATCAGAATGTTTATTTTGCAATCCAAGTACATAAATATAATAAAAAATATCTAATCATAACTTTGAAATTGGCTTTATGGTTTAACGCGAAACTTCTCACGAGTAACACGAATATTCTAACAAGTTACAATACATCGTTAACTTAACCGATTAAACTTGTGTTTATAGTAAACTTAAATGATGTGTAGAAAAACGTTCTTTCATTTTAAAAAGGCAATTTTCCTATTTTCTTAGGTAAATAAGGTAAATTTTTTGTAAGTGCTATATAAAATGGATATTTAAAATTATGTACGACCTTTGATATTCATACAAAAATTTGCCTTTTCAATTAAATTGTTTTACTTACCAGTAAACGTAATTAATTCCTGCTTAATAGTGATTTAACGAGAATGAGATTTTTACGAGCTTGTTTTCAGCTTTCTTGTAGTGACGCCATTTATATACATTTAGGAATTAGGTTAAAAATTTATAAAAAAAACAATATGACGATGAATAAAGTGACAATCAGTTTTTTATTCTAATAAACAAACATAAAAGTTAACATATGGAACATAATAATCACCAGTAAACATTAAATAACTAAAATTGACTTACAGAGTATTCGGCTTACAACTACCCTCTTAAACACTGACACTTAAAGTACTTGAGTGATGTTTCCTCGTCGACTGACAACCGACCAATGAGCGCGCGACAGGGCTGCGTGTCCTTTTTATACTTTTGATTTTGGGTGTTCCTTACTATACATATAAGGCAGTATAGAAACACATTAAAGGCGGGTGGGTGAACGAGAGAGTGGACATAGACGTAGCTAACATGAAAACTTTAAATCTTGCAGAAATTGCTGTCGTATCGTTACATCTGATAGACCGGAACACTCGCCATTTTCGTGTATTTCTCGAGATTTCATCCGATTGTCGTTTTTTCGTTTTAGTATACACGGGCTGCGAGTGTTGACTGCGTTAAGAAAATAAATTATATTTATATTATCACAATACGTTTCCCATGACAGTTTTATTTAAAAATGTTTTACTGCTCTGCTTGCGCGATATTTCGCGCTATAACCGTATATGCGTTAAGTAATTATTACTCGGTGGAGTCGCCTGCAGTCTTAAAGAAATATTACGTTAGAGCACATTATTTCAAGCACTCGAGCTGGATAAGCGTAACACGTATTAATAAAGCTTAGATGTAAATTATGGTACAGTAACGATTCAAAGGAAAATTAATAGTGCTGTTATTTGTTTGCAAATAACAAATGGAAATCTTTTTATTAAAAACGTAACTCATTATTTATTTATAGGCAAGAATTGAATTGCCGTAAGTTTTATTAGGTCTTCATATACCATTGTTTTAGCAAGACATGTTTATTAATATTATTTTCTCTTTCTAATGCCTTAAATAAATAAATAAATTGCGGTGTGTATTTATTAAATAAAGAGAATACTGTTGTAAAAAAAAATAATCACCATACCAGACGAAATTCTTAGACTACAAAACCTGTAAAATATTCTAAGCCTCTTCCTATTTCTGGAATATCCAATAATTTATGTTTAAATAAGAAATTACGTAATTTTAGCAACATTTACTGTGCTTTAAATAAGTAAATCTGGTTTTACATTAAAGATACAGTTTGTTTTATTATACATTTTATTTTAAAAGTCATTGAACTAAGCGCTGTTTTTTATCTTTATTACATAAATATAATGTAATTGTCAATGTTGTCGAAGTGACAAAACGTCGATAACGATAAACCTTGCTTTCAGCTAGACTTCGCAAATGTATATCGCATGAATATTCATCTGCTTCGCCGACCGTAAACGCAATATTAATTAACGTTCCTACTACTAGTCTACTAGGTAGCACTGACTACTCGGCTGTAAGATCATATTAATTTGATAAAATCGACTAGTTGTGGGAGTGAGGGAATAGCCATTTATTTTACATATAGATATCACAACGTTTAATGAAAAAATCTTAATACCTTTGAAGGAGTAAAGATTTACATAATTACGGATATTGCTAATAATTTAACTGTAACAAGAAATTGATTTTCAATAATGTATGATATGTGTGTGGAGTGTGAGTGGTGCGACTAGTCGCCTTAACACCAGCGGTCGCGGTTTCGATTCGCGCTCAGTGCAAATATTTGTATTTGTACAAATATTAGCGCTGTCGGTCCCGGTTGTTATCACAAACACCCTACAGCTATCGTTAGTCATGGTAGGAAAATTATTCACAAACTGTGGTGGATTTAGCTCCAATGCTTCTCCTATATGGAAAAGAGACCTTTGCCCAGCAGTGAGACGCTTACAGGCTGATACAGTTTAGTTCAAGAAATAAAAAAAGTATAGTGACTTTTTTATTTATTTATTTATATACTTTATTGCACACTTAAGTAATACATAAAAAAGTAACAAAGAGAAATATACAAAATAGAGTGCAAAGGCGGTCTTATCACTGATAGTGATTTCTTCCAGACAACCCTTGTCTATATAGGACATCCTGGTAATAAGACAGGCAAACGGTGCAATTAGTTTTTTTTTTTAAATTAAACATTTAAAATATAATAACATACGTTTTATCTAAAAAAAAAGTAAAACTTTGTCTTTAGTATAAGTACAAATATATGTACAGCATACAATACTTTTTTTTTTAAATGTAAAATATCTTTCATAAGCGTTTATACGAATGAAAATTGTTTATAAATAAATAGAGACAGAGAAATTCAATCGCAGTAGTTTGTTGGTGCAGCGCAGCTTAATCCGCTTATACGGAAGCACCTATATAAAAGATTTAGAAATATTAAAAAGTTAAAGGAAGTTTGGTACCTGCATCGTAATACTACAGGTCTCGACCGGCACTGCAGATATCAGGATGTTTACTATTAACATAAATAGCAGGTCCTAGTACAACGCTGTCTCTATATCCGAGTACCAAGCGTGGTAGGAATAGAAAATGTGCAATTCAGTATTTAATAAAAAAAAAGCGTATTTAATATTTGTAATGAATTGTGTATTATATAAAACAATATTTTTTGTGTATAGTTAAGGTGAATTAAGGACGGACTAAAGCACGCTCCATTTACAGTTTTGCTACGAAATCAAAAATTATAGTTGGTACCAATACAAAAGGCCTTTGGTCACGCATGCATTGTGATTCTTTTTGAAAGTTAATAAAAAAGGTTGACGCCCAATCGTGAGTTCAATTATAAGTTATGAGAGAGACTTCGTGACCCTCCTGAGATATACATGTGCGATTTTACTTTATACTAAACAATGAATAATATTGTTCCAAAAATTACCTGTAAAAGTCTTTGTATTTTTTTAATATGAGTATCCTATATGAGAAAAATGCGTAAGCTTGTGTTACATAGGAATAGATTTTTCAATTAAGACCTATAGTGGTGTTGGTAATAAGAACCAAGTAAAATTTTTAATATCTATCAATAAATAAATTTTAATAACAAACAATCTGACGTGGAAACGACTAAAACGCCTATTAGGTATGGAGAAAGGTGTACAGTTAAACATAAGTTAAAATTTTACGATAGTTCTCAAGACAAAAGTTTCACATTTTACAACTTATAGTTTTGAGCTATGCGATATAAACGTGGGCTTTGTTATAAATTTTATTTCAAATTTATGTTAGCTTAGTATTAATCAATAGTAACGCATGAAAGGGAATGTATGCAGTGTGAGATTGGACGAATAGTGTCTGATGAATGACTGGACAATCGGTTTTAAGATACGAAATTGTAAAGACGCTTTATTCTCTGTGTGTAATAATTAAGCGAGATTTTTCTTTTAAATTGTAATTCTGATTTATACTTTGAAATATAGCCATTGTATAGTGGAGCATAATGGTGTATTAAGCTTCAACTACAGCTTTATTGGTAAAGAAGCCTTTGCCCGGCAGTAAGCTTTAGGTACCTAAAAAAAGTTTATTCTATTACAATATTATTATTATTAGATTTCGTATTTCGATCGATTGTAACAACTGTCTTTGCTATATATATATATATATATATTATACTTATTTACCTATTATAATATTGTAAGATTAAAACATTTCTGTGTTTATTTTTTTTTGCTTGATTATTATCAATCTCAAATCTCTAAAAACTATTAAAATTGTTTTGTTAACAAATAACAAAATAATTTCACGTTGGAAAGCAAGTTTGTAAATAAGCTTCGATTAATGGTAGCGGACTAGTTATGTTAAACGTCAGATAATCGACAAGCTGGTAAGCGAAATTTTAATAATATGAATCAGGTGAATACACGAGACACGTCTAGTATTTTTTTAATTACATGACGGTTTCGAATATTTATTCCTATTTTATATTAAAATACATTGAATGATTTAGAGAAACGTAACTGATAGATAATATTTAAATATCACTATAAATAAAATAATTGAACCTTTATAAGAAATTAAATTCTTTATTTTCTCCTCCAGTAGCGCATTATTAGACTTTAAAATGGGCATAAAAACCTGGCTGGAAATACTCGAGTTAAATAAATTGTTAAATTGCAGATAATATAAAAATTATTCAGAATACTCGATTTTGTATTCATGTTATTATTATTACAATTCACGTTGATCAACAATGTTACAGAAAAGCTTTATGCTAACATTTTTCCTCGTGTCCTTGGGACACAAAGTTCTCCTCCAACTCCTTCCACTCCTCCCGAGACAATGCAGCCCTCTGCCATAATCGGCCTGTAGCCCTTCTAATCTCATCTGACCATCGCTTTCATTGTCTTCCTCACTTTATTCTAGTATGAAAACTAGGGGTCCACAGGAACACATCCCCCGTCCATTTATTTCCAGTATCTCTGAGCATGTGACCCACCTACATTTAAGGGTTTTTGTTTTTGATAAAACATCTTCCGCTTCTGTTATTTTTCTTATATCCTGTTCCCTTTTGCGATCTCGTTTAGTGCAGCCCAGTATGCTTCGTTTCATAGCCCTCTGACAAGTTCTGAGTTATTGGCCTTGTCTTTGTGTTGTTGCCCATGTCTGGCACCCATAAGTTAGTATCGGTAGTATACAGATGTTTTATATTTTTCTTTTTATGGCCATGTTATACTGTTTGCCTTTCAACACTTCCTTCTATGTCCAGAATCACTTCCATGAGTTGAAAATCCGTCTTTCTATCTATATATCTATCTATCTTTCTATCTTGGCCTAAGTAAATTTAGAAATTTACAGATTCTATTTCTTTCTCCTCTATTTTAATATTTACTCGGGATCTATTTCTTATTATTTTGGTCTTTTTTTATTCATGGTCAGTACCACCTGTTTGCTCTCTTGTGCCAGATCTTGGAGCATGGTCTGAAGATTTTCTGGGTACTATGTATATATTATTTTATGAGTACTATGTCATTAGTGAATCTTAGGTGGTTCAAGTTCATTCCACTTACGTTAATTCCAAAATGATCCAATTCTATCTTCCTGGAAACCTCCTCTAATATAGATGAGAAAAGTTTTGGTGAGGGTGAGTCTCTCTGTCTCAAACAACTATAGATAATAGAAGATATTTAACCATGAATGTAATTAAATTTTTTACTGATAATCACAAACGACTATTACTACCTGAAAACCATTTCAAAGATAATTTCAAGATGTTTAATCTTTAATAAAATAATGACAATTGTCGTATCTATATACATATAATAAAATGGTAGGAAAGTCAAAACTGTACATTGATATTTTTTTTAAATACTTGGGGTGTGACCTACAATCGATACCGAAGCCAAAAATATAGTTTTAAGAATTTTTGTATGTTTGTCTGTTTGTCTGTTTGTCTGTATGTATATCCGGGATAAACTCAAAAAGTACTGCATGGATTTACTTCAAATTTGGCACGAATATTATTAAGAAGTCGGGTCAACATATAGGCTACATATTATCACGCTATCACCTACGGGGAACGAGCAGTGAACCTTTATTTCTTCAACGCATTCTGTAACAACGTGTAATCTAATAGCGTTCACGCAGACGACGTCGTGGGCAGCAGATAGTTTAAAATAAAATTAAAACCTTTTTGTTCTACGGATGATCGTTGGTACCTTAAAACAAAAAATAAAGTAATAAAATCGTCAAACAAAAGATTTTTTATTAAAAATATACAATAATAATCAAACAATACTAATGCAAAGAAGATGAAAATTATTGAGTTCGAACCATCTGTTGATATTAAGGATTAAGCTTCAGAAATCTATATTTTATCAGAGTATTGTATTTCACATGTGGCATCTATACACATAGTGAATTATTATTTTATTCAAACAATTCTAGTTAGGTTATATTTGTACATGAGAGATTATATACAGGATGACTAGTAAATTACTATCAATATTTAAGGAGAATACTCGGTACATGATTCTCATTCGAATTATGTAAAAAAAATAGGTTTGACCAAATTTTTTGACCAAATTTTCATAAATTTCAATTCAAATAAATGAAGCACCGACACTTTTCCAGTCATGCCCGCGGCACGTGCACAGGTGTTGTACTGTGCCGCTTGTTCACCCTTAAAAATTGCCAAAGTTCACATCATTTACCTAGTCAACAAATTTGTTGCTTAAACGAGTAAAATATCTTAGTATATTTGCCTATCCTAAGCCAGGATTAAAGTATTAAGGGGGACTGGATAATGCTTGTTTATCCTGCTACCCTGTTAACACGTGGAGGCGTTTGGACGTAGGTAAACTACCTGTTTTGTGTCGAAAGTGCAGCTAGCTGCTAGGGTGTCCAGACGACGCGTAAATAATTGGATAATTGTTGAGTAACTTTACTTAAAAGCTTATTAATATTTACCTATTTTTTTTACATAATTCGAATGAGAATCATCTGCCGAGTATTCTCCTTAAATATTGATAGTAATTTACCAGTCACCTGTATATTGAGAGTAATAGTGGATTAAATAACTTTTTTTTAAATATTCGTATGGCATTCTTTCTATCTATTTTTATGTTGGTTCTCATCTCACGCGAAAGGTACATTGTATTTCTAAGGGTCTGAATTAAATATTGTGTATATTTGATCTTGACACACAGTCTAGGAGTCATATTAAATATGTAGGAGTTATATTAAATTAAATTTGTATGATATCTGCATAGAGATATTTTAAAAAACAAATCTAATCGGCTAATATTAACATATAAATTACTTTTGGGATTTTTGTCTGTCTTCATTTTTGTTATTATACCACTTGTAAATTACTGTACGAAATTGTGTGGCATTTTTTTTTTCTATTCTATAGGTGAAACCTAAAATCTGATGTTGATTTATCTTGATATACTTGGTTTTCACAGTTGAGTTTAACTATAAACTACAATAAGTATACATACTATATATAATAATATATAATATAATAAAAATAACAAATATAATACATGTATTATTTCAAAACCACGTTCCACTAAAACTGTTAATCTGATAAATGTTTATAGTACAATTTTTATTACATTTGACAATTATCAAAAACAGATTTTTTTAAATGGTCTTTGAACAGAAGCTTAGTTATACGTATTTAAACAAACAGATATACAGATATTTCTAAAAAATATAGCAATAATGATATTTTTTCATAAAGTTAGAAATTGATTAGACATGTCACATGTCAAAGTAATTTTATTATAATATGTATTGATGAAGTCTACTAGAATACGAAAATTTGTTTCAAAGGCTTTGCCATAATAAAATATATTTTGTTGCTTACTAAATGCTTAGTAGTCGAACCAATTTTTTTTGATAAGGTAATATCGCAGTTAAATTATTCGACTGACACTTGAGATCGTTCATTTCCGTTTCGACTGTTTGCCGAAATATTATTTTTTGAGGTTTTCTTGAAGTGAAAATCAGGATGGGCAGTTACCCGAGATACGTCCTTCATGCGTCAGCTTGAGTTGTTATAAATCCAATTAAATGGGCTATTGACAATTTTTGCAAAAATTTGCAAGATTCTAGTGAACAAGGATTCAAGATAAAATTATTTGAAGATCCACTGTTAATATTCATTGAATTTGTTTCTCGCCTACAGCGATATCTTCAATTTTGTCCATTAACAAAATATTATTAAGACGTTTTCTGAATTCTTGCAGATTCATCCCCGATTTGTGCCCTGAAAGATGTATTTATATATAATCTTTTCCCTTATCAATAAACTTAAAATATCTTAATAAGAATTTTTGTTTTATAAACATCGGTCAAAATTAATATTAAAATTATAAAATAGAATGCAAAATTAATGTCGTTTAATACCAATTCGAGTAAGACCATGTGGTTTCGTTGTGTTTGTAATTTGATGCATAAATTTAACTGGCGGTTACGTGGCTTTTGCCGTGGCGAAACTCTTGTATTTGTTTGTATTCGCTGTGTATTCGTTTACTACAAAAAAATTAATACTCTAATAATGAGGTAAGTGTTTTTCCTGATTTGACTTATTACGTCAGCTAAGGAAGAGAAATGAATTTAGTGTGTGTGTTTTGCTTGCCTGTGTGTGTTATGGTTGCGTGTGTTAAATTTAACGAGTTAATCTTTATATTTCGCATATAGAAAATATGAATGAAGAATTATTTAAATGTATATATAAAAATAATATAATCTATTTCATACTACTCGAATAAGAAATCGTAATTCCTTTATAAATGAACAACTTTTATTATTTTGTTTCAAATAATTATTTATATACCTTCAGTTATGGAATAAGTGTACCTAATAAAAGAATAAAGTCAGGATGGTATAATAATATCTGTCTACAGACGTGTGCGTGTTTATTTGCACATACATAGATTAACGTAACAAATAGTCTTCGTTGATTGTCGACACTTATCGAACTTTACTTACTACTAGCGGCCCGCCCCGGCTTCGCACGGGTCTTTAAGTAAAACTTTAAAAATTATACATTTATATTTTTTATCACCTACACCTGCGTCGATACTGGAAAATATTTTATAATAGACGGATTGAGTGACAGATTTATTATATCTATATACATACATACATACACACATATATATGTATATGAAACATTTGAACTGTTTTTTTTATTAATTATTTTCTCATTGATGAATACCATATTTTAATAAGTATTATTCCCGACGAAGACAAATCCAAAAACACAAAAATCATAAAAATCGTTCCACTCGTTCTCGAGTTATAAACGGTGTAACTAACACGACTTTATATATATATATATATATATATATATATATATATATATATATATATATATATATATATATATATATATATATATAGATTACAACTTAAATAGCTATAACGATCCAACTTTGTAATCAAGACCGTAGTACCCTAAAGTATTTAATTATATACAAAAAAGAAAAACAGAGTTTAAATACGGGCGAGTGTCATTCTTTTGGCCGAAGTTTTGGTCAGCGCGATTCAGAAAATTATCTGCGCCATCTATCGTATAATTGTAGAATATCGTTTTTATATTTAGTGACATTTAAAATAATTAATATTTAACATAATAGTATATTAATTGAAAATGATGTTTATCTAAAATATTAAAACGATTTCTATTCCTATCCGACATATTTAGTAAACTTTTAAGTTTAACAAAATAATAACTCAAATATAAGTTTTGTGAGTTTTAAAGATTCCTTAGACCAGATGGCGTTGGCGGCGTAGGTACCTATTTCTATTTTCTTAAATATTTATTTTTAAATTTAATTACAATGAAACAAAAACTAAATTATACTGTGAGTTATTTCTAATTTTTATGTATTAAAGTTATTAACATTGGTTTTGTACTTTTTACGTGATACGTGATCAGAGAAAAACACGATAAGAGATGGCGCTGATACAAAAAAATACGCGCTATTGAAATTTATTCTTGATGATATATAGTGTATTAATAAAACGGAGGTTTTAACAGATTTATTATTTGTATAGATAACATAAAGATGGTATTTGAAAATATATTAGTTAAATTAACAAAAATAATGAATTAAAGAATAAGATTATTTTTTTGCATAATTTAAATGATATTATCGGTATTACAAGAATTAAATTAGGATGTTTGATAAAAAATACTCCAAGTACATAGAAACGTAGCTTTAAGTAGATTGTAGAAAACATTTTTGTAGATTGCGTATGTTTCCACGGTGTAATTTTAAAAGCTTAAATATAAGTCATTTAACATGTTTAAACGATGTATGTTTTAATATTATACTACATTACCTTTCGCTGCACCTAAAGAGGAGACGTAATTATCAACGAAACGCATACATAACGCATGTATTTGAGCTGCCGTTTGATGTTACCCACTCAAAAGCGTCTCGCGAGCGTTTTTCTTTACGAGAATTTCTACTTTGAAAATATTTTTCTAGCAAAGTGTAATAGTAACATAAGATTTGTTACGGAGTTAACGTCACAAAAGATAAATCAAGTTTATGTGACGTCTTCTGCCGCAAGAGAATTTATGTGGTTGTGCAAGCACTCCTCTACATCTGTTAAGAAACAGACCCGACTGTAAATAAAATTAAAATTATAGCTACGTAATACAGCCTGATAATCATGTTACAACATTTATTTTCGTTAATGTTTCTGTCAGAGAGGACGTTTAAGTATATGTACGACGAATATTAAATATGCTTTGATGAACGTGCAACTTTCTTTTGTATGATTTTAGTACGCCAAGATGTAGATGAGAAAGAGTTAAGGAAAATCGTGTGCGCTATGTTAAAGCTGGTCAACGTTGGAGGGACGCAGATGTTCGACAAACTATAGTATGACAGCGGCTTAAGCTAATACTATGACAAGTTTCATTATAATTTATTTTAGATATCTATTAATTAATACGTGAAGCAAAAACTTTGTACCCCTTTTTACCAAAATTACGCGGACGGAGAAGTATGAAATTTATTACAGTTAAAGTTTATATGGAGAAGAAGTGCAGAATGCTAATATTTTTTATAATAATGCTCAAAAAATACATTAAATTAATTTAAAAAAAAAGCACTACACACACACTACGGCACACACACATATGTATAATGTATTTATATACACAAATTTTGTTTATTCAAAGTCTGTTGTCAACACGTTTTAAATACAGGACTTGCAACGAATTTTTTATTGAAATTTTTTATCACCGATCAGGTTCAATAACTGCTGCATAATATAATCACCACGTTATGCACAATCATATTTATATGATGTTTACAATGCTGCTAATTATAGATTAGGTCGAATTTCGACTACTGGGCGACCACTAGTTATATTTAAAGCGTCAAGTTGGAGAACGTTTTTAAACTTTATTTCATATCATCATCGTGATTACCTTTAAATCCTTAAATGGCGTTCATTGACATAAACAATCCTGTTGTGTTTTTATTATATTCACATATATTATCTACTTTAACAACTCTAAACTTTGGCTTCATTGTTCTCACGCCTACGTAATATTCATTTAAATAAAAATCATTCCAAATTTAAACACAAAGACTAATAATGAGGTCCGATAATAAGAAGGCTGTATTTTATCGTACCCGTCGACCGGCTATGTAAATGGTTATGATAATGTATTAAAATTCAACATAAATGGAGTAGAATATGTGGAGTCATGCTTTTCGTTAGCATTCAGCCAAGGTGGTTCCTAGCTGTGAAACCGGTGTACCTACCGGTGCGGGCGTAGCGTGATGCAGCAAATGTCTTTTGCTAAGGCGAAGATAAGTATGAAAATATGAGGACACCTTGGCTTAATGTGTTCTGTTGTAGGTTAAATCAATAAAAAGTAAATTCTGATGTACCAATGTCTACACTTTATTATCTATTGTTAGTTATGTCGACGACCGTTCTGGTGTAGTGGTGCGAGTAGTCGCCTCAAACCGCGCGCCGGCGTTCGCGGGTTCGATTCTCGCTCGGGGCAGATATTTGTATTTGTACAAATATTTGTTTCCGGTCTGGGTGTATGTCTTTGTGAATCTCCACACCGTGCTTCGGAGAGTAGGTACGTAAAGCCTTCGGTCCCGGTTGTTATCACAGACACCTGATAACGTTCGTTACTCATGGTAGGAAAATTATCCGTCAACCCGCAGTGGAGTAGCGTGGTGGATTAGGCTCCAACCCTTCTTCTATATGGAGAAGAGGCCTTCGCTCAGCAGTGGGTTGTTTACAGGTTGATACAGTACATTTATGTTTTTCTAAAGCTTCTTGATTTTAAAATATAATATTTTAACTGATTCACGCCACGCTTAAGTGAAATATCTAATTTTTTTTTCAGGTAAAATAACAGTAAATTAGTAATCATATTATTTAATAGGATTTGGTTAAAATTTAGATATCAGAATGAACATCAATTACACGTATTTATAAACAACAATTTAGTAAAATTCATAAAGCACACGTCTGTATCACAAAGTCTAACTTTATTATACATTTATTTATTTATTTATTGTGAATATCTCGGTCAGTGTCAGAAATATTTACTATCTGAAATATATAAAATTTCGAATTTATTAACGAACTAGCGGCCCGCCCCGGCTTCGCACGGGTCTTTAACTAAAATTTTAAAAATTATACATTTATATTTTTTATCACCTACACCTGCGTCGATACTGGAAAATATTTTATAATAGACGGATTGAGTGACAGATTTATTATATCTATATACATACATACATACATACATATATATGTATATAGATAGTACGGATGAAACATTTGAACTGTTTTTTTACTAATTATTTTCTCATTGATGAATACTATATTTTACACAAAAATCATAAAAATCGTTCCACGCGTTCTCGAGTTATAAACGGTGTAACTAGCACGACTATATATATATATATATATATATATATATATATATATATATATATATATATATATATATATATATATATATATATATATATATATATATATATATATATAGATTACAACTTAAATAGCTATAACCATCCAACTTTGTACAATCAACAAACAAATAACGACCAAATATTTTAAATTTTAACAACGAACAAACAATCAAGACCGTAGTATTTAATTATATAAAAAAAAGAAAAACAGATTTTTAAATACGGGCGAGTGTCATTCTTTTGGCCGAAGTTTTGGTCAGCGCGATTCAGAAAATTATCTGCGCCATCTATCGTATAATTGTAGAATATTGTTTTTATATTTAGTTACATTTAACATAATTAATATTTAACATAATAGTATATTAATTGAAAATGATGTTTATCTAAAATATTAAAACGATTTCTATTCCTATCCGACATATTTAGTAAACTCTTAAGTTTAACAAAATAATAACTCAAATATAAGTTTGGTAAGTTTTAAAGATTCCTTAGACCAGATGGCGTTGGCGGCGTAGGTACCTATTTCTATTTTCTTAAATATTTATTTTTAAATTTAATTACAATAAAACAAAAACTAAATTATACTGTGAGTTATTTCCAATTTTTATGTATTAAAGTTATTAACATTGGTTTTGTACTTTTTACGTGATACGTGATCAGAGAAAAACACGATAAGAGATGGCGCTGATACAAAAAAATACGCGCTATTGAAATTTATTCTTGATGATATATAGTGTATTAATAAAACGGAGGTTTTAACAGATTTATTATTTGTATAGATTAATGTCAAACTCCACGAGTTGAGTGTTGGGAATATTAATAAGGCGTTAATTATGATTTAATTATTCGACTTAGTAGAGTGTAATTATTAAAGTTTGAAAATAGACCTATAAAATTAAAAAAAAAAAAATTATTTATTATATTTCACTTTTAGTGACGTTGAAGTATGTATTGAGCACGGAGCATATATATTGAGAATTGATTTAGCTAAGTGGATAAAGCACATGGGATCTTTATCAAAAGGTCGCAGGTTCAAATCACGGCTGAATGTTGAAGTTTAAAAATTCATCTAGTACTTGGTTTTGAGGAAAAACTCGGAAAAATCGGAATAAGTTCTGTAACATATTATACAGTGGAGAGGTCACTGGAATGGATTGTGGCGACTTAGGGCACCAACAAGAAGCATTAAGCTATATAGTAGTGAGATAGAGTTGTAGATACTGAAAGTTGAGGTTAAATAGCTGTTACGGAATAGTTAAAAATTTGCTTATAATCGCCATAACACAACGTAAATTATTTAAGTAATATTATAATGATCTTACATTACATGATACAAAATGAAAAATAAAATGACAGTTTCCTTTTAAAAAATCATCAATGATTTTGTAAGATATATTTTAACTTCGTTAGAGTTTTTTTGCAACATTTCGATGTTTAATTTTTAAATATTCACGTCCTAAATATTTTATATTTGCTTAGAACTGTTCGTTCTGGGTTCAAATTACAAAGCCAGTGCTAGCAAAGAAAGCCAATAGCCTAGTTTCACGCCACCGGTTTTATTGAAAGAACTATACGTGCGCATATTTACTTTTCTTTTATTTCGGTCTACAATAGCGGACCATGTTCCTTTAATAGTTGTCTACGTTGGATTTGTATAATTTCTAAAGATAAATAGTTTTTTTTAATCCATAGATATTCTTTTAATAGTTAATTCACTTTTATATATTATATTTTTCTTATAAATTATTTTGTCTTTACATATATATAAAAACATAGTTTTTTTCATATAACCTAAAAGATATAAAAAATTAAAATAGTAAATTGACACGTTAGTGTTTAC
The DNA here is from genome assembly GCA_036937285.1 of Euphydryas editha. Classification (NCBI taxonomy): domain Eukaryota; kingdom Metazoa; phylum Arthropoda; class Insecta; order Lepidoptera; family Nymphalidae; genus Euphydryas; species Euphydryas editha. The sequence goes on from JAUPFZ010000003.1 coordinate 13,972,275, forward strand.
ACTTATTTTACTTAAGTTCTAAATAGGCTCATACATATATGAAATATTTAGGAGTCAATAGCATTTGTTCTTGTTTCATTTCGAAATCAAAATTTTCTCATAAAATTTGAAGACATTTATTATAAATCAGAAACGCGAATAGGTCTTGTCTTTCTCCCACTGCCTTGAAACCGTTATACACTATATCAGCGCGGACTATAGACGCCCACTAACTCTTTCGTTCGAATCGCCTACAGACGCGAACGGCTCAAAATTGCGTGGTCACGCTACATCGACTTATGCTAAAGAATGCAATATAAGAATAAAACAAGTCGAATGTCTCAATTAAGACATGCAAGGCAATTACGGATACAGGTTCAATCTCATACTTAATCCGGATTAACGATATTAACACTGCGTTGCTTTTCGAATATTTATTTCGGTATACTTTTCTTTTTTCATTTAATTTGAAATCCAATTTGTCTCGGTAAAATTTAAAATTTATTATAAATATTACGAGAAGCAAAACTCTAATAAAATTCTGATCTAATAAAATTATAATAACGGCAACTCAGATGAAAATGTATTTAATTCTAGATACTAGATACATAAACTATCTACAAAGTTAGATTTGCGGATAAGTTGCAACAAAATATATCTGAGTACTCGTTATCCGACGGAACCAGTACTCATCGTCACCCACACGAGCTTAAACCACGAAAGGGGCTATTGCACGAAATATAAGATCGTAGGAACGTCCATTGTTATTAAAACTGATGATTCATAGGTGTCACTGGGTTGTTTACTCAGTGTACACCGTAGTCCTGTAGGGCACTCCCTACGCGACATCTCGCCTGACAGTAAGATCAATCTGTTTGGATTACGTGCCTTGTGACCGTGTGCTGGTTACAACTTATTTGTTTTTGTTATCTTAAAATCCTTAAGGTAGGTCGTGGAATCACTTTTGTTTTTGAGAATTCTCTTTGTCCCTTTAATACGGGACGTGACAGAGGACTTTATGAAGTTATTTATTTTTTCAAATGATTAATATAATGTAAACATTCATGCTATTGACCATTTCATTAAAATCGACATTTCACAAGGGAATATGGTTGGTAAATCATTTTAAATAATCCATGATGCTCTCTTTTTAATGCATTACTTTTTATTAAAACTTGCCTATTGAAAAATGATGTCTTTTTTAAGTTCATACACCATAATATGAAATACATACAAAAATTAGTTTGTTTTGTATATCTACACATATAAAAGAAGATTGACGTACTGACTGAAGAAGATACTTGATCAAAGTGGTAAATTTAAAATCTACTGATATGGTATAGATGACTTCTGCTATCCGTGCCTTCCTACGGTATTCTGGTGTCGGCATAGCGTTTCATTGCTTTCGCCACGTACCTTATTCTCTTCACCGAGATAAAGGAGGATATTTCATAAGGATTTTTCTTATGTTTACTTGTTCTTTGGAAACGTAAGTATGTAAAAGTTTAAGAATGTTATGTAAATACATTTACAATAGTAAGTATATTTTTTAACATATACATTTAGCGAAATTATTTTTTACAGTATAATACAAAATAAAGTAATGAAATGAACGTTCAGTGGAAACAAAAAGCGATAAAAAAAAGACGAACATATCGAGTACAAGTAGAGCTTAAAGCAAGAAAAAAAAAATCGTAATTTTAAAATGTTTAATAGAAAATATAATTAAGCTTACCTTTGAGATAAAATATGTATTTGTATGAGATGTGTGTAAATATTTTTCTTAGCGGCATTTACTGATGTTGCGAGATGGCAATAACACCGACAGACGTAATGAGGAAGGTACGTTGTAAAAGTTTACAAGCTTAGACGTGCACCGGGCACGTGTGTCTTATGCAGATGTGTATGGCCCTAAAGTCGAAAGTTGCAAGACTCTGTAATTGATAGGTGTGTTCGTAAGTTGGTCGGAACGCTCCCGACGCGCGACGCCGTGGGGCTCACTATAACGAGCCTTCGCGTTGACGGGGCGCCGGCGATCGCGACAAACAGCTTTCGAGTGCGCTACATTTAAAAATCACCACCTCTATTTTAAATTTAATCGTATTTCAAATATATTATCAAAAATGTGACTATCTAGAAACAGCGGCCATGAATCCTTTATTAGTTTATACACGAATAAACATTATGAAATATTATAGCTTTATAAAAATTATGGCGTACTGAAAAAGGTATATATATATAGGTATAATATTAATTGGTTTTTCCGAGCAATCATTTTTATTTTTAATTAATAACGATTTGGTTACATTTATGTATGAGGCTTAACGAATGTTATTTGACAAGCTCTTACATTTTTGTGTCGATGTTCGTGTAAAGTCATCATACATTTTAATTGGAAGAATGATAATAATTTGTATTTTTATGATGATCAATACGAGTATGTTGCCGTTGTTGGGAAAAAGTGTCATTAATTAAATTACTTATAGATGTATCTCTATACATTTTTTAATTTGATTACATTAAAGTGCCAAATTGCAAGATTATATAGATTGGTAATTAAAAGGTAATTTAAAAAGTTAAGACTAATGGTTTGAAATGTTTTTGAAAATTCACAGTTTCAGTTGTGTGTGTTTCCGGACCCCCGACACAGGATAAACATCCTACTGGGGGCCGTTGAGTGTGAGACGTTTAGTATGTATTTATTACTATCAATCCGTCGTAGATTACATGCAAAATAAACTTCATATATTCTCCTCAATAGGAGAAGAAACCTTTTTTAGCTCAACAGTGATATATTAAACTAGATTTACAGTACAGTATTAAACGATTTAGTCATTTTTGTTACTTCTACGCACACTTATAACTTGACACCTACATGCATAATGTATATTTAACTTTATTAATTAAATTTATAGTTTCATTAAGCTATTAACAATATTTGACATCTGGACACCATAGTTTGTTTTAATAACTTTGGCTTTGTAAGTTTCTAAATATACTGGCGATGTTGTCCATAGCAGCAATGATCCAATAATCTAGTTTGAAAATTTATGTATGAAGTTAGAATAGTAGAGAAGTGACTTCTATGTGTATGTAAACAACTTACGCAGAAGTAAACTACTAATATAAATATAGTACAAAGTAAGTATTTAGTAACGGTCATAGTAAATGTTTTATCATTTGTTTTTTAAATAAGTTTAACAAGGTTAGTTAAAGTAACGCTCTGTGTGATTGTGCGATGGTATGGACGCAGTCGCCGCTATATTTCAAGTTATATTAAAATTGAATATTAATGATCGCAGCTAAACAGAAACACACTTATTTCTTTGATATCTTTATTAAGTCTGATACATAGATAATACAATCTGATATTGACAGTTTGACATTTGCTCTTAAAAATTGCCATATTAAAAACAAATTATAAGGTCGGATATAATATTATTTTATTCATTCACACTTTGAGTTATAGAAGGAGAATAGTAACCAGAAATCTTGCTATTTGTGAAAAATAAGAGCGATTAAAACTGAGACTTAAATCTAATAATACTATACATGTAAATTCGTTTTTAAAAAATCACCTAGACTATATAATATAATATGTATAACCTTTTTTAATAAACTGTTGTCGGACATATTTATAAAGTATTTATTTATATGGTCATTTTATAAATTTTTACATTGTCAAACACTTCACTTTTAACTGAGGCGTCGGATTATCGTAAGACTTGGTACACACTGCAGTGCAAATATTAATCCATCGGAGTGCACACACACACACAGCTATAGTTCATCGTATCGTCAAAGTCTAACGTAAAGGAACAAAGCCTCCAATTACCCAGCCGGGCATGCCGTGGGCTTTTAGTGAATAATGAGCCGCTTAACCCAGCGGATGACGGCTTCACTAGAACTGTTCCTGAGTGGGCTGGACCACCCGGCCGCGAGGCGAGTGGCGACACGCCACAGGCGTGAGGCGAAGTCGACGTTTTGCACGCGGTCACTGCGTCAACACAATTTCGTGTCCGCCTTTTTCAACCTCACTTTGACATTTTACTCAGATACGGTCACTGCACACGTCTTTTCTATTACGTTTATCAAAACAATAAGTATTTTAGTCGGGATACCTTAGTTTTTATTATTTAATTAGCTTAGGGAATATTGTCGTAGAAAAAAAAACTATTTGATATTATTACCTTTTTTTAATAAAATGGCGAACGTTATTTCAAATATTCTCTAACAATATTTATACTTAACTAGGATATAAAAAGAATAAGAGAAACGACAATAACAAAATAATGATTTCTAAAGAAACATTTTATACTTATTAATAAATAATTAGAGTGGTTTAATAATTAGAATAATGAAAAAAAATTACCAAATTACGTATTGGATTGTTTTATGATAAAAGTAAACTGCAAATGGCGTGAAAGCTATAAAACATAGAATTGAATTACGGTTTACGTACGAGCACTACACATGTGAAAATACTTTAATTTCGAACAAGAATAGGTACCGTCAAAAGTTATAAATTTTTTAAGTAGGTACGTAATAAAAAAATAACAATTTCAATGCAATTGCATTAATAGTATTACGTAACTATCTCTTCTATTTAATTGAATGGATAAAGGGCAAGTGGGGAATAATAACAAGCGCAGAAATGTTTATTTGTCTCCAACAAATCGTTTATTCCGAGAGAATGCCGACGCTGAATGCTTGGGAAATTGTCCTGACGTTTGAACAAGGAGTGTATTTTTAAAAGCGTCCTTGATTCCGCTCGTAACATTCAGCGAGAATGCTTTTTATTTGCAACGACTATCCTGTCACAAATTATTCGAGTCGAGAGTAAAGTTAAAATAAACGAATCGTCTGTGGATTTTAAAATATCACTTAAAAAGCTTAATGTGCAATTGTCATTTTGATACCAAAATATAACCAAATAAAATTTTGAATGATTGATGTATTTCGATAATAATAATTTTAAAAAAAGCAGAGTAATTTATATTATCAATAACAAACTTAAGGGAGTTTTATGATGTATTAAGATGTAAATAATAATAATTGTATTCTTATTATTTTTCACAGATACTCTTACAACGATTAAAAATACAGTTTTATGTTGTTCTTTATTTCTTCCATTATTTACAGTTGAAAGTGTGACATATATTTTAAAACTAAATCAAGAATATGCTTATTGTGAAATGAAGACAATTTTATGGATACTTATAGAGACGTAGTGGAGAGTGCTATCGCGCGACGTAGTCAGGCGTACGCAATTTGTGGACCATTTCTCTTCGCATACCGTGCGACACTTCTGCGGATTGGTGCGAAAGAAATTTATGGATACACTTAATTATTTTAAGTCGACTTAGTTTCTATTATATATAAGGTAAGAGTCCAGGACTCTAGGTAAAAAATAGGTGTTATTATTTGAATAAAGATAAGTTCTATATAATATGTATACAACTACGTATAGTATACTAATCTAAGAAATGTTATTTTTTTCAGAAACGATGATCAATAATTGGATAAAAATTTAGTGTTGATATAAAGTACTCTATTTTTTTAAATATTAACAACACTAGAACGTTTTATTAATCATTAATTAATTAATGTACTTTTTTATTCATTTATATGGAAACAAACTACAAAATTTTAATAAATAGCAAATATTAAAAAATCATTATTAAAAGATATTATATTATAATTTAATAACAGCGCCCAGTTAGGCGTAAAATGTCCATTAAAGCAACTTTACTAGGTATTTTTATTTAAGAAATGCTGCTGGCGTGAACGCAATTTGTAGTACATTTCTCTAGTGTGTCGTCGTATCGTAGCTGCGAATCAGGCTGACGTGAAACTATCGATAACTCAGCACGAAATTATTCTTTTTGTTCTTACTATACCCAGAGTTCTACGCTTTGTTTTTTTTTCAGACAGCTACAGGAACTTTAAGTGTATCAGTATTCGAAGCAATTCAAAAAAGTCTCGTTAAACAAAGTTAAAATAATTTTCATTTCGAACGTTCTTTATATTCGGAATATTCGAAAATTTTCATAACATACGGTATAAAGTTTTTAATATTTTATGTTCTTATCGGCGAAGATAGTAGTGCAGTTTACTGTCATTTCTATGCGGAGTAATATTTTACGAATGACAGTAGCAGGCAACGGCGGCGGCTCCGCGTTTAATCTCGCGTCTGGGCGTGGGCATCTCATTTTTGCTATACTTTATTATACGAGTTATAACTACGGCTTGCGCCTGCCTGCCACAATTGTGTCATAATAATGAGTATAAAAATAAATAATAAAGTGAGGACAAAATATGTGTTCAGACATTTGAAATGCTATTCATTATTTATATTTAAACTTAAATTTTAATTTTCATTTAACTTTATTTTATTCGTTTTCTTCATTGTTATTTTATAGAATAGCATTAGAGTAAACGTGGTAAAGTTTTGGAGTATCAGTATAAAGTATTTTATTTAAACATACACCCATTTGCAAGAAATTTTGAAAGCGGTAGAACTACAATGTATTACAAGACCCACCCGCCTTCGTAAACAAAAGGTTTAACTACTTAATTAAGAAATAGTCTTGTTAGTAGTTTTCGAGTTGTGCTTTATCATAGCTTTGAAATACAAAATTCAGAGCAGTGTCGTCAAACAATGTTGTCAATCATTGAAAGATAGATAAGAAATGAATAAAAAAAAAACTTATTAAAATTTTAAAATTACTTAATTATTATAAACTAATGAATACGGAAAGACTTTTTTTTTATCTGTGCATCATACGCACCTACATAAAAGTGTTATTCTGATGTTTTCAGTTGTTTTCAGTCAGCAAAATAATTTTAAACATATTCAGCGAATGAATTTTAAATTGTACTCGTATCCGTGGAACCCATGCACTTCACATAATCAATACGAACCGAAACGAGACACGGCGCGCCGATGTTTGCTCGGTTCAAGGAGGTAGGAAAGCATTTCGCAGCACCAACTTGCCGGTTGTTTATTCGATAGAAATTTCTAGAAGAAAAGTAAAGTTTGTTTACCTTCCATTTGATCTCGCGTGTTCCCCCCTAGTGGAGCGTTCCGCGACCACAAAATGCAATTATCGACCACTGTCTGCCTCAACTATGCTTGAATTGCATTCCAATGCTTCGGGTAAGTATGACCTGGGCTATTCGGGTAATCCACAGTTTAGGAAATCCGTATCGAAGTACCCCATACCGTCATAATTCGGCTATTTGTATGGAGCTCATGCAGTCGGGTAGCACATGCCTCACTCGCAAGGCGCATACATAAAACAGTTTATTCCACAATGAAACTATAATCGTCCTAGCTACTAAAGCTTTGGTGTCTAATTACATAACGATTATTGTATTACGTTCCTTTTCGGATTATTAGTTATTGGAGAAGTATAGATAATGATAAAATACTATAAATATCAATTATGTTACATACATTTTTTTAAAGGTAAAATAAAACTGTCTCAAAAAGTATTTCTTTTCTTTCCGATTTTCTAATTAGTCTTCTTCTTTTAATGGCTTTTATTCGCTGTGCCTTTGTGTCCAGATTATGTCAGTCGCGTTCTATTTGAATTCAACTTCTATTAATCACTTTAGTTAAGAACTTTATTTATTCGCTTGTTATAATGTAACATCTTGTTATCAAATTGTACAGTATTTTTTATTTAGTTTTTATATTTCTTTAACATTAATAAATTAATATTTTTATCATTTCGTTAATTGAATAAGCTTGAATAAATTGTTCATAAGAAGTTTATCTATCTATGTATAGGAATAACTTTTACGCCTGATTTCAAGATATATTTTGCGTTTTAGAATAATTTATAACATGTGATTTTTGTCACGTCGCTAATATGAGTATTTTATACTATTTTGCTTAACGTTACCTACTGTAACTAACTACCTAGTAAGCGCGAAGATAAATAATAGAAAACGTCACCTATTCCGCTGGGCGTTTTGTAATGTCTAGTCATTTACTGCTGTGATGGCGCTAAAAGCGTTTATTTAATAAATTTCATCGTACAATGCATTATTGATAATGCAAAATTAACGATACCCTATAGATAAATAGTATATAAATATTTGTTTTTTCAATATTTTAAAAACAAGTTTGCCGTATTTTATCCTTGGAAAATAAATAAAGAATAAATAGTTAAAAAAAGAGTAAATATGTAATTATACAGACTTTATTACTGGTTTCTGTTAAAATTATATATCTACTCTTCAAATCAAAGACATGTACGACTGCTAAATATGATTTACAATATAACTATCAGAGATTAGAAGACTTTTGGAATTGATTTTTTTACAAACCGTTAATTGTGGTACAACCAGGGGACATTCTCACAAAATTCGTCGTGAAGTAGGTACTGTAGCTAAATTCGTGCGATGAGAATGATATACCCAAACCAACATCACCAAATCCATCCATACTTAACTTCCTCTTACTTCCCTTCATTATTTTTCCCAACAACGTAGGTATTTGCGGTTCTTCATGTGCTTATTATATTTATTATACTTTTATTTATAGGCGACGGTAATCATTTTACAAGGTTGATCCTTCTCCTCCTTCCTCTTTATTATATTTATTACTGTATTACTTTTAAAAATACACATCTTTAAATCGCTTGAAACGAGAATTAAAAATAAATGTATTCGCAAAGTTAAGTTTCATTAGTGGGGATGGCACGTAGGAGCGGCCTTGCATCTGAACTGTCACGATTATTGCCTAAGCTAATGTATCGGTCTACTTGTTCGCCTACGCCACTACGACACGCGCAGTGAGATGCCTATTGAAGTAAGTGTTAGTGTACTATTTTATATAAGAAGCAATTACTAAACTATCAGTGGGTAGTTTTCAAATATTTGCCGATTTCACCTGCCAAAAATTTTTACCTTGTGGTTATTTTGTTTTACGGTTTAGGGCAATGCAACTCTAGGGTCAGTTGAAAGTACATTAGCTGCATTAAGGCAAATCCCTTTAGCACACTCTTGAAGAAAGAGTGAACTCAAATTTTAATTTGTAACTTCATTTTCTAATTAACCTGCGTGTCCAAAGCACGAAGGGTATGAGAATTTAATACATGAAATATTATACATTAGAGATAAAACAAAATACGATAAATCAATTAATCAATAAAAGTCCAGGCTACAGCCTCTGTAAACCTGTGACTCCTAACTCAAGAAAATAAGAAAGCAAAAAAGATAAAGTTTTTGTAAACAATAATTTCTACATCACCTGTCACCTTAAATATTTTCGATTGGTGGCAACACTAATTGAGCACGGAGTCCGTACCTCTCCCGTCACGTCGCCTCAGTTGTCGGCTAGCGGCCGAAGTAATGAGGAATGTGCGACTGAATTTATTGTGACCAAAAAAAATCATTGAGTTGTCGCCGCGTATATTTGTAATCGAAAGTTCTGTTTTTTCTGCCTACAATAACTTCAACACCTATTAAACAGTTCTAGGTAAAGTTTCAACTGGTTTATAGTAAATGAGGTTTGCTTTGGGGTGGAGGAGGTATAACTTCGCTAAATTAAATATTTTCATATATCCGATAACATAACGGTCATTTTCACATTAACCCGTTTCTAATTAACCTGTCAGTACCATACAGGTGGATGAGATATGTTCGAGTGAATGAGATTGCTTTAGTTTTCAGCCACTAATATAAATATAATAAACGACTAAAAGGACTTAGGTCTCTTTCATCACTTTACATAGCATAGGAGATGAGCCTTACGCTTAAGCTGCTTGTGTGTTTGCTTGTAGGTCAACTATGGGTCGGCCAAAAACTGTATTTACAACAACAGAGGAAAGAAAAAAACGCAAAAGAGAATTAGAACGGAAAAGATACCAAAACATGAAGGGAGATCCAGTATTATACGCTCAATATCAGCAAAACAATAAAGATAAATTTGAGAAAAAAAAAGGCACAGAAAAAGGTGATTTCTATCAAAGATATGACACCCAGAGCCCGAAGAGTACAAAGGAAAAAATCGCGCGAGGCCTTTAATGCCTATTATAAAGAAAGAAAGATGCAAAAGCCGCTGCAGTGAGATTTATGGAGTCACATAGCCCTCCAGATAGTGAGGCTGAACAGAATAACGAGCTACAATGTATAAATGTAGCAAATAGGAACTCTCCTTCTCCTTCGATTCTTGCCTCTCCTTCAATTTCATCCATTTCGATGAGTAATAAAGAAAATACTTGTCCCTATTCAAGAACCACAAGATCGCAAAAAAGTCCACTTTCTGCTTGTAGATCACTCTCATATGTCTCAGAAACCTCTTCAACTTCCAGCACAGGGAATTCTTCCCAATCAATCAGAAGATTAAGATACAATAAGGATAAAGAAATTAAAGCACTTACAAGAAAATTGGAAGGAGTTAAGAAGGTAAATGAAGCTTATCGGAAGAAATTAAAAAGACTAACACAGGAGAAAAAAGAAAGCGGTATGGATATAATGAATGATAAATTACTACAGTCTTATACAAATCTAAAAACCCACAAAGAGAAGCAAGGGTTTTAAAAAAATCTTCAAATAAATATAAAAACTACATTAAAGGATAGAGGGCGTTTAGGAAAACTGACAAACATTTTCAGACGGAGGATAAGCGAGCAGAAAGGATCAAAAGCTAAGAAAATACGAGAAGACATCTTTTTTCATCGCAAAAACCCAAGGAGATATGCCTGTGCATTACCCATGAAAACTTTGGACTGTTAGACGAAGCGATGCATAAAAACCACATTATTCCCCATAAAAATGCCACTGATGTGCTGACAGATATTTGCTGTGATCCTTTTAGTCCTCAATGTTTGCTGAGGATATACAAAGATTGCGAGACAAAATATATTACAACCTATCAAGAATTCTATAATTGTTGTTTTCACCTATTGGCTCTGGGCTTCAAAACGAGAACAAATTGTACAAAACGGACGAGAAAAAGTTATCAGAGTAATGAAAAAAGAGAAAATCGTGACCCGGCTAAGAGATGCAATTCAGACTTTTGAAAAACAGCTAGAGAACTTTTCCAAACATTGTGGAAGAATGACAGCTCAGCATAATTATATAAAGATATTAAAAGACCATTTGCAACCTGAAGAAGCCATAATTCATATTGACTTCTCAGAAAATTACAAATGTCAATATGGTCAGACAGGCAGCCTGAACAGGTCTTTTTTTTTTTTTTATGAAATAATTTGAGCGCGTTTGACTTCTATCTTGTCTGATGGTAAACAAAGATGAAGTCTAAGGTGGAGCACGCAAACTCAAATAGTGCCTGTTCACTCTTGCCTTAAAAATCCCTAAATTGTACGTATCGGGAAACAGCGACGCAGGAAGAGAATTCCATTCCTTTGCAGTTCTAATAACGAAAGAAGATGCGAACCGCGAGGTGCGAACCGGAGGAATGTCGACCACGTATGGATGAAATCCCCGTCCACGTCGCGTCGTCCGATAGTGGAATGGTGCTGGGGGAATCAATTCGTGCAATTCCTGTGCACACTCACCGAAATGCAACCTGTAGAAGACACACAGACTAGCAACCAGACGGCGATGTTCGAGGCTCTGGAGCCGTCTTGAAGCAAACATGCCAATGAGTTTCCTGGCACGCCTGTCGATAGATTCCAGGGCTTCGAGCCCTGAGAGGATGCCCAGTTTTTTTGAAGCAGTCTTAGCCCTGGTCTCGATATAGTTTCCAAAATTGAGTTTGGACGATAAGTCTATACCGAGAAGTTCAAGATGGTTAGTGACTGGAACAGGTACATTTCGGAAAGTGGGAGCCAAGTTAAACGGGCTCTTTTTAGCGGTGAAGAGACACGCCTGGGTTTTAGAAGCATTGAATCTCACTAGATTGGCATCACCCCAATCGGAGGCAGCCTGAAGAGTAAGATTGGCACGGTTGACCATTGCTTCTCTAAGATCGTTCACTTCTGTTTGACTCGTTCTTGCACTGGAGAAGTATCTCTCCGCGACAGTGCTGTCATCTGCGTACCCAAAGATACCGGGTTTAAGCAGATCGTTTATGTGGAGCAGGAATAGTGTTCCGGAGAGAACAGATCCTTGGGGTACCCCGGCATTCATAGTCAATAGGTCAGACGAGCAGCCATCAACAACTACACGAATTGACCGTTCCCTCAAGAAATCAGAGATCCAAGTACATAGACTAGTGGGAATACCATAAGCAGGAAGTTTCGCTATAAGACCATCGTGCCAGACCCTGTCGAATGCTTTCGAAATGTCAAGTGAGACAGCAAGGGCCTCACCATATTTGTCGAGGGCTTCCCCCCAGAGATGTGTAGCGTACACGAGAAGATCCCCAGTAGAGCGGCGTTTGCGAAATCCGTATTGCCGATCGCTGAGGAGATCATTATCTTCCAGGTATGCTAGAAGGCGATTGTTGACGGTACGCTCCATTACCTTGCATAGGATGGAGGTGATCGCGATTGGGCGGTAATTCGCAGGGTCAGTGCGACTTCCCTTCTTGGGTACGGGTTGTACGTTCGCGAGCTTCCATGCCTTCGGAACAATCCCAGATCGTAAAGAAAGACGATACAGACGTGTCAGGACTGGAGACAATTCGGCTGCGCAATTTCTCAATACAATAGCAGGAATACAATCAGGACCACTGGCTTTGTTCACGTCCAGATTGCGTAGTGTTTTGAGAACCTCCTTTTGGTAAATGTGAATTACAGGCATTTTGCATCCACAAGGAGGTAACTGAGGTGGAATTTTATTTTTTCAGGTCTAATTTAACCTGTCAGTTTCTAATTAACCTGTCCCTTACCTGCTATAAAACTGGCTATTCCTTGTTCCCTTGTAGTAAAAGGTACTCGTTTTTACATAATAAATCGAATACGGTATCATAAAAATGACATCCAAACATTTTATAAATTTTTGTCATAAACGGCAATTTTTTGAAAACTACCCCAGTATCATAAACATACTAAACTTAAGTTACCTTCATTATTTAGATCGAAATGAATTTAAAAAAGTATGTGTGTGTATTTATGTACGCACGTATAATAATACTAGATATAGAAGTATAACTTCTTATACTATATATAAGAAGTTATACTTTTTTGGCGTAACAGAATAAAAATAGCTCAAGATTTCATCCCGTATGCCACAAGTCTTTGTTTGTAATAGGAATGATAAATTAATAAAAACAAGTGAAATAACTAGTAAAATTACAATAATGGAATTATAATAATTTATAATGTAAGCCAATAAAATAATACATACCGACAAATAACCTCAAATCTATAAATGCAATTTAAAAGTTTTATTAAAATTAAAGTCACTTTTATCACGGATTTTTACAATGGCCTATCATTCACAATCATATATAAATTAAAATCACATACACATAATGTATATTTACTTACATTTTTTTTATATTTCCACTGATATAAAGCACGTGTTGTAGATTTATGAATATTTGAGAAACTAATTTAAATATAGTTATGAATTTCAACGGAAACTTGAGTGACAGCTATTAGCTAACTTCATCACGTCGCTTTTTGGATATCGGTGTGCGCGTGCATTGAAAAAATTTCCTCTTAAATATTTTTTCAAACGCGCCAATTGAAGTATAACTTCAAGAAAATAAAATAAATTCTTCATAATGATGAGTATTTTAGTATGAAATTAGAAAATATACGAATTTAAACAAGTGTATACTTAGTTTTAAATGTACATTTTAGTTGATATACAGATTACAAGCAAGTTAAAAAGGAATGGCACAAATTCGATTTTCTACCACAGATTCATCGCCTTTGCCCTGATTGGTATTACTGATAAAGATTCTAAATCGATAATGTAGGGAAGGCTGCCTTATCTTGTATTTACGCTACAATCTTACGGCTTTTAAACAGGTTTCTCAGTGTTATTCTAAAGTGATTCTGAATATTACTATTTTAGTTCAAATAACCTTCGTATCGTTCTTTATTATATATATATATATATATATATATATATATATATATATATATATATATATATATATATATATATATATATATATATATATATATATATACACTCATTTTAATACATAAAGTACCTGTAGTATGTCTACATACTCATACATTCATGAATCTTAAAAACGTAAGTGTCTAATTTTATTTAGGTAGTAGCATTACGTAAAGAAATGTATTTATTATATCTTGATGTTAACATTTTCTATAAAACAGTATCATTTATTAACCAATTCAATTTAATAGCATAAAACACGCTGTTGATTTTTAATAGCGGCGCATAAAACATTATTTTTATAATGAAGCGTTGTCGCCCATTTTATCGATCCATAAAAAATTTAAGTGTAGAAAAAGTTGTTCACTTCTTTAAGTTATAATATTTTAACGTAATATTATTTACACTACTATTTAGAACAAAACTACTTGTCATACGCGGCTTTCCAATAACATAATTTAAACCTTAAGTATGTTTTGCAGTCTTCTCGACAGACAGTGATTTGTTTATCCCCTGGCAACAGTAAGCAATTTCTTGAAAAGTACTTTTAACTCAGTTATTCGAGTTCTATTTAAATGTCTTTTTTTTTCTATTATTATTTATACCTTCACCTTATAGGAGTAAAGGCATTTGTCCAGCAGTGGATCACAATTACAAGCTCTTTTAGTAAAGTCAATTATTTTAGAGTTAAAATAAAGACAGTACTTTATTTGTGCAATGTTTTTTTTTATACATAATTAGGACCATAATTTGCTACCTGTTGTTTATTTTTTTTTAAATTAAAGTTTCTCTCCTTTTAAAGTGTTTCTTATTATGTTATTATCAAAAATAGCAATACTCGTATAAAATTAATACCAATTTTGGTAATAAAAATTAACAGATAAAATTGACACATTTAATTATTTTTGACACTGAGAACAGGTACTATAAATCACAACTTCAGCTATTTAAAGCTTAAAGTTTTAAAGGTTTCATGATAAATTATGTGGCCTATTGGTTGTTAGGATTATTAAAAAACCGAAATTAGTTCAATGAAAACAAAAGTACTGAAAATCCGCATCATGTTTATTACGTTAAGCTTACGCAGGCTGTACTCTGGATTAACATAACTAAAACAGGCTACAACTTGTGCCGATTAAGCCTCCAGTTACGATCGGTACGGCAACGTGCGCGCGCGCAATGTCGCTCTCTGTTCCTCTCGAGCGACATGATACGAAATGAATAACGATAAATTCGTTATACGTGTAAAGAGTCTTCGAAATACTACATTTAAATAAGTTTAAGTTAAACAATGAGGAAAAAATTAAAAATGTCAAAGTCTGTTTATTTTACATTAATTTTATTTTTATGCGTTTCGTTATTTTCACTCTCCGATGCCGAGTTCAACATAAAGGGAAACGTTAAAAAAAGGAACACTGTTATCAGAGCCGACAACAGTTTCCTATCAACGTGTTATAATAGCACAATATTTAAAAATGCTAACACTTTGAGGCGTATTGTACTCGCCTCTAAATACATATTTACGGGAAAAATTTCTAGCGTGCAAAGTAGAAAACGAGGTGTTGAAAAGTTAAAACGAAGCATACTTAAGGTATTTGTTAGACGGGTTTTAAAAGGTGATATTAGTGAATTGAGTGATTTGTTGAATTATAAAACGAGGACGACGAATTCATCAAATCGTGTGACGTTATTAGTGGAGGGTGGTCCGTGGAACAAGCTGTGTGCCGCAAAGGGGCCGGCTATACTTTTCGGTGAATCGCTTTCAGCACCTCTAAAACTTTTAGTAGATCCTGTTCCTTTGAGCTTCGACCGAGTGCGAAAAGTCAAAAAGGCGATAAAAGGTATGTTTAAGTAACTTAATGGGGGATTACCTTATTTATCAAAGGAAGGCTTTATTATTAGATTTGTCTGACAAACTTTTTAAAAACCGGCCAAGTGCGTGTCGGATATTTTAATGAAAGGTATTATTATTAAATTAAACATATTTGGTAAGTTAGTTTTAAATCATGAAAATGCGTTTCCTGTATGGAACCTCTTTACTTTTTACTTTATATTATTAGTCATTTAGCAGCCATGATAAAAATTGAAAAAGGGACGGACGAATCGATGGTTAGACGGATCTTAAATTTAATCTAATAAATAACGTAAATATTATATCGACAAAATTGTGATAATATTTTGTATTAATATAAAGTTTCAAAATATTTAAAATGGACAGTTGTAAAATAATAATATGTTGGTGATATTGCTAATGAAATATGGAGACAAGATGATATTCTCACAATTCACAATAAAACTTTACTTGATTCTTCCGGATGTATATATACGAAGTTTAATATTTTTTACTATTTTAATTATTCGAATATCTAACTAAGACGGATATGGACTAATTCAGTATGATGAATGTTGAAGTTTAGCATAAAAAAAGGTTTAAAAGAAACCAAAGGCTTGAAGCACACAAACAAATAAATAGTAACCATCTATAGTCTGTACTATATCAATTATACTACTAAATTATATATATTTTGTTTAAAGATCTCATCTTCTATCTCCTGTAAAAGGAAACTTTTAAAATAGCTAGTCTCCTTTAAATGCCATGAATAACAAATTAGCTTCTTCTAAAATTAAAACACACATACATTTATGTTCAACATTTTATAACAATGAAGTAAATGCAGCCATGGTCATCTCAAATAAGAAGTTACAGGTATGGCTGACACATGATAACTATGTCAGATTGACTACGAGTTTTTTAAAGTACCTACTCCAAATTTTATTTTGCTTATAATTACTATATATAATATTAAATCGGTTAATAACAACTATTTTTAAATATTTTAAAATGTAATATTCACCCTAACAATTTTATGGTTTCTATACGCTAATAAGTCACCTACCATTTACTTTAGTTGGTTAAAAAAATCTAATAAATGTGCTAAGTATTAACCATCAAAAACAGTATAAATCCATAAAACAGAGGAAGAATATTTATTTATGACTTAACAGAGCTTTAAGTTGATTCTAAAATTTTTATAATTTTTTAGGAACATTTTCTTTACAATACAAATATAATAATAATAATAATACTCGTGTTATGACGTGACAAGTGCATTTAAATCAAGCAATTCTCGTGTGATTTTACGGTGATGTACCGGCGGCGCTTTATCTTAAAGATGATTATCGGGTGTGAATTGTTAGACCCAAACGTGGACTGCCGTTGTAAGACTCTTAAGTTACGAAGAAGTACTTTTATGGATATGCGTTATATTCATTGTTATAGAAATATTTTTATTTACGTAAACACCTAAATTGAGGCTTTAACTGTAAGTTAATTATAAAATGTTTTATGTTATTTCTATTTTTAGATTTAGTAAATTTATTGATATTTTTAAGGCAAGTTTTTATTCATTTTATTTTGGATGAAATTAAATAAATAAAGATTTTTTTTTGTAATGAAAATACGTAACAGCAGAAATGTCAAAACGACCGTCGATTTTTTTTTTTAAATTGAGAAGCAATTTTTTTATTGTTCGAAGGATTTGGTGTTTTTTTTTTTTTTTTTATAAAAGTACCGTCTACGTTTCTAAATTATCGGGTATTTTTCTTTATTATTCTTTTACATCTTCGTGATCATATTTCATACAACGCGGTAACTGATTTTTATTTAAATAAATTTATTCTTATTTTCGGGTTCGATTCCCGCTCGGGGCAATATTTGTATTTGTGCAAATAATTGTTTCCGGTCTACGTGTATGTCTTTGTAGGTGTCCCCATCGTGTCTCGGAGAGCACGTAAAGTCGTCGGTCCAGGTTGTTATCATAGACATCTGGTAACGATCGTTACTCCTGGCAGGGAAATTATCCGCCAGTCCGCAGTGGAATAGCGTGGTGGATTAAGCTCTAACCCTTCTCCTACATCCAGTAATGCTATGAATTTTATCATAAGCACAATAAAAGTTTTCTATTAATAGATGTTAGAAGTACGTATACTAACTATACCTGAATATACAATTAGTTACTTCAGATGAGGCAATGTTATTATTTATAAAATTAAGTAATCTTGGCGTATCAAATGTAATCAATATAATTCTTTTCCACTCTGTAACAACTTAATTATGAATATAAAATCTATCTACTCCTTAGTCAAGACGTATTCGTAGAAACTACTCGTGGGCGTGGCTTTGTTATGGTTTCATCGTGAGAAAACAAATCGAAAAACGAAAGCTGACTGCGTTTATGAAAAAAAAAATGTTTATAAATTACGTGAAAAATTAAAATTAAAACTATGACGACAAAAAATTGTGTGATCTTAAACAATTTTATACAATTTCCGAAATTGTTTAGAAAAATTAAAGGCTAACTAAACTATGTTGTAAACAATTCGATCAAGAGATATTTTTAAAGATTTATGATAATGAAGACAAGGTCGGCAACAGATAAAAACAAACGGTCGTTCTCCGAAACAAGGGTTCTATCCTGCGCAATGTGTCGCAGTGCCGCGGTACGATCGAGTTTATCGGGACCACCGGCGACGCGTCAGGACTGCGCGCGACAAATTTATTGACACTCGTTCAATTAAAGCTATTGTTGCTGCAAACAGTCGCACCGGTCACAACAGAATAAAACCCGATAACTCGCAGCATGAATCTGTAATGCGTCTCTAGATATCGCTCTCCGCGCTGCGCCCGCCGTAAAAGGAGATTTATTAAAACTATTTTGAAACTGATTCGATCGAAACCGAACGATTTGACATTTAGATAAGAAGTTAAAATTTATTTTTCCCTCGGTTGCGTCGCTACGCTCTAGTGACAATGGAATAAAAAGGTTATAAAATGCGCCGGTTGCGGCACGCCGCCCACGTCCCGCGGGTGTTGTCGAATGTTAGTACGAAGCGGTTCAGCCGAGAACTTGGAGCCGGTCGCAGCCGCTGCTGGCAGATAAAATGCGACGACTGCGTTATTACGAGCCGCCGATACTTGCAAGCACGTGTAAATTTCTATGCGAGAACACCGTAGATAAAACGATGTGCGTGGGTAGCAAAAAATGCGCAGGACCGCACAGCCTCAGGCGAGTGTAGAAGATACTCTTAGGAATTCGAAAAGTACTTACGAGTAATAGTATTTTTTCAAGAAATTGTGTAAATTATTTCCCTCTAAAACTGTTTTAAGATACAAAGCAAATTTTTTATGTTATTTGCTAATGTGTAAATATTAACGCCATTACTATACTTCGTTTACAAAATTTATATTGTACAGCTATAGCTTTATATTTTCTCGTATTTTCTACCAACCGTTTTTCAAAAAACAATGTTGAGAAAATTTTAATAAAACAAAATATGACAAATTTTACAAAACTACGATTTCTTTGAGTAAGAGTACGGGACACTGTAAATGTAAGGAAGGTTTTTATTTTTAAAATATTACTCACCTATTTTTATGTATCGCCTGAGCATAATATATGTTGTAATTGAACTTTTCAAGGCACTACAAATATTCTCTACTATTGTTAAACTAATTTACATATCCCCATTGTATTCGGGTGCGTTTCAATAAAATTTAACCGCAGTCATCTCCACGTGTCCTGTGAGTACCCAAGATGTTATTTTACGACGATCCTCGAGACCAAGTAAGGGTTATGGCTATAATTCAGCTTTATGAAACCCCTCATGTGACAAAGTGTATATTTCTTAAGTTCTCACATATTTCACGTTAAATAAGACAAGTTTCGATATTTAATTTTCTATAAAGTAATAATTATCATTATAATACTTATAAATATCTTTTATAATTATATTATCCGTTATTTTTTTATAGATTTCTTTGTTTATCTAGAATAAATATGATAACGACTTGAGGAACGTGACTGGAAGCTGTTGGATGGAGGTTGAACCGGTCGCTGGGGGAGGCCTACGTTCAACAGTGGACATACAGTGGCTGATATGATGATGATGATGATGATATTTTTTTATTTATTCTCCTGGTCACTGCAGTACTATATGTTTATGATTATAATTGATATTAAACACATACTTTCGGTTTTAATATATAATTCTTATCAGATTCATGCAAGGGAATGTTTTATTTTTAAAAGTTTTCACAAAAGTAGGAGGTAATCAGGATTCTATTAGGAATCGATTTTAATAATTCTTTTTTTTTTGAATAGGAAATGAGTATTAGAATATGTCATGAGTAGTCTCCTATCAATTTCGTTGAAAAAATTGTCTTAAAGAATTATATATATATATATATATATATATATATATATATATATATATATATATATATATATATACATAATTTAGTAATTATTAAAGAAACAATATTGCAATTAATACAATTTTATTTTCGGTAATTATAAATTTTTCCGGTTGTCAACGATCATTTGTCAGCAATTTTATAAATGGATTATTTCCTATGAGCGTCAATTTCTGCTTATATTGCAATTTAATTAGTCCTATTCACAGTCTGCCATGCTATAACATTACAAGATATTTGTAACAAACGTTTACGGGTTCAATAACGAAGCTTACGACGCTTACTGCGGTTACGTAGCATGTGTTAAAAGTTGTTATATCTATTGAGAATATGCGCCATATCTGACTGTCATTATTACTATATATGGTGTGGGATTATTTATTTATATAGCCTAATATTACTTACGTACACACACACACACACACACACACACACACACACACACACACACACACACACACACACACACACTCGATCTCCCTCGCGTGCGTTAAGACGCACGCTAGTCTAGTCAACAAGTGCCTTTTTGGTCAACTTTTTTTAGCAGTCAGCTAAATCCTCATTCGATCCAGAATGGCATCAAGATGATTTTTGAAATAAATGAAGTTCTAGTTGCAAAAATTGCAAAAGTTATTAACGATTAACTAAAAAAAAATGGGTGTTTATGTTTTTGCAAATATCTCAAAAACTTATTAAGATTGTTCAAGTTTAAAAAAAGTTTTAAAAAGAGGACGAAATTTCTTAAAAATTTTTGATTCCTGGAACTTTGGGACCAATATTTATATTTTTCCAGAGGGTTGAAAATACAGCCACAAACAGGCTTGCGTAACCCACGCCTACTTTAGATACTTTATTATTAAGAAAATTTTAACATATTCAATATAAAATTTAATATATGAAAAATTTCAGGGGCTTACTGGATAGATAAATGAACAATAATCCGCCTGAATACAATTTTTATCACAATTTTTTAATTAACAAATAAACAATTAATTAACAAAGTTGACCAAAAAAACATAACGATACGTGAAAGATGAACCCGCGTCTGATTTTTCTATATTCGATTGAAAATGTTTCATTGATTTTAACTTTTATATTTTTTTTTCTTTTTCGAAATAATGTAATAGTAGTAATTTGAATGAATTAATCATTTCTAATTTTTAAAACCTATGTTTAAAAGAATTAAAATAATTGGACATATAAACATAATATAAAACTTCTACATATGTCGACTATACGAAACGCATATATTTAAATGTATTAATTATATAAATATAATAGTATATTAAATATATACTACATGGGTACTGTAAAAAAAAGTTAATGATTTTGATATGAAAATATAAGGGCTACCATTCATAGGCGGGCCCATCCGCCGGACTTTTCGCTGACGACAAGTCTGCAGACAAATCTGCGTGTGAATGTATGGGTTCTCGGTTCGGTGCGTGGCTCACGGCTCGGCGCGGCGCTCGCCGTTTGTAGAGGCGAGCGCCGCGCCCGCCGCGCCGCACCCCAGCCGCGCCGGAAATATCCGTACATGTGCGTGCTTGCACAGATTTATCGGTGAACTTGTCAGTCATTCGCCATTGCGCGCTAAGTGCATGCACGCAGTTTTGTATTGTTTGTTCAACTCTAGTATAATAACATGTCGTTCGACGATCATATCGACTACTAAAGCAACTTTTGTGCGTTTTGAAAGCACCGGTGCCATGGTAGGCAACCAACAACGATACGTGCTCACCAAAGTACACAAGCGACTGGACTGCAGCTTGGCGCTTGTGTAGTGTGTGGACGACGACGGATTTGTCAACGAATGGGTACGGCTTGGGGTTCGGCTCGTGGTGCGTGTAGTGAATGGTAGGCTTAATGTCGATAGGTTTGTGCGGGTTTTTCATGTACGGAGTATATGACGCAATAAAAACGCCTATCTCGCAGAAAGTAATAAAGATTGTTTAATAAATGTTATCTGTATGTCTTATCATTAACGACCATTAAAAATTGTCTTTTTATTACAGAATAAAGACAGAACATTTTTAAAGCAATTGTTAAAGTAAATTCCTTTGAAACTTAGACATTCATTTTTACGTCCCCTAACCGCTTACTTTCAAACAAAACTGCAGAAAGAAAGGGATGCGGAGATCGTAAAACTGTGTTACACAGGACGTTTCTATCATAAAAAGAAATTTCATCGAACAGAGCTAAATTCAAAGATTATACATATAGTCTGTTATTTCTATGACAAGGTCAATTTTCATTATAGCGTTGGCGTAACATTCAAGGCTTTTGTACTTATGAATTTTTTACAATATTTCAATTGTTATTATGAGTTTGTCTGTAGTTAATTACAATGAAAGCTTTTTTCTCTTTTTATTAAATATTTACTACAGATTTTTGGTAAATTTATTATTGTTATTTTAATAATAATATGAATTATTTCAATTATTCTATATTAACCATTAAACTTAGATTGAGAACATACATAGATCAGCTTATGAAGAAAGTGTAAAAGTACTCTCAAATTCAAAAGTGTATATAAAAAAAACAGTTAAAAAAAATTGGGTCTGATATTCGGTAAACAGAAAAAAAAATGTTATTTCACCGGTTGCTGATTATGTTATCCGATTTATAACGGTATCAATTAAATAAGGTTTATATATTATTTTTATTTTTCACCATCAAGCTTTACTTTATCTGTCAGATATTTCTATTCGCAACCTGTTTATCCAAAAGCTCTAGTATGTTAGTAGAGGTAAATAGAGTCTAAGGGCTTGTTTTACCTGCTGTCAATAAAGCCCATCAGTAAATTTTATGCCAGATAAACTTTATCCGCAACCGGTGAAAATAAATTAATAGTTGAGACAATTAGAATGATGAACTACTTTTTTTGTCATTTATTTTTATTTTTCACAGTCAATATTATCTGTATACTTAATTTTAATATAATTTTTAGTAATTTGGATGTTAATACAGAATTTATTTAATTTATTATTACTTTACTTTTTTTTCTCAGATTACCACGATTACGATTTACTACGATTTTTAATTTAAAGTCCCCATTGTTTGAATACAAGTGATCTCTTTACTTTCGCGGTTAATGCCAATTCTGTGAAATGATTTGTTTTTCCTTCAAACGATCCTAATCGCTTTGAATTCGAAATGGGTTGCAGGTACGTCGACATTCCATTCTTTTGTTCATGTGACGGTGACGCTTGTCTCCACCCACACACTTCCGGAGGCTATACAATTCCTTACTATTCGTATTCGGTACCAATTGGATCCTATCGTGATATATGTTAATCTATTCAAATTAACACTAAAAGAAATTTATATCTCGGTCATGTTTATTGCTTAATTTGCCTTCGCAAAGGTTTTTATTCTTGTTTATTAAAAATTTAAGTCACCATAAAAAATGGATTAAGGATTTGGTTAATCTTTAAGATGTTTCAGATGTTATCTATCATAGATTGAGATATCATTAGATATAAGTAATGTGTTAAGTAGAATTATTTTTTTAACGACTAAATATAAAATAAAATAAAGATTCACAAAAGTCAAAGTGGTAAAGGTCAAGTGTGTGAATATAAAAATATTTTGTAAAAGATTCATAAAGTGAATTTTTTAAATAGTATTGATATGATAATTAAGGTTAAAATGTGTATAATAAGAAAATCATTTACTATGTTCTTTATTCACTTGTCATCGATGATTTCAGTAGCTATTAAGTTCTTTGAATACAATACGAAATAACTTATAAAAAGTTACTCTGTTTATAAATACCTTAACAATACGGCTTGTATTGAGTTTATTTTTATTACATTTGGCGGATAATTTATGGTTCCTTTTTGACAGCTGACATTATGACACGCTTGCGCTTTGTTCATTAATCAAAGAAAGCGATTCATTTTGTTGTTTTTTCCATTTTGATTTTATGATCTCGACATTGATAAGTGGGTAACACGTAATTAAAGATTCCTAAAATTCTCGGATATCTAATTATTATTTTCATCAAAAACTATGGTTCAAAAGCTTGTTAAGCGAATGAGATTCTTTCATAGAGTAATTTGTAATAAAGTTAATTTTCATGAAGCAGTTCTTTTTTTGATAATGTGTGTATATTATCAAAAAAAGAACATAGTTATAGTTGTATTTGCATATTACTGTATAAATAACCAAATCAATTTTTACGTTAAATATTTGTTTTATACCAATAGTATAAAACAGAATAGCTTGTTTAGCACTGTTTTTGGACTGTATAGTCTGAATTAAAAAAAAAAAAATCTTTTTTGTTAGAAAAAAATATAGGAAACTAAAAAATATAGGATTATAAAAATTTGCAGATACTATAACATACATTGGTAATAATACCGACTTTGATGATACCTATATATTTTTAATAATGTATGTACATATTTGATGTCTGTGAAGTTTTTATTTTCCAAACAATAAAATGACAATTGTATTATTTTAATGCAAAAATTTCATTATCAATAAAATGCAAGAGAGAAAAATTCAGTTGTTTAAAAAAAATCACTATCACTTATATCCATTGCGTGACCATATTTTTGTGAATAAAAAAAAATTACCCTTTGAGCTGTCATATTATTATTTTTTTCATTATTTTATTTTTCTCGAAAGGGTTTTGATTGTTCTGAATTGTCAGTACCCAATTGTCATTTGGTAACTCGTTAGTATACGCTATTAGACTGAGAGTTATAATTAAATGTACATTATTTAAAATTTCTCTAAATTTTGATTGAGATTTGATTCTCGACTGCACCGAACAATTCCACTGTGTCTTCTTCATCCCACACGATATTGGCGAAATAATTTGTTTTAAATTGACACAACTAAAAGAAATACAACAAAGAATTAAATGAATAATATATGTTATACTATAACGTATATTAAGGATTAATTTCAAAACCTAATTATTGATTACATTTAAACTCCTAACCTAGGACTAATGCCGAGTTTTAAACTTAATCTAGACGATCTAATATATTTCTGTCCATGCTTTTTAAATTTAATTCATTAGGAAAAAGTTACCTTATGCTTATGTATGTTTTTCCTTCCATTCATTTTCTGTTTTTATTTTCGATAATCACAATAAATACTGCCCACACTCTTTATATCACAGTATTAAGTAACACAATGAGGCGGAGGATTGACAAGGTCTATTGTTATGAGATGAGGAAATCGGCATTGCTAATTGATTTTATTTTTTATTGTTACAGGTATGGTCGTGATACGAATAATTAGAAGATTATTTTACTTATCATCCTAATATTATAATTTTTTTCGGTACATGAACTTATTATAAATAACTTATTAAAAAGATTAATACGAGTCAAGAGTGGAAATAAGAGCAGCAAAAGATGACAATGCATAAATGAAACGAAATTGTTAATTGTGTAAGCTGCTTTTGTGTAACTACGTATTGTAGCCGTCATAGACAGAAGTGGCTTGTTTAGTTTAAAGCAAAGACTTGTAGTAGTAAATAATAAAATTTCGGGCCGGGAGCTGGCTTTCGCAAGCTTCTGTATGCGCGTATCTGCGCAATGTTGACAAAGTTATGCCTTCGCGTCCGGCGGACTGCGATATCGAGTAAATATTAGTCACGACAGGTTTTAGTGAAATAGAAATTGGAAGAGAAATCTCATTGCTATCTCTAGATATGAGCTGTATGTTGTGAGGTCTTCTTTTTACGGTTATTTATATTACTCGAACTACGTTACGAAATATTTTCTCAAGCAAAATTTTTTATTACGATTAATTTTAATTTAAAATTAATTTTATATTTTCTTTCACTTTTTTATCATAAAATTGATTGTTGAAATAACTGACGTAGCTCCTAAAAACAGTTTTAGTTATATGTTAAAAACAAATTAAATAAACTTTGTCTAATAACTTAAAATTTTGTATCAGACCAGGTATATAATATAACAACATTGGTTCATGTCAACTTTACAAAAGGAACTTAGTTGATTCTTGTTAAAATTTTGATGTATACTTCAAAGAGTTATTCCTTTTAATATTGTTTTACAGCAAAACTTTCTATGTTATAAAATAATAATATCTTTAATTAATTTCTTGATTTTGAACAAATTGTAAGAATAACAAAATATTATTACTAACGAACCATTATCATAATTTCAGTTTTTTTTAATTCTTATTGTTTTATTTAAATATATATGTGCTTTGTAACAATAATTAATTGTCTACTATTCAATCTTAATTAAAATTATGTATTATTTTACATTATTCTTTTATAGAAAACAGTAAAATTTAGTAACGCAAGCGACTCGATAAGATATTGATTTAGTATATTAATATTTATTAATATAATAAATCAATATCTTATTGAGATATTTTGAATAATAGTCATCACACTTTTCAGTGTTTAAAAGATAAATACATAATGTTTGCTATTTTACATCTTCCTATTAGTTATCATGATATATAAAAAAAAAAATACTGTTGTCGTTGTGTTGTAGTTAGTACATCATATTTTATGTAATTTTTATCATTGTTTTGTGGGGTTTCTCTGAACCTTTCAGATTAAGTGCAGACTCAGTATTATAACTCAATTGTTAACACAATATTTATTTCAAATAATTAGTAAAAAAGTATATCTTACAATAAATTAAATTTTTAAGGATTATTTCTAATATTATCTGTAAAATGCCTAAACGAAGGTAATCTGTGTAATTGTTGAGAAGACAATGCAGCCAATTCGATCTTATACCTATTGTTCATAGTAACATGCATTGTCATGCCTATTAGGCTGTATTAATTAACTATGCACTGAGTAATGTGCTTCACTAGCTAGCTAGCTACTTAAATATAATGCGATGGTCTAGTGAATAAATCACCTAAATCGACACTAGATAGTCATAGGTTCAAATCCGGACTGCAACTGATAACAGCAACATAACAGGTAAGTGTGTATACGCTGTCCGATTTAACACATGATAGTGTAAAATTTTAGAGTTTAAATACTTAGCGTTATAGTAAGGAGTGACAAATGTCTGATTTAGTTGCATATTGATAAAATATACCTACTTTTAGTCAACGCTTGCGTTAGACGTATTACTGTTAGTGTTATTTTCAAATAGAAAAAATTAAAATTAGCTCCATTCAAACATACTTTTTTACTCTAATGTCACTTATATAGATGGGTAAGTATATTTTAAAGAGCAGCAATGAAGAGCGTACTTCTACAAGTTAAACCCGAAAATACGATATATTCCAACTAAGAAGGTAAGTTTGTGAGTACAATTTTGGAAGGGTTTTTTTTTTAAACATACACACATGGTTGAGTTAAAAACTTAATGCCTGTGTTTTAAGTAACAGCTGACTGATATACATATTTATAAACATTTTTTTAAATAAATATATGTATATACTAGCGGCCCGCCCCGGCTTCGCACGGGTCTTTAACTAAAATTTTAAAAATTATACATTTATATTTTTTATCACCTACACCTGCGTCGATACTGGAAAATATTTTATAATAGACGGATTGAGTGACAGATTTATTATATCTATATACATACATACATACATACATACATACATATATAATATGTATATAGATAGTACGGATGAAACATTTGAACTGTTTTTTTTTATTAATTATTTTCTCATTGATGAATACCATATTTTAATAAGTATTATTCCCGACGAAGACAAATCCAAAAACACAAAAATCATAAAAATCGTTCCACTCGTTCTCGAGTTATAAACGGTGTAACTAACCCGACTTTATATATATATATATATATATATATAGATTACAACTTAAATAGCTATAACCATCCAACTTTGTACAATCAACAAACAAATAACGACCAAATATTTTAAATTTTAACAACGAACAAACAATCAAGACCGTAGTACCCTAAAGTATTTAATTATATACAAAAAAGAAAAATAGGTTTTTAAATACGGGCGAGTGTCATTCTTCTGGCCGAAGTTTTGGTCAGCGCGATTCAGAAAATTATATTTTGTATACGGCGCCATCTATCGTATAATTGTAGAATATCGTTTTTATATTTAGTGACATTTAACATAATTAATATTTAACATAATAGTATATTAATTGAAAATGATGTTTATCTAAAATATTAAAACGATTTCTATTCCTATCCGACATATTTAGTAAACTTTTAAGTTTAACAAAATAATAACTCAAATATAAGTTTTGTGAGTTTTAAAGATTCCTTAGACCAGATGGCGTTGGCGGCGAAGGTACCTATTTCTATTTTCTTAAATATTTATTTTTAAATTTAATTACAATGAAACAAAAACTAAATTATACTGTGAATTATTTCTAATTTTTATGTATTAAAGTTATTAACATTGATTTTGTACTTTTTACGTGATACGTGATCAGAGAAAAACACGATAAGAGATGGCGCTGATACAAAAAAAATACGCGCTATTGAAATTTATTCTTGATGATATATAGTGTATTAATAAAACGGAGGTTTTAACAGATTTATTATTTGTATAGATACCTATAAACATATTACGTATATAAATATTACACACAGAATCGGGGGGGAATCGGACCCGCAACCCTATAGTAGAAAGCACTGCCAACTAGACTAACGGTCTAACGGGCTAGTCGATTATTCATTTTAAGACCGTCAACTTTATTTTCAATTTTTCTATAATGGTCATAATTTTATGATTTCCTTTCAGATTTTAGGCTCATTAGTTTCACATAATTATGTAATTCTATAAGGGTTTCTTCTTACTATAACGATCCCAAAAAATCAGTGATTTCAAATAATAATAATATAATAATAATCTTACAACGAAATAATTACTTAGTCGAATCTTCTAATTCCAAAAGATTAATAAAATATTGATAGTAATAAGTTAAATAATTTTTTAAAATCTTGTATTGTGTTCTTTAATTTTGTGGTACCAATTTTGTATGAAATAATTTTATACGAAAATTTTGACTAATAATTTAGTGAAACAGATATAAAGTGAAAGTTTATACAACTAATACATGAAAATGTTTCGCCTCATAGATATTGTACGGTAATTACGAATAATTATAAAAAAAAACATCGATATTCCTCACTGAGAATGTCTTATTTTTTATTAATGTAAAGGAAAAACTATATTTTAGCCAACTCTCATAAGATTAATTTGAACTGAACTGAAGGGTTGGAACTTAATGCAGTAAGCTGCTATCTGCTCAACTGCGGGTTGGCAGATAATTAACCTACCATGATTAACGATCGCTATCAAAGTGTCTATGACAACAAACGGGACTGCTGGCTATACGTCCTAGTATAGTGCAGACCCACAAAGACATACACAGACCAGAAACAAATATTTATACAGATAGAAATATCTAAATCGAGCGGGAATCGAAGCTGCGACTGCCGGCGTTGATGCGACTCGCACCACTACACCAGAACTGTTGTCTGCCGGACGAACGGTGGATAAGATAAAAAACAAAGCTAAATCTAAATGAGCTTTAGTCTAATGTTTACGAAAATAAATATGTCGTAAATAATTTTTAGTTAAGATTATTCTTAAAAAAAACTTTTCATTAAAAAAAAAAAAACTTGTTTACTTATCCGAGATAGAACCTAAATTATTTTGATCTGAAACACAATTACAACCACAATGACGTTCTAGAATTTAAATTATACTTAGATTTTAAAACTAGATAATTGACAAAAACGCGTTATTTTAAAACTCTGAGCTCTAATATGTAATAACAAAATATAAAAAATGTATACTGAAAGTATAGATTTTGCTGCTTCTGGTGCCTTTTAAAATTGTTGATCTAAAGTAATTGTACCAGTTATTAAATTAACACAGTTAGAAAAACATTAGTCTTAAAATTAATTATTATTGTAGATAAAGTCTAAAAAGACAGTTTGGTACACTTATATTTATGCTATAATATATTATGTATATACATTATGTATTGTATTTATTATTCAATGCCTCTCTGTTATGCTAATAATAATAAGTATTCTGTAATTACTACTGTGAACAATGAAATATTTACCTATTATAGATTATTTATGCATTTTCATAAATATCGAGTCATATAAAACGATTCTATTTGCGCTAGTTATGCGCTTAGACAGTTAATCACTGCGGTTACGGCATGCCGAAGGCGATGTACGCAGTTCGACACCGGTTCACCCACGCCCCATGCCAAGTGGCGCCAAAACCTATCTACTTACGGTGTTCTATTTCGTGCTTTTCAATAGTTTCTCATTATAACATTCCATAGATTCTTAAATAATTTAGTTAACCATACTTTCTCCACCTCTTGACAAAATAATAAAATCAATTGACAAAACAAAGTATATTCAGTTGATTCTTAAGTTCTAAACTAACAATAAAGTTAAACACATTATATTTTATCATCAAACATTAATTTTTGACTTGTATTAATTTCCTTTTTTACAAGTATTTATAAAATTGTATTAAAATAATATATTTATTCCACTAAATGCTGTAATTAATATATTATAATGTGTATAAAAACGTACATAGGTATACGCTTGCCAGGTTTTTTTTCTATCATTATTGTTTGTATTCTTTTAAGAAAGAACGCTTAATATAAATGGTAAAAATACGGATTCTATTTTAGAACGATTGATCTCTTAAAGAACATCACAATGCAATCCCGGAGTATTGTGCTTTTGTATTAGACTCTGATCCATCTGATCCTTACGCTTTCTTTGAAGTCTTGACAGTATTTTATATTGCTGTGTCTAAGGTCCGTATACATAATTACATATATATTCTATCCGTTCTTGTAACTTAATAAATTTGGATGGACTATATTGATATTTTAAGCAGACCGTTTGTTGATGTAAGTCTAAAGATAAAAAAAAATTGGTTGTCTATAAAGTCGGTTTACAGACGATAATTTTTACGTGATAACGTCATAAGAAAACATAAATGGAATTGAATTATTTTCACTGAATTATCATTATTTTGTATAATATATATTTTTATATACACTACAGGTAATTAATTGTATTTAATATAAAAGCGAAATAAAGTTAAATACTTTGATATGTAATACAAGAAATAATCAAGTTTAATAAAGAAGCTAAGTTTAATAACTTAAAGTTAGCAAAACAAATTAGATTATCATTAACCACTTATGAAAATT
The DNA here is from genome assembly GCA_036937285.1 of Euphydryas editha. Classification (NCBI taxonomy): domain Eukaryota; kingdom Metazoa; phylum Arthropoda; class Insecta; order Lepidoptera; family Nymphalidae; genus Euphydryas; species Euphydryas editha. Next base: position 14,003,672 of record JAUPFZ010000003.1, read on the forward strand.
GTAAAAATGTACTAAATAAAAACAGTTTACTTTTCATACAATCGTAATTATATGAGTCCTAATAACTTTTTAGTAAAAATTGTAATAGGTATAACCTAATATTACTGCACTCGCCCACCGATGCTACTTATTTTATAATCAAAGAACAAATATATGAGATTATATCGCTAATCGGATTCTTAAAATGCACGAATTAATTACCTTTTTTGCTGCAATTGTTGTTGTAATAAACTATGGTAACCATTATATGATTTTATTAACTTTTATTACTAACTTTTATATTATTAACTTACATTTATTTACTTAGGTATATATTATTAATTTATATTATTACATTGCATTATATTATCAACTTTTCATTATTTGACATTACTTCAATATTGACAAAACAGTTTCCCGCCATTTGCAGCTGTCATTTCTACTCGGACGCGTAAGTTAGGCCGACCGCCGATCGTGAGCCGAACGCTTAGGCTGAGCCGATCGTACCTCTCTACCGCTTGTTCCGCGCTCTCGCTCACTAATTGTGACAATGATGACGTCATCTTCTTCGAACGGGCACCCCTTCATCAATTTACTAGACGTTATCACGTCAAAAAATAAAATAAAATGAGTTACGTTAAAAACAATCAATTAGAACTTAACTTTTCACAGTTATCATAAAAATCTGCGAAAAATATTTTTATTATATAATTATTTATTAAATATTTTAAGACTCAAATATCCCAGTGTCAATATCTAATAATTCTTATTTGATTATTCTGTGTAATATTTCTGAATATTTTTTTTTTATCAATAAGTCCCCAATTATAGTGATTGTTTACCGAGGCTTTAATGAGCTCTCGACGAGATAAATAACTTCAATCACGAGGTAAGGGTATTGATATAAGTATTTAAAAGTTCCTTTCAGGTGTTGGTCACTATTATCAGATGATCGACGTATTGTAATGTTATAAATACTATTTTTGTACTTAAGATACAAACCATTTAAATGTACCTACATTTAATGGTACATACAATAAAAAGAGACCAAAAAAAGTATACAAAGATATTCGTTGAATAATCGTTTGAAGGCCAGGAATTTTATGCGGATTGTTGGTTGCGCGCATCGTGTCTTATCTTGCCTAAGCTAATTCACTCGATTTTAGACCACGGTTATAATGACTTAATACAATGCACGTATGGTGCTGCTAACTGTTCAAGACTAAGCTCATGGTATTTGCTACTTTGTCACGAAGATTACATATGACATCCTTAAACTTGGTCAAGTCAGTAACTTTAAAACATACATACATAGGTCAGGTAATAATAATGAAATAATAAGTTTATACTATGATACTTAATAAATAGAGAAATATATATGTATATAGTAAAGATATGATTTTAAATAAAGTTATAATAATACAAGAAAATTAAAAACCTAATATATTTTTTATAAACTATTGACTTGATCAGTTCCTTATTTTATATTAAAAAAAAAAAAGAAAGAAAAATTGCGAAGTTTTACTCAAGAAATGGTAGCAATTTCCATGTGTTGCTTACCAGTTATATTTAAAACGAAGTACTAATAATATGCAGGGCAACAATCTGCAACCATTGTACAGCAAATATAAATCGATTTGCGGCGGACTCGTAATGGCTCCGAACAACGTGCTTTGGCAAATCGATTGTAGATTGTAATCGAATATTAAAATATTTAAATAAGATTTTATCATGAAACCTTACAATAAGTTAAATCTGTTAAATCAAAACTTATTTAAAATAATTAATTATGACTTGTAAAATTAAATCATGATAATATAATAATTGGAGTGAATATCTTTTTTAATTCTTAATAAAAATATTTAACAACAGAATATTTTAACAAATTAATAATTAATAAACTATTTACATTATTACTTGGACTAAAACTATAAATATGTTATTGGAAATAACTCGCAATATGTAGATCAATTAAAATTTAATAATTGACCAAGTGTATAGAATATTCAGATTAAACGAGAAAGTTTTTTAATTTATTTACATATTCGCACGTATCATGGAAATATTGTTGTAATTTTTTATTTTTATTTTAACAATACATTATTTACAAATATGACGTTTCTATGGTTTATTTTATTTTTATTTATTAACCGACGAAAAAACAGAAGTAGTAATCGACACGATTCGTAGTTATGTATATATATCATATATATATTGTTTTATGTGTCGTCACGTAAAACATTTTAAAGATTAGTCAAATTTTGATGATTATTTTAAATAGATTATATGAAAGTTGATACCGTGTAAATTTAAAATTTCAAACCATAATAGCAAAAAGTGTTAGATATATTATTTACGCAATAAATAATCACTTGCTAACCTTCTAGTTGGACTAGGTATTACTAGTGTATTATTATATTTAGAGGCAGTTATTCTTCTACGGATAACTTTGGAGTAGGTTATCCGATTAAGGGGATAACTGTTGATGATTAGAATACCATGGAATTATAAAAAAGGAGTACGATAATTGATGATGATTTATTATTCATTCACAACTTTTAAAAAAAAAAAAATTTACCATGTATGAATTTATACTAGTTTATCAAAAGATGATTCTTTTGTATTCAATACTTTATTGTATCCACTAATTTGTATTCTAGTAAGAATTATCTACTCTTAAGAGTAAAATAATATTAATCATCTTATCAATTGTTAACCCAATACATTCCTAATTCTACGCCAAATAACTTAAATATACATATAGTAAATATTTTATAATAATAACTTACTTTTTACAATAAAGATTATATATCGAAGTTTACGTCATAAAAAAAAATATACCTAAGCTTACACTGTATTTACGACTTTTTTTTTTTCGGAAATATCGGTAATTCGTAGTTTACTCACTCATTTTTAACTTGTTTATTGATTCAACCACGATTAACTTTTTAAATTGAGTTTTTTTTTTAATTCAGATGGTTAATTTTTTAACAAATAGGTATGGCAATTATTTTTTATTATAAGTGTAGAATCGAATTTTTTTTTAAATTAATTAAAAAATTCCACCTCTTTTTTATAGCATAAAAACTAACTTAATAAATATACTACACTTTAATTTTACGTTAAAAGTATTACATATTTCAATCGAAAAACAGGATTTACCTTGAGTATACTCGTACACATATCATTATTTAATCAAGAAAAACCTAGAGCTTTAATGAATAATTAATAAAATAAAATTACACGAAAGTAATATAGTAACTTCATTAAGTTCGTATGTTATTATACATAATATATAATAACATACGAATGTTAATGTGTGTTACATAGTTACTGTTAAACGTTCTTTAACTTAATTTAAGCAGTTAGTTTACCCTATCCAAATATTGCAGCGTCAAAACGTTCGAAGTTTGTTGAAGTTATCTCTGAAGTTCAGCAATCTACCTCGTAGGTCGGGCCAATCTCTCTCTAAATAGCTGTCTAAGTAGCCCAAAGCAGTCTTAGACTTATAGCAACTGAATATTGATATGAAAATCTCTTCTCGCAAACTGGGAAACAATTGGTCGCTTATCATTTTAAATAAACTAATGATGCCTACTCTAGTGCATTTTATCCATTAATGTACAACTCTTGTAAGCAATTATGTTTTAAGAAAAAAAACGTTTATTTCAATTTCGTAGCGGCGGTTGTGGTGAACAAACATTACAAGCAAATGCTACCCGACAGAAACTTGCATTTTAATCTTTTCGAAAGCAAAAGATAAATTGCGCAAACGTTGAAACGTATGTCAGTGCTAAAAATTCTCGTCTTCTGCATTTTGTATCGACAAATAACCAACAAAGACATTAGTTTCGTGAATTTCCTCCATTCTTATATGATGACGAAATTAGAAGATATTAATTCGAATCTCATTTAAAATAGCTGCAATATGTCAATAATTTTATGGCCTGTCATTTAATCTACGTGAAGTTAATAGTAATACTGGTATTAGAAAGACAATTTTCGGTAATTCTCTCTAAAGTGCAAAACACTTTCATGTCTCAAAGTAAAACATTTTGATATTCTTTTATTTTAACTTAAAATAATAGAATTTAAAAAATTAAAATTTAAAATTTCTACTATAATTGTAAATAAAAAATTTTCTTTTAAAAAATAAAATCTAGTGTGAAATAGTAAATTGATTGTCGTGATCCAACGGAGTTTGCATGTTTAAGTGTAGATAAGGGGTTGTTACATTCTCTGGAACACGACTACGTAGGGTCGGTGTTGGCAGTCTTGGCGAGCTACAGGAAAGAGGGTGGATTGGTAAGGGTGGGTATATTGTGCTGAAAATAGGTTTTTTTTTTGTACTGGAATTAAACTTTTAGAAAGTTACTTTTGAATACTGTTTAAGTTATCATGACATTGGAAGCGTGGCGATGAATAGATTTAGTGAAGAACCACAGAAATAATAACAATGATATAAATGTTTGATTATTATTTTATATCAGATTTTGTATTTATGAATTTTGTTTGCCTTGAAGCCTAATTATCACATGTATTGTACTAACTTCTTCTTCTTCTTTTGGTTTAATGATTTTTAATGGTGCCATAAGAGCACTGTACTAACTATTCGTATAATTTTTAAGTTGTGATCGCTTAAAATTAACATTTTTTCAATTAATCGAAGTCTGTCTCCTGATTTTGTTCTACTGTAATGAATTCCTTAGGACGGAAGTACGATAGCATCTCAGCGTGGCGTCCGACCGATAACAAAATGTCTGAACAGATATCGCTCTTTCATTTGCTTATTGCTCTCGGTCTGATGACTTCTGTTAATGATATCTTAACTTTGTCATGTCTATCTTGTAAATGTAACAGCTTCGACAGTTTAAACTTGATTTGTCTTAACGTTTATTGGATTATCGTTACACGGCGGTAACTTTTACGTTATTTTTAAGCTTAGAATGATTATAATTGCTTCGTTATATGGAGAATTGAGTACAAGACAGTTTTTTTTAACAATCATTTTGTTATTAAATTTTCTTTCTTCGGACGATATAATAAGGGTATAGTTACAAATAATAAAGTAGTATGCCTATTAAACAGGCAAGTGTCTATTTTTTTCGTTTAATATTTTTAACTATAATTATGTGATGGTATTAATTAATGTTGTCAAAAGTAAACTAAATTAATATTTATTTATTAAGTCGTATTTGTTATATGTACCTAATGTTTTTATTTTGTACTTAGAATATTAATGATTAAGACCCTAAGGCGGTGAAAGTAATATAAAAACTTTGTTAGTTTTCAAGATTTAATTAAAACAAAAAAATATTTTTGGGATTTCGATTAGAAAAATAAACATGAGTTCCACAATTTTTTAATTCTACCCTTAAGGCATGATATTTTGTATGGAAGTCAGTTATTTATTAAGACAGAAAAAGAAACTGTATTTAAAATTTTTCATAAGAAAGAAATCATTGCATGCCTTTGCCATTGTTTTAAAGGAGTAATGGAGGATAAAGTTTTGTATGAGAGTTCTGTCGTTATTAAAGTCAGAAGTGTGAAAGTGTAAGTAATAAAAGTAAAAAGTAAAAGGGATGAATAGGTGTAAAAAAAATAACGTTTTTTGACATTTATTTCGAAGCTCTGTAATTATCTAAGTTAATATATATAAATAAAAATGAATGTTGCTAAGCGCTAAACTCGAGAATTGCTCGACCAATTCCGCCAAATTTTTTTTTTGTATTTTCTTTAAGGCACACGGACCTTCCGTATTAGTAACTAATTTTCAACAATAAATATATAAACTTCTATAGCTCAGAATAACACTGAATTAAAACGTGTGAGTAACTTTATAAGAAATCGGTTTATTGCATTGAAAGTTTTCTTATGACTTGTTAGGTTTAGTATTAAATTGTTCAACATAATCAAGGTAATAAAAGTTTATACATGTAGTTTATAAATTATTGATTGTAAAATGTGAAATTCATAATTAGTTTATTCAACTAATTGTTTGTTTAAAAGAAAATACAAGCTCATTATATTCTAAAAATAGCTCCACAGTACTAAAATGTAATATCCGATATTTACTCATAGAATATATAAAGACCTTCAGACACTAATAAAAGCTCTTTTATAACTGATTGAAGATAGTTATATCATAAAATTATAGTAGTTTTTTGCAGGATATTATAGGGTCAGTTTTTTATACATAACATTTTAAAAATATAGATTGAGATGGTCCTAAATATAGATATAGAAACTGAATCCACGACCTATTAAAAAGTCTGTTTTTCAAAAACATCTATTTTTTATAAAACCTAGTACAAATAATAGTAAGTTATAGAACGCTACAACATATTTTTTTACTATCACGTCACGAATGATAAAGGTCCTTAAAAATTACAAACAAAGTAATAATATTATAAATAAACATGCAATATTAAAGCAGTTAATAAAGAGTAAGATAAAAGTTAAATCTGCTCAAATAAATTATTTACTTATATTGTGTTTAAATATATAAATAAATTAGGTTACAATGTTTATCATGTTGCAGTTTAAACTCAGGTCAGAACTCCTGGTTTGTTTTGTACCTTGTTGGTTTGACTGCGTTAAAATTATATGTACTATTCTATCAATTTAACCTATAATACAGTGTATTTGTAGGAAAGCAGAAGCTTACTTACAACTCTCTGACCCGGCGAACTTTATACCGCCTAACAATCAATGAATGTCGTGTTACTTTTAATTAAACTTTATTTAGGATTTTATTAACATAACAAAATGAATACTTAATTTCGTTATTGGCTATATAATTTTATTTTTACTTAAATATTTTGTCAAAATATTACTTTAATATAGGTAAAAGAAAACAAATGCTTGAATAACAAAATGACAGAAGTTCTATTAAAAGTTTAAATAATGTAGACGTTACCTAATACAAGATTAATATAGTATTTGATTGAAATTCGACAAACCTGCTTTAACACAAAGTTTTCGGTTTAAGGAGAGTTGAAAATATAACCTTACTGAACGGAACTAAATTAAATCAGCCTGTAAATGTAAGAAAATATGCATATAAGAGAATTGTTGGAGCTTAATCCATCACGCTGTTTCACTGTGGGTTGACGGATAATTTTCCTGCTTTAAGTAATGATCGATATCGGGTGTCTATGATGACGACAACTGACGGCCTTACGCGTTTTCTTAAGCATGGTGGAGAGAACCACAAGGACATAAACCTAGTGCAGAAACAAATATTTTTACAAATATAAAAACCTGCTCTGAACGGGAATCAAATCCGCGACCACCGGCGTTAAGCGACTACTCGCACCACTACTCTAGAATGGTTGTTATCATATAATTTTACTAAGATTATATTATTATTTTGTTGTCGTCTTGAGAATTGTGTTTGAATACTCCTTAAAATGGAATACAAAAATCTTAAGGGATTTTTACGACTTTAACAAGTATGCTTAATTAAAAAAAATCAAAAAAACCCGACTGCGTAAAATACTCTTATTATAAAATAAAAAGAATAAATTAATTTACTAGCTTTCATTTGATACCCAAATTGCTACAGTAAGAAAAAAAAATTCAACTCCCTCCCCTTCATTCCGCCATTTGCGGGCGACATTTTGAAAATTTATATAGCCTATGTCACTATTACAATTTAGACAAATCCAACGACACCTCATATGTCAAAAACCGTCCAGCTGTTTGGGCTGTAGGGCGTGCCAAAGAAATGGACATACATACATACATACATACATACACTCGAAAAACATAACCCACCTTCTGTCGCAGTCGGGTAAAAAGACTGTAATTTTTGCAATATAACGATTGCAAACAATTGTACACCGACCGGGATGGTGATGGGCAGCAGCGTCATCATATCCTGAATAACACACTGCGCTCGCCAACATGCATGCCAAGTGCGGCTAGTATTGGCAAATCCACTCATATGATAGCGGCAGCGGCCATTTTTTTTTCCGCAGGGGAATCCATTTACGGATGATATCCAGGACGCCCGGGTCGGCAGTCCTAGACCTATGTCGGACTCGGTGCTTTGGGAGTGCAATACCGTACTAAACCCCTGCGGGAACCTTTAGCCGCTTTAATTAGAGGGTCTCGGATCTGCAGGCAACAGGATCCCTCCAGCGATATATGCACGCGATATATCGCTTCAATGATATTATCGAATCAAGCTGAAGTGGCAGTGGGCAGGGCACATAGCTCGTATAACTGATGGCCGATGGAATGGCAGAAAGTTTCTCGAGTGGAGACCACCTACTGGCAAGCGCAGTATCGGACGGCCGTCTACGAGATGGACAGATGACTTGAGGAAAGTCGCCGGAAGCCGTTGGATGGAGGTTGCATTGAATCGGTCACTCTGGAGGTCAATGGGGGAGATCTACGTTCAGCAGTGGACATACAATGGCTGATGTGATGATGATGATTTGATGAAGTCACGGCATACATAATATTTTATATAAATATATATCTTAAATATTTATAACATAGACAATTGTGTGTACTTCTATTCGTCTTAATTTGAAAAAGAGACGAAAATTTCGATTTAATACTTGAAATAATATGGTCCTTGTCATTTAATTTATTTAATTTATTTATTTATTTAATCATAGGTTTAGCACTAACATTACAGGTAATCCTAATTCGTTAGTGTACCTTATTCATTTAAATTATTTTATATTTATATAAATTTAAATACTTAAGTCAATTATAATCAATTTTCAATCTTAAGAATGAAATGTGTTAATAATTAATGATTATTAATGTGTTAATTAATGTTTTCTCTTCACTTGCTCTCTGTTAGAGAGCGTCCATTAAAAGTTTAACTTGCTTTCCCGTGCGATATATTACGCTTATATGACGTAACTAATATCAATTGAGTCATAAAAAAATTCCAACATAAGATTAAAAAAATACTTTAGTTATTCCTCGCTACTTGGTAGACCTGAATTTTGTATTGCTGTGTGTACTTAGTATATATATATAACAATTAATAGTAATAGTAAGTATATATATATATATATATATATAAACCGACGCAAAAAAACCGACATTTTTTTTAATTCTGGTGTGAAAAAATGTTAGTTTTTGATGTTTTAAGAGCTCTCTACAAAGGACAGCTAAAAAAAATGGAAGAGGTCGCTCAAAATTTTTTAAATTTCTATAACCGTCCATCATCCAATTTATCAAAACTAATTTATCATCAACTTTATCCGTATGAGCGTGAGCAAGTTGTACCTTTGATATTTAAATTCCCAGACTGAAATCAATTGAAACGATTTTTTGCTACTCTTACTGACACTGCATGAGGTCCATAAACGTCTCATTTTTTTCTTCGCGGCTTGACTCGCATTTTTCACTTTTGTGAAATAAAACTTCAGAATGTATCGAAGGTCTTCGTTAGATTCACTCAGTAGTAACAGTAGTAGTCAGAGTTTTTTTTAACTTTTTTTTTCTTAATGTCCTACTTCTTCTACTACTACTACTACTATTTACTGATATTAAAACCAGCCAGATACAAACAGTTGTACCAAAGAGGCTTTTCTTCAATTTTATACATATACATATACAAAATACGACAAGACTTTGTCCCCGACCTATTACATATATTTATTTAGAAGATATATAGATATCGGAGCTACAATTTAATTTTATAAATAAATAAATTTGATTAGATTAGGTTTCAAACAAAAGCTTTTACATTGTTTCGTATTTCAACGTAAAAGTATTAAGTGCTAGAAAGTTTATAATGAGAAGTAATTTACATCGAAGTATTTTAATAAAAATATACAGTTTTTTTTTTGTTATTGAAAAAATATTTTTTTTAACTTAATATACTGTAATATTATAACTTTTTTTAATAATTATATATTGATATTCATCTTACCGTGTGCCACAAATAAATTTAATAATTTTATAAAGGTGCAAAACAAATAATATTCAGTAGTTCCTAATTGCTATGGACTTTATAGGGTTCGCTTTTCTGATCTACAGTTTGTATAAGATTGGCTCTACTTGCATGGACATCAACAAGATTGTATGAAGTAGTCACCATCTTTTCTCCCTTTTCTTGCCCATAGCTTTTCTTTCTCTTTATTAGTCTGTTAAGCATTTATCTTTTCCAGCGCTATAAGTTCTTAATGATTTAGCCAATTAACGTTCACGCTCTTATCCTTTGCGAAATTAAAAATAAAATGTGTGTATATTTGTTGAAAACTTTTCTATTTTTATATATAATGGAATATTGTTGATACATGCGCCGCTTATTAAGCTCTAATATTTCTCTTTCACGTTTGAATACAGTACCGTGTCAAAAAGAAGTAAAACTCATAAGTGCTAAACTGTAAAATCTTTATTGGATAGATATTTGTTTCGTAACTGAGAACCCGCTTCGCATTACTTTAAAACGTATAATAAAAGTGTGGGAGTGATCTCAACTGGTCCCAAATAAGCCTTTTGATCTGTTACTGTGACGACGATACTCCTTCCAAAATTACTTTTCCCGCTTGAATTCCTGATAAAGAGTATCTTACTATTGGGTAACCCAAAATCTGAGCTTGAAAATACTCAATAACAAACAGGATAAGTTTGTTTTTATTTAAAGCTTGACTAGCAAAATATCAGATTTTTATATTTAATATGTATATGCATTACTTAAAATTAAAACTTTTCAGTAGATTAATTCGGTTAGACTATGTAAGTCTCTATATTAAGTAAACTAATCAGCGATGGACTAATGACAATAATATTTAACGAAAGTGTAAACAAAACGATATATGTATAATGTATATCTATAACATAATATGTATAATAACTTTACCTATGACTTGATACTGACTAGCGATAACTTTAACGTCATGTTATTACGCATTATCTATCATATTGGGTAAGTTATGTTAAATCAGGGCCATTAAGCTACGCGATAAGACCAAATAAACAGAACGAATAGGTTTTGATTGATTGAAGTCAAACTGTTAAATGAGTCAACAATGAACAATTTTATTAGTAATTTACGATGGAAACTTTTATTTTTTATATTTGTCACTTTCGATAAGGAAAATTAGAGTTCGCCTGTTGGTCAAAATAAGACTATATTCAAGAAAATATATATATTTTTTACATATTAATATACGCTCTTCATTACTAATGATTCTACCAAGTAATCTAGTTAAAGCAATCAAGATTACACTATTACTCTTATATATTTATTTGTCTATATACTAACATTTCTAATTTATCTGCATATGAGTATCTATGAAGATACTTCATAGACGAAAGATAAATATAAAATGTAACATTGTGTATAATGTACTAAGTGTTGTCTTTATAATTAAAACATTAACATACACTTTTATGAAAAAGTTTATGTTAATGTTTTAATTATAAAGACAACACTTAGTACATTATACACAATGTTACATTTTATATTTATCTTTCTTCTTTATTTATTTTAAAAAAGGTGCTTTATTAACTATTGTAAACACCAATAATATATATTACTACTAAAACGAAATGTTGATAAATGACAAAAGCCTGTAAAAGCTGCCTCATCTGCCTTGAGCGTGCACAAGTTTCATAACCAGGGAAGCACTTCCGTCTCGGTATGAATTAGTAGTGAACTCATTAACCCATATAAGCTGCCGTTCTTAGATCACTAAGGCATTAGAAATTGAACGAAGCGCATAGACGATATATTGCCAATTTAGCTTTAACGACGTAAATTTTCTATAATTTATTTTTATATTAAATTTGTATAGCATGATTTGATACTGAGTTTTGATATTTGTTACCTTGTTCGTTTTAACTTTAATTGACACAAAGTAAAGTAGCTGATCGTTTGTCATAACTTGTAACCTATTTATACCTGCTAAAGCAGTGTTTCCCAACCTTTTTTAGGCCATGCCCCACCTTAACATTACTAAATTTTTTATGCCCCCATGCATAATTTTTAACCTTTAAAATTGTTTTGTTCCCTTAAGAAATATAAATAATAAGTTTTAGGAAGAAATCACTATGAAATTGTTATCAAAACATCGTAAGTCAAATTTCAAAAGATATAATGAAAAAAAAACTCAAATTTATAGACGTAAGCTGTCAAAAATATAATAAACTGTTGGACAAGGTATAGCATTGCATTTTAATAATCCAAAGCGAAAGGGTTAAAGTCGTGTTGAGTCCATTTTTAAATTGCCCCCCTTAACTATCAAATTGCCCCCCAGTGGGGCGTGGGCCCCACGTTGGGAAACACTGTGCTAAAGGATTACTGTGTCCTTATCAATTTAAAACACGATTCTATAAATAGGTCTCTAAATTATTCAATTCATTATCCACCATTAATATTATACGCAAGGAATAAAGTACGTTGAGTACCTGTTTCGTACTTGTAGATTGTCAGCGATTTTAATAATTTACATGGCAACCAATTAAGTGCTGCCATTAAACGAACTCGGTCGTCCGTTAGTTAAGCCGTTTTATAAATGTAAATTCATATTAAGTTGCTTTGGTTTAATTTGAACACGAGTAATCAGAAGATGATTGTGTCGGGGTACACTCTATTAATATTTGTACCTTTTTAATTTGTCAGTAGAGATCGTGTGTAAAAAAAAAACCATTTTATAGGGTTTTTTATAGATCAATGATTTTATAGTTAGTTATTTTCTTTTGTTGTAGTTGAATTTTTTAAATATTTCTTTAAGGAAAAATATGCTCAAAACGGCGTGTATAAGTAATATCCGACTGTAAATGAAAGTAATAGAAGTTAATAATATTAATACAAAATCACCGGCTACCCACGTAGGGTTTTGTTAAGGTGAAATGAATACCCATTTATTTCTATACGCTCTTCAGAGACCGCTACAATCAATCACTTCGAAATTCGAAAAGTGGGTCATTAAGTCTTATTATTAATTTTGTAAGAGGAAAAGTACAAATTAATGTTTGGTAAAACAAATAAGGCGTTGATGTAAATTATTGCTTAACAATATTTCTTATGATATTTTGATATACATTTTTATTTGTAAACAAATTTCTTGCTTTGTGTTTTTTATTTGACTAATTTAAATTCAATTTTTATTAAAGCTAAAGTTCAGAATTTTTTATCATATTAAATGAAATCGAATCCGTCTAAAATAGAAATTCGAACAAAATATCGAAAAATATAGTAACACAAGTAAAACTCATGGAAGGCTCGAAACGTCAATAAATAAAAACTGTTTTTAATAAAAGCTCTGCGTGCAGCGGAAGCGATCCGCAGGCATATTGCATCCGAACGTATAAATTCGCTAATACGCCTGAACTTGCGCGATAAAGTCTAAAATCGCACAAGTTATTTTACTGCCAGAATAATTCTTGGGATTTTTGACAGCGCAATCGAAGTTTGCCGGTAGGCTTTGCCGTGCTTTAATTAAGAGCGATACCTACGATACCCCTGCCACCTACGAGTACAAGTACAAGTACGCGGATATCGCTGCGAGGATTGTCGGTCGTCGGCTACGCTTTCCTATTACCAGTACGCTGGCGCTTAAAGGGTATCATGTTTTGACTTTGTGGAGGATAAATTATATGAAACTTCCAAGGAGTATCATTTTCAATACCGACACTTTCATTTAATAAATACATTTATTCGAACGATAAACTTCCACTTACATGTATTTTAAACATAAATGTTTTGTTTTATATTATTTTGAATACAAACAAAAATAATACACAATTATGTAAAAAGTTTCAGCGAATTCTTCGACACGGAATTATTATAATTAACAATTTATGTTCGCTTAATGTTAACGAGCAGAAAGAATTGGGTTGAAATTGGTTTGATTATACGAAATGAATCCCGTATAATAGATGGTCGAACGCCTGGGAGTACAAATCGTTTACAAAAAGGGAACGATTATAGTAATTCGGTCGAATCGCAACGTGCACAATCAGCTAAAAGGGAATGAAGTTTTTATCGCCAGTCCGAGGCCCGTGTCCGGGCCGATTCTAACGAGCTCATTGGAAATTCAAATCGGCTGGACCGCCGCACCCTGTAATCAATAATATTACATGTACGTGGTTCCTGAAACCGTGGCTTCGAGACCACTCAACGTATTTACACTGAAGTGAACTCGATGATATCATATGATAAATATTTAATTAGCTAAGTTAGAACAATATGAAGTAGTAATTTTTCCTTTTGAGTTAGAACTATTTCTTTGGTTTTTATAAAATTATTTCAATCAACAGTAAGAATAATATATAAGAAATCTGGTTATAAATAAAACGATTTTAAGTTTAAAAATTAAATGAAACATATGTTTATATCAATATAATATATTAAGCGTATTAATAAATTAATATTTTTCAATAGAAAATGTTTTATATGTATTAATGAAAGTCCTGTTGCCGTGAGAGTTAAATCTGGCTTATTTACTGAAGTATTTTTATTGGCATTGTTCCAGAGCTGATGGAGTTAATAACTTTACAAATCTTTGACAAGTTTTCAATAATTTTAACAAACACATTTCGCCGTGTTTACTTTAGCACGGTTTAGCTTGCAAAAATATGTCTAACAAGTTCTTACTCTATATGTTATGAAGATAAGCCAAATTAAAGCCAAAATAAAAATATGTAATCATAAAAATACTAAATAAGTATCATATCTCTGCATAATTGGTGGATTTGCAGAGCAGCCACATCGCTAATGATGTTTTATCAACCGATGCATTATTAATAGAGTCGTACTGGCGCCATTCTGTTAAAAGTATCTCAATGTCCGTTTCATATCATAGAGAATACATTATTGCAAAGTTACTGATAGTACAGAAACACGTCAAGTATGTTTTTAACGTGAATTTGCGTTTCTTAGACACATTTTTCTCGATCAACTTTACATTAAAAGGTGTTAAGAAACTTTTCTTATCTTAACGGGTTCAAAGAAGAGACGTTTCTTATAGATCGAGTTTATCTAAAGTTTAGATTAGTTTAGATTCTAAGCCTTCTAAATGTTAATAATTTCCACACTTACTTTATTTCATTGATTGGTATCGAAATGTTGACCAGAAACTTCTGCATCTATGAAAAAAATATATAACAACCGCCAAATATATGAACGTTACATGTTTTTTTACACAATTGACATTCTATAATTTTTGAGGGAAAAATTAAGGTTTCATTTTTTAGACATCTGTCAATGAACGCTTTGTACAAAATTAACTTTGAATTTTTGCATTTTAACTTTATTTTATCGTTTTCACAAATTTCAATTTGTTTATCAGTTTTATTGCCCGCAATTATATGAATAAGTACGTAAAACAATAAACTTATTAAGAACTAGCTTTTAGCCCGCGACTTCGTCCGCGTGGAAGTCGAAAATGGCTCTAACAGGATTTTTGATCACATATTATAAAACGGACTCGTTAACAGATTTATAGTAGGTACGGATGTAACATTTGAACTGATTTTTTTTATTAATTATTTTTTCATCGATGAATATCATATTTTAATAAGTATTATTCCCGACGAAAACAAATCCAAAAATAGAAAAATCATAAAAATTGGTCCACTCGTTCTCGAGTTATAAACGGTGTAACTAACACGACTTTCTTTGTATATATATAGATTACAACTTAAATAGCTATAACCATCCAACTTTGTACAATCAACAAAAAAATAACGACCAAATATTTTAACAACAAACAAACAACCAAGACCTTAGTACACTAAGGTACTAAATGCAAAAAAGTATTTGGTTAAATACGGGCGAGGTCATTCTTTTTGAGCACGATTCAAACAATTATATTACGTATACTGCGCCATCTATCGTAGAATAGTAGAATATCGTTTTTATATTAAGTGACATTTAACATAATTTAACATAATAGTATATTAATTGAAAATGATGTTTATCTAAAATATTAAAACGATTTCTATTCCTATCCGACATATTTAGTTAACTTTTAAGTTTAATAAAATAATAACTCAATAATAAATTTTGTGAGTTTTTAAGATTAATATATGGCGTTAGACCAGCTGTTAATATATGGCGTTGCATGTAGGTACCTATTTCTATTTTCTTAAATATTTAATTTTAAATGTAATTTCAATGAAACAAAACTAAATGTTACTGTGAGTTATGTATAATTTTTATGTATTAAAGTTATTTAAATTGGTTTTGTACTTTTTACGTGATACGCGTACAAAAAAAGCTTATAAGAGATGGCGCTGATTGAAAATAAATCGCGCTTGTAAAATTTGTTATTGATCACATATAGTGTATTAATAAAACGGACTCGTTAACAGGTTTATTATTTGTATGGATATAAATTCTAGAAGTAATATATCTGATATAAAGAAAACTGTAATAATTAATTTAATTACTACCTGTACAATTATTGTACAAGAAGAACGAAAGGAGACGGTAAAGTGAATGTAACTGTACCACAAATTATCAAAGTCTAGCGAAACTTGATTTCAAGACCATGAAATGAAGCCAAAAGCAATTATTATGTATTATTCATTCCGCTCATATTGCTCTCAATAGCATTCGTGTAAAGACGCAAAGAAAATTGCTTTAACTAATGATTGTATCGTTTCTTGAATACAAATTTGAATCTTTCTGTACAGTACGTTCGTCTATTACTGCCGTATTACAGAGTAAATTGAAACGGCATTATGATTTATAGTGGGACTTCACGAACTAGTATTACGGTCAGCTTTCCGCGTGAACGTGACGTGAAATTAAAACGTTCCAAATTATATTTACCGTGTTACATATTAGTAAGCATCGTAACTATTAAATTAAATTGCGTTTCAGCATTCAATCATTAGTTTCCCTTTCTTATACAATTTATATTTTAAAAAAAGTATCATTATTTTTTATATTATAAGCGGGAATTAATAAATTCGTAGCGGCAATTATCCGACTGCCAAAGTAGGGTTATATTATTTGAGAGTGTGAATGTAGGTTTATTAATTTTATCATGCTCTTTAGAATTGATTATTTTATTAACATTATATAATCGTGATATAATTATAAACTTCGTATATTAAAGTGCTTCGTATATTAAGTTATTAAATCTTCAAAAAAAAAAAAAGTATAAAGAAAATTTTATACTTAATACTCTTACTAACTAAAGAAAAGGTTTATAAATCATATAGCAAAATGTTTTGTTGTTGTTACTAAAATTTGTATGTGTATCAAAATTGACGACCGTTCTGGTGTGATGATGCGAGTTATCGCCTCAAAGCCGGCGGTCGCGGGTTCGATTTCCGCTCGGAGCAGATATTTGTATTTATATAAACATTAGTTTCCGATCTGTATGTATGTTCATGTAGGTCTCCCCACCGTGCCTCCGAGAGCTCGTAAAGCGGCGGTCCCGGTTGTTATCATAGTCATTTGATAACGATTGTTACTCATGGTAGGGTAATTATCTGCCAACCCGCAGTGGTAGTGTGGTGGATTAACCTCCAACCCTTCTTCTATATGGAGGAGAGGCCTTTGCCCCAGCAGTAGGACGCTTACAGGCTGAATCAGTTCAGTTAAATTGTCAACTTATTATTACGAAATTAGATTACGCTTTGTGAATACGAATAAGTTATATAAAGTATCAAAAGAAAATAACGACAGCCTTAAGAAGAAATGATACCGGCTCTTTCTCTATACAAACGTAGTCGACTGTTACCTCTCTGGATAATGACACTATATCAAATATTTTTGTAACATAAAACCTTTAACTGCCATGAACATGCCCCTATGTTTTGGTTTTTTCATACTATTATTATCATAGGGAGTAGGAGTCTCCAAAAAAAAAAACGCATATTTACAAAAAAAAAAAAAAAAAAACGAGAACATAGGGGCATAGCTGAAAGATTTTTAGTAACATTTAAAAATTTTTGGCATGTTTTGGGGAGCAAATAGTCGACTACGAAATGCTGTTTTGGTCAATAATTATCTACCTAAAAAACCGTTTGAGCTGCAGGTGAGTTAGGACTAGAGACGTAATTCGGAGATCAAACTTTCTCGGGCAGTTATCGAATTAATTACACAACTTGTAGAAATCGAAACAAAAATAATTAATTAACATATATTCTTTTTAGCTTAAATTAGAAATCTATTTTTAAAAATAACAGAGCGGTAAAGCTGTATAATATATAATTCTTCAACATCCAAGACATTTTTTAAACTAAGAAATAAATAGAATATATTTGCCGGGTTAATGCTAAGAGTCATTAGTTTAGTTATAAGCCGGCTTGCCTTTTCTCTACTTTAATATTTCTCTCTAAGCTGGCTGAAGTCGACGTAATAACGTAAGTAAGACACTATTTGTTATTATTAGTTCTTATCTAAAATTTTATGATTTGGTCTCGAAAATAATTGTAGCATAAGCTTATATATAAGAATTATAACATTATTTTAGTTTGTTTTAACGCTTATGCACATCCATATGTAAATGCGATTACTTTTTCTTTATCTATTTGGTAAATAACATATTCTAAGTTACTGACTGACTGACTACCGGCCGATTAGTAGAGTTCTTTTACAATATATGCATTCGTCATCGTAGGCGATGAATGTTTGTATAAAAATCCGGTAGTATTGATGTTAAAAAATAAAACTTCATTTTATTATTATTTTTATTTAAGATGAGAAATAAAAACGAATCAATACGCGTGTCAGCGTTTTAGGAAATTCCACCCTTAAAGGGATAAATGGAAATGGGGATGGAAGTTTACATACATACATAATATACAAAATGAATGGTGAATTACTATCAATATTTAAGGAGAATACTCGGTACATAATTCTCATTCGAATTATGTAAAAAAAAAAGTAAATATTAATAAACTTTTAAATAAAGCTACTCAACAATTATCTAATTATTTACGCGTCGTCTGGACACCCTAGCAGCTAGCTGCACTTTCGACACAAAACAGGTAGTTTACCTACGTCCAAACGCCGCCACGTTTTAACAGGTTAGCAGGATAAAACAAGCATGATCCAGTCCCCCTTAATACTTTAATCCTGGCTTAGGATAGGCAAAAATACTAAGATATTTTACTTGTTTAAGCAACAAATTTGTTGAATAGGTAAATGATGTGAACTCTGGCAATTTTTAGGTGTGAACAAGCGGCACAGTACAACACCTGTGCACGTGCCGCCGGCATGAGTGGAAAAGTGTCAACACTTCATTTATTTGAATTGAAATTTATAAAAATTTGGTCAAAAATTAAGTACCTATTTTTTACATAATTCGAATGAGAATCATGTACCGAGTATTATCCTTAAATATTGATAGTGACTCACCAGTCATCCTGTATATAGGAGCGCTTTCATTTGAATTTTTTTAAATCTTTATGGATTCAAAAAAAAGTATGAGACTTTATTTTTATTAGTTTAATGTGGGTCAAATATTAAAAATGCCCAAGGGAGTTGCTGGTCTTCTAGTGGGCGCATCCCCCGGTGGCGGATAGGGGAACACCACTCGAATGCCTCGCGATTGGTAGGGGTCTTCGGACCCCTGCGGACCAAAACCAGCAGCGGTGGGCGCGAAAGCGCAGGAGACTCGCTCTTCCCCTTCATTAGGTGGCGTGAAAGCGCAGTGGTTGGGTGCGGAGGCGGACAAGCCACTGGGCCCCTGGACCACCTGATGTGCGGGCCCAGATCAGGGGTTTCGCCGTCTGGGGTAGCTGGGGTCCAGTGGTTGGCGCGAAAGTGCGATGAGAGTGTTGGCATAAAGGTGCGGCCGGTGAGGGAGTGGCGCCGAGAGGGCGCGGAGATTTCGGTGGTGGGGCCGCTCCTGGTACTTCTCTGAATTAGCAGAGTGGACTGGTCGGGCAACCCCAATCACGTGCAGAGAGGCCACCTAGCCAAACGTCGGGGCGTCACGGTTGTATGCGCGAGCGATCCCGTGGCGCCCCGCTACGGCGCAGACGGTCGATGGGTTTTAGTGGGTATTCTGGCTTCGCAGCCAGCGAGTCCCACATACCCGTCGCCTGCGGGGGGCGGCATGCGTAATTGCATTTCCCATCGTTAAAAAGAAGGGTCAAATATTAAAACAGTAGGTTTTTATATTGTCCTGCGCGAGAAAACAAGCTACCAACAGCTAATATGTGAATAAAACTTAAAAGATAAATATGAAAACATAGATTAAAAATATATGAGATATTTAAAAATAAATCATCTTGAAATTGTAATGAGTACAAAATTAATCCGTCAAATAAGAATTACAACCGTTCTGGTGGAGTGGTGCGAGTAGTCGCTTCAGCGCGGTTGGCGGTAGTCGCGGTCGCGGTATTTGTGCAAATATTTGCATATTATGATATGGGTGTATGACCTTGTGGGTCTCCCCACCGTGCCTCGTAGAGCAAGCAAAGCCGTCGTTCTCGGTGGTTATTACAGACATCTGATAACGATCGTTACTCAAGGTAGGGGAAATTAACCGCCAACTCGCAGTGGAGTAGCGTGGTCGATTAAGCTCCAAGCCTTTTACCGTATGGAGAAGACACCTTTGCTCAGTTGTGGGAGTTTAAAGGCTGCTTCAGTTTATATATTTTAATTAAATGCCATTTCCATGTTTATATTATGGAAATGCTGTCAGATACTGTGCTATTATAAGACTGCTAACAACTGTAATGTTATTTCCTGTTTTTTGTGGTATATGGATATTGATGTTTTGATATTGCCAGTTACGATTTACGATATAATTAATATTTAAAAACGTCGAAAAATGTAGAATTCATTTGAAAATTTGCTTTAAAAAGGCCGGTCGGAGTACGAAGAGGCTTCTGTCGACGTGCTCGTAGTTTAAAAGTCATATTTAGCTAATTACGTTGCGGCTTTCGGTCGTCCGGCTGCTGGCGGTACTGCGAGATAATTCCACTTGAAATTGTCACTGGATATACTTAAAACTCTTTATGATTTCACTAGTTTAAAACGTAAATATACTATGATTTTCTTTTTCACATTATGCATTTAGCAAATTATAAAAATTAATACGATATTTCCGGTGTACAATGTTTTATTATTATTATTTTTGTCGCTTGGCGTGAGGCTAATTGATGTTTAATAAATTGCGTATGTCGTTTATGTAAACATATTTTGTCTACTCGAAAACATGAATGATTTAGAGCTTTTGTCCACTTCTAACACAATTTAATAATCAGACACAGTTCTCCAATCTGTGCGCGATTTGTTGTCCGTTTCGAATAAAATAGATTTCAATTGATACGCTCACTTCCTCCAAAAAGTTGGTCAAAAACAAAATCAGAACATCTTGGCCAACAACCAATTGTGCACTAAAAGAACGTTCTAGAATTAATACAGAATTTTTTTTCCAACACACTTTCCTCTATAAATTTACTTTATTTTGTTTTATACTGTTCAATTCATACGAGAGCCACTGCTGGCAATGAAAGACGTTGATCTTAGTTTTAAAATTGGTATTATTATGACCTAATTTTTTTCATATATATAGAAGAGATTTTGCATACTAGTGAGACATTCGCAAACTATTTCAGTACCATAGAGTCTATGACTCGATTATTGGACCTACAAAAAATTTGATGTGGGTGGGAGGATACACCGTCGCGTGTATTTGAAATAATTTTTTTTGTTCAACTTTTTTTTCTTTCGACAACGAAATTATTTAACAAGCATATATTATGGTTTAATAGTATATACTAAATTTAATTACATACTATATCTTTATTTCATTAGATAGGATGACTTGTAAAATTAAGTTTCTGAAAGCAGTCAAGTAAAAAATATTTAATTTTTTCAATTATAATAAAATACATGTAAGCATACCGAAAATGGATTATTTTGTTTTATTTGTTTAACATTATTTATTATATGTCTCTAAATATGACATAATTGTATTTATCTTATATCTTTAAACGAGCAATTCTTGTATATATATATATAATCTGAATCTCGGAAACGGCTCCAACGATTTTCATGAAATTTAGTATGCAGGGGGTTTCGGGGGCGATAAATCGATCTAGCTAGGATTTATTTTTAGAAAATGTCGTTTTATCCCTTTTTTCAGGCAATTAAAAAATATCGTTAGAATACGGAGGCAAATTTCGCTGTCATTGATAAGTTTATAATAGCTCTGATGTGAACTGGGCGGATTCAATATAAGAAGATCCCAGGTTCGAATCCAGATCTCTCCAGAACTCTTTTATTTTCTTTTTTTTTTTAAGTTTCATCTTTTGTGAGAAAAACTATTATTGGGAGCCCTTTACTAACTGTATGACCGAGCTTTGCTCGGTATTTTATTTTTTATTTTTTGTAATTAATGTTTTTGGAAACTATATTTACATACGAATTACGAACTGATGATATATAAATAATATTTTTCGATCTTAACGAAATAATAATAAAAAAATATGAACTGGTTATTTAAAAAAAAATCACGAGTACAATTAAAAACTGTTAGAATATTATTAGAATACGAAGGTAAATTTCGGCATAATCTACAAGGTTATAATAACTTAGGTGGGAAATCAGTATACCTGGGTTCGAATCCCGATGCCTCAAGTCCCATTTTTTTTGCTTTTTTTTTTTAAGTTCCCTCTTTTGTAAAAAAATAACTATTATTGAGAGCCCTGTACTACCTGGATGTCCGAGTTTTGTTCGGTATATTTTTTTTTTTTGTTAATCGTTCTTTTTTTGGGAATTATATTTAGATACGATAGAACTGATGAAATATGAATAATATTTTTCGATCTTATCTATATAATATTATTAGTATTTTGTGTCACAAGTACTTTCGTCCCATGTTACACATACTTTTTTTTCTTCCCTAGGACGAAAGATCAGGTTTTGTCCCTGTGAAGCGGGGACAGAAAATGTCACTTTTGTCCCGCTTCACAGGGACGAAAATCGAACTTTCGGCAGAGGTAGGAAAAAAATATATAAACTGGTTATTTAAATAAAAATCTCGAGAGCAATTAAAAACTGCTAGAATATCATTAGAATAAGAAAGTAAGTTTCGCCACCATCTTAGATAAATTTATAATAGCTCAGGTGGGAAATCGGGCGGTCTCGAAAACGGAAGATTTTTCCTTTTTTTCAAGTTTCTTTTTTGGTGAGAAAAAATATTACTAGGATCTCTTTTTATTTTTTTTTTATTTAAATAACCAGTGACTATTGTTTTATTATTATATCGGTAAGATTGAAAATATTATTCATATTTTATCAGTATGTAATTTGTGTCTAAATATAGTTTAACCGAGCAAAGCTCGGTCATCCAGGTACTATATTTATATATCAGTACTTACTGTATATATTTCATTATTTACGTATATATTTATATAGATATATATTAGTCTAGGGTTTACTGTATATGTTTACTAAACACCACCTACCTATTTCTTCTTCTCAAATTTTAACCCTAAGGTTGCTTGGAGGAAATCGCTATTGAGCGATAAGGTCGCCTTTTTGTGCATTTGTTTGAGTTCTCTCATATATTTTTTTTGTATAGTATTATTTTCAGTGTGGTGTATAATAAATAATAAATAAAATAATTTTAGAAAAGTGTTGTAATGTTATTATAATGGGATAGTAGTATAAGAAAATTGGAATTTATTGTTGATATTATGAATCTTACCTGTGATTTCAGTGCGTGAAACAAGTACCGATGTAATAATTACATAGACCCACCTTACTGCAGTGTTCGTACAAGTATATAGAGAAACTGTTAGCTGTTATTACATGAAATTTATGGGTTGAATTGTCCCTGCTAAGTTTCGAATTTACCGTAAACAACAATGTAGAACTTATTCCTCGTTTAGGCGGTGTCAACCTAATGTGACACGGAAAATGGAAAGAAATCCAAGCTGAAAATTTTTTTTAACTATGAAATGTTTTGTTAAAGTTTTTCGTGTGACAAATTAAATCGTTAATCGGAGTTTAGGACGAGAGTTGTTCCTATAATATTAATAAAATGCTTATTAGTTTAAATATATATATATATATATATATATATATATATATATATATATATATATATATATATATATATATATATAAATATATATAGTTATAAAATTTCAATAGATACAATTTTTTAAAGTAACAATTTCTATTACATTAAATAATACAAAAAAAAAAAATTAATATTCAATGTCTAGACGTGAAAATTGCTTACGCTAGTTAATGTTTAATAATTTAAATGAATATTAATTTCTTATCAAATAAAACAAATGCACTGCCAATATTACATTATTAAACCCATTACTAGCGTAGCAATCAACGGCTTAAACGTTGTGAACACGCCATTTAACAATTAGCTATTCTAACTCTTTATGGAATATTCAAGCGATGATATATTATGATGTCCCTTGTAATTTTTTTTTCAAGTCACCGTTACATTACATTATATTTTATGAAAATGGGCGTGAATCTTTTTACAAAATGAAAAGACACCTAACGAATAGGTAGAAAATTATTCTTTAGGACTAAATCAAAAATTTAATAACTGCGGGTTTTGTACTAAAATTTACGTAATATTCCGAAAATCTATAGTTTTCAATATTATGTTAGCCAGAAAGCCATATTAGATAGGTCCATTGCGGCTGTGGTTCGAAAACGCCCTTTCTGCCGGTTATTAATTGCACGAGAACAAAAGCAAATGACTCGATGGTGGTGATCCTGTGAGGGAGGGTCGATGTTATCCATTCAGCTACCAGACGGCCACGCAGAAGAGAAATGTTCATTTAAGATAAGAGAATTTACGAGTATGATTTTAGCGAAATTTTTACATGTTTTTCTCGACAGCTCAGTTTCATCGCAAACAGAAAGGGGCCGAAGATTGACACTTTTTCATCGTTCGTTATTACTTTGTGTTAGTACCGAGTGCTGTTGTCACTATTCAGATTCCATCGACCGTGCCGAATTGATGTAGGATGCGGATAAACACCATGCACATTTACATATTGTTCGCGATTCAATGTTCATCTAACTGACATTTCGACTGTATTTTACGAGATTATTTTAATACCTACATTCTGATACACATACGCCGAGTTGCACGAAACAAATTTTAAATTTAAGTGCTTATTAAACTAATTTAATCACAAGAATCGTGATTATTTGTTGCACAAAACCTACATCTGATTAAGTTAACAAAAAAATTTAGTTTAATTAAAGACCTATCTAACGGATGATTAATTCCAACAGCTTTAAATTAATCATAAGATCAACTAATTTTAAGATTAATTGCAACTTAGGAAAGTTAGCGACGGTTTCGTGCAACTCGCCGATAGTTTTGTAAATGTCGTTTACATTTAATATTTCGTATATTTATGAAAATATGATGAATCAACTTGCTTATTTTTTTATGATAGCTTTCGGGAAAACACTTTAAAATACATTTATCAAAATCAAAATAATTCAGTTGGGGAACATTCAACGCAAAATGATTACGTACCTACTTGTTGTCATCACATTGTTCACGCGGCAGTGCAGCGGCGGTTAGGTAGTTTTATCTCACACAATTTCAATTTTTCATCTGCAGCTGTCAGCTCGGCGGCGGCAGATAAGTAACGTTCGCGTCGCGTCCCGGCAGAAAAGTTTGTTCCCCGCCAGTTTGTTCGCTCTACTTCCTTTTATAAACTTTTTGTATGAGTCGCTACCCACGCGATATCAATAATTCTTACTATTTCTGCTGCTTCTTAATCGATAACGGTCGTCTAGTTTTATAATTTTATGTCATGTTGTCTAGTTTTATGACACTAAATTTTATAACAAAACCAATTTTAATTAGACAACACAGATATTTAACAAAAGAATTATATAGACTTTTTAAAAGGATTTACATCAATTTTAATGTATTTATCGATGAAATAAAAATAAAAATTGGGTTTATAATTGTTATATATATTTCAAACAAAAAAACCTTTTTCTCAACAACATTGCTCTAGGGCTTATTATGCAATTCTATGGGCGATTACTATAATATATGTTTACCTAATCCGGTATAATATGTATGGCGTGTATTATATTAAATCATTGTAAACTCGTAGACAATACAACCATGACATACAATGGGCGTAATGCTTTGAATAAATACTGTTCTTATCTGTTAATGCCGTGAAATAATAGTAAATTTAGTATTATTTTATTTATTATCTATATGTCAAATTTATTCATGTTTTTAATATTACATTATAACTCGTAGGGCAATGCTATAGTCAACAACTATTTGTGTAAATATTGCCTGAAGATGAAATTGGAGAAAAATTATTATTTTACAAATATTGAAGTTAGAAGTCGATTTGAATCAATATTGTCTATTATATCAAGATACAATATTCCTCGTTTGAATCGAATATTTGTTTGTCTTGTGTTATTTTACGGACATTTAATTAAAGCTGTAGGTTCTTAGTTTAACTTGGCCGAACTTTACACCGATAACAACATTAATGAAAACTCGTCTGGATTTGGGCAAGTGGCGGTGACAGAGGAAGCGGGCAGGGCGGGCGGGGGCAGTCGTAGAACTGCTTGCCAGTCCTCGCCGCGCTACGGCGACGTTACGTTGGCGCTACGCAGCCCTCCGGTGATATCGGGACCGCGAACCACATGTCATTAACAGCTCAATTTTTCAACAAAGTTTTGTTCATATTATAACCGATATGTAAATCTTTACCGTCGCGAGTACAGTATGAGGGACACAAGTGTTCAGTGTTTCGCGTGCAAGTGTTGTCATTTCTTTTATGTGAAGTCGCTACTTTAGTTTATATGGAAGCATTGCTTGATTAACCGTTGCGGTCTGTCACTCACTTTCGATTATTAGAATGACCTAGTTTGTGATACTTATTATATATCTTCGTACTTTGTAGTAAACAGTATGATGCTATGCTTATCGATAATATATTGAAAAAAAGTTAAATTTAATTGTAGGTACTTTGTATGAGTTTAAATTCTTAACAAAATCTTTCAAGTGATGTAAGTTGATAGTAAACTATCCGAAATAACTAATTCCTAAAAAAATATAAATTGATGAAACCACTATTAAAATATGTAAATTGAGGGAGTATTTAATTTTATTAGTAATAAATTTAATAATAATGAAACTGCTTGCAATTTTACTTTAAATTAAATTTGAAAATTTTATCAATGTACAACGGAACTTGAACCTGCACCCCTCGGTGCTCAACGCCAAGTGCTTTGTGCATGATCATGAAGTAAACAACAACAACACTTTTGTGCAAATGTTTTAAAAAATATATTTATATAATTAAATTTTTATTAAATAAAAATAAGCTAATAAAAATAAAATTATGTAAGTCTCTTTTACAAAAATAGAAAAATGAACAAAAACTCTTTGGAGTAATATTTTATGTCAGTATAATAGAGTCCTACGTACACAATATAACCAATCTACGGCTAATCGTTTTTGGGTTATGCGAAAGACACATGTACGTCGAGTAGATCAAAGGTATACATTTCAGATTTGGAATAATGTCGGTAACGGTAACTTATTTATAATATTGTATTGGATATAATGCACAATAAAATTACGTACACACACGTAACACGTACGATATATATGTGGTGGCCATATCGTAGGATTGGCCAAATCATGAAATGCTCGAGAATTTCATGAACTGGTCGCATTTCATGTAATGTTTCACTGACCATTGGCCACATTATAATGTGTCTTAGCACGATCAATTAAAAAAAAGTCTGACCTAACCTAACCTAACATATTAACATACCATATTCTCGAGCATTTCATCATGTGGCCAATTCTACGATATGGCCACGACATATATATACGATATACAATATATATTACAATTTTGTTTTGAAGTATATAAATATTATAGTACATAGTATATAAATATTTTCAAGTATATAAAAAATATAATTAAAAACTATCGTTGTATGAAATATTTATGCAGCTTAGGGTAGGGTTTTTTTTCCTGTCTGTCTTTATTCTTTGCCCTACGGCATTCGCCCCATTATATTTTCTGCGGGAAGTTATTGAAATAAGTTTTAAACGATATTTCTGTTTGTTACTTGATTTTTTCTTTAAATTTAAATTTGATCCCTAGGTCGGAAAGGACCTTATACTGTACTTACATGATTTTTAAACGTTGTCTTACTGAACTACCAGTTTGTATTCCTATAGGCATGTACGATATTCTTGATTTTTTTTCTTGTGAGACACGCTAGAATTACAAAGCGATTACTTTTCTGAGCTCGCTTATATTTCGCAGAGCGGGAAGTATAAATGTTAACCATTATTTAAGAACGTGTTATTTGTGTTTTAAGGTTAGTAATAGTCAGACAATCTAAAATATAAGTCCCTCTTAAGAATAAGCGACAAAATTGTCTGATAAAAATCGGTTAAAAACCGTCGTAAAAAGTTTTACACGAGAAACAAGGCTTTGCCGTACTTAATGGAAACTAACCTCATACGGGATAACACATAAATTCCTGTCTAAACATAATTGAGCCCTCACACTATGGTGACTATTTCTTTTAAGCAAACATTTGCAAAATATTTTGATCGCGCTCTTCGATGTCGATAAGCACTATTTATTTACTTTTTTTTTTTTTAAATATCTTTAACATACACACACAAGGCCGTCTGTTCGTAAGGTAGGCAACTTAATGCCTGTGTTTTAGGTAACAGCCGACTGATATTTTTTTTTAAATAAATATACTTATAAATAATAAATATATAAATAAACATATATTACACCCAGACTCGGGGCGCTAATCGAACCCACAACCCTTGGAGCAGAAAACAGGGTCACTGCAAACTGCGCCAACTGGTCAGTCGTTATTGTTATTAATATTCTGTTTTCGTTACAAATAAATCTACTTTGTCCTCTTGAGTTTTAATTTTGATTTCAATTTTAAGCCAAGCTAAGCCTGGCAACTACAAGCGCTTAGGTAATTTAAGGCTATAGGTCAGACAGTGACTACATTTTTCCATTTTATGATTTACACACCTCTCACGTTATCGATGGTTTTTTACTTCGACATGAATGCGAATTCTTGACGTCTGATTAAACAGGAAGCGTTTATTCGGAGATTTTATGCAGAGTCTTCCAGAACAAGTTATTTTACTGATGGATATTGATACTAAATTATCTGAACAATCAAAAAAATTATGTTTAGCTTCTGATAGACATAACATAGTGTCTAACCTTCTTCAAGCAACAAAATATTTTGTCTAGCTCTTTATACAAATAATAATTTCAAATCTCAGAAAAGAAATAAAAGGTTATAACAATAACCATTTAAATGTAATCAAGAGTTAATAAGAACTTCAAACAATGTCCGCTACAATTATCATTGTGTAATTCTGACATGTATTTTTTAAAAGACAGACTAATTTTTAAAAAATTTTTTTGTTTACTTCCACTAACAAACTTCCTTTTATAAACCATCATATCATCAGCCAGTGGATATCTACTGCCTAACGAAGGCCTCCCCCCTTTTTATTTTTCCTTCCCCTTTTATATATGCTATTAATATTATCGAATGATTAAAAATCTTTTGATCCGGTATTATAATATAAAGGCAGAAAAAGATGCTGAAACTGTCAAATTTTTTTTTGTTTCATATGGTAAAAAAAACCGGTAATTATATACCGAAAACAAACATAAAACGATTTAAAAAAAATTAATTTCACGTTACGTATGTAACAGACTTTGTCATTAGCAAATAATTTTCATATAACATAATCCATATTAATATTATAAATGAAAAAGTAATTAAATTGTCTGTTTATCTGTTCTTTTCGTTCTTGTTTGTGCCTCGATTGTGGTGAATATTTATAAATATTATGATAATATATTATGATATGTAGCTTGAAAAAAATATACGCTTTATAATTCTAATAATTCAGGTACGAACGGGACATAATATACGCTAGTGAATTTCCACATGAAAGCTTCGCTTTTACTTTATTTAGTACATTTATAAATTTATAAATTTATAAATACTATGTTCTACGAACAAAATATACATTAAATTATTAATATGATGCTTACTAGTATATTATGACATTTCTTAATAGCTTTTAAGTTGTTAAATTCAAATAATTCCTTGTTGAAACCAATCGCTATCACAAATTGAAAACATTGAAATACATTTCAATTATATAAGATTTTAAATGCAGCAAACTTTTGTTGTTTTGAATAATAAGATGACAAGACCTTATTCTATCAATTATTATCTCAATTTTATAAAGACATTATCATTTTACCTTGTCTTTTGAGTAAAATATGCAATTAATATATATATATATATATATATATATATATATATATATATATATATATATATATATATATATAACCTGTAAACTTTTTACTGTTGGACAAGCACCCACAAGAAACTTTCACCGAGACCAGAAAAAAAAAGGTTTGTATAAAAACAAATACCTGCCCCGAATCGAACTCACGACCGGAGGCGTCAAAGTGACTATTCGCACCTTTATACTAGAAAGGTTGTCTACCTATAAAAGCACTTTGCAAAAACATTGAGCCGTCGCATCGTTGGATGCAGGCAGGCAGATTAAAAACACCTAATTTAAAAATTGTCAGTGTAAATATTGAGATATAAATGGTGTGAAGAGCTGACGCGATACGAGATAGGCCGAAATAGACTATAGTGAAATATATTATATATTATTTATTCATCAGTAATAAATGAATATTTTTTTAACCATATTATTAATGAAATTACATTAAATGCTCATGTTCATATTAAAATTGTAGCTTACGAGTATATAGTTTAGTTAAAAAACAGGCCATGTGCGAGATTAAATTGCATTAGAAGGGTTGCAAACCATTTTATTACATTAAAATAATACAATTTTTTAAATCAAGCAAATAATTCAGAAAACAGGTTTATGTAATAATTAATTTCAGTAATTTTTAATTTCATGATCTTTTGATATTTTTTATTTTATTTTATACCATCTATATCCATCAATCTACAGTAGAGTTACGTGGCACTTTCAGATCGAAATCTTCTTAATGAGAGAAAAGGTCTCTACGCAGTAGTGGAACGCTTACAGGTTTTTTTAAATTTTTTTTATACATCCTACATGCTACGCTCATTGGTACAATTCATATATTATGTACTAAAATGTCTTCCTTGAAATATTACTCACCTCGAGACTTTTTTGAAATAGACTTTGTATTATGTTTAAGTACGAGTAGGTTGCTCCTCAATAATACGCACGCAAGCTAACGTGCGGTATGTCCGACCGATATTTCACTTGACGGAACGTCAAACTTTGGATACTTACCGCAGAAGTTGTAAGGAGTGACGGATGCCTGGCCTAGTTGTATATTTGGGTACTGTATACTTAGCCGATGCTTACAACGTCAGAGATTGAGTTTTGTGTGTACCCGATAGTATAATGGAATTAAAAAAAAAGTATTTAAAACACTTGTGCAAGTGTAGCATTTTGACTGGCCCGTTGGAGCAGTTAGCTGTGAGTTCTGTTGCAGGACTGACTACTCGGTGCAGTGCTCCAGGGTTGTGGGTTCGATTTTCAGCCTGAGTCTAGGTTTACTATATATTTATTTATATATGTATTATTTATATGTATATTTATTTAAAAAAAGTTTATATCAGTTGGTGGTACCTAAAACACAGGCATTAAGTTGCCTTTCTTAGAAACAAACAACGGTGTGTCTATGTTAAACGTATTTATATATTTGTTTATTATTTACTTTATGTTTTTTACTTTAAAACAATAGCCATGCAGTAGAAGATATAATAGCATCATCGGTATTTACTTATATTTTATTTTAATTATTGTTGAATTATGTTATATAATTATATAGGAAAACTTGATAAATTTCCTTTAAAATTATTATATAATTATATATTAAAATAATGACTTTAGAAGAATCCGACTCTACTAATTACTTGTCAGTAATAAGCAGAAGCAGATTTCTAAATAAATCTTGACTTTTATTTTGCTCTGTGAAAGTCTGTAACCGTTCCACTGCCGGGCATTGGTGTCTTCTTTGGAGGAAAAGGCTTAGGCCTTAAATTGTCTACTTAGCTCCAAAACAGTTTGACGGATACCCATTGTTCTCAATTTCTTTCGAAACATGCAGGTTTCAAGACAAAAAATAGAATTAATAATAAAAACTAATTTGCAAAAATAATATTGCAGTTCAATACTATGTTTTCCGATACGTTTCAAATGCATACGTAAATTTCCATGCAGTATAAATGTATGTGTACTATATTTTTCACTTCATTATAAGACCATATATTTCTTATTAGGTTTTCGCAATTTATAATTGTAATAATTTATAATTGTATAATATTTTGTCAGTTTCTTTATTTAAAAGATTAAATTACCTCAAAGATAAAATTATTGTTATTTTTTATAACCTTAAATATACCTATTTCTTTAAAATGTTTGAACACTATGTATTATAGACACAACTCATTATTATAAATAAATAAATAAATATTTATTTATTTATTTATTTATTTATAACTTTTTATTGAATATAGTTCATGGTACAGTTACCACATTGACAAAGGAGATGGGGACTTAATGTAATAAGCAGAGTTATGGCTTAAAAAATTGGTCATACTTTTTTATCTTAAAATAATAAAAATCTGCTTAGTTCTAAATCTGGAAGCAGAAAAAATGAGGTAGATTGTTTTCATCAAATTAATTGGGTATCGATTCAACTTAAATCGATTACAGAATTAAAAAAAAAAAAAGGTTTCCACTAGTTAATTAACTCAAAGTATTTAGATTCACAATTGAAGTTGTAAACAATAAAGTTAATTGAAATAAAGTTACATTAATAGTGAAAATATCATTTAATATTTGATAAATAATATCGGTTTCGTATTGATTTAAAATTAATCATGTTTTTAGTAACAGATTTAACAACTGACTGACATAGATGACTAGCCGTTTATTTTTTTCCCTACATTTCCTAGATGAAATTTTAATAATAATAGAAGAAGAATAAAGAATGAAATTTTCAATCATTCAAAAGTTTTTTTTTTTTAATTCTGAACGATATTTATTTATGGTTTCAAGTTGTTGATATTTGTAATGAGTTTTCAAACATTCTTCACTAAATATAATAAACTTTAGTGTTTTAAGAACTTAGTGATCGGGTTTTTTTGTAGACATTGTAACTTAACCTCACTTAGATAGCCAAAATATATAGAATTTTTAGCGAGGGATCCATAAGCCTCAGTGCATTAATTGATACCATTTTTATTTCATTACATTTTGGCCAAATAATGTATGGAATCGTATCCATCTCCTTCGATTTATTTACGTTATATGACTGTGTGAGCGTGTCACATTTTTTTTATGTGTATCAAAATGAAATGAAATGGACAAGTTAACAGATACACAGATGAATTAGCAAGAACATTATTGAAATATAAATAAAATTCAAATTTGTTCCTTAATATAACAAGCCTTGACCTTTCATATTTTCCTTGTGATGTAGATGAAAACAAACTAAATAATCCTTTCTATAATATTTTTTGGAGACAGTATTAAAAATATTATTAAATATTCCTCGAGTTTCAATAGCTAAATTGAGTATAATTACGAGGTGAAGCCTCTTAATTACTGTGAATCTTTTTCATAAATATATATTTTTTATAAACATAAACGACCTACTAATACTACTACTATCAATAATTAATAATAATAATTAAGCCTTTTTAATTCCTCAATAAAAATTAATAGTACATTAATTATATTAATTATCTTACAATTTACAATTCAATAGCATGCAATAATATTAATAAAATTCAAAACAAAAAGGATACATGTACATAACATTCCTTAGTAAATTTTTAAATTCAAATTAAATTAAATCAAATCAAATCAAATTAAGTCAGATTAAATTCAATCAAATTAAACCAATTTAAATCATACTCAAATCAAATTAAATCATATTAAATCAAATTAAACTAAATCAAATCAATTTAAATCAAACTAAACCAAATTAAATCAAATTAAATTTCAAAATTATTTATGGCTGTTAATTTATATTTAATAAGTAGTTAGTAAAATATTTCTTCGTTTATTAAGGACCTCTCTATAGAGTAAAGGCCTCCTCCATTTTTCTCCACATAATTCTGTCTCTCGCTTTGTTAGTCCATTCTTTTCCCGCTGTTTTCAAAATTTCATCTATCCATCTCTCCGCCGGTCTACCCTTGGTTCTCTTGCCTGTAGGTCCCTTCCAGAATGTAATCCTCTTAGCCCACCTGTCCTCTTTCATACGCGCAATATGCCCAGCCCATTTCCATTTCAGTCTTTTACAGTGTTCGAGAGCATCAATTAAATTTGTTGTTTATCTTATATCCGTGTTTCTCTTTTTATGTCGCAGCTTTAGATTTAGAATGCTCCGTTCCATGGCTCTTTGAGTTGTTAATATTTTGTTTCTGATTTGTTTGTTGAAAATCCATGTTTGGGATGCGTAGGTGAGAGAAGGCAAGATACAAGAGTCCAACACAATTTTCTTCAGCTTTATTGACATATTTGACTTAAGAATTTCTTTCAGGCTCCAAAATTTATTCCAGGCTATGTTTATGCGTCTGATTAACTCATCTTTGTGTCTGGTATTTTTAAATGATACTTGTTTGCCCAGGTATGTGTATTCTTGAACATATTCTAGCAAAACATTTTTAACGAATATTGGTGCCTCTATGCTGTTCGTCATAATTTTTGTTTTTGTTGTATTTAGTTCTAGACCAATATCATTGCTGACTTTATTAATTTCGTTTATCATAATCTCTAACTGTGATGAATTTTCTGCGAAGAGAATGATGTCGTCGGCGAATCTGAGATTACTTAGAAAATGACCATTGATGTCTATACCTTTGTTTTTCACTTGAGTTTGTTCATTATGTTTTGCAGAACGGTAATAAAAATTCTGGGAGAGAGGGGGTCACCTTGACGAACGCCTCTACATATATTAGTTTCTGTGCCTGTTTTGTCTAATATTACTCTACTTGTGCTTTTTTTATATATGTCTTGTATGAGCTCAATCATTTTTGATGGCACATCACACTCCTGTAAGGCTCTCCACATGCTGACATGAGATATAGAGTCAAATGCTTTAGCATAGTTGATGAACGCTAGGTAAAGCGGACGTTTCATTTCTTTGTATTTCTCTATAGTTAATTCTAGTGCGTGGATGTGGTCTACAGTTGAGTATGTGCTTCTAAATCCTGCTTGCTCCACTGGCTGATGCTTTTCGGTGTATTCAGCAAGGCGTTTTTCGAGGCACGAAGCAAACAGTTTGTAGATATTAGATTGTAGACTGATTGGTCGATAGTTACTTATGTCATTAGGGTTTCCTTTCTTGTAGAGTAGCACTACATCTGATTTCGCCCCTTCAATAGGAATTTTTCTTTCGTTTAGTATTTTATTGAACAGGGTGGTTAAAGATTGTACTAGTAGAGATTTTCCCGTTGAAATGGCTTCGTTTGGTATGCCGTCTGGACCGTTGCTTTTTTCTTTTTTTAAGGACTCTATCTTGGTCAAAATTTCTTCAGCGGAAAATTTTTGTATTTTAGTATTATTTTCCTGTGCAGGTAGAGTCTCCGTATTTGGTGGTATTTTGCAAGCGTAGAGGTCTTTATAAAATTCAGTGGCAGCTTTTATTATTCCCGATCTGGAGAATGTTTTCTTGTTACAAGTAAAGTTCTTTTTCAGGCTAGGAATCCATTTTTTAAACGTTGTTAATTCTTTCAAACCTTTTTTCACACTTCCTAATTTCCTCAGATATTTTTCAATTGTTGCTAGTCTGTAATCTTGATATTCTTTTCTGATAATTTTGTGAATGTTTTTATATAAATACTACTACTATACTACTACTATTACTAACGACTAAATAAAAACTAAATAAAATCTTAATATAATTTAATTAAAAGTCTAAAAAGGGGACTCAGTCCCCCGAGATCATGGACGCTGTAAAAGGTCCGAAACGTCGGGAAATAATTTAAATTAAATATTGTTAAACAGTAACTTTAAATAAACGCGATAAAATCCGTTTTTAGACTTTTAATTAAATGAATAAAATTCGCGTAAATATAAGAGAACAGTATGTTAATATAATGTTTAAATTATATAAATATTAGATTAATCACATATCTTATGAAATTATTTTGTGCTTTTTGCTAACTGTGTTCGCGGCGTTATCGTGAAGTAAGTTTAACACTGATAACTATATTTTTATATATATGTTAGGAGATATAAATTAAAATTTGGGGAAGTTTTGCAGTTATTAATACATCAAACAATTTAAAAACAAAACCATTGAATCGAGAAATCGGTCGACAATAATATACAACAATTCTGTAAACAATATTCATTGAACAGATTAAATTATTTGGTACACCTAAGTAAGCGTACATCGTGTAGAGAAATTCAAGACCTTATCTCATTCTAAATATATTTCAGAAAAAGATCGTCCTATATTATTAGATATATATTATTAGCTTTAGTTCTCACTTAAAATAACGCCGTCTATTATGTACTACTGTATGGTATACTTCATCTGTATTTTATTTATATATAATCTTTGTCAGAAAATACCCAAATGTCACATATTATTTTTCGTTTCCTAAAAAAATTGTTTATCGTTTAATATGTACAGAACTTAAATCTATAAATTGACATAATCAATATATATCTTTTATTTTTTAAATTACTTTTTATTGTTAAACACCTTTGCTGCTGCAAAATATTTTATCATTGTCCCTCCAGTGTGTTAATAGACCAAAAATCCGTAGATGAGGTCTCAATCAGTGCGATAAAGGCAAAATCAAAAAACCTTATAAGGCATAGGTTATACGCTGCAGTTGAAATATGATTATAAAGGTATCCCAAAATTAACGCAAGATTTGATTTTGCCGCCATTTGTGCGGTAAAGTGCTGGCAACCCTTTAAAAAAACCAATTTGACAGCTGACAATTTAGGGTTAGTAAGAATGGAGCGTTACACCATAGAAAAACGTGTCTATCTTGTTGAATATTATCTTGAATATACTGAAAGTTTTATACAAAATATGGTCGGAATAGTGTTTTGACTTCATTGAGTGTGCAGAGATTAATTGAAAACTTCAGGGAGACTGGATCAGTTGGAGACATTAATTAAATTAAATTATCCTAAGCGATGACGCAATTTTTTTTATCTTGATGGCTTTGTTAATCGACAAAACCGTTGCATTTGTGGCTTAGAGAATCCACATGTGACTGTCGACAGTGTTTTTTTTAAATGTTAGTTGGAAAGGCAAACTGGCAGACGTGCCACCTGATGGTAAGTGGTCGACGTCGCCCATGAACATAAACCAGTTTACCTGGAACTAGCCCAGCCAACTAATTTATGTGTTGCCTATCCTGAGACATATGATGTTAAGTCTCGGTGCCAGTAATTACACTGCCTGTCTTGCCCTTCTTTCCGAAACACAGCAAAACTGTTTCACGGAAGAAACAAGCAAGATGGTTTAGTTTAGATTTTGGGCTGGAGGCATCATTGAACCATACTATTTTGAAAATGAGGCTTTTCGGTCAGTGACTGTTACTGGTGTTCGATATCGCTATATGACAACACAGTTTTTTGTACAGAAATTTGATGATATAGATGTGGCCACTATGTGGTTTCAACAAGATGGTACCATATGTCATACAGGCCGTGACTCAATTCAGTTATTGCATGAGACGTTTCCAGGTCATGTATTCTCTCTTTTCGATGATCACAATTGACCCCCGAGATCGTGTGATAAGAAAAAAAAATCATTTATTTCTATAAGGTGAAAGTCCCAATTATGAGACATATTTCAAGGTAGGTTAAACATTCTTACTATTTAAAAATGTATTTGAGAGAAAAATACAATTTGAATAGTGTTATACGATTGTTCTATGATTATCAGACTGATATTTAATATTTAAACTCAATTTTAACTAAAAAATAAATTAAAATAAACAATTTTTGCAAGCAACCTCTATGACCCCTTTTATGAGACAGTTTTAAGACATATGGCCCTGTTGTCTCATGATAGAGATCCCTATTTATGAGACAGCTGAAAAATAAATAAAACGATTAAATTATAATATTTAAATTATATTTTTATTAATATGAGATCATTTTTTTATATAAAATCAGTAATTTAAATGATTTTAAAACAGCGAATTAAAATTTTGCACAGATTAAACGAATAATTAACACAAGATATAAAGTAGTTTATTTCTCCTCTTTGATTCTTTTTTGGAGTTCCTTTTCTTTTTCCATTAACTTTCCAGTAATTGTTTTTTTTCTGTTTCTTCTTCTCCTGCTGCTTTTTAAAATTTTCTTTTTCCAATTGAAGAGTATAACAATCAACCGAAGTCTTAACCGAAGGTAATTTTGATTTACCAGATTTTTCAACTCGGCTCCTTTTCTTTTTAGGCAAATATTCGACAGGTAGAGTAAAAATTCTTTCAATGGTGTTTTAGGCGAATTATCTAAGATTGAAGATTATAAAATTGTTATTAAGTAACTTTTTAATTAAAAATCATTCGTTAAAAAAATTATATTACCTTGTCTTACAGCTTTTGGTGAAATTTTTTTCTTGCTTGAACTCTGTTTATCGATTGCTTCACAATCATTTTGTTTCAGTAAATGTAAATTCATGTTATCCGAAGGAACTATCGAATTTGTAATGGTTAATTAAGACAATTGCTTACAGTCTCCGGCGTGTGAGTAGTATCAATCAGTGGCTCTTCATTAATTATCTGAACCGGCAGATCGTATACAACTTCATAACTAACATTATTCCCAACAAAATCATTTTGGTCGCAACTCATCACGTCAAGATGCTCCTCAAAATAAGAGGCTGCAATCTTTCACCATTATTCTCTACATCAGCGTGTACTTCAAATTTTATTGAGTCTTCTTTATCACTCGTACATGTACTATTTATTAAAGGATTAATCTCTGAAACAATACCTTCTTGTTGATTAATACGCAACCTATTTTTCAAATTTTCGAGAATACTGGGGTCATTTAAAACTTAATTCTTCGTGATTATTGGCGTCTGTTTCGGAATTCCATCTATTAATAAAATATTGTATATGTGTATGATCAAAAGAATTTATATCAAATTATTCAATCTAATTTTCTACCAAAAAAAAGTAAATTTATATTTTCAACTAAAAAAAGTAATTAATATTAATAGTAACACATTTATAATAGATTAAATCCATCTTAGCTTGAAAATTGATTTCAAAAATAAAAAATTGTAAACATAAAATTAAAAAAAATAATTGTAAATAAAATAAAATAAAAAATTGAAGTATATACTTAATAATTGTAAATATAAAGTTTGAAAGAATTAATTGTAAATAAAAAAAAAAATCAAGTATATAATTAATAATTGTAAATATAAAATTTGAAAAATTTAATTGTAAATTAAAAAAAAAAAATCTTCAATAATTTTTCTGTTTTATAATCAGAAATATAAAAAAAAAATATATTTATATAAATGTTGGAAATATTATATGAATAAACAATTGTCATAATTGTATAGGTTAGGTTTATAATTTCACTCCAATAAATGTGTTATACTTACTTAAATATAATAATTAAAAGTTATATCCATCATTAACGTTTTAAATTATATGTTCACACTGTTTTTTTATCAATTATTGTTTAATACTAATAATTATTGCGATAAACATACACTGTTTCATGAAACTGGGACTACGAGTAGAAACATGTCCGTGTTATGCGATACACCTGATAAAGTGTCTCATAAAACCGTACATACAGGTGAAAAACTGTAGGTATTATGAGACACTGGAAAATAAAATATTTTCGTCATAAATAACATAAAAATGCTCGTACGGACTAAATTTACTATTCATTAGCATTTAATTAATATATAACATACGTATAACAATGGCAAAAACAATGTTTATTGACCAGAATGAAAATCTAGATAGTTGTCATTTTGTCACTCGCTTTATGTGCCAATTTCCGTGCAGATTATGAATCTAGCAATTAGGATTTTTTTTAAACAATATCTAACAAATAAATAATAAAATTAATAAATCGCCTTACGAACTTAGTGGTATATGTATTTGGTTTAATTTTTATATTTAAGTTTACCTGGTCTTTTTTATTTATTTATCGTATATTTCAGTTGTGTATCAAAAATGGGGACATTGTCTCATAAAAGGGACTTTCACCTTAATCTTTGTTAAAATTTATCACCGAGTCTTACCAGTAAGTTGTCAAAGACACTTGTATTGGTAATGACTCGCTACTTCCTTTACGGATGAAAGACTATAGTTGATTTGGCAATGACTTCGATACGAATGTTTAAGTAAATAAAAAAAAAAATAAGCATTTTTACTTTTGACCAGTTTAATTTAACCATGGTATCACCTCGATAAATAAATAAACCTTACTTACTTTTAAGTTCTAAAATTAAAAAGATTAAAAGTTTCGACCAGTGATGTTTATCACACTTGGACAAAAAGAATAATTTTTTGTCTTTTTTAGCTTTTCTGCTACTTAAATGTTACACACAATTCAATTTTTCCTAATGAAGAATTATTGCGTTCCTTTGGGATTATTATTACTAGATTATGCCCGCGGCTTCGCCCACGTAGATGTCGGTTATTGCGACCAAAAAAAAGTATCCTATGTTACTTCTAATATCTCCAAAAATATGTGTACAGTTTAATGATGATCGGTTAAGTAGTTTTCGCGTAAAAGCGTAATAAACAAACTTGCTTTCGAGCTTGAGTTACTGCTAATAGTTGGTTCTTTAACCTTTTTATTTTATTTTAGCGATTCTATACATGATTATGCTTAAATTTTCAGTATTGACTGAAAATTTTATTTTACGAAATTCTCTAAGCACATGAAATTTACGTAACTATTATATTATGTAGTATATATGTATTTGCATAAAAGTAGAGATCTTGAATCTTAGATGTTTTTAGTTTTTGAGGTATTGTTGCTGTAATATTTGTGATTATTAATAATGGAGTTAATTCTTATTGGAACTTAGTTTTGTTACCGTTATCAAAATAAAGCACGTAAAATAAAACAAAAATAATTTAAGTTTTAATATAAAGTTATAAGATAAATTTAATTACCGGCGTTAAGCACAACGAACAAGAGAATTACGATCACATAATAAGTTACTACGTGCTTATTGAAACGTTTCGGTTATTTGCATACATTTCACGTTCAGGTGCCGGCTACCGATAGTCCTAACACACGACTGTGACCCAAACCGTTTCGCCGAAACAGCTGAATGGTGCGTTATTTCCCTACTTTATTGACTTAACGTCTACACCTACCATTCTTATTCGTGTTTATATCGCTGATTGAAGGAAAAATTATATATATTTTTATAACTTATTTTATCTATTTATATTGAGAGAACAAAACCCGCTGGATGGCTAAAATCATTTTACAAGATGATACAATCTACAAAAATATTTCAGAAATTAAAATTGTTGTGATTTTGATTTTTTAAGACAAAATTAATCTATTTATTTATTTATTTTATGCTTTATTACTTACACACATTACACACATTACTGAATAATAGCATTGCCAAAAAATACAGCAAATGTGCAATGGCGGCCTTATCATTGAAAGCGATTTTTACAGGCAACTACGAGTATAGGATTTCTATACAGAAAGCAGTTGATGCATAAAGTATAACTGTCATACACACGCCGAGTTATATATATATATATATATATATATATATATATATATATATATATATATATATATATATATATATATATATATATAAATCCGTTTAAAAATGGTTACAAATACGGTTTTGTACCAATAATTATAACGAGGGCGAACTACGTTATTAGAACGAGTATACCTACTCGTACCGTACACGTGAGGTAACGACACAATCGATCGAACTTTTACAGCGTTCTTTTCTAATGACGTGAAAAAATTAATCAAGTTATAGAAATTGGTTGCTATTGAGATACAAAATTATGTAATATTTTTAGTACATTTAATTATATTCAATTCTATTCTTCTATTCTATTATTTTTCAATTATATTCTTCACTTTACAGTTGCGGCTTTCCTAAACAAAATTTCTTACAATACTTTTAATTCATGTCAGGTCTCCCTAAATAGATTTTATTTTGGAACACTGAGACGAGAATTAATACATAAGTATCATTACAATCTAAGTAAATACATCATTGATAAATAAATAAGCTTGGTAATATTAATTTTAACCTCGTGATGGATTTGAAAAAAATAAAGTGACATGGGTTTGAATTTTAATGAAGTCAAATCATGTTTAAATCATGATGAAATATGTGAGTATCAAATAAAATGATCGTAGAATGTTGTATCAATTCCTTCAAATATTTTTACGCATCAAAATCAGATTTATATTCTTCTCATCAATGTTCCAAGAATTAAAAAAGAAAGTTGATCCTTTTTTGCTTGAACACGGCAAGATAGACAGATAGAGTAACTCTACAATTGAATACTTATTTAATTTTAAAGTTACTCAATAGTGATAGTAGTTAGACAGAGTAGCTTTGAAGTTAATCTAAAAACATCTAACTGTCTAGTTAAGTTATTTATGATTATAATAA
Organism: Euphydryas editha; assembly: GCA_036937285.1. Classification (NCBI taxonomy): domain Eukaryota; kingdom Metazoa; phylum Arthropoda; class Insecta; order Lepidoptera; family Nymphalidae; genus Euphydryas; species Euphydryas editha. The sequence continues at coordinate 14,046,278 of JAUPFZ010000003.1, forward strand.
TCGATATTTAAAATAACAAAGATTACATTTATTATAGTTTTTTTTTAGGTTTTTAATATATTAATATCTAAAAACCCAATTTGATTAAATGTGACAATTATATTGCCGTATTTGCTTTTAATTTAATCAATTATTGCTGAATCTAATTTATTGCACACAACCGCAGAGATTAACACTCCATCAAGTTATTGACTCAGCGGACCAACTAGTATTTAAAACAAATTTGAACTAACTTTTTATATACCTGTAAATAAATAAAATCACATTCCTTATGAAACGATGGAACAAAATATCAGCAAATTTTTATTAGATTAAGTTATTTATATACGACAAAGTTGGAATTGTTTGGTTACTTATTTTGCTACTTCCTTGTTTCTACCTTATATTTCGTAGTGAGTGACGAAGGAGCGCTTGTTCTAACACAAAAGATAAATACCAGTGTTGAACAAGAGGAGTAATTGAGATAAACAGATGTGTGTTCAACTTTATAACTTTCTGCCTACAAATGTAACACATAATAAAGTCAACAAGTTTGTTTTCTAACTTTTATTTACCTCTCCACAATTCATATTTGAACAAAAATGTTTTGATTAATATGTTAAAAATAAGCAGATGTATATTACATTTGTAAGAGAATAGCATCATACTGTTTATCTACATTTTAGATATCTAGAATACCAAGTGAAAATAATGTCGGTTTCTGCAATAAGTAAATTTAAATGTGGCGAATAAGGACTGAAGATGAACAGGTCCGGCTATGAGTATACCGTTCCTGTATCTACTACCTACTACGCAGCGAATTCGAGGCCTCCGCAGTATGAACGAGGATATGGGCAGCTTGCACCAGTACCAGCTTACAGTCCCTCTTCCCACCCTCTCTCAAATTATGCCGATGTGTACGAAGGAAATAACGATACTACACTTAGAGCCGAGGAGAGACACTGGTATATAGAAAATCATAAAAACTTACAAAGCAATTTTGGTTCAAATCAAGATACTGTATCACAAGACAATAAAATTAAAAAGGACGAGGAGAAAAAAGTCGATGTTCAAATTACCAGGTCTGATGCGGCACAAATTAGGCAAAGAAGAAAAGAGGATCGGTGTTCGTGCGAGTGTTGGCCTACTTCAGACAATAATGGCGTGCAAGATAGTAGCGGAAACGATACCACGAGGTCACTTTCAGGAGTCGACATGGTAGCATCGTATGGAGTATATGGAAACTCACAAGAAGATGATAGTTCTGGATTTGCACGCATTTCAGAAAAAAATTCAAATTACAGTCAAAGAAATGAAACTCCAGTGCAGGGTGTAATAGTTAATCAACAAGGAAACAGTGCGGTTGTACGCTCTACAAGTGCATCAGAATTGACTTGCGGCAAGTGCTGCTTATGGTCTTCAAATACTCAAGCAGCAAATTCTGAAGATTATTGTTGGATTCACTACTGCAGACCAGCTCTTATAATACTGTTGCTGCTATTTTTTCTAATATTATTGGGCGTTTCGACAGGGTTTTTATTGACAAATAACTGTAAGTAGTATTCATTTAATTATTATGCTTATAGAAGGTATTGTTTCATTATTTACAATATTTATAGAATGCTTATTATTTTATAAAATATAAACTGTACGGGTGAATACAACACAATTTTATGAAACAGGGGCGATTCCCATAATTATAACTGTACGTAACAGAATATGGAGTTGTACATAAATAAGAGAAAGCTTAAATCGTGCTTTTCCAAAGCAATATAAATGATAAGTACCGTTTGTATGGCCTACGCCCTTAATTCACAGTTGATTCTGTTGAAATGAAATAGTGAGGTGAACGAGTATGGGGCGCGGGTGTGGGGAGTAACGTTCCGCTCGTTTTTCTCTCTGACAGAACATTTATTTTAGTGGCACTTTGGCCACCATGTAGAAGATGGCAATAAAACTATCGGATAAAATTTTAAAATTAATTTGTAAATAAAATTTAACAATTTTTGTACATATTTTTTAATTTTTAATTTTTTCTTTTTCTTATGCTTGCTGTACAGGGATTAAGATGGTTTATATAATCTCTCCTTAAGAGGACGAGTAATAGTATAAATCCATTAATATTCAATATATACCTCTTATTTAATTTAGTAAGTTCGTCCAAAAATATTATGAAATATTGTTTTTCGAAAAAACAAAAATTGCTTATACTACACTTTCATGATTAAGTACAGAGCTTAATGATATATAGTCCTGTTATTTGTGATATAATAATAAAGTATACATAAATAATAATCGACCGAGATCGAAAAATACATAGATTATTGTTTGGGTTTAAACCATTTTATTACATAGTAATTTTTTATATATTTTTTAATACTGATAAAAATATAAGAATTCAGCAGTACATAAAAGTGATTGGATATTTTAAGAACTGCTGACATATTGATATCATAGTCTGATACATAAAATAAAAATTTACGTTCATGACGAAACTTTTACATACATGACAAGTTATCATTGTCAAAATCGAAACGGTTTAGTAAAGGTAATTGAACTAAACTCCACGTTAGTGCGATCATTGAAATTTAACACTTACTAAAAAAAAAAAAAAAAAACAACTTTGTTTTTCAACAAAAAGTGTACTTTTTATGCAAATTAATCTTTAGAATGTTTTTAAATCGATGTTATAGATAAATGTATTAAGTTTCACGTGGCTGTATAGTGTTGGATTGTTGCCCTCATAAGATAAATTTAAAAATAAAGTATTTTTAAATGGCGGGATTATTTTTGGATGTTTATATAAGATAATTAAAAAAAAGTGACTTACATATTATATTATTAGGTGGGCATTGCCATATATCCTACATTTAATAGTTGTATAATTAAAAATAAGATTTGAAGTACAATAATTATACCATCATAAAATGCGCGCGATCAGTTACTGCAGGTAATTACAATATATTAGAAATAATATTATGAAAATAAAATTCAATAATTTTATGATAGCATTGGCTCATGAGATACAGCAATTTCGCTAGTATATTAAAACTGACGTCGCGGATGTCGACCACTAGAACCGTTAAAAAAAATATTTTTACCCCATCTCGTGTTCGCTGATGAAGGAAATCGTAATGACGAAAGCTACATATTTCGAGTACAACTCAGAGACATGCATGTGTAAATCGCATTTGAGCAGCGAAATCTCTTTGCCCAGCAGTTAAAACTTTACAGATTGTTGTTCAATAATATAGTTTACGATAAAACAATTTTTGTTTATTAATAATGTATTAAGTATAAAATAATACACGAAACAAAAAAAATAATTAAAACATTAATTACATGAGGGCACACCGTCCAAATAGCCTTGAAATATAAACTTGTCTAATACATTAAAGTATGGAAAGTAAAACTTCGTATCATGATAAAATCCTGACCCGTTGGCGTGTTTCCAGTGACCCTGTTTTCTGCTCCAAGAGTTGTGGGTTCGATTCCCGCCCCGGGTCTGGGTGTAATATATGTTTATTTATATATGTATTATTTTTATGTATATTTATTTTTAAAAAAGTATACCAGTCGGTTGTTACCTAAAATACAGCATGTGTTGTTGTCTGCCTTAGGAACAGACGACCTTGTGTGTGTGTTAAACATATCTTTTAATATTTATAATCCTACATATATATATATATATATATATATATATATATATATATATATATATATATATATATATATATATGATTTTATAATAAAATGTTATTTCGAAATATTTTTCGATCAACTAACTAGGTATTTAACTTATTGTTTATTAAAATAAGCTGAAAGGGATATTCCTTGAGAACCCTTAAATGTTAGTAATTAAATTTAATGAATTGAAAATAATTATATTTAAATCAACATTCAAATGGGGAAGCTCGTACACCAACCCTTCAGCTGCAAATACATACATGTGTATATATGTAGTATCATATCTACGAGTATAAGATATATTATGTTAAAATAAATTAATGAATGCTTGAAAAAAGTTGAAGCTTGCGTCAAATACAGTTTCTACGTGTGCGAAGTTCCACATCACACGCTGTAAATAATTATGTAGATTTTTCTTCTGCGTTCTAATATCTTGTTATATATTCGAAAAGTTACAGTTTTGAACTACAAGCTTAAACATAATTTTTTACCTAGAGATACTCGTAGTTATAAATCATGACGACAATTATTTTCTTATAAGGGTTAGTTGTTAGTTATTTACAAATAAATTGATTTTAAATTTATAGAGTTCTACAATTTTTACAAGCTTTTTACTAACTTACAATGTTTGTATGTTTATGTCAAATCTTTCAAGCTGAATTGGACCCAATTCTCAGAGTCCGATAGTCCGCTGAAATTTAACACGCCTTTAGTTCTGATGATAATGCAGTTATAAATAATAATCAATATTATTTTTAATCTAAAATGGCTGCCGTAACAAAATGGCGGATTACATATTTTTGTATAGCCCATGTGTGTATTTTTGTATAACCCCGTGTATCTGATTAACAAAATTTAATCAGATACACATATTTCTAATAGAGTTATTAACGAAATTATCAACTTTTATTTTTGAAACAATTTTAATCATTTAATAACATTTTTTATTTAACTTTTCTAATGCTATTAAATAAATCAAAGACCGTTATTGCCTCTTTGTCATTAAAAAAAAAAAAATTGGGTCGTTCGTTTAAATTTCTAAATTTAAGCATATAGGTTTTTTTTTTTTTTATAAACTCAGTAACTTAATACTTGTTTTTTCAAAAGTAATGATACATATATATTTTAGGTAAACTTATTGTCAGTATCATGTTCGTTTTTATTTACAGAAAATTAAAAATGAAATAATCAGTCTTCAATAGCAGAAATACAATGTTTGTATTCAATAAATATTACATTTCCTCTTTTACATTTGGAATATGCCCATAACTCACAGGTTATGCACTGAATCCATTTTTCACCACGATTACTATCAGTGTACATTTGATTAAAAGTCTATATCGGATTTTATCGCGTTTATTTAAAACTTTGTATTTTTACAATATTTTAAATTATTTCCCGACGTTTCGGACCCTTTACAGCGTCCATGATCTCGGGGGACTGAGGTGGTGGGTGTCCGATTAATGAATTAATTGTTACATACCCCGCTTTTTATACAATTTTAAATTATTACTATTAACCGTTTAAATACCTGTTGTAACGGTGCTTCTCACCACCATCCTAGACAACTCTCTGCCGTTGGTTTGTCTCTGTTTCAGAGAGCTCGCGGGATCTGTGACGAGAAACACCTGGACGCAGAGCTACAGCACGTCAAGCAGGTACTGCGAGACAACAACCTCCGAGCACCGCGTCAGCGTCACAGATCCCGGAGAAAGAAGACAGCCACAGTTGAGCGCCAGCCTGCCGTACTACCATATGTCAAAGGAGTCACTGACAAGATTGGCTACATCTTGAAGCGAGCTTCAATCAAAACTTACTACAAGCCGCCAACGAAGATAAGTCAATTATTACCATCTGTCAAGTGCCAAATACCTTTACAAGATGCAGGGGTCTACAAATTAGACTGTGAATGTGGTCTCTCATATATAGGGCAAACTAAGCGGAGTATAGAGACACGCGTCAAAGAACACATAGCTGACATGAAACACCAACGGTCGACAAAGTCTGCTGTGTATCAACATACTTAACAAGGTACCAACCACTATATCAGATTTGATAAGCCACAAATTCTCGCTAAAGAACACCGATTCCTACCAAGGATGATTCATGATGGATAGGATGATGAAAACATCCTAATTTCAATAGAGAGGATGGTTGGAACGTACCACCAGCTTGGGAGCCAGTACTAAAATTAATTGAACCCAAGGAAAATAAGAACACAGCACGACTTCCAGACACAATAAGCTCATTCTGCATGAATAGGAACGGTTAATAGTAATAATTTAAAATTGTATAAAAAGCGGGGTATGTAACAATTAATTCATTAATCGGACACCCACCACCTCAGTCCCCCGAGATCATGGACGCTGTAAAGGGTCCGAAACGTCGGGAAATAATTTAAAATATTGTAAAAATACAAAGTTTTAAATAAACGCGATAAAATCCGATATAGACTTTTAATCAAATGAGTAAAATTCGCGTAAATATAAGAGAACAGTACTATCAGTGTACGATTCAATTCAGTTAAGCAAACCGTAGTTGCGTCATTACGTCATCTGGATTCGCAGCATCGTCATTATTTTCCTCACCTGTCTTTATTTCTTTTAATTTCCTTTTCCCTTGCCATCCTTTTTTTGACCTTTCGTTTTTCTTTTCCAATTTTGGTCTTCTGTAGCGCAAGGTTATCTCTTTTTTCGTTTCTTAAGACTTTATCTTCGTGTTTGGTTTTGTTTCTTATCCATATAGTTGGTTGACTACCTTATTCAACCAGCCCCGAAAGAAATTGGTCTACCAACCCCAAAAGCTATTTTTTGTTTTTTAGGCATGTTTAACCTTGACACTGTCATCGACATGAAAAATAAGACATGAGATATGTTTAATATGTACTCAATAATTACTCTGATTAATAAAAAAATGATTTACACAAAATGTGTAGGCATCAGATAAAAAAATATGCAATGTAGAAATTTTACTTTCATTGTAAGAAAACAAAAAACATGTCACTGCTCCAAAACGAAGTGTATCCGCGATGTGGTGTTTTGGACAAATGAGCGGGGTACGGAGCGTAATACATGACTGTGAGAGGAAGACGCAAAACTTGTACCAGTGACGAGTTTTTTTCGATTAGTCTACCTACCCCTATAGGCAACTATCCCCTGTCTCCCCTACATTCTTATGATAAGAATGACCTAATTCTACACCCAGAATCGGCTTCTGATCACAAATATCCTCAATGGTCAATGGTATAGACGCGCAATTATTTTAATTCGTATACGTATATAAATAAATATTTTTTAATATTAATTTATTATAAAAATGAATACTTTAACTTATTAATAAACTAGCTTTCGCTCGAGAATTGTTTCGCGTAGAGGAGTAATTCATCTAAGATGAGTAAAAAGAGAATAATAGAAAATGTTTGGAAATTTCAACTCCTTAAATTGAACTGTTAAAGCGTAATGACAAATGTTACAAGCAAAGTTAAGTTCGTCGTGGTCTCGACGTTTGTGCTTGTGTTGCGTGTGTTTCCGAACCCCAGACACAAGACTTCATCCTACTGGTGGTTATTGAGATTATTCGATCCAACTGTTTTTTTTTTAATTTTTCATTCTTTCATATATACATACAAGTTACAAAAGTGATATATTATAAAATTGATTTATTATCATCAGTAGTTGTTGTTAAACTTATACATTTTTTTATATTTTACTGTTACACGCGATTTCATCCTCGTGGAGTTTCACTTACCCTTTGCATCTATATTGTCCCATAAAATATAAACCATTTCCTTCCTAAGCTTTAAATTACTTCCTTATTTAAACTCGATTCACTGGTTTATCAATAATAGCGCAAAGACTGATAGACCGATAGAATTGCTTCAATAGCTTGCAATCTCAGTTGATAATATTTTTATTATTGTTATAATACGAATATGGTTGTGACTAATAATCAATTTAATGTAGGCATAATAACGATGAAAAAATTAAAACAAATTAACACAATAAACTAGTATATATACTATATCTAGATAACTTATAAATTTCTCGTATTTTAATAAAAATAGCTAAGCTATAAAAACAATTGATTCAGCGCCAAAGAAGCCTTAAACATGCGGATATATCCTAATGGCCGTTGAACAATGACGAACAAAAAACGTTCTACTTATATCCGATAATTTATATGTAAAAAAAGTTGTAGCAGTTCGATTTTTTTAATTTTCAACATAATTAATTTCTATCGGCAGTGCCTGGGGACTGATTCACGGGTCACGTTCAACCTTAGCTTCGGAACGAATGGCTAATCGATCGATTAATTTTCACGCTGCTCGAGCACAAAATTCTTCAGGAATATATGAACTGAAATGGTTTGAAATATTTAGTTCACTAGGAAATCCAATTTATGCATTAGCATATAACTGTGATCGCGGTTACGAATCATCGAATAGGTCGAATAATAATCATAATTTTAGCAAAAGCAAACATTTTTTGCTGTGAATACCAATATGTCAATAATAAAAATTATCTACGTTAAAAAACGACAAATTTGGTTATAGAATTGCTAAATTGAATGTATGTCAGTACCTGATGATTGGTTTTTAGTATAAAAATATGCGATGCTCGAATAACTGTATTATTACAGCTGCTGTTATCAGATCACATAGATATGTTATTTTGTGGATCGATTTTTATAATAATTTTGAAATAGAGACTTTTTTTAAGTAGTGTAAATGCTTAACCCGTTCTAATTAAGTAAATAAATAAATATAATGTGTTAAAGTATTAAACAATACCTGCAATCTTTATATCTAACACTCAAACGCATTCGCTAGTACACTATTTCATAATAAAACTAAGTATTCATGACCTACTTGTCTACCTTCCACATGTCCTGAAGGGTCGCGTACTTTGTAGGCTAAAAATGTAAACATCATACGTAGCCCTATGCAGTTGTTTGTAGTTTCTGCGTGTATTTTTATTTATTTTTTAATGAAATGAATATTCAATATTAGACAGATGAAAATTAGCTATTTTAGGTATATGTTTTAATATAATCTTTTAATTACGGTTTTCGTTTTCAGTAATATGTTTTTAGATATTTCTACATAGTCGCCTAACAGATTAAATTAATTTGCAGAGTCAATCATAGCATATAGATTATGCAGCTAAGGACGAACAGACAAGACTCACCTACAACAAATTTACAGATTACAACTCAGAATTTTAAAAATCATTACACCTATTAAATCAGAACCAGAAAAAGACGAATATTTAATATTTAAAATTTGCAAAGTAATTAATATTTTTGATAAAGTTGATATCATCTTTTAAAAAAAAAGTATTTTTAATATATCGCTACAAAAAAAGTGTCACTTAGCATTTTTGACTTATAAGATAGCCCATGAAAAATTAATTACAGTACCAGCCAAAAGTAAATATGGTAAACGAACCACTGCCTACATAATCCCTCGTCTAATAAATAATATTGTTATTAAAGTTAGAAAAAAATTAACAATATATAATTTGATCAAAAATTAAACTTATATTTTAATAACAGAACATAGTACTCGCTGTTTTTTTATTTGTACCTCTAGTGATTACTAATTGTAATAAAATTATAAATAGTCAGTGTAATAATAAATTAGTTATAATAGACCGAATATATGTAAACAAACAAATAAATCCTTAGTGGTTTTTCGCTGTGCTTTAATATGTACAAGTTTATATGAAAAATTAATAACAGTGATAAAATAAATAAAAATAAAAGAAATAAAAAAACCAAGTCAATACTTTTGTTCCAACTTTTTTCTTAACGTAGGATTCCCGTGGAAAAAAAATCTTTGTCTTGACTATCTCAAAATGCCTCAACAGTGACCATAACTTCGCTATTATTTTCAAATTTTTTACCTCAGAAGTGTTATTTGAGCCGAGGAAAGTGGTAAAAGTCATTGGGGGCTAAACCTGGCGAATAGGGTAGTTGTTCAAGTAATTCGAATCCCGTTTCTTGAATGGCAACTATCGCAACTACGGTTGTTGCCATTCAAGAAACGAAGATCACAGTTTGTGATTGGGTGCATTGTCGTGGTAAAAAAGCACCCCTGTTCGCAGTTTGTCGCGTCTTTTTTCTGTGACAGTCTCCCGCAATCTTCTTTAGTCTGCGTAATGTGAGTCTGTAATAGTGGCTCTTTTATCAAGTATTCTATCTATAATTATTCCAAAAACCCAAAAAACCGACGCCATAACATTTCTAGATGAACTTGACCTTAAATTTCTACGGCGTCGGTAAGGAGGCTCGTTTCCAAGTCATCGACTCTTGTTTTGTTTCAAGTCTCGACTTGGATCCACCATTTTGATTTAAACTAGTCTATAGTTACAAAATACGACAAAAAAACCTGATCGGCTTGGACTTTCATAAGAGTCGCTCTCGACATATCGACTCATTACATTTTTTGTTCGTTGGTTAACATTCTCGGTATCCAAAGTGCAGAGACCCTTTTTTATATGCAGTTCATTTGTAAGGATTATTAGAATGCTGATACATATACACCAATATAGATGTATCTGTGTTCTCAGCTATATACATGATGGTTACTCTTCGATCTACCATAACATCTTCGACTTTTTTCACATTAATTTCAGTGACAGACGTGGATGGGCTTCCCTCGCAATGTTCATCTTTAGTGGATGTTCTGCCCAGCTTCGACTCCTTTGCCCAGCGTGCAACTGTAGAATATGGAGAAAAAGAGTACTCCAATGTTTTGTTGTGTCTTTGGTACACATTTTTTTGAAATAAAGGTATTTAATCACAGTTCTATTTGCGTTTTTTTTTTTTCATTTTGATGTTAGCTCTTCGATGGTCTGTATTCAAATGAATGCACCTTCCCGAAATCGTAGTCTATTTATATAATTTTTTATGTTGACGCAGTGGATAAAAAGCAAACAAAAAAAAAACAAAAAAAATTATAAGAAAAAACAAGATTTTTATGCAAACTGGAAGTAGTCGATTTCATTACTTATATATATTGATTCATTGATGTATTGATGTAGGTACGTAAATGTATGCTACCAATAATGCTTTTTTAACATTGACACGGTAGCGAGATATCAGCGGGGACAGATAGCGACGACATATCGCTACTTCGTATGTCGTTCCTGTTGTAATTACAAAATAAACCTTATTGTTTGTATGTCACCAATTTAATGATATTTACCTAGCTCATTTCTTTTAGATTAAAAAAATATATATTCATGATTAAAACTCTGATTTAAAACACTTGTTTGACATATTTTTTATACACAGACTCGACGGTTTAATCGACAGCTTCAGTATTTTTTTTTTCTGGAATCAGTGACGTTTAATAGAAAAGTTAAATTATAATATTGGTGTCGCTCCAGTTGTTAAGTTACGAGATGCTTTTGTCATTATTGCTTAACGAAAACGTTTTCATCACATTCACACAATACGTTAATATCCCTTATAGTAAAATCATTCATTGAGTTTAAGGCTACATATTATACAAAAATGGAAACGAACACCTTAAGGGTACTTAGCACGCAGGTGTTTATTTAGACTAATAAGCAGTACTTAATTATATATATATATTTTAATTTAAATGTTATGCATAGACTAAAAAATATGTTTAGTTAAAAATAGATTACAATAAGTTCAAACTTGAGATTAAACCTTAACCACGTTCACAAAAGCATGATTCGTGTTTGTGTGTGAAAATATATCTAATCCAAGATAGTTAAAGATTTGAAGATATAGATCGCTCTTAGACTTGCTACTGCGTGATTGCGCGTGACACCCGTAATATCCGGTAGCTGTCCACCGATGATATCAATTTCAATTTGTTGCGGCGCTGTACTGGCCGCCTAGATTCCTTGTAAATCGATACCATTTCAGTTTCCTGTTGCGTCTCCACCGGAATTAATCTTGGTCTCGATTGAAATGTTCTTCATCCGATACTTATCTATTTGATTCCAAATTTCATTTAACTATTATTGGTTTATTTTTGTTACAGTTAATAATTTAAATGATAATTAGGAGAATAATAAATTCTAATTACCACTAATGGAACTGTTTCACTTGCTTTCCTTTATTTCGTTGCAGCGAATAGGGTTTTTATTTATTAAACTTTTTAGCCAATTGTCGAAAAAGGATTATATTTTTTGATATCATATGTATACATGTGTGTTTAGATGAAGTAACATACATAAATACATTGAAAATTTCAATTTTTTTCTTACCTAAACAATATTGCGCTACGGACATTTTGTCGTTTTGGCGAAAAAGATAATATATTCATGTTTTTTCGAGCTTTAGTTACGTGTCATGAGAGTCGATCCCCGTTCTCCATCTAACATTGTGCAGCGATTGGATTCGTTTAACACGTGACTGGGCACCGGTCGTAGTTTAATGGCCTCGTATATGTAAAGGACAGGCGCGGCACGTCCAACCAATTTGCAATAAAACAATATGGCGCCCCAGCACACCCCGGCCTATGACCGCACGTTTTGCCAGCCTCTTGTATTTTATATTTATCCAGACTGCGAACCCATTAGGCGTGACCTCTTTGTGTCGCATTCCGAAACATTATGTTCTGTGCCTAAGGTGAAATTAATCCGTGCGGACTAAAAACATATTTTGTTTATTTAGTTCGAGCATGTAGAACCAACAAAGTTTTTTTTAAATAGTATTAATTATTTTTGAACGTTTTAAGCTCTGAAATTAACATACCTCGACCTAATTTACTCGTTAACGTAAAGTAATTTTTTTTTAGTAACTGATATTTTCCACTTTCGAAATTAATAAAATAATAAGGAATGAGTTGCGTTAAAAACGTCAAAAACTGAATCATAAAATTAAACTAAAATTGTAAATAATTTTTTCTTGAATTGACTTTTTGTATAAGCTATAGATTGCATATATTTATATCATAACGCAAATAGATAAGAAATTGACGTTTGAATAGTTTGAATGAATGCGTGTGCAGGCAAATGTTTTTTAACCTTCTGATCTGACATTATAAATGTAGTAATTAAATTAATAAAAAAAATATAGACCTCAAAATTATATATATTTGAAAACATTATTCCTGTGCTCATGTGTAACAAACATTGTTTTATTCAAATAAATACAAAACAACACATCTTTACCAAAGCTGGTTCTATTCCAACAATTCGCATCCATATTGTTGTGCCTATAGCCTCCAACGCAAATATATCACATTTAGTACCACTAAAAACTATTGGAGCGTTGAACATGGTAAAGTTAAAACATTGTAGCGTATACGCACCGACTTCTAATTAGATTAAAGTGACTTCTAATTAGGTTTCTATTCCGAATAACTGTTCGATTAGATTTTATAGAATAAACTAGATACAGTTATTACGAATGTTTCCAAATTTTTTCAATAATACTCAATTACGCAATTAAAATTTAATTAATTTAATTACAAAACTGATTTCATATTTTAATATTACAACTAAAACTAATATAGATTTATATTATTTGCAGATTTACATTATCAGCCAAGACCTCCTGCTCCTGAAGGTAAGATATTTAATTATTTATTATGAAATATAAAGTTCTATTAAGTATTGTATCGTAATGGAAACATTTATTGTATGGAGATTGGCACCAATACAACTCAAGGCCTTAATTTAAACTGATCCGAAGTTTGTATTATTTTTGTTTTTAAATAAGGAAAAATAGTAGTTTGACCATATTTTTTTGAAACAGACCACCAAAATATGATTCTTAAATCAAAATAAAATCGTTATTCTCAGAATGTTTTTTGTACAAATAAATTATACATACAAAATTAAGACACAAAACAAAACGTGACTAATGAGCAGCATCAATTGCGAAATACGAGGAAATTTAGCAGAGATAAGCACAGCATTCGTGAGGTGTACCCTTAAAATTGCAGAACCACGAGAAATCTAAATCTTCATACAATTGATATTTTTGCAGTAGCTTTGTTAGTTATGCACGTTCCAAGAACTGGATATAAGTCAAAAGTAGGCAGGTATGCTGTCTACACGCAGCCTTACACTTTTTGTTAGATTTCTTCAATTTGCTTGATTTTTCTTATTATCTTAAACTTGTTTATTATAACAAATTATTAAGTACTAGCATCTGCCCAAGGCTTCGCCCTCGTAGTTGTCGGTTATCGCGACAAGAAAAAGTATCCTATGTAAGTAACATACACTCATTTGCAAAAAAAACGGGCGGTTTCGATTTTCTTCCTGGCTGAAAAAAATAAAATACCAAAAAGGTTTTAATCATTTGAACATGTTACTGGCCAGTTATAAAAGTGCCATAATGTTTATAAGAGTACATTCCAAATTCAAATTTTTGACTGAGCCTGGTTTTCAAAGAAAATAACTTTTAACTACATTTTGTGGCGCGAATTCCCTATAGTTAATATCGACTCTAATTAACTTTTTGTCAATTTTTATTAAATTATCTGGTGTCCTTGACATTTAAAAGTATTGTTATTGCTGTTTAGCAATCTCGAAAATGGTAGATAAAGTGATAAAAGCGAGCAAAATTATTGCGCTGCTTGAAGAAGGTTGCAGTCAATGCTTCGTGGCTCAGAGCCTAAATGTGAGTCGGTCGACAGTTCAAAGGACCTGGCAGCGCTATCAAGAGACCGGTTCCGTCAAGAGAAGGCCTGGTTCTGGCAGAAAGACATGTACCGAACCACGGGATGATCGTTTTCTAGTGAGTCAAGCGTTGAGAAATCGCAAATCTTCTTATGTAGACCTCAAGAACACCCTCGAAGAAGTGAGAAATGTGCAAATTAGTCTATGGACGGTCAGGAGGAGGCTTCTCGCTGCTAATATACACAGTCATCGCCCGGCACGCGGCCCTAAATTACTCCGTGGACATCGAGTTGCCAGGCTTAGCTTCGCTCGAAATTGTGTGTCATGGACTCATGAAGACTGGGATAGGGTATTGTTCTCCGATGAAGCCAGGATATCTCTGCATGGTGAAGACCGACGTCGGCGAGTGCTACGTAGACGAGGAGAACGCTTTGCAGAGGCATGTTTTGAAGAAATCACACCTTATGGAGGGGGCTCTGTTATGTTTTGGGCAGGAATAAATTCTATGGATCGTACGGAGTTAGTCTTCATCGAAAACGGTACACTGACTGGACACCGATACATAACGGAAGTTCTAATTCCTTATGCACAACCCGCTTTAACCGCTCTTGGCGAAAACTCAATTTTTATGGACGACAACGCTCGCGCCCACCGGTCTGGCGGTGTGGATGCGTATATGCTAGAAGTCGGAATTCGTCGTTTGGACTGGCCAGCTAGAAGTCCGGACCTCAATCCCATAGAGCATGTCTGGGACGTTCTGAAGCGACGAGTGAGATCAGTGCAGCCGGCTCCGCAGACCATCAGAGAGCTAAAGAATGTGATTACCGCGGAGTGGGAACGTATTCCCCAAGAAACCATAAAAGATATACTCACTAGCATGCCCAGACGAATGCAAGCTGTGATTTCAGCAAAAGGGGGTCACACTCAATACTAAACTTTTATCTGCTTTTAATGTATTCAAGAAAAACAAAGAAACTAACGCGTTTCATTTTTATTTAGCGAGCAGGTACAATCATAGTGTTTTGAGCTTAAACATTATTTCTTAATAATTTAATTAAAATGTTATAATAAAACTGATGAAAACTATTCCTTCCTAATTAATTTATAAAATTCTGAGGATAACAATACCTAAAATGGTCAACCAAACTAATAGTAACTATAAAATAGTTCTTTGCTTAAGTGCCCGTTTTTTTTGCAAAAGAGTTTATAATACCTCCAAGAATATAATAATAATAATAATAATAATAATCTTTATTGCCATGAAACTATACAATAGTACTTATTTCTAGCGGCATCTGCACTAAGCACAGCTTGTATCGCAGATGCCAGACATACAATTACCAGACGAATAGTTCTTTAGACACAACTCGAGCAGACATCAACTAAGTATTTTATTTTATATACAATGACTAAACATGAGATTAAGATTTAAAAAAAAATTAATTAATAAAAAAAAAAAAAAAAAAAAATGTGTACAAAGTTTTATGATGAAAGCGTAACAAACATGCTTTCGCATTTATAAAATTAGTATGGTTTCTAAATTAGAATATGATTTAATAAAATAAACATCGTAGGTAAACGTATAAAAAAATTGTTTCTCTTGAGGTCTTTTCAGGTGTATATTTAAAGTTCCTTACAATTAAATAAAAAAAGTTATTTTATTGAAAAAGTATTACTTGTCATTCAATTGGAAATTATTTTTAGACGGCTTATATCACAAATTCAGATCAACTTCGTCCAATTGTCCTTCTTAATTGAATTTGATTTTTCAAAGCTCTTTTGTTGAGTAAGTATTCTATTAACATAAATGGTAGAACTATTTGCTGATGGCGACTACATTGCTTAAGGTTCTATTCACACTAAAACGAATACGAACTACGAATTCTGCGTTCAATGGTTGGCTTTGACATTTTAAAGGAGAAAATATTTAGAAAAGAATTTATAATGTGTTTAAATTGAATTTATATTTTTATAATTTTATGAAGTAGAGTAATTTTGTGAAGAAAATAGATAGAGGTATTTTTTTGTGATAACAATTTTGACATAGTTTATTTTATTCATTGAGCGTTAGCTGTCCCTGAATATTAACCAAATTTATTTATTCATTTTCATGTATCATTTCATTGATAGATGATTTCATTAATAGTAAGAAGAAAAATATGAAAAAGAAAGAGAAAGAAAAATATGAAATAGATAAAATCATAATAATAGAATAGTAGAGCAGAAATTTGTCAAATTTAAAAAAATGTTTTTCAGACAAAATTTAAATAAAAATTGTGTATCTAATTGAATTTCTCTGAAGAACTCTGAAACCATAAAAATACACTGAAAATACCAGAGAATAATTAGATCTTTTAGTATGAAAACGAATTTCGTTTAGTTAATTTTTTGGTCAAGCGTGAGCTGTACACAATAATGCTCTTTTTTTTTAAATGATGTCGACTCGAGTTTTACGTTAGGATATTAAGTTATAATAGGTTGGGGAAAAATCTTTTCGTATGTTGTACATATAAAATTGAAGAAAAATCTTTTTGGTTGTACTATTTGTAATCTGGCTTGTTTTAAAATCAATAAATATTACATACAGACATTTTTAACTAGTTTTTTTGTCCACCAAAATGTGTGAATCTAACGAAGAAACTCGATACATTCTGAAGTTTTATTACAAAAAAGGGAAAAATGTGACTTAAGTTGTGAAAAAAAAAATTGTAATGTTTATGGACCTAATCCAGTGTTAATAAGAGGAGTAAAAAGTTGGTTTAAGTGTTTCCAGTCTAGGAATTTTGATGTCCAATATGCAGCTCACTTGCACTCGCTCACACACACACACACACACACACACACATACACACACCCTCAAATGGATAAAGTTGATGCCATTTATGAAAAATGTGGAGAAATCGGCATATAAATTGTCAAGACATAGCCGAAGAAATGAGAATTAACTACAAAATAGAGTTTTGACCCATTTGAAAAAGTCTGGCTATACGAAAAAGCTCGATATTTGGGTGCCACACAAGCTTACTGAAATAAACCTAATGAATTGTGTACTCATTTGCGATTCTCTAAAAACCTGAACGATTTTTGTAAAATTGATCACTGGTGATGTAACTTGGAACACCTACGGACAAGAACGTGCGAAAAAAATTATGGTCAAAGGGTAGTCAAGCTCCACCAACTGTAGTGAAACAAGGATTAACACGCAATTAGGTGATGCTGAGTGTATGGTAGAAGGGCATCGTTCATTATGAGCTTTACCGCTGAACAAAACTAATGAGACTCAAGTAAAAAATTAAGAAAAAACGCCTAAAACTGATCAACAGAAACGGAGTGGTCTATCATCATGATAACGTTAGACCAAACACATCTTTGGCTACAAATCAAAAATTGTGAAAGCATAGTTGGGAAGTATTAATGTATCCACCATATTGTCTTGACCTTGACGCTCAGATTATCACATGTTTCAGTCTCTTGAGAACTCTTTAGATAGTGTTAGGTTAACATCAAGATATGACTTTCTAAACTACTTTTCGCATTTTTTTAAACAAAAATTATTATATTGTAATGTAACTTTGAAAAAAAGTCTTGAATTTGTATATAAAATTATTAGTCTTATCGCTAAAAGAGCGATCTCTTCCACCTTTGACCCTTGGGTATAGGACAAGGCAAAGAAAAGCGGTTAAGAAGTTATATTATATTATGGTGCAATTAATTATATTTTCATAATAATTCTAATTGTTTAAATAGTAACTAATGATATAATTCTCACATTTATTATAAACCACCAGACGCTTTTTTATATTTGAATTTTTTGTTAATGTTTGAATTTTTATATTGATCTTATTCAAAATTAATTACTCATAATTCATTGTTGGATTTTCTATAGCAGTAAGACAAACTTTCCTATATTAAAAAAATATTTCCTACTGTTTTAGTGTGATTGCTATTAAAGCTTGTTTTTTTTTAAACTATAATTTATTTTACAATCTGACCTCAGATATCTAGTAAGGCTAGTTTGCTTAAGGCAAAATGGTGTATCTTGCGAATTTCGGTTTGCGGTACATTCAACGAAAGGGTGTATGAACGCCGCCGAGCTCGAACGATTTCGACGTGAGGCTGCTTCTGAAATCGGACCCATATCTACAGAGCATAACGCAGTTGTAACTCATCAGGAAAGCGTTCATAGCGAACTACCTGTGGATGCAGTTGCTGAAGAAGCAGTCTCCCAAAAAGTGAAGCAAATGAGGAGGATTTTGCAATAGGCGATTTCCGATATTCAAAGGATACCTCTGGAATAAAAGCCACGATTTTCTCGTTTTCCCCTTAATTCTGCGACGCAGGGTGCCATTAAGGCAGCTAATAGTCTGCTTTCTCCATATTTGGATGGCAGCCTAGGCTTGATAATTTAGGTTCTATTCTCTTTGGTGCCGCTCTGGCAGTACACCGCCTTATGAGAGCCAAAACATAGGAGCCTGGACGCTACTAATGAGATTAGTGACGTACCAGCCTAAAAGAAGAGAATAGAATTCCGTATCAGCCTAGCCAGAGTGCTCATTGGCAGACTGCAAAGCTTCAGATTGGGCAACACTAGGCCAAGGAATGTGCGGTCCGTTAGAATAGCTTTCAATGGGCTAGGCTTTAGGCTTTAGACCAACCTGACATATCTGAAAACCTGACGGAGTGCATCGACAGCCTGAAGCAGAGAATCACGGTATAGAGGAAGCTAATTCGTAGGTACTTTAAGTAAGCATGTGCTAACATCAAACCGATGAACCTGACGACGACCTGCATCACTATTGCTGAAAGGGTTCAAATTAAAATAGTGGCTAGTTTTTTTTTCTCGCAGCGGGCATGTTGAAAAATCATAAATCTGTTAAACTCTGAATGATATGCAATATTAGCATTGCCGAAAGTTTTCCAATCGATGCACTACGCGTACACATCGGCAATATAGCCATGGCGACCATTACTTGACACGGGCGCTTGCGTTGTAAACTCTTGTCAACTAGCAGTGGAGCGGATACTGCACTTCGGGAAATCATGCTGCATCACGACAACACTTCGTCATATACGTTCCTCAGCACAAGTGTTTTTTAATGAATCTAGTGTTTCCCCATTCACCGTACAGTCCCGATTTAGATCCCTCTGATTTCTTTTTGTGCCCGGTAATCAAAAAATAAATAAGAGGGATTTTTTTTCGTGTACCGAAAAGCTCGTAGCCGCCTACAAAGTCGCAATTTCGGAGATATCGGATTAAGACTGGCAAAATAATTGTTTTAATAGTTGGTTTAAGCGAATGGAACTTTGCATAGATAATGAAAAAGAGTATTTGGAAAAAATGTAAAATAAATATTGTTAATATTTTGTATAGTTTTTTCTTGTCTCAAGACTTATCGAGTTACCTACATTAGTATGTAATAAAGTCTTATCTAGTCTTATCCTTGGCTACAGAGGACTGGCGAAGACCGATTGTAATTAGTACCTCTGACCGGGACACCGGATGGATGAATAGAAGAAGATGAGCTGCATAGACGGTTTTACAAGGCACAACACAAGAAAGATATTATTATGTTATACAAAATATATATTTTAATAATATTTGTTTATTTTGGGACTAAATAATTTGTCTGGAAAGATTTTTAGATTTAGTTTAGGAAAAAAATAAAATAAAATAAAGAATGTATATAAAATTTTCTCAGCAAAATCTTTTATTTTTATGTTTATATTCAGCTAAAGTAGATATAATTAGAACATGGCATAACTCAGTTATGTGTTTAGAACTTTACATGCCTTATCTTTGGTCCATACGTGTAAATTGTGCGGGTGACATGCCAACTACGTCGAGAGCCAGCAAAATTGCTTTGTTCAGACTTTGAGAGGGCGTGTCCCACATTAACCTTCTTAGTCCGTACAATATAATATTTTGATATTTAGTTATCACAACTTTAAGTAGTTCTTTATGATTTTCTAGTAACATTAAAGGATTAATATTTCGATTCGTTTCACCCAAAGGACTACAAAGTTATTGAGCTATAAATCATGAAAAGGTAGTCTAGCAATGTACGTCCATAATATTTCTTGTTTGTGATTTATCTGATTCAGTTGTTTTTATTAACCCGACTGAAAATTTATAAAAGCTTAACGAATTTTTGGATATATGCAGATTAAAATCTGCAAGTATAATTCAAATATTAACTCCCTTATATTGTAAAAAACAATTTATCAAAATGATTCATAGATATTTTGTTATATTTATATCCTTACCTTACCTATAATTTGCTATGACTAATTATGATTTTGTCTAATTAGTGGTACCTTCATCGGCTTAATATAAAAAAATAATGTTTTGACTTAACTCTAAAGAGAGTGTTACCACCAAATGATAAAGTATAGTACGCGACAAAATATTACCATCAAGTCGTATATTACATAATAATCTGTCTGATCTGAATTTTAGTAGAGATGTATATTGATTTGCCGATGACGAATACAGATATAAATATATGAAGTATATATACTTTTTTTATATATAAAAGGTAAATTGTTTTTGTTTTATAAACAATTTTTGAAGGTCAAATATAAAAAAAAACGACTTTAGTGGT
Source organism: Euphydryas editha (assembly GCA_036937285.1). NCBI lineage: Eukaryota > Metazoa > Arthropoda > Insecta > Lepidoptera > Nymphalidae > Euphydryas > Euphydryas editha. The sequence goes on from JAUPFZ010000003.1 coordinate 14,067,156, forward strand.
CAACAAAGGAAAAGTTTTTAATAAATTTTAATTAAAATATTATCTTCTTATGCGATGTGTGTTACATGTCGCAACGCATTTTGAAGAGTTAATGATAATCATACCCAATTGTTGTTATTGTTTATCTATAAGGGAGGGTTTTCAATTTTACAGTGCGTTGGAAGGACGGCAAACTAACTAACACAATAATACGGTGGCGTATACATACTTGCAATAAATATTATTTTATTACAATAAACTTGAACAATATGCAATAAACTAAATTTTTCTAGATTTGAAAATTAAAGGTGCGGATAATTTGTTATTAGATTTCATATGTTGTTCGAATTCATTTGTTTTTAGAGCATCGAAATACATGACGTGTACGAAATATACCTCAAAATGAAATATAAGATTTTCGAAAGTATTCCCGAAACTACGTTGATCATATATTTTTATATTCATATCATTATGGTATAATTAATTTTATTTTTCCTCTTTCTTTTTTTTTGGTTTATTAGTAAAATTAAGAGACATTAGTTGTCAGTTCTTTTTTATTTTTTATAGTCAGTCATGACATTTTTTTGATAAGTACGAGTAAACATAAATGAATATTAGTTTCATTTCACTTATATTTGGGCATAAAATATAAATGAGGTATAATAATTGTTCGGATAGTCGGTTTCACTGACTAATCGCAAAATCTCCAGTAATATCTATATAATTTCTAGTATAGTATTGTCGGATACTATAGATCTTGTGCCAAATACTATTTACAATATAATTAATCTACACTATATACAAATAAAATATAACGTTACATTTTTACTCTATAGGAATTTTAATTAGCTTTATGTATTTCCACTTCTTTTAGTTAAAAAAGGAAGTAGGAAGCTACTTATCGATAATTTAAACAGTTCGAACGAAGCTGAAAGAGCACCGTGGTGAATATCCTAATTTTCTTAAATTCACGAGGCATCCGCCATCATTTTATCTCCCCTTTTGTCTCCATTTATATCAGACGTCTACAGCGATTTGCCTCCTAGAATTTTGTTTATTTCTTTCGAAATTGTTATTTCCGCTTGCTTTCGTTTCTTTAAGCCGATTCGTCTACAGCTTTTATAAAAGTAAAGGAAATGAATTCTTGGTTAATATATCGATGCTTGATCTTTTTTTCAAATCTAATGGATTTTATTTTAGTAATACAATTCAAATATAATATATTTATTTATTTTTTTAACTAAATTTGACGACATTCATTCACATTTTTAAACTCTAAATATAATAATTTTTATTGATAAATAATTATTTGATAATAGTTTTAAATATTTTTATCCATAAACCAAGCAGATATTATTTAATAGAACTTGTAAATTAGCCTGATTACCGTTCACGTAACTTAAATGTATGAAAGTTGAAATACAACGAAAGTATTTTCAACTTCGGAATCGAGAAGAAAATTGTAAATTAACTTTTGTTAAAGCGTTGTGTGACTGCGCGCTCGACAATCTCTGCTCAGAATTTTAACTAGGCGATAGAAATCGGTAATCCCAAAGCCCGCTAACACAATGCGGTGGAAAAGCGGATATTCGCATCTTATTTTAGTAGGTATTAATAATTTAGTCACGGAGTTGGTTCTTCAGGTAGAAAATTGGGAATTGTGTGATTTTGCAGGGTTAAACCTTTATCATGTCTCTTTTCATATTTTTTTCCTTGTATGTTTTTTTTTCCTTATAAATATAAATAATATTTATAACGTAATTTTATGATCAGCAAGACAATTCTTTTGTATTATTATTATTATTTTTTGTTTGTTTTAGAAGCCTGTGAGAAGACGTTCTGTAGATGGGGGGCGGAATGTGTATCACTGGGTGACGGTCGTGCTCACTGCGCTTGCCCCACTAGCTGTCCGTCATCAGCGGCCCCAGTTTGTTCCACCGTAGGAAGAACGTATCGAAACCATTGCTTCCTGCGTAAAGAAGCTTGTGAGAGAAGGCTGAACTTACGAATCAAGCACGAGGGAGAATGTGGTACTTGTCTCATTTTTACATAAAAACGTCTACATGATTAAATTTTTTCATTGTAAAATATGAAAAAATTAAATCACTTTTGAACATAAACAAATAATTTTAAATTATTGTAAGGTCATTTTACTTCATGTAGTTATGACTACAATAGTAGGATGCATAGATAAAAAGCGAAAAATACATTGAGTTCCTGCATAATTTCCAACGAAAATTAACGTGGGAGGTAAATAGCAAAACATGAATAACCCTTTACCCCAAGTCATCTCATAAAATATGTCGTCTCGTGACAGCAATTGCGAGTATTTTGCCACGGTAAATTGAACTGAAGTTTTAGTTCATTTAACATCTGAAGTAGAATTTTTAAAAGACTTTTAAAGTTGCCGTTGCAGGCGTTTTATTTATGTCTGCATTATCTTTTATTATTTGTCCACCTCGTTCCTAGTTATATGAAAATTGTAGTATTATTTTTATTTTTTCTAATATCAAATAAGACTCCGCATCCTCTGCAATAATAACATGACTTTTGTTAGCCTATATTTGATGATGAGCGTAACTTTGTTCTCATGGATATTAGGTATCAAATAGCATTTTATTCACGGATCTAAGCGTTATTGATAAATTGCAAGATTATATATTATTTATGGAAGACGTCTCATGATAAACTACTAAGAAAACATAAAATGACCCAACTAAAGTGATCTTTTTGTAGTCAAGCCTATAACTTTGATTTTGACCAATTATAAATAAGTATCAAAAAATATATTAGAATTGAAAAATAAGAAAAGGAACATACTTTTTTATTACACAGAAGCGGGAGATCCATGTAGTACCGTGACGTGTCCAACGGGAGCGAGATGTATGGTAACTTACGGCCAACCAGAATGCCGCTGTCCACGAAGCTGTCAAAGACGCAAGACTGTTTGCGGAAGCGATGGCCACGAGTATCCGTCTGCTTGTCATCTCGACAAACACGCTTGTGACGATCAGCTTAACATAACCATCAAATACCATGGAAAATGTGGTTAGTAGATTTAGTTAAGGTATTTAATTTTGTAACATTATCAATGTAAGTATTTATTTCAATAAACTTGACTGACTTTAGTCAAGAGTGAACAAACAACTATTTGGAATGTTACTTTCGTTGCTGGAAAAGGTCTAGCAGACTTATTATAAGGATATTGCTCCCGCGTCTTTGGACATAATTTAACCTTTTAAATATTACTTCTTCACCCAGAGTACTTGTACTCGTGATTTTAGATCTCTGCTTTTACTCATAAGGGAGATATGGAGGTAACAACCCCTAATGGTTTTTTTTCTCGCAGAAACTATGACTGATAACGAAATGATTCCAATGCGAAAAATATGTATCAATGAGTTCTATATTTAGTTTTTTTTTTTTAAATTTTTTGATTAATTTTCAGAAGTGTAAAAAACAATATTTATTATTTGATAGTGGTTTTTTATATGAACTACTGGAGATACACTAACCAGAAAAATATTATACAATTTGTCTTAGAGTTTATTGCAACATATTATAAATTCAAAAGTTTGCATTTGGTGGAACATAATTTAAAAAAAATCTGTGTGTGTCAGCTCCGAGGCACGACTAGAGTTTACTTCTTAAAAATAATTCTCTAAATAGGCACAAATAATTCGCATGTGACACAGAATAACACTTAACGTCTATTTTACAGATTTTACGGGGTATAAATTATAAAAATATATAGTTAGCTTTTATAGTGTTATAGTTTTTATCATAAAAAAAGGTATTTTAGAGGAAAAAAAAACGAGATAATTTAGAGAAGGATCGGTTTTCATATGCTTGTTCATTTCAATGAATTTCAGTTCCGGGTCCGATCCTGTTAGACATCGAGTACGATTGGGTCTTGCGAGGCCGTCTCCTTCCCGGTATGGTCGTCATCTGCTACGCGGATGACACCCTCGTTTACACTCGGGGACATGACTTCAAGGAGGCGGCGCGGCTGGCCGAGGTCGCACACGACCTTGTGATCAGCCGCATAAAGAACTTAGGGCTTCGTGTCAGAATTGACAAGACCGAAGCCCTCCTCTTCCGCGGGATCGGACGCAAGGAACCCCCACCGGGGGCTACCCTGCAGATCGGAGAGGGGAGGGTCAGGATGAGCCCCCAAATCAAATATCTGGGGCTCACCCTCGACGGAGGGAGGACCTTCGGCCCACATTTCGCGATGGTGGGACTGAAGGTCGTGAAGGCGGCAAGTGCGCTGGGCAGACTCCTCCCGAACCTCGGAGAACCCAGCGCCGCCTGCAGGCAGCTGTACTCCGGAGTCTGCCGGAGTATGGCGACGTACGGTGCCCCGGTTTGGGCGGATCGCCTCACCGCGAAAAATAAGGCGGCGCTTCGTGCTGCGCAGCGAACAATCGCGGTGAGGGTGATTCGGGGGTACCGTACGGTATCGTGGGCTGCAGCTACTGCTCTAGCCGGTGACCCCCCGTGGGAGCTCGTGGCGGAGGTTCTTGCCGAGACCTACTCATACGTCTCGGGTAGGAGGGCTCTTGATGAGAACCCTACGTTGGACGGGATCCTACGGGTGCGTCGGATAGGGCAGGAAGCGCTTATGCGGAGGTGGGGGGAGGACCTGGCGGGGCAGCCGTACGGCACACGCGTAACGGCTGCCATTCGCCCGGTCTTTGAGCGGTGGATGCGTCGAAAACGCAAGCCCCTCACCTTCCGTCTGACGCAGGTTTTCACCGGGCACGGTTCTTTTGGTGACTACCTGTGTCGGACGGCCCAAAGGGAGCCGACGACTGAATGTCACGATTGTGGTGCAGCGGTGGACTCTGCCCAGCACACCCTCGAAGTGTCACCGAGATGGGCGGCACTGCGTCAGGTCTGATGTCGGTCTTCGGAGGTAACTAGTCGCTCCCGAGCATCATCACCGCGATCCTCGGCGACGATGAGTCCTGGAAGGTGATGGTCTCCTTCTGCGAGACAGTAATGTCCCAGAAGGAGGCCGACGAGCAGGTGAGGGAGGAGGCCGTCGACGTCTAATGCGCCTCCAGTAACGCCCCTGTGCTCGTGTCGGGCTGGGATGGGAACCCGGTCCTGCTAGACACGGCGTCGTCGGGACTGTTCAGAGGTGAGCCGGACAGTCCCCATGGAGGAGAAGTCTGGCCTTTTCGCCGAGGCCAGCCTGTCACTGGAGGGATTCTGTTGCCTGCAGATCCGGGACCCTCCAATTAAAACGGCTGAAGGCTTCCGCAGGAGTTTAGTTACAGTATTGCACTCCCAAAGTGCCGAGTCTGACATAGGTCTGGGACTGCCTACCCGGGCGTCCTGGATATCATCCGTAAATGGATTCCACTGCGTCACAAAAAAAAAAAGTGTAGTGGCTTTTGCTTTTAATTTTACACTGAGAGCACATCAGAGAGCTTTCGAGAATCTCCTTGCTCAATAGGTTTGATATGAGCATCAAAATAATATACTGTTTTGTATGTATTAATTTTTTTAAGTTCAGAGCAAATTTTGATTGTTCGTTAAAAGAGTTATATTTTTTTTATATTTGGAAAATCATTATGAAATGTAATAACGAAAATATTAACTACTTATATTGACTAGATGACAACATATTCGTACATACTATATATTATGTATATAAAAATGTATCCCTATTTTTTTTTATTCACATCTACAGGCTTACATGCGCCTATACCCTTTTCTTTACATATATTTTATTGTTATATACAGACGTTTTATAGCAAAAGTAAATAAGTACTTAAAACTAGACTTAAATATCTCTAGTCCCTGAGACGAGAGTCCAAACTGACCACTTTTATACTAATATATATACATTTTTTTTTTCAATATTATATCTACGTGTATTTCCTATTTATATTGTTTTATAATACTATATCTAAATCTATTTTTAAAATACTATATCTATAGCTAGATTTTTTTTTTTTTTTTTTTACAATACTATATCTATTTGCATTTACATTATTATATCACAATATTTATAATTGTCCTATTTTGGTACTCTATAATTTCACACCCACCAATATGTTATATCGATTTATCTAATCAGCACCAGCCCCCAGCTGTGCGAGCACATCCTCAATGACTGCTGTGTCTCTATGATGGATTGCCATCTTGAGGGTGTGCTCCAGGATTTCTTTTGTTGTGGCCTCCGCCGCCCTCCCTACGAATCGGCCGATTGCGTCATCCCTGTCGTCGGCGTAGTAGACACAGGTCTTGGTGTGCCTACTTACCGCGACCACCGCATGCGAGACGCTGTCGTGTATTTTTAGTCTCTTTGCCCGTGTCTGGATGACGATGACCTCCTCGCTCGTCTGACCCTGCGCCTCGTGAATGGTCATGACGCTCGACCCTTCTCCGGTACCATATCCCCGGCCTATTAACTCCTTTTTCTCCTCTTGTGTGAAGACCAGGTACAGGGTCCGGTTCTGTTTTTCGGGTATTCTAGCGCCAGTGAGCCTTTCCGCACGCAGGGAATGGACGATGGGGTTCGAGCTGTAGATCCCGTCGTAAACCTCGCTGATGGCAAGAGCGACATCCTTGGAATTCCGATGCGTGCACGACAACTCACATGATATATTTACCGTCAGATTAGGCCTGCTGTATCGCACCTCGAACAGGTTTTCCCTGTCGATGTAAGGCAGCTGATTAATGTCTCCGACAAGGATAACCTCTTTTGCTTCCGACAGACGGGCGGCCATCACTATGGCACCAAAGTGATTCATGAGGGCCTCGTCCACCGTTAAACGGCTTATTTTTGTGCCCTCACGAAAACCATTTACCAATATGGAAGCCATAGTGCGCACCTTGTATTTGGCTTTGTCGCCATAATGGTGCGTCAGCTTCTGCCTGAGATCATTGGCCGCCTCGACTGTGGTCGTAACTACGACCTCGTTTTCCTCGTCGAAGTTTCTGACTATGTAAGTCGTCTTGCCGCATCCAGGGACCCCGTTTATCCATTTCAGTGCTGGTAACTGCCAGGCACCGAAAATGCTACCGACTTCCGGATCTCCCGTAATGGTTTTTGCCATCTCGAGTATCCGGTCGCCTAGCATCACTCTCGTGCACCTGGCCACCACCACCACTGGATCCCCTTTAGGTGTATGGAAGGCTTGAGGTTCTTCGTTCTGGCCCTCAGCTTCGACCGCGCCCACGAAGCCGACTGTGGTATTATAAGCAGCCATATACCTTCCCGACATGTTGCCCCTGAGTATTTCGCGGGTGTCGTTATTGTAAATGGCTGCCTCGGCTTCTTCGAGTTCCACTCCCAGTAAGTTTTCGTGGCCGTACTGGAAGCTCTGCATGATTTTCTTGCAGGTGGCTAGGCATACATCGCAGTTCGCCTTTGTGATGGCCAGGAACTCGATATACGCATTTTCCGCATGTTGTTGCGGCGTGGACGCTGGTCGTAGCTTTGGTGGTATAACTTGCCCCATGTCGGCTTTTGTCCGAGTGGCCGGTGGCGTTTGTGGGTACCTCGGATTTTCATCTTTGGTGAACCTTTTAAGTGCCTCCGATTGCCGATCTGTTGATACCAACGACCTTGGGGCAAGGCGGGGCAGTCGTTTTCCTCGTTTAGGGGAGGTTGTCGCTTGGATAATTTTCGCTATCGCCATCAGACGGGGCTTTGATTTGGATGTTGTGTCGTACGGAGTGGGCGACACTGATTCCGCTTTTTGGGCTTCGGTCTTTTTCTGTAGGCGCTCCGAACCACTGAGTACGGTCCCTCCAAGAGCCAGCCATGCAGGGGGTGAAGATGTTCTGGACTGGGGTTTTAAGTATCCCAGATCCTCCCCCCTGTCTTCGTAAACAATGACCTCGTGAGTTTTCGAGGCCATTAGGCAGCCGTATCTATCAGACACGTTGCCTCTTTCATAGCCGACTCTCATAGAGTCCACACTTATTCTTCCGGGGGTCGCCCCGGGAATTTCACCCCGCCGCTGCAGCCACGAGCTTGCCTGCGCAAAAGCAGACTCTTCTCCCCACTCGAACAGAGCGATCAACTTGTTTTGCAACCGCACCGTCCGGTAGATCGAGTCATTGTCCGATTTCTGCGCAAGCGCGTCGATCTTAATGCGCTTGAAGCTCGTTTTCTGTGTGCTACCCTTTATCAACAGAGCGAACCCCGGCGAGACCACCAGCCGATCCTGCCCTTCGGAGCGACAGAAACTTATTCCGAGCATCTCCGCTTCATTGTCCATGAAGAGGGCCACGCATCTGGTTCTAATGCCCACTTCCCCGCTCCCATTTCCCTCTCTAAGCAAAGATTCTACTGTAACGCTGGGGCCGGGTTGCGAGGGTGCGTTCTGATCAGTCCTCTTCTGGATCAATTTTCGCAGAGCGGATGGAATGGCCTGGATAATCTGGCTCAGCGGTGCTCGGGTTGGGGACCGCTGAGACGGAGCTGCCACGACTGGTTGTACAGCTTGTTGGCTATGAGTTTGGACGTTTCCTGTATCTACCGTATTTGATGGTGTGTTTGATGAAGTGTTTGTGGTGGTGTTGTGAGACTGTGGTATTGACCGTGAACTTTGTGGTAGAGCGGTCGAGCCATTTCTTTTCGCGGCTGTCACCACGGCGTGTCTCGCGAATGCGAGAAAAGACGTTCTGTCGGCCTCGACTGTCTCTTCCCGTATCTGCCTCCTGACGTACGAAATTGGAACTTTATCGTAGTCAGAGGCCGATTTTTTCGTAAGAGCCGCCTTTTTAGCCAAATGGTCCGCTCTTTCATTGCCTGGTATTCCTACGTGGGCCTTCAACCAAAAGAATCGCACCGATCTCTTCTCTTCCTGGATCTGTCTGATGCATCTCTTCATCTCTATGGCCAGAGGGTGAGTCGCCAATGGGCTCTTTAGTAAGTCGAGCGAGGATCTTGAATCGCTCAGGACATTGACTGACTTCTCTTTCGACTTTTTCACCATGTCCACAGCTCTGAAGAGCGCATACATCTCAGACTGAAAGACCGTGTTGTGCGGCTCGAGCCGGAATGTGGAGTACCTTACTTCCCTCCCTTGGTTCCACCACGTTAGAGCCGCACCGACTTTGCCCTCTATTTTGCTTCCGTCGGTGTAAATTAATGGGCCGACGATGTGGTTTTCTTCAAGGGTTCCGGGGTTCAGGCTCATCAAGCACTCATACTCAGTTGGTTTGAGTAGAGATGGGTGGGGATTCTGTATTGGACCCACCCTGCGTTCCAGCTCCCTTCCCGGCAGCAGAAAGTCCACGCAGTGACCTTTTTTGATTTTATAAAGTATGGCGGCCTCTCGGATACGAAGGTCAAGTGGGAGCAACCCTGATAGGACGAGTGCCGATGTTAGAGACACCGTTCTATACGCTTTGCAAATTTTTGGGCAAAGCCTCTCTGCAGTGAGTATAGTTGTTTCCTTATTGACAACTTCTCTGCTGCAGGAGACCATGCGCTTGCCGCGTACAGGACGATGGGCTCTATCACCGCCACGTAGATGGTCCGTACGATTTCACTGTTCAGACCCCAAGATACCCTCGCTGCGCACGCTAGTTGTTTGTAAATATCTGCTGCTTTTTTGCATATTGCAGATGCATGCGCATTGAAAGTGAGCTTAGAATCTAAAATGAGCCCCAGCAGTTTTATTTCTTCTACAAGCCTCAACCGAGTGCCGGACATGTGGACTATTGGGGTTTCATATTTGAGCTTCTTTGTTATTACCATTGCATTGGTTTTATGCGCCGCGAAGCTCAGTTTGTTACGAATACCCCAGTCCTGGACGGCAGCTAAGGTGGTTTCGGCTGAAGCTTGCAGGTCACTGGTTTTGTGGCTCGAGAACACAAGAACCACGTCGTCCGCAAAGGCCTGGCAGTGTACTCCCATGCCATTTACTGTTCTAAGGAGTGAATCCAGGATAAGATTCCAGAAGGTCGGTCCACCAATGGAGCCTTGGACACAACCCTTCGTGGTTTCCTTCTCGCTGGATGCTCTGGCATAGTTGACAATGACTCTTCGGTCCTGTAAATAGGATGCCACCATGGAATACAGGTTCCTCGGGCAATGTTTATCCACCAGCTGTTTTTTGAGAGCTGGCCACCATGCATTATCGAAGGCGCCCTCTATGTCGAGCGATACAAGAAGCACTATCTTTTTTAGTTTAATCTCACTCCTAATATGCTCAACTAAGTCGTAGAGAGCGTCCTCCGTTCCCCTTTGTGGCATGAATCCATACTGGCTACGGTGCAGCGTTGGGTATAGCCTCCACTGAAGTCTACCAATTAAAAGTTTCTCGACTGTCTTTCCGAGGATCGACAGGAGTCCAATAGGTCTGTAGGACTTCGGGTGGGTGTAATCCTCTTTTGCTGGCTTGCGGAGGATGCATATGTGAGCGACCTTCCACTGTTTGGGAAAGTATGATAGCGACAGGCATTTGTTTGCCAGTGCTAGGAAAACCTCCCTGTCACAGTTTATTGCCGCTGCGCATATGTCGGACGTTAACCCATCGGGACCTGGAGCTTTCTTTGGATTTTGGCTCGAAAGAACCATTTCCAGTTCCGAGGTAGTAAAAGGAGGATCATCGTCCGACAGGTCCTGTAACTCCGCAGGAGCTTTGCAGTCAACGGATTCTCTGACTTGCTTGTGATAAGCGGTGTCGGTCATCACAGAGTCATCCGGGTAGAACGTCTTTGCGAGGAGTTCAGCTGACTGATCTGGTGTAAGTGTTTCACCAGCTGGGCTCCTCAGCAACATGTCGTCCTGCCTACGAGAGGTCTTCCGTATGACTCTGTAGATACCGTCCCACACGCTTTCACGGTCTTGTGCCGTGCAAAACTCCTTCCAGCTTCGAGTAGCTGCTTCACTTGCCTCTGTTTTGTATCTTTCCCTAGCCATTATGTATTCTTCAACGACGCTCGCCCTTCTGCTGGGTGCAGCATTTTTTATTCGGCGTTTTATTCTTAATAATTCCCTTTTCAGGGAATGTAGTTCAGCCGACCACCAAGGTGGTCGGGGATCGCCTTTCCATCGCTTTATTTTTGGGATAGTTGTTTCGCAGGCACCGCGGATTATCGATGTGTACCTGGTCAACATTTCCTCCAGCTCCTCTTTACTCGATACATCAGAGACGCTACTCAAAGTCACGTTTTGTTCCACAAGACCGGACTTCAGGATTGTGGTGAAATCTGACCATCTCGCCTTTTTGGTGTTATATCTACGCGTCGTGATTGGCTCCAGTGGTTTTAGGGGCCGCTCAACGCATAGATCAAATGTTATGGCGTTATGATCGGATGTAATCAGATCTCGATCCACTCTCCAGTTCTTCATTTTTGCGAGGAGGGACTGACTCGTAAGAGTCACGTCAACGCAGCTCGAGTATAGCCTTTCGCCTCTGTATGTCTCGAAGGTCGGTATTTGTCCTCTGTTTAGGATTTGGAGGTCCATTTCTATGATAAATCCATGTAACTGTGCTCCTCGATGGTTTTCGGAGCTGCTGCCCCACCAGTGACTCCAGGCATTGACGTCGCCTGCCACTACTAGGTGTTGTGTAGGGATTTTGTCGGTTGCAACTCTCAACTGCTGCAGGTACGGTTCCATGTCTTGGTCCCCTTCAAAGTAGACGGACACTAACGATAGCCTAAGCTGGCCAGCCTTTACGAAGACCGCGGCCACGTTCTCGGTGACAATCTGGGGGTCGTGGATGACTTCCACCCTGTCACCGAACACGATGATCGCGGCCTTTACTGGCTTCTGGCGGCCCAGGGTGCACTGAATGATTTTAGCACCAGGTTGTTGTCTCATTTCGCCCGTTCTGCCAATGTACGGTTCCTGGACTAGGGCGAAAGAAATCCCCTTTTCTGAGGCCGCCTGGAACAGTTCAGCGGTTGCCAGCTTAGAGCGCTGTAGGTTTACCTGTATAAATCGTAAACCACAGCCCGTTTCGCCCGTCGCTCTGTTAGGGACCACCACTTTTGCCTCCGGGTCGCCCTTAGCAGTATTGGACCCTCGACCTGGCTATACTATCCCATTTCTGCCTTTCCTGACACTCGTCGCTATACGCGGTATGTGCCACATCCGAGCCACCTCTTTTAGCTCTGGAGCAGTTCACGCAGTGGGGCGTTTCATTCCTGGCTCTCGAGGGACAGTCTCTACCCGTGTGTTCGCCACCGCAGTAGCTGCACAAGTCATTTTTCTCCTTGCATAGCGCCTTGGTATGACCATAACCAAGGCACTTCATGCACTGCACCAAGGGAGACTGATCTTCTACCAAACAACGCATGAACCCGACGTAAATTTTCTGTGCCTGCGTGAGTCTCTTCCAGAGCTCTGGTGATGTCTCCAAGACAGGGTGACATTCGTGCGGGTTTCGGGCGCGCTTCCTAAAACGCACCTTCATTCGGAGTCCCGCTTTGTCCACTCCGTCGAGGATATGGCCATTTTGTGCCTTTATATGTTCTATAATTTCCTCGTTGGAGTAGCATGATAGCACTCCTCGCACGCACACCATGGGGTCCTGGTTTGAAGGTTCCCGTACCGCTAAGTCTTTGTTTGATTGGACCTGACCCTTAATTTTAATCATGTCCTCTTTCGTCGCACACCGCATCACTACCTTTTGGTCGCGCGCCTTCCTAATCCTTTCCACTCTCGCTCCGGACTTCCTCAGGTCCAGCGTTGTCCTGATTTTTGTCAATACGTTTTCGCTAGTTTCCTTGGGGTCTCGGGACGATATAATTAATGTGTGGCTTGGCAGATGTTGATTCTCGAGTCTGTGCTTGGCAGCAACCTGAGCAAAGGTTAACACGCTGTTTTTGGGGGTCAATTTTGTGACTCCCTCTTTTATGGTGTCCAGGGTTTGCCGGACCTCCTGGACTGCCATCTCGGTCTCAATCGATGGCATCATTGGGAAGGCAGTAGTTTTGTTTGCCTCCCACATTGTGCGCAACTCAGAGGACACGATCTCCAGTTTTTCGGTTATAATTTTCAGTTCTGGAGTCAGGTCCTTCTGCTGTTCTTGTTTATGTGTATTTGTGTCTTGTGTTTTTGCTATCTGTTCTATTTTGATATTTATTTGATATTAAAAAAAAAAAAAAAATGTATCCCTATTTCCCTTGGTCACGCCATCACGCGTGAAATGTTGGACCGATTTCACTAATTCTTTTTTTTTTTTTGTTGTGTTTGTTATTGTCAGGAGAAGGTTCTTATCTATACATATAATAAAATGGTAGAAAAGTCAAAACTGTACATGGAATATTTTTTTAAAAGAATACTTGGGGTGTGATCTACAATCGATACCGAAGCCAAAAATATAGTTTTTAGAATTTTTGTCTGTTTGTCTGTTTGTCTGTTTGTCTGTTTGTCTGTTTGTCTGTTTGTCTGTATGTATGTCCGGGATAAACTCAAAAAGTACTGCATGGATTTACTTCAAAAGCACGAATATTATTAAGAAGTCGGGTCATAACATAGGCTACATATTATCACGCTATCACCTACGGGGAACGAGCAGTGAACCTTTATTTCTTCAACGCATTCTGTAACAGCGTGTAATCTAACGACGCATATTTGAATGTTGTTATTATGTTAATAACCATGCTATAAGCTATCTTCACACTATAAAAATCACGAAATATAAGTAACTTAGGCTGATAAACATTATTAATGTAAGAATGAAAATAATATAAGAAATTAATATAAGTAGTATCAAGACAATTTTAGAGCAGCGCCATCTATGAGAGTCCAAAAACATCAAGTCGAATTACGTGTGTAAACTCTTTTTGGATATAAATAATTTAAATTTGATCATTTTGGCGAGGTTAATAGTTGTTTATAAAAGTCATAGATGGAGTTGTGCATTTTAATAAAAAATGTATCGTTGATTCGTTTCAGAGATGAGCAAGACAATTTAAAAAAACGTGTTTATATAAGTTTTAAGCTGCTTCATCTACGTCTTATAAAATTCATCGAGTTTTTCTGTATGTAATAACAAACAGAACTCAAAAAGAACTGCATAGATGTATAACAAAATTTAAACTCAAAAACGGCAGGCTATTGCTATAAGCAATTTGAGCTAAATAACGAAGAAAGAGGAAAATTAAGCATGCCATATATATCATAAAAATAAGAAATGCTTATGCTTCTCCGGAACCTATTTCCTCCAAAGTTGTGTAACGAGACCCGCCTTAAAGTCATCTCGCTCCACAAACACACCATTGAGGCGGAAATTCTTACGGGTTGTGGCGTCGGCGAGGCAGTATTTATACCACGCATTCCCCTCATTCCTCATAACTTCCCGTTCCAGTTCAAGCGCGTAGAGTTCCCCGTGGGTGTTTGCTTCGCAATGACCATCAATAAGTCGCAGGGGCAGACACTGAGGGTAGCTGGTGTCGACCTCAGGACGAGCTGCTTCTCACACGGGCAGCTGTACGTCGCTTGCTCCCGCGTCACCAGTCCTGACTCTCTTTACATTTTGGCTGCGGAGAGCCAAACTACTAATGTTGTTTATCGAGAAGTCCTATAAATATGTATTTTTACCCTATTATGTATTCCTTATTTATTATTTTCTCCATCCGTTTCAGTCACAACTTATGACTTCATTCAGCAGAATCACCATAAAATCATTTATTCAAAGCAGGCTAAAAATAAGCACTTTTTGAAAGTCAATTTTACAAAAGACAGTCTCCCTCTGTTACTGTACTTTCTGTAGATATGGAATGTAAAGAAGAAACGGGTAAATGAATGTTATTTTAAAAGGTATAATCGTAGGTATTTTTGGTGCTGTATAGCGTTCACGCAGACGACGTCGCGGGCAGCAGCTAGTAAAATAATAAATTAAGAAAATTGCGGGTAAAAATATGAAATTTTAAGAATACTTATCAACAATATAAAATTATTTCTAATCTAACCTTAGCGCTTATGACAATATAAATTTTTTTAATGTAACTTTAATTAAGAAAATTTCGCGGGAAAATTGAAAATTAAAGAGTATTAAAAATAAAAAATAAAGTGAAATCGGTCCAACCTTTCACGCGTGATGGCATGACCAAGGGAAATAGGGATTCATTTATATATATATATAGATACAAATTCGAATTCAATATTCATAGTTAAGACAGGACAACGTCTGTCGGGTCAGCTAGTATAAATATAATATAACTATAAAAGTGCAAAAAATGTTCCTAAAAATAGTTAAATATGATCGAAATTTGCTCTCTTCTCCGAGTATTTGGGAACAGACCCTAATTTATTTGATATAGTCTGCGTGGGTTTTGTTATCGTTTAATTTAATATTTAGAAAAGGTTATATGTAAGATTATTGCGCCATAAAAATGTATCAAATACGTTCTTTAGTCAAAGATGAAAATAGATTACAAAAATAATTCTAGTTTTTGGATAAAAGTTACGGCATAGAAACTATTTTCTTTGAGAGTAATTTAATTTCCTTTACTCCATCTACGTACGTTTTGTGAACCCTTTTCACAAAACTTGTCCCGGAACATTCGATCTGGACTGAATTTGTACAAGACCAAATGCCCGCACATTCCAACATCCTTTGTGAATTTTACTACGTACTCGTACTTAACTAGTTCAGTTTGTTCTTACATTAAATTGTTTATCTTGATTTTTGTTATCTTTTTAAGAATATCAGATTTTAAAAAGCTTTCAGATTTTTTCAGAGATCAGATTTTAAACTATCTTTAGGAAAACGACATAAATAGACAAAATAGATAAGATAGGTATTGATTACAGCTACACATTTATTAAATATTCCTTGACGTCTTTCATCGTCATTTTATCATTGTATTTCTTCAATGATAAGAAGATGTAAATTCTAGACTTTTTAAAATTCAAGACTCCCACTTATGAACCTTTAATCTAAAACTTAGAACCAGTGTTCTTTAAATTATTCTTTTTTTTTTTAAATTCTCAAGTTCTTTTTAATTTATACTTTCTCGTTCTTTTGAATAAATACCCGTAGCGGGCACTAGGTAACTAATTCTTCGAGAGCGAAAGTAGATTTGTATATGAACATCTATGCAACATTTCCTCATGACTAGAGTTATAAAACCAAAATTACCAAAAACTAAATACGACAATAGAAACTTGACTTCTAGAAGTCAAGTCTTTAACTCGGATATTATGTAAAAGTGTAACAAATATTGTTGAACCTAGATCCATGCTCGGAGCACGAGTGCCCCGACGGCAGCATCTGTCAGCTGAACGAAGCTCGTGTACCCGTGTGCCGTTGCGGTCCACCGTGTGACTTAGTCGTGCGACCGGGTTCCGCCGTGTGCGGGTCCGACTACAATGACTACGTGAGTGAATGTGCACTGCGTCGAGAGTCATGCCGCACTAAACAAGAGCTATCCATTGTCTACAGAGGGGAATGCGCTTCAGGTTTGTAAACAAAGTGTATTGGCATTTACAGGATATTTGGGTAAAGCATAATGCTTGCCTACGTTTGATGATCTGCGATCCGGGTATGTTGTAGATAATGATCTCAATCATTCGTTTAGTTGATATAAGATATACGGTTATATATTACGTATATATAATTACGGTTATATATACGTATATATTACGTATATATAATTTATATCTACGGTTATATATTACGTATTGTTTATTTTTGTTTACATACTTTATTTAGTAACTTTGATTTTGATAAGCGACAAGTTGAACAAATATTACAAGTACGATTATTTCCACTTTGAAACTTGGGATGTCTCGGTTTAAATTGTAAAGGTTCGTGTTTTCACAAGGAATATATAAAATCTTAGAATTTATTCACATAAAATATTTAAATGTACCTATGTAATATAATATTTTATTTGTAGTTTATGTTTCTGTATTTTCTAATAAAATACCTTATTAATTTAATATAGGTAATTAGTAATAAAATTTCAACCGAAGTATGGAAACTTCTTTAATATTCTAAATATTCCAATAAACTCTAACCAATTTTTAATAATAAAATTTTCAACCGAAGTATGGAAACTTCTTTAATATTCTAAATATTCCAATAGACTAACCAATTTTTTTATGACATAGGTATGTGATGGGTTAGCTTTCAAAATCAGAGGAATTTGCTTTTAATGAAATTATCTGTAATTTTAATGGCTTTATGTTGAAAATAAATATGCTCAAGGTCGCGACAACGTCTAATAGGACTTTGTATTTAATTTAAACAAGGTAAAAAGTAATTAAATAAATTAAATTGTGAATAATGTATACAGGTAGATATTTTTGTAAGGAAGCCAACAAATTTAAAAAATCTGAAAACAATTATTTCCAAAGGGTCCAGAGAGTCAGTGATGCAACAGGAATTTGTAAAACAACCGCAAGGAATGTATTGAGAGAAAATGACGCTCACTGCGATAAGGAAAATACCAAGGCTCAAGAAAAACCAAACATGAAATACCGGCTTAATCTGAAATGATTTCGATTACTGTACAATACGGCGAATGGTTTACGATTTCCACGACATTTAAAGAACTACTTACTCTAAATTCATTACGCAAAAGATTAAGAGAAGACATCGACTTCATGGGTTCAATTTCTACTTTGCGAAATATCATTCGAGATATGGGGTACAGATTTCGAAAAACAGAGAAAATCGCAAAATTTTAATAAGGAAAAATGACATTCAGTAAAAAACAATCAAATTCTTAAGAGAAATTCGGAAATCAAGAGCTGCTGGTAAAAATATTGTTTATACAGATGAATAATTTATTCACATCAAACATTCCAAAGCCAAAATTTTGAGTGATTCTGCTAATAAAGGGATGAAACAACCCATTTCCAAAGGTCAACGATTTGTAATCGTAAACGCGGTTAACGCAATTAAGGGTTTCGTGCCTAGAGTTCTGTTGCTAGATCAGTCGACGGACCCTGAAGGAGTTTATCATAAAGAGATGAATGCGGAGAAATACGAAAGTGGTTGCAAAAACAATTGATTCCTAATTTACCACAAATTATCGTTATTGTTATTGACAATGCATCGTACCACAATAAACTTTTGGAAAAGCCACCAAATGCAAATACCAAAAAAGGAGATATGATTACTCGGCTAGAAAGGCATCAGATTCCTTTTACAGCCGGTGCCAAAAAAACCTGAACTTTATGATGTTATACAACGTCATAAAGAAAATTATTCCGAGTTTAATGTGGATAAAGTTTTGGAAGAGTATAGACACATTGCAGTTCGTTGGCCTCTGTACCATCCAGATTTTAATCCCATAGAAAATATATGGGCACAATTAAAGGGAATATTGCTTCTAAAAATATAGACATGAATAAAACCACTATCAAAAAGATACTGTTAGAAAATAAAATATATATGTGATAGGATCTGAAGAATGGACGAAAGTTTACAATCATGCCACTAAATGCGAAGACGAATTTTTAATCGAAGAAGAGAAGCTGGATGTTGAGAGACTGATGGTGAGAAATGAAATTGAGATGGCGACCGTTACTTGACACGGGCGCATGCGGTTATTGCGGTTAGTTTGTAAACTCTTGTCATCAAGTAGTTGACACGGGCAGTTGAGCAAGGTTTTAGACTATAACATCCTAGTAGGATCTTATGAATATGGAGCAATGTATCTCGTGTCATTCGTAGTTCCGATCTCTCCCGTTAATTGTCGAGAATTGCCGAGTATAAAATTGAAAATAATCGTGCTGTACTAATTAAATTTTTATTATAAATAATATGTGCAAAAAAAATCATTTTTTGTGGTAAATTTCTATTTTAACGTAACAAGTAGTTACCTCGATTCCCTGTCTAATCTATAATTAAATCTTTATTTGGGAACGCAAGAAGGGTCCTTTAGCGAGGTCTTCGTTGAGGAGACATTTTGTTTTAAAGAAAGGTATTGGACACGAGCATCGAAGCGTAGACTTTCGAAAAGTAATTGTGACAAGAAGGATATAATTCAGTTTTCTGGAGTTATTAACTAAATATTTGAAGGGTTATTATGAGTTATTTATCCTTTCATCAATAAATGGGATGTCTCTTTGGTTGATTAAAGTAATATTGTGTCAGAAATTATCCGTAAGTTGATTCAAATAAACTTATTAGAAGTATAGTTCGACGGCCGGCTGGTCGAGTGGTCAGGCAACTGGACACTTTACGCAGCGGTCGCGGGTTCGAATCCCGCCAGTTGCAGATAATTTGTATGACGAATATAGATGTCTGCACCGGGTCATGGATGTGTATTTATGTATATATGTATTTATATATTAAATTTATTTCCGTTCCTAGTACCCGTAACACAAGTTCTTAAGAACTTAGCACGGGGCTAGGTTAACGTGGTGTGATTGTTGGTTAATATTTATTTATTTATAGTTCAGCTTATAACCTTCCATTTCAACGGAAAAAGTTTATAGGGAAACTAAGATCGTGAAAATCTCATAAATTTATATCTACATAAGCTACATTTTAGTTCGAATTATTTTAATAGACAAATACATATACACAATTTCACTTAGAAACGTTGATCACATTCTGTGTAATAACATAGACCACGAACAAATTAGGGTATAAGAAATTGAATGTTTGAAGGCGCTCAACATTATAATTAATTAAATGCGGATATAAAACATTCTTAGAATAAAATAAAGTATAAAATGTCGCATCCATTATAAGTACGCTCATCCAGTTTCGCATACAGCGAGTAATTTTTGTATCCTTTGTAACCATCCGTATTTAGACTACACTATTTTTAACTACCTTCAATATTATAACATTTCTTTTAATTGTGCGTACTAATCCTTTTATGTTTAAAGTCAAGTTAAATTGTTTCTTATGTAAGTGAATTATGTTATTCTGATAAGAAATAAAGAATTCGTAAATCTTAAAATATGTAATGAAATTAGATTTAGAAAATAAGAAAGAGGTCTGTGGGGAAAGATGAATTTAATTCCCTTTTAATTGTACCTTCAAAAATATTCTGAAAAATCTGATTTAAATAGATTTAACATAGATGTATTCCGTGCAAAACAATAATTTGAAGATGTTTAAATTATCTTTTCCAAAAATGAAGTAAATAAAACGAATGTTTAAAACTTAAAAATGTCCGTCAGCCCAACATCCTTGCGAATCTGTGAAATGCGGCGTGCGCGAGCGTTGCACTTTAGACGCGCGTGGCGTGGCCGTGTGCGGGTGTGGGCCGGCGTGTGATGACGTCATGCGACCCGTTTGCGGCTCCGACGACCGCACGTATGACAATCCCTGTGTGTTGGCACGCACTGCGTGCCTTGAGAATCGTGATATACGCATCGCTTACATGGGAGCCTGCGGTGAGTTTTTATTTAAATATCTCAATATATCTCATCTTATGTCAAAATCAAAACTAAAATTTTCTTTATTCAAGTAGGCTATATCATTATAGTTATTGTGAAGCTATAGATTCTGCTGAGATGAAACGACAAGGAACCTAATAGACTAATATTTAAAACAAAAGCTAATGTAGTATTCAATTGTTAATAATTCAGTCATATTATATATGTTCTACATGAAAGACAGCGCTACTAAACCAACAAATCTTTGTCATTTAAATAATTTATTACAGTCTAATATGCTTTAGCTATTAAAGAAAAAAATATTCTTTTTGTTTTTGAGAATTTCGAGAATCTTTAAGAGTTAGATTTTTAGGGGAAAAACAATTAGAGACTAAAGTATTAGAAATTAAAAACCTTATATAACTATTATTTAAAAATGTCTTAATCCGATTTTACTATATGAAAGCATCAATAAAGTAGTAAACCAATGAAATATAAAAAATAAAATCCAACTACGACAGCTTTAAGTTTTATATTATTTACAAATTTTCTCATTCATCCAAGTTCAATATTAAAGTCGTTAAAAGTCCCTTATCAAATGACTCAAAAGTAATTTTAGCTCTTTTGCTATTTGCCATTTCCAATTATTTTTATAAATAAATATTACATTTTTTTGTAAGCCTATTTTAACATTTTTTATTTTAAAATGCCAATCGGATTGATAACTCTGATCTGAAAGGAAAAATTTATGAAAACAACAATATATACCACTTTGACTTAGTTATTTAACTAAATATAAAAATTGTTTATATTTTTTAAGAGTAGACTTCAATACTTTTATTAAGAAGATGTCACTATAGAATAAAAAAAAAAAATTAAGTCAACGAAGTAGTGTATGAACAATAAAAAAGAAAACATACCGTTAGGCGTGGAAAATCCATGTGCACGCGCGTCGTGTCCGTGGGGCGGCGCGTGTGTAACGCGCGGTGGTGTGGCACACTGCGCATGCCCAGTGTGCGACACTGCGCTGGCGCCCGTGTGCGCGTCCGACCACAACACGTACGGCAGTGAGTGCAAAATGCGCATGCACGCGTGCCAGGCCGGCTTGCGCGACGACGCTCTGCGCGTGCTCTACAACGGGACTTGTCGTGAGTATTGGCTGTACATTCGATTGCATTTTTACTGTCTTATACAAATAAGTTATTAGGAGGTGATTAGATACGGTACGAAGAGAGAAGCTTACTTAAGCTTATTTTTTGAAAAGACTGAAAGCAAGAAAAACTTGAAAAGGAAGAAGCAAAACCAATACTCACGAAAAAACTGCAACATTGCTACACTCACTATAATATGCACTTACTCGTAGGGTATACAAAGTACGGCGACCACTGCAGCTGTACTCGTATACACGATTTTATATGCGTGTCCATTGAAATTATACATATATTATTTCAATAGGAGTCTTCGAATACAGAACCATGTGCCCATGAATAAATAAATAATAATTATAAATAATTAATAATGATTATAAAATTAGATTATTTTTATTTTTAAATGAGATTATTATAAATATTACGTACAATAATGTTTTTTCGCAATTTACTTTAATAGAAAAAATAATAACATTACCTAATCTCGTTAATTGACTCTAACTGAATTGAATCAGCCTGTAAACAACTTACTGTTCGGCAAAGGCCTCTTCTCCATATAAAAGAAGGGTTGGAGCTTTATCCACCACGCTGCTCCACTGCGGTTTAGTAGATAATTTTCCTGCCATGAGTAACGGTCTTTATCAGATAATCTATGATAACAACCGGGACCGATGGCTTTACGTGCTTTCCGAGGCACGCCGGGGAGACCCACAAGTAGGGATGATCGATATCAGAAAAACATCGATGTATACATCGATGTCAACAGCGAATCAAAAGTATCGATGTAAGATGTATATCGATTGAAAAACATCAATGTATCTAAAACATCGATTTAACAAAAAATAACACAATTTAAATTTTTTATGAAATGTGTTTTATTTATTTTTAAAATATATGAAACAAAACATCGATGTTTTTGGTAACAAACAAAACTGTCTAAATTTTTTATGAAATGTGTTTTTATTTATAAAAATATTTGAAACAAAAAACAAGAAAAAAAAATTGAATTCTTAAATAATTATTAACTTTTCGATGTTTTGTTCTTTTTACATCGATGTGTCGATGTTATCGAAGTCAAGATCGATGTAAAAACATCGATGTTTTTCAGCTAAACATCGATGGTTATGAAACATCGATGAATATCGATCATCCCCTTTGAAGGACAAACATCCAGACTAGAAACAAATATTTTTACACATACAAATATTTGCCCCGAGCAGGAATCGAACTCGCAACCGCTGGCATAGTCGACACGTACCACTAGGTACACCGATGGTCAATGTCGACTTTGATCAATTAAATTGTAATTTTTTACATAAATATACGATTATTGAGAGTTTTATAACATTTTAAATGAAAATGTGTTATCGTTATGATTGATCTCTGCTTTTCGTGTTTATTTTTCATAACGAAATAATATTTCCATAATGTGTTCAGCTGTTCAAATCTCACATCAATGGTGAAAGATAGAGATGGAATCAATTATAAAATTGTCTGTTAAGAAAAATCCCAATATATTCTTCCGTGATGAATGTCTTTTCCTTTTATAACGTTGTCAATAAAAAGAGCGTAGAGTTTAGCATAAAGAATCTTTTATAAAAAGAAGCTTATATTTTTATATATTATGTATGTATTTTTGTATTATAATTATTTAATGAAATGAAAAAATTATATACATATCTTTTATATATATTATGGGAAGCATTTGTAAGCACGAAAAGTAAAGTACTTATAAATTGTACTTCTATTTAATAAGACCATATAAAACTGTGGAGCATGACAATTATAATAATTAATTGTTTCATAAGTTTTCAAACAGTCTTAGAAAAGTTTTCTCATTATGCTAACATTATAAGTGAATATTAATAACAATGAATTCATTACTTTTGTTCCCTGTTAGAAATGTCAATTACGATTAAAGCAATCCTTGTGAATATTGAAACGAGACGCAGATTAATGAAAGAAGGCAAAGGATTAATTTTACAGAATCTTATTGGTTATCGAACCAATATTGGACAGTTATGTCCCCCATATAATTGCTTTCATATTTTAATGAAATCTTTTTCAATGGATTTCAATTTCGTACTTAGAAAATCATTTACTACTAACTGTATTCCCCGGATCGAGATTAAGCTCTCTCGCTTTAATCCGCTAGAGAATTGCTTAAACACGCGGTCTTAAAATATTAATTATAAACGAGGATACTTTGAACGGAGATAAAAATATATGAAAATATTTCATCAAAGGGCTTAACTTATGTTTAAAAAAGTTTAATATATATATATTTTTTTTCGTTTCAATGGTTGTTTTCATTCAATTCATCCGGGATAATTAATTAAGCGAGTAATTCTTTGTATAAAGTATCATTAATTTAATGATCCATATTTTTCAAATGTTATGTGGGATATTGCAAGAAGATTTAAATCTTCTTGAATATGTTATTATAATTATATTAAATCTATACAAATAATAAATCTGTTAAAACCCCCGTTTTATTAATACACTATATTATATCATCAAGAATAAATTTCAATAGCGCGTTTTTTTTTTGTATCAGCGCCATCTCTTATCGTTTTTTTCTCTGTTCACGTATCACGTAAAAAGTACAAAACCAATGTAAATAACTTTAATACATAAAAATTAAACATAACTCACAGTATAATTTAGTTTTTGTTTCATTGTAATTAAATTTAAAAATAAATATTTAAAAAAATAGAAATAGGTACCTACGCCGCCAACGCGATCTGGTATAAGGAATTTAAAAAACTCACAAAACTTATTTTTGAGTTATTATTTTGTTAAACTTAAAAGTTTACTAAATATGTCGGATAGGAATAGAAATCGTTTTAATATTTTAGATAAACATCATTTTCAATTAATATAGGTACTATTATGTTAAATGTAAATAAATATAAAAACGATATTCTACAATTATACGATAGATGGCGTATGTAGGTGATAAAAAATATAAATTTATAATTTTTAAAATTTTAGTTAAATACCCGTGCGAAGCCGGTGCGGGCCGCTAGTCATAAATATATTTCATTATAAATATATTTCAGTTTTAGAGCACTAGTTAATCAGACCTTTACAAAATGATTTATTAGTTACAGCTATTCATTTATTATTGCGTCATTTTTTTATCGCATAACAATAAATTAATGTGAAATTTATATATTGTATAAATGGATAACAGTATTTTTTTTTTCTTGTGTAAATTACGTATTTGTCAAATTACTTAAAGACTTCTTACTGTGACTGAATTTTTTTACTAGATTTATATAATACGTGTAGTACGTATTTTGATATTATGTACGTATTTTGATTATGATAAATTTTCCTTTTAATATTTTTGTGCTGAACTATATATTCAGTCATGTTTAGCTATCACTTGGTCCAGGGGACCTAGACAAAATATATTAGCGATCGGTGAACATATTTCTCAACAAGGTAAAATATATCAAATGTTTCTAAAATGCATCTAGTTTCGTATATTCTTATTCATCGACGGGTGATTTCGTCGATCACTTAACATTATGTCTATCATTTCATAAATTAACGATGTTAAATCAGAAAATGGAAAACTATATAAGAGTAAGTTTACAGATACACATGCTCATTATAACATGCTTATAATCTAGTTAACAAGTGCCATTTTGGTCAAGTTTTTTCAGCAGTCTCCGAAAATTATGATTGCCATTCCGAATCGAATGACAACTCAATCATAATTTTCGGAGACTGTTGAAAAAACTTGACCAGAATGGCACTCGTTAATTATACTATAAGCATGCTAGTAATGACCATGTGTATATGTAAACTAAATGTGATGTGGATAACGTTTCCGCACAGAAAGCTGCGCGGACGTTGTATGCGGGGGCGGGGGGGAGTGCGACGTGGACGCGGACAGTGGCCGCCCGGTATGTCGCTGCAGGCACAACTGCACCGACACACAGGTAAGCACTAACTGATTTCAGGCTTGCAATAATACCACAAATTGATAATGGAAAATCTCTCTTTCTCTTTAATATAAAATAAGCCCGCTGCTCATAAGTGTGTCGTTTACTACTTAAAGGGCCTGTTTCACCGGTTGCTGATAAAGCTATCTGATGTATAGCGGTATCCAACAGTTATAAATGTATGACAATTGACATGTTTTTACGTTTTCAATATGAAACCTTTTTATCTGTCAGATATTTTTACTCGCAACGTGTGAATCCATAAGCTGTAGTTTATTTTTTGAGGTGAATAAGGTCATAGGGCCCTGTTTTACCTCCTGCTGAGCTTATGAGTAACTTATACGCGAGATAAACTTTATCAACAACCGGTGAAAAAGGCCCTAAAAGTAGAAGACTAATTTAAAAAAAAAATACCAGTAATAGCATTAACATAGATTTTATTAATTAGAAAATAGTAATATTGGTTTAAAAAAAAGCTTGGAGACAAATGCACGTAATTTCTGCGAAATGATTACGTTGCGGCGTTTGACCATTACAGATTAAAAATATTACAGGGATCAGTTATTATGATTGCAAAACTACTGACGTTAATTTTGTACATTGAATATTTATTTAGTATTGTAAATGTTTAAAATGGTCAATATTAAACGGTTATTAACAGTCGGACTCCGCTCGTGTTATTTACTCGCTCGTGTTATATTCATCTCATCTATATTATTTTCGATATATTTGCATTAATATTGCTTATTAAGCAATAAAATTAAAACTTTATTTGAATTGAACTTTTCCCAATTAAATTGATGTGATTGAATTGCATTATTTGTTTAGCTTACGTTACAAAGTGAATTTAGCGTAGAGAAAAATGTAAGTAATACTATGTTTTCATAGTTGATGAAAAACAAAACATATTACGTAGCAGTGATTTTGCTTTTTTTTAATGAGCCTCCGTGACTCTTTCGTGAACGTTGGATTTTAAGAAACAGTTTCCTGAATATCCCTTGAGAATTGTTTCATTTTCCGGGAGTAAATATGTCTTACATGTTGGATTAAAGTATGAACTATACAGACTAGTAGCGAATTTCTAAGAACATTTATACACAACAACAAAGAGCGATACTATTTTCAGAAAGTGTTTTTATTTTCTATTTCAAGATAAAATACAACAAGGTGCTGTAGTGAACGTTTTAATTTTCAACACCACACTATAGTTTTGTTTTATTATTGAATAAATAAATAATTATACGATAAATATATAGATGAATTTTCCAACCGTCTTATTTTTTAATGTATAGTATGTACAGTGTTATAGGTAGGTACATACATTTCAAATACACTGAAATCAGGGTAAACTTCGGAATTAAAGATAATAAGATGAAAACTCGTACGAAGGTACCACCTTTAGAAGTGCTATAAATATTTTTTATAGGATTATAATTGTATTTCCTTAATATAGTCTCTAAGTTGAACCGAATCGTACTGAACTGAATCAGCCTGTAAACGTCCTACTGTTAGACAAAGGCCTCACTTACATTTAGGAGAAGGGTTGGAGGTTAATCCACCACGCTGCTCCACTGCGGGTTGGCAGATATTTTCGCATGAGTAACGATTGTTTTCAGATGTCTGTGATAACAATCGGGATAGCCGAGCACGGTAGGGAGACACACAAGGACATACACCCAGACCGAAAACAAAATATTTATACAAATAAAAATATCTGCTCCTAGCGAGAATCGAAACCGCGACCGGCGTTGAGGTGCTCTAATTTAACTTTACTAAAATGTTTATAATAAGTTTATAGGTGTATAAACTTAAGTATAACATAGGTATCGGACGTGGTTTGTGGAAGCGACGGCCAGACGTACCCGTCGCAGTGCGAGCTGGAGCTCACGACGTGTCGCGAGCAGAGCGCGCTGCGGCTCGCCTACAAGGGGGATTGCGGTGAGTGACTGAACCTGAGTGATATGGAACTAGCATTAGTTTCATAATAGATTAACAACGGATTTAATCTTTATGATAATCGATTCTAACAAGATTGTAGTGTTAGAGCATTTATAGGGTTCCGTATCCAAACTGTAAAACGGGACTATACTCCGCTGTCCGTTCGTCCGTCTGTCAACCAGGCTGTATCTCATGAACCGTGATAGACAGTTGAAATTTTCACAGATGTTGTATTTTTGCTGCCGCTATAACAACAAATGTAAAAAAAAATTAAGGAGGCTCCCATACAACAAAAGTGATTTTTTTTTGCTCGTTTTTCTCGATATTGATAACGCCAACAAGTAGACGCTTGAAATGTTCACAGAATATTTAGTTAAATATTCACTTTAAAAATAAATAATGAAAATTAGGTTATAGAATTTTTTTTGGCGTTTTTAAAGATAACTAGCTTCTGCCCGTGGCTTCGCCGCGTGGATGTCGATTATCTCGACCAAAAAAAAAAGTATCCTATGTTACTTCTAATATCTCCAAGAATATGTGTACAAAGATTCATAATGATCGGCTAAGTAGTTTTCGCATGAAAGCGTAACAAGAAAACTTACTTTCGCATTTATAATGTTAGTATGATGTACGGAACCCTTCGTGCGCGAGTTCGACTCGCACTCGGACGGTTTTTTCAATTAACGATAAATCGCCACCAACTCAGATTTAGCGATATATAATTATGGTTTACCACGATACCGTGGTATCGGAAGCGACAAGCTATCAATGATAATATGTCTTTGGCACGTATGCTCCCCATATATGTACAGCAAATAAAAATGTATTAAGTTATTACAAGCAGATGTAGGTATGCGGCGACTCGCAAAATTATTTCTCCTCGTCTAGCTCATTTTTATTTTTCATTTCATGTGACTTAGAAATATCAATATAAGCAAGTAGTTTGCTTATTACTTACATAAACTTAACCAAACATTTAAAAAAAATTATCTCTTTTAATCTGGATTAAAATAGCTTAAATATGTCTATACTATCGCTTAAAAATATTAATTAAAATATAAACAATATAGTTCAAACTTCTTGTTTTATTTTAAGGTGTTTTTTATATCAGATGGTCATATTAACTTTGAGTTGTCTGTTGTTATATCTTCTATATATTAATACGTGAAGCAAAAACTTTGTACCCCTTTTTACGAAAATTACGCGGACGGAGAAGTATGAAATTTGGTACAGTTAAAGTTTATATGGAGAAAAAGTGCAGAATGCTAATATTTTTTATAATAATACTCAAAAAATACATTAAATTCCTTAGAAAATACACTACACACACTACGGCACACACACACATATGTACAAATTTTGTTTATTGTCAAAATCTATTGTTAACATGATCTTAAATACAGGTCTTGCAACGAATTTTTTATTGAAATTTATTATCACAGATCAGATCTAATGACTGCTGCATATGCTCATCATGTTATGCGCAATCATATTTTTATGATGTTGACAATGCTTTCAATTATAGATTATGTCGAATTTCGATCACTGTGTGACTACTAGTTATTTTTAATATGCGGATTGGCGTCATTTTAAGAAATCAGGTACAAGATACCGATATCGTTATCATCAAATGAAAAAAAAACTCTTATGTCAAACCGATATTCTTAGGTCTCTATCGTATGCAAAATTAAGGCGAGTATAAAAATTTTTTTTTTATTCTGCCCAGTTAAGTCAAGAGCTATTTAGAGATAAGCTTTTTAAGCTTTTTATACATCCAGTTCAAAACTTAAATTTAGGCCTGACACAGTTCTTTTGGAGGACAGAAACATTATTGATCACTGGTTTAAACAAAAATTAAATCAAGTTAACATCGTGTTGTGACAACACTACTGTTACTTAGATCTCGACTCTCCGCTCTCAGTAGTTCATGGTCTGCGACACGATTACAAGCCAATAACAACGAAATAACAGAAAATCGTGATAACTGATACATTGTACTAATGAGAACAAATTCTACGCCATTTACGGTTATCTTTCGTATTTCTGTATCGTGATGTTTTATTTCATAACAGTAGTATGAAATGTTTACTCGATAAATTGCTAGATTCTGTTACATACATCTTATTTTATATCTTTAAACGAGCAATTCTTGTATATATATAATCTGAATCTCGGAAACGGCTCCAACGATTTTCATGAAATTCAGTATGCAGGGGGTTTCGGGGGCGATAAATCGATCTAGCTAGGATTTATTTTTAGAAAATGTCGTTTTATCCCTTTTTTCAGGCAATTAAAAAATATCGTTAGAATACGAAGGTAAATTTCGCTGTCATTGATAAGTTTATAATAGCTTCGATGTGAACCGGGCGGATTCGAAATAAGAGTCCCCAGGTTCGAATCCAGTCTCCAGGACAATTTTCTTTTTTTTTTAAGTTACTTCTTTTGTGAGAAAAACTATTATTGGGAGCCCTTTACTAACTGGATGACCGAGCTTTGCTCGGTAAAAAGTAAAAAATAAAATACCGAGCAAAGCTCGGTATTTTATTTTTTACTTTTTGTTATTCGTGTTTTTTGGAAACTATATTTACATACGAATTACGAACTGATGATATATGAATAATATTTTTCGATCTTACCGAAATAATAATAAAAAAATATGAACTGGTTATTTAAATAAAAAATCACGAGTATAATTAAAAACTGTTAGAATATTATTAGAATACGAAAGTAAATTTCGGCATAATCTACAAGGTTATAATAACACTTTCAAGTTCCCTCTTTTGTGAAAAAAAGAACTATTATTGAGAGCCCTGTACTACCTGATTTCCGAGTTTTGCTCGGTATTATTATTATTTTTTTTTTTTGTTAATCGTTCTTTTTTTGGAAATTATATTTCGATACGATAGAACTGATGAAATATGAATAATAGTTTTCGGTCTTATCTATGTAATAATATAGTATTTTGTGTCACAAGGGGATGAAAGTACTATTTTTTTGACCCTCATATGAAATTGCCGCCCGAGCCGAAGGCGAGGGTAGCAAACATACGGGAATGGATGTAGTACTTTCGTCCCATGTTGCACATACTTTTTTTTCCTACCTAGGACGAAAGTTCAGGTTTTGTTCCTGTGAAGCGGGGACAGAAAGTGTCACTTTTGTCCCGCTTCACAGGGACAAAAATCGAACTTTCGGAAGAGGTAGGAAAAAAATATATAAACTGGTTATTTAAATAAAAATAACGAGAGCAATTAAAAACTGCTAGAATATCATTAGAATAAGAAAGTAAATTTCGCCACCATCTATCGTATGTGTTTTTGGTGAGAAAAAATATTATTAGGATCTCTTTATTTTTTTATTTATGTAACCAGTGACTATTGTTTTATTATTATATCGGTAAGATTGAAAATATTATTCATATATTATCACTATGTAATTTGTGTCTAAATATAGTTTAACCGAGCAAAGCTCGGTCATCCAGGTACTTCATCTTAAAGTAACATTCAAAGTAAACAGCCCAAAACTACACTCAGTAAAAGGTACTTATTGAATAAATATATTTTATAAACGAATAAAAACATATCTAATTATATTTACGTAAGAACACGTCGTAAGAGTAATTATTACTTAAGATAACAAGAGTATTATCTTACCAAAACAATACTGTTGATTATATTGTATCGCAATATGTGGCTAACGGCGAGTTGCACGAAACCGTCGCTAACTTTCCGTTAGTTAAGTTGCAATTAATCTTAAAATTAGTTGATCTTATGATTTAATTTAAAGCTGTTGGAATTAATCATCCGTTAGATAGGTCTTTAATTAAACTAAATTTTTTTGTTAACTTAATCAGATGTAGGTTTCGTGCAACAGATAATCACGATTCTTGTGATTAAATTAGTTTAATAAACACTTCAATTTAAAATTTGTTTCGTGCAACTCGGCGTTAGTCTTCCAAATGTTCCTATTTGAACAAGCTTAGTCACAATTCATGTCAAGCTAGACTTAATAATATACGCTACATTACACTTTGACAGAATAGGCTGGCAGTAAATCCATATTATTATAAATTGCACCGACGTTGCAGGATGAACCTCGGCCTTGTGTTATGTAATTGATTTATTGAGATATGTTTGATCGATTTCCATTTTGGTTACATAATATTACAAAAATATATATCACATTCACATATATATCAAGATTTATATAATATATGTAATGTAATAACATGTTCCAGAATATTTTTAAAATCAAATAAAAATAATGTATTTTTAAGAGTAGTGTTTTGTGTCTAAATTAGTATGAAGCCGAAAGATAGTAAGTTAAAAATAAATATTATGTATTAAAAATAAATATTATATATTCTACTCAAGTTAAAATAAAGTATAGGAAAATATCAAGTTAGCATCAAATAATATGAAAATTAGTAATCAATTATATATATTTAACTATAAAATACATGTCGTGAAATTTCTGTCTCCTCTTTACGTAACGAACCACAGCAATATTAATAAGGAAATTTGGTGTAGTCCCTAAATTCTGGAAATTATTTAATTCTAAATCTAAAGCTAAAATTGTGAACAGTTTGAAGTTCTGTTTGACCACAGTATAAACTCGTTAAGATTTCTCTTGGTAATTTAATTGAAATGATTATTATTGTAACTTATAATAAAATAGAGTGGGAGTGAAGAATAAATTATCACTAGAAAAACAAAGTATATTTTGATTATGTTTATTGTAAAAGTAATGTTAAAAATGGATGTAATTAAATATTATAAATGATTTATTAAATAAAATTAATTAATAATTAAAAATAAAACAAGATGCTAAAACGATAAGGTTACCTATGTATCAAATTATAAGCTATATTACCCAAAATATTAATTAAAATTTGTCAGCGTGTAGGTAAAGCATACGACGAAAGCACAAAGGACCTTCATAATATGAGGACTGACGTGTCGTATGAAATAATATCTGATCATGTTCCGACATAATATGCAATTTATATGTAATATATAACTTTGAGTACCTTATAATGAATAAACGACGCAGAAAATTATATTCGTTCTATGAAACAGAGAATGAAAAAGTTAAAAGTTATATTATGATGCTAAATTTCACTAAAGTAAAATATATTTTCATCTAGATCTTGCTCTTGTATAATGAAATATATGCTGCGATACATTAATAAACGTGACCAAAATAACTTATTCGAGTTTAAAAATCGACATATTATTCTAAATCGAATATAGACTTAGTATAAATTTTTAATATTTAGGTAAAAGTAAAAATAAAGATCATGTTCCATTCCATTTCCGTTCACAAAAACTTTATGATCATCTGAGTTCAAAATGATGACCTATTAAAAAAAGTAAAATACTATTTAATACACACACAGTATAAATCCGATTTAAAATGTTTTTTTTTTCCGTTTGTGTATTCGTAGCTTAACGTAGCGTTCCCATTTGAACATAAATGCAGTTTCAATGATTTAATACACACTATTATTTATAATGATGCCTGAAATGATGATGTGCCTGAAAGAATTTGGCGATGCATCCATCTACAATTTTATTATCAGTATCGATTATATAATTAAATCTTTAAAATACTTTCTATATCTAAAACGTAAACAAGAGAATTAGTGTATTTCTAACTATATCAACACGCTACGTATGTTTATGCTGCCTAAGATTCCAGTTATGTTAATATAAACGTGCTTCGTAAACGCCTAATGGCCGTTTAAATACCCTTGCAACTACGAATAAATGTATGCAAAACATACGGTTAATGTTATGTCTGTGAGACTTACGCCGAGTTGCACGAAACAAATTTTAAATTTAAGTATTTATTAAACTAATTTAATCACAAGAATCGTGATTATCTGTTGCACGAAACCTACACCTGATTAGGTTAACAAAAAAAAATTAGTTTAATTAAAGACCTATCTAACGGATGATTAATTCCAACAGCTTTAAATTAATCATTAGATCAACTAATTTTAAGATTAATTGCAACTTAACTAACGGAAAGTTAGCGACGGTTTCGTGCAACTTGCCGTATTTGCATTAATTTTCTTTCTTTAACAAAGGTAGCGCTAAATTAAGATGCAATGTAATAGTTGCAATAAATAAATGAGTTTATTTAATTAACACTCTAAACATATTCATTTTAATTGGAGTACGAGTAGTAGTATTCAGCAATCCTTTATTTTATTTACACCTAAAATTTTATTTCCATTTACTGACGATTTACTCTACAGTAAAACTTTGATATTAAATCCCTGACCGTTATTTGAAGCTTACTGTTTGAGATAGGCCCTGTCTGTTTTCCGGTTATTTATGTCCTTCTCCTTCACTCCTATACATCTGTCTCGCTTGCACACTCCCCACCAGGCAGGCCCGAGCGCAGTAGGGCGCCTCGAAGGCATTCTCGAATCATTGGCGTCTTGTTTTCCGGCGAGTACGGTTGTCTTCACCGTAAATAGAAGTATCACCTGCGCGTGAGTTAATTTCATATTTAAACGGTATTACCGTTCGTATTTTAAGTCGATTTGATATTAACGTTTATAATTCAAATTGATTACGCAGGTATGTAACGTATTTTTAGCGTTATTTTTCTTAGTTTCTTTTTATTTCTAGAAACATTTACCTATTGTCCTTTCTCCTAATCTCAGTATAAAGTGTCTTAATTATACTGTGTCCTAGTTGTGAATTTTTGTGTTCCTTTTTTTTTTTACAAATACCTACCTTTTTAAAAGTGTTTTACTTTTAGGATGGATGATTTAGATAAAAATAGTACATGTGTAAACGCGAGTGTTGAGGAACCGCGACATGATTTATCGCGGGATCGTGTGCCACGGAAACGTGCACGCTCAGCTAGGAGTTCATCATCTAGTAGCAGCCCTTCTTCGTCAAGTGATTCCACGGATTCCGAGAGCTCTTCCGACCGAAAGAAGAAACGTGGCCGTCACCACAAAAGAAGGGGAGGCAAATATAGTCACAAATCACGGAAGGACAATCGGCAGTGGCACAAGTTATTCCGAGAGGTGAGTGCATTACGTAATCAAATCGCTTTATCATCATCAGTGCCATGTGGCGGTGCGGAGCCCGCGTCAGTTATAGACAACGACTTGTTAATTGATGACAGTGTTAGTGGCATCTTGTACAATGATGGTAGTGATGCGTGCGCAAGTGAGCCTACTCAGGTTCAACTGCCGTTCAATTTCGATATTGAAACAAAACTGAAAGAGCCTGCGGTTCCTAAAGCACCCGATGATTTATTGAAAGCCCTTCAGGATATACAATATTTTAATAAAAGTGAATGGAGTGAGGTCAGGTACTCTGAAGTACAAAAATCATATTGTCATACGCCTGGTTTTATTGACCTAGAAGCTAATGAAGAGATTCGTGCGTATGATCAGTTGCGCCATTTGGCTTATGCTGACAAGGCTTACGCCGCTCTTACTTTTTGTGCGCTGAAACAAAGACAGGCGTTATCATCTACCTTGTCAGAACTACTATCCTGGGCTTATGCAGAACAGGGTTTAAATTTTAATAGCTTGCAGGATAAGATAACGGAGGTTTTTTCTAAAGGTGATTTCCACAAGGCGTCTTCAGATTTATTGCAGCTTATTTGTGGACATAGGGCTGAAGTTATACAAATGCGTCGAGATGGAATAACTAATCACGTTCGGGATCCTTTAATAAAGACAACGCTACGCAAGATCCCACCATCCGACCGCCATTTATTCGAAAGCGAATCGTTTACTGCTGCCCTGGAAAAAATGGGTGGGGTTAAGAAGACATTCTTGCCCTTAGCTAAACCTACAAGCGGCTCTGCTTCGCAAGCAGGACCAAGCAAGACTGCACGCTACCCCCCGCAGGGGTCAGCTCACTATCATGGACCCTCGCAGGGTACCAGCCATGGATGCTGCGCCTCTGTGTCTCATCCACATTATCAATACCGCCAGTCCTCGCAGGACTGCTATCATGAACGCTCTCAACGACAGAGCAACCAGAGTGACCGTCGCACGGCGCCTACAAGCAACAACAGAGGTTCATTTCGCTCGCGGGGTGGCCGCCAAAGCTACAAGCCTCAGAGTCAGGGCAAAGGAAACCGTAAACGCCTCGGAGTTTCCTCAGACTACAACTCTGGGAACAAAAACCGTAAGTACTGACTCGACAGAATTCAGGGCGGGTCGACTAGCACTATTTTACAATCGATGGGAGGAAATGGGAGCTCCAAACTTTCTGCTGCGCATAATAACAGGGTATCGCATACCCTTTCTTCTAAAACCACCTCTAATATTGCCACATTTGAGGAAAGGGCCTTACATCACACAGGAATCCGAATCGATGTCGGCTCTTATCAGTCAGATGAAAGACCAAGGTGTATTAGAAGCAGTACGATGCTCCCCGAGCTTCCTGTCAACAATGTTCCTTGTGCCAAAGAGCGATGGCTCCGACCGCCCAATATTCAACTTAAGAGCCTTAAACGACTATGTAATCACGGAACCCTTCAGCCTGATAAATGTATTTCGTATACCCGAGTTCCTCCAGCCAGGCGACTGGCTTTGCAAAGTAGACCTTTCGCAAGCTTACTTTCATTTACCAATATCTCCGGCACACAGAAGATTTTTGCGCCTCATTTACCAAGGGGAGCTATTGGAAATGACCTGCTTGCCTTTCGGCCTCAGTACAGCACCGAAGGTGTTTGCTTCTCTGAGCAACTGGGTCGCTCAAACATTGCGAGAACAGAATTTGCGCATAATTGTCTACCTAGACGACTTCCTGGTAGTTCACCAGGACAAGGACACTCTGCAAACTCATGTTCGTGTTCTCCTGAACCGTCTAGAATATCTAGGATGGCAAGTAAATCTAAAGAAATCAGTTGTATCCCCACAAAAGAGTCTTGTGTACTTGGGAGTTCATTGGGATCCTTGGGCCAACAAGAAATCTCTGCCGCAAGACAAGGTCAGAAATCTTATCGACAAGGTCTCTGCAAGGCTGAACTCAGGCAAGGCTTGCCTGCAAGAATTGCAAAGCCTAGTGGGCCTGCTAAACTTTGCAAGTTTTGTGGTGCCACAGGGCAGACTACATCACCGGTCTCTGCTCGGATTCCTAAATGCATCTCTAAATATGCCAGTCAGGAAGGAGATCCACTTACCAGACGAAGTCATAGAAGATCTTCAGTGGTGGCTTCACAACTGCCACCAAACATCTGCAATCCATCTACCACCACCAACTCACTTTGTGACCACAGACGCCTCCGATCTAGCTTGGGGAGCTCAGGTGGACGGTTACGCAGTGTCAGGTGTGTGGACTGCTCAAGAAAAACATCTACATTGCAACCTAAAAGAGATGCTGGCAATCTTAAAGGTTCTCGAAACCCACGGTTCTCTACTATGCAAGTCCACTGCTCTGTTCCAGTGCGACAATCGAACAGTTGTGGCCCACTTGCGGAACGAGGGCGGCACGAGATCGCCACCTCTGATGGAAGTAACGTACAGAGTGTTCCGCTTACTAGATTATCATCAAATAAATCTGACAGTCAATTATATACCCGGCATTTACAACGGACATGCGGATCACCTCTCCAGGCACAAACAAGTACCAGAATGGCACCTTCTGCCCGCTTGCACGGAGAAGGTATTTCACAAGTTTGGCACTCCGGTAGTAGATCTATTTGCGTCCAGTCGATCAAACGTGGTAGCCAACTACGTGTCTCTGGATTTAACAGATACCCAAGCGTTATTCCACAATGCCTTTTCCCGGCAGTGGAACTACCACCTTGCGTGGGTGTTCCCACCACCATACCTGATACCCAAGGTGCTGGCCCACCTCAACTCGGCGACCGGGCTGTACCTTTTAATTGTACCCCGGTGGTGTCGAGTATTTTGGCGGGCCGATCTCAAAGCTCGAGCAGTAGCAGCTCCGTGGTCGATCACCAATCTCAAGGAGAATCTAATAGACACCACGACCGGTCTGCCACCCCCCAAGGTTCAAGAGATGGTTCTCGAAGTCTGGAAGTGTGGGGGTGGTCGAAGAGTTTGACGGGTTGGAATGAAGATCAAATACAATTACTTAAATCCTCGTGGCGTACGTCGACTCTTAAAACCTATAAGGTGGCGTGGGATCGATGGGTATCTTGGTCGAAAAAATATAGTTTGGATCCTTTTCACCCAACAGGGCCCATCGTTGCTAGATATTTAGCGGACCTACATCTAGTCGACAAGTTTTCTTATAACACTATTTTGCTTCACAAATCAGTGGTGGCTACTCTATGCAATGCCGAAGACGCTGGACGAATAAGTTCACATACATTAGTAAAACATGTCTTAAAGTCTATTGCTTTAAAGAGGCCTGTCACCCACAAGCCTCCTGTATGGAATTTAGATACCCTAACCTCCTTTTTAAGTTCAAACACTGTAGATGAAAATAACCCTTTTGCCACTTCTCGACATACAGCAACACTCCTCCTCCTGTGCTCAGGCAGACGAGTTCACGATCTGACATTACTGCTAGTGGACTCAGAGCATTGCATCGATGACGGCAGTAACATTATTTTAAAGCCAGTATTTGGCTCTAAAACCGACAGTGACACTCATAGACAATCGGGATGGAAGTTACTGCCTAATACGAGTAGTAAAAATCTGGATCCTGTGTTTTGGGTCAGAAGATTAATTGATCTTCTTAAAGATAGAAGAGATTCGGGTAATTGTCCAAACTTATTTATAAATATCAGAGGACAAGCAAAGGCGGCCTCTCGCACTGTGATTGCCGGATGGATTAAAACTGTACTAACAGAGGCTGGTATACCCGCTACACCTGGAAGTCTACGATCAGCAGTATCTTCAAAAAATTGGTCTGATAACTTACCTCTGGATGAAATTTTATCCAGAGGAAATTGGAAGTCCAAAGAGACTTTTACACGCTTCTACAGACGAGAGATACTACCAGCCTCTGCTAGTAACAGCATTACTAGAATGTTCAACCCAGCTGATTAAATTTTTATCTTCTGTATTTATTGTTTTTGGAATACAGATTATACTAATAGAGTGACTTTTGTGATTACAGAATTGTTAATGATTGGTTTTTGTTGTATTTATTTCTTGCACACTCCAAAGCTGTTTAATATAATAATATATTATCTTCCAAATAATGAATATCTATCGCTTAATCCATAGGTATAGATTATTCTCCTGGAGTCAATCAAACTTACTTCACATTGGCGTCCCCACCACCAGGCGATAACAAACACGTCTCAAACAGTAAGCTTCAAATAACGGTCAGGGATTTAATAGAAGCGTTTTTCCTGAAATAAAAACGCATATTAAATACTTACCTTATTTGAAGCTTACAATTAATTTCTGCCTGGTATTTTCGACTCAATGATTCGAGAATGCCTTCGAGGCGCCCTACTGCGCTCGGGCCTGCCTGGTGGGGAGTGTGCAAGCGAGACAGATGTATAGGAGTGAAGGAGAAGGACATAAATAACCGGAAAACAGACAGGGCCTATCTCAAACAGTAAGCTTCAAATAAGGTAAGTATTTAATATGCGTTTTTATTTCAGGAAAAACGCTTCTATTGTGGGAATTAACTGGATAATGATATCCCACGTTTTGAACTTTTAAAGCGTGAGACTTGTTTCTAATAAACCAAAATTGATAAAGGATTAATTTTTAAGTATTGAGTACGATCCAAAACTGGTCAGTTAATGTTGTTGTTCTTATGACGAATGATTTCAAATTCATTTGTAATAATATTAATTAATTAATTATTTAAAATATTTTACTTAAAGTAAATTATTTTAGAATATTTCTTTTTTAATTTTATTTTACAATTTAAATCGTTGTGCAAAATTAAAGGTTAGAAATCAAGGATTAAAAATAAATAAAAATTTCTAAACAAAACCACTAACATCTTTTTGCGTATGTAATGTTAAAAAAGTATTAATAATATCTTAAAACCATTTTTAACTTTTATACATTATTAGGTATGTATAAAAGTTACGAAAAAAAGAAGACAACTAATAAATGTTCTTTCTTTCTACTTTAAACAGACTGTCTTTATAATCGTTACGTTAGTGGTAAATAGTGGAAATAAAAGTACATACCACTTTTCTTTTTAATAAATCGTGTTATTTGTTGAATGTATTAAGTCATGATTGAGTTCAATCTTTAATCGTTAATCATCATATTCTAAATAAAGAATTTTTGTCACAAATACATTTTATTACTTATTGGAGTCGTTTCATATATTTTAAGTCGACGGCCGGCTGGTCGAGTGGTCAGGCAACTGGACACTTTACGCAGCGGTCGCGGGTTCGAATCCCGCCAGGTGCAGATAATTTGTATGACGAATATAGATATCTGCACCGGATCATGGATGTGTATTTATGTATTTATATAAATATCTTGAATTTATTTCCGTTCCTAGTACCCGTAACACAAGTTCTTACGAACTTAGCACGGGGCTAGGTTAACGTGGTGTGATTGTTAGTTAATATTTATTTATTATATTATTAAGTATAGCCTGTAATATGTTGCGAATTTAAATCTGGACTGGAAAAAATTATTCGCCTTTAAAATTCATAACGTTTTCGGTGCTATCACACGGCTATCCATTAACGCACAGCCGTGTAGATTGCCGGTTTAAGCATCAAAACTTCTTTTTATGACCGAAGAGGCGGGCATATGCCTCTTCGGTCAGCAGTTGGTTTACAAGCTAAAAGCACATATAATATGATATCAAATTTAAACATAATTATTGTAGTTATGGTTATATTAAAATATCACCTTTATTGTCTTGTCTTTAAACTCTTAATAAAAGAAAAATGGAAAATTTGTTACAAACTGTTACAAAAATTCTAACGAGTCAGCGCAGTTGTTCTAAAACTTTTTAATTAGCTACCGTAGCTATTTTATTTTCCTTTTCTCTTGCCAACGAGCAGATAAATTTTTAATTTTAGCAACCTATTTCTCTTTTCTCAGTGGCTAGTAATCGACCGCTCTCACAAGGCTTTCATTTTGCGCAGAAGTGGTAAACAATCGTTATTAAATTTTCACGGATGTCTTCTCTCATCCCTCATTTTCAGTAAATGGAAACCAGAACATGCCTCGTACAGTAATGGCGCCGTATGCGGGAAATTTATCGTTTTTTTGGACCATCTTAAAACTGTTGGTTTTCTGTGGACGAGAGAAAAGTATTTTTTTTTTTTTTAAATTTTATACTCGTTATTTGCATTTTGTTTACAGTTGGTTTCAATTGTTTTCAATAATTTAGTAAGTTTGTGTATTGTGTATATTGAAATAAGTCAATTAACAGTTTTAATAATCATGGTTAAAGTGTATTTAAGAATTCTCGTAAAGTGTGTCACTAGTGGCGATAAAATTCTTTTTATAAACAAATACTTAACTCTGTTGCAGTTTTTTTTTCGACAATTCAATAAAAAGTTTGTTTCAGCTCTTTGCGACCACGTACAATGCTCATTTGGAGCTCACTGTGTGGCCGGTGAATGTGTCTGTCCCACTGATTGTACGAGTGCACCACGAGAACCAGTTTGCGGCAGTACCATGCAGACCTATCCTAACGAATGTGAATTACAAAAAGCAGCATGTCATCTATCACCCCCCGCCAAACTACACGTTATCTTTTACGGCGACTGCAAAGATAGACTCGCCGTCGTTCCACCCATAGCAATGAGTACGTATAACGAACTTCCATATTATTGCGAAACTTTCTAACAATTCACATTATTAACCCTATTTTAATTACGTCTCCGAAAACTATTGTACCATCTGTAAAACGTCGAAAACGTTTACCTACGGACCGTCATCGACCCTGGTTGTAAGCAGTAATTCCAATAAAGTGACTCATACCCGATCAATTAAGTAACTTTACGCTTTATCGCTTGACTAACACGCAAATATTTGGCTCGGTGCGGGTAGCGACGACCGCGATGACCACAACCGAGGCCGAGGGCTCGACGGACGTCTCGGGCGCGGCCGAGTTCGGCAGCACGAGCGCGTCGGCGTGCCGCGACATCCGCTGCGACTTCGGCGCCAGCTGCGAGGTCGGCTTCGACGGCTACCCGCGTTGCTCTTGCCTTTTCGAATGTCCGGCCGACGACGAGTACTTCCCGGTTTGCGCGTCCGACTTCCGACTCTACCCGAGCCTGTGTGCCATGCGGAAGGAGGGTTGTCAGAAACAGTTGGAACTTAGGTTGAGACCTCTGGATTTGTGTAAAGGTTGGTCTTTTTATTCGCTTGACTTTATATAATGTGGTTCAGGATTTTACTAATAAACTAATATAAATAACAATTGGTTTGAATATATTATTCGGGTATATTAAGTGATACTGAATATTGAATGTACAGGTATGGAAGTCCGACCTTGCGGTAATAGTAAGGCAATGATAGATATGTCAACTGGACTAGAAATTGACTGTGGTAATGGACCTCACCGCCAGGACTGCTCACCGGGAAGTTACTGCCACATAACGTTGACTGCCGCAAGATGTTGTCCGAAAAGTGAGTTAACTACAAATACGTTTCAATCTCAAGTTTATTAGCTCAGATATGATAGTGAAAATGTATATTCAAATAACAGTAAAACTATATTTTAGTAGTAAAAAGTATATAGTCACATACTTTTGTCCTAGATTTAGAAAATTGTTGCCAACATTTTTGAATTTATTGGATTATATTTACAAGTTAATTGGTTTAAATAACCATAATATTACAGTATTTGTGTGTATTTAATGGTCATGGAAATTTTGTGTTGATCGTTTACTCTAAATATAGCGTTTTATATAAATTACAATAAAGCCCTTTCATTCTGTAGAGCAAAATACAACTACTTATTTATGAAATGTCGTAGCAAGGATGGTGAAGGTTCAAGACGCTACGAGTAAATTGGATACAATCACGCTAGTTGTTACCGTTTCGAGTCCTTTGTTACCATTTTATAAAATGTTACGTAAATGA
Organism: Euphydryas editha; assembly: GCA_036937285.1. Classification (NCBI taxonomy): domain Eukaryota; kingdom Metazoa; phylum Arthropoda; class Insecta; order Lepidoptera; family Nymphalidae; genus Euphydryas; species Euphydryas editha. Next base: position 14,109,441 of record JAUPFZ010000003.1, read on the forward strand.
AATACACGTTTTATACGAGAATGTTTTCGCAGTTTTATTTTAATTTCACACAGACGAGACAAAACAAACAGACGATAGGAAGGTTGTACACTGCTCGGAGAGTGCACACGGGTGCTGTCCGGACGGCTCGACCGCAGCGACCGGTCCGGGCGAGGAGGGCTGTCCGGTGACGACGTCGACTTGCGGCTGCAACCGGCTCGGATCCGTGTCCGACCGCTGCGACGACGGCGGCCAGTGCGCGTGCCGGCCCGGCGTCGGCGGCCTCAAGTGCGACAGGTGCGAGCCCGGCTACTGGGGACTGCCCAGGATAGGATCCGGTCACACAGGCTGTATACGTGAGTATAACTTTTTCATGTTCTTTTCTTCTTGTTTCGTGTGACTAGTGTCATTTATTATCAGAAGATAATATATTAAGAATAATATTATAAGTAAAATACCTATCCTTTTATTAAAGTTTTTTTATAAAATATTTTATCACATTTTTTTTTTACTTATTCATTGGAAATATTTTTATTTCAAAAACAAGTATGTCATTACTTACAATTAGTTCAGCAGTTAATATGATTACCCAAATCACGGTCGGAAATACAATTTTGTGTTAAATTTTTATAATACAAATCTGAAATCACTAATATTTATTTGAAATTGTAGGATTCTATTTTAAATTGATTTCTCAGAATCGTTTTAGATGTGAATTTTCATTAAGTGTTTTTATTAATATTCAGCCAAATTCAGCTAATAGTCAGCCTTTTTTTAAATCGAATAAAAGTACCTATACAGAAGTATGGTAAGACGCGTTAAATAAATTCGCGCAGCGTGCGGCTGCTCGGCGTTCGGTTCGGTTCGTGAGGACTGCGAGCAGATGACGGGCCGCTGCGTGTGCCGCGCCGGCGTGCAGGGGCAGAAGTGCACCGTGTGCGCCGACCACCGCCGCCGCCTCGGGCCCAACGGCTGCTCCGACCGTGAGTGCTAGCCGCAACGGTGCCTGTCCATTGACGCGGTGCTAGTCTGCAGAGTCGAGAAACGGAGAAATATTAACCAGAAGCCCTTGCCCACTGGAGCGGAGCGGAGACTTTTTGCAATCCTAATGGCTGATATTACTACGTTTCTTCGCTCCGTAGCCTCGCTCTGTTTCAATGGACAGGCACCATAATGGTAGCGGTTCGCGCCCGCGTCACGCGATCGCGACAGGAGAGACAGAGACAAGAGACCGCGATAAGTTATATTATCATTGGTCGTCTCGGTTCTGTTGTCCCTGTCTCTCCTGTTACGGTCGCGTGTCGCTGCGCGAACCACCACCATAACACACAAACACACAGACGAAAGTAGAACTTGAATTTATTACGTAAATTTTACATGGCAACATTAAATGACACTAATTGAAGTTTGACACTTAACCAACAACACTTTAACATTTATATTTTGCCTATATAATTGAAAATAAGTTTTTTATTTAATACAATTTTCGAAGTGCTTGAGATTACAAATCAAAAGCTTTAATTTTATATAGATCTATATTGGTTGTTTCAAAACACAAAAGTTTTTGATCGAAATGTATTATTTTGACTTTATTTTTCATTTGTTCCTGAACTGATTTATCTGAACTGAGTATGATATGAACAAAAATATGCTACCATACTTTATTTAATTTTTTACGCTGTTATGATTCTTCTTTCTTATGTCAGACTATATGTATAAATTGACTATTTTATTTGTGATCGAGTCACAATGTATGATAGTGTAAAAAAAGAATCACGTAAGATGTTAAAAACGATGCCGTTTTCGTACATTGTGACCCTTTGTGAGCTAAATACAGATTATTTTTGACGACGCGTTGGCGCAGTGGTCACAGCAACTGGCTGATGCGTTAGCGGTCGCGGGTTCGATCCCCGCACATGATAAATATTTGTATAGGTCATACAGATGTTTGTCGTGGTCTGGGCGTTTGTGCTTGTGGATTAACTTCCTAGTGAGGGCCGTTGAGTGTTGTATTTATACTTCAGCCAAATTCGATATGGAATGTTTACCAACAAACCGTTGCTTAGCAACCAACCATAGGCAGATGTTTACAGCCTAGTGGAAAATAATTATAATAATTATATTTTTTAATATTTATACTTAGTAGTACAAGCTACATAAAACTTGAAATAAATAAGTCCGAAATTTAGATATATTTATATATTATCTATAATTATGTGTAAAATTTACTTGTTAACGTGGGAATACTAATTTCCCATTGAATGATTTCTAAATATTTTAATAAATATGTATATGCCTATATTAAAAATAGCTACACTATCCCTGAATAACATTCAAAATAAAACAACATTTGTTTTAAAACGGATTTAATATGAATAAAAATCTATGTTCAGACACTCATTCTCTTTTATTATTTATTTTACTTTACTTACGTTGAATAAACATAATAATTATAATATTTGAAATTGTGCATAATCATAATCGATAACAATTTACCTTTAACAATATTAAATATAACGACTGATCAAAAAAAGACCAAATGTTGCTTATCTGAGAAATTTTCCTGTCAGTGCAAAAATTTAGGGTTGTTAGATGTATATTAGTAATTACAAATTTGTTAATTTTTGTTATAAGCAAATTTTCTTATATATTACGTATTTGGGGGTTAAGTTAAGTTCTAGGAAACAATGTTAAAGTAAAATTATTAATGTATAACTAGGAAATTGGTGATAAATTACAATTTTTCATTACTAAAAGTGTGACAACCTACAACCTTCTATACACGATGACATTTGGTTTGTTTACATAAATTCCACATCGAATTTGGCTCAAGTATAGTTTATTATTTATTTATTTAGTGATCAGTATTATTTTGTCAACAACTCAGAATATTTAGAAATGTCAAAACATATTATATTCTATGATATTAACCCAATGTGTATATCTTTTCCATTCGATTTGCTTAAAACAAAATTGTCAGTCACGTTATATTTATTATCTCTGATATGTTACGACAAAGAGCGCGTGACGTATTAACAACATAAAAACGTCTCGTTTTAATATTTAACGGAGTCCTAAAAATATCATTTTGCTCCATGATAATACAAAGCGTTTAACAAGTTCGCTTTTATTTCGTTAGTGAGTCACTTTTCAGTCACTCGATCTTAATATATCATATCTTAATAGGTATATTACTATACTGTTACAAGTATATATTCGTTTTTTCCTTTGAACCCAACATCACCTTTTTCAATGAAGATATACTGTATATTAGAATTTATTGTGCTATAAAAAGTAAATTTAATCATTTATGAGAATATATACTAGAAAATAATGGGTTTCTTAGGGATTTTAAACACCGAGGAAACGTCGAAATTACGATTTTTCGATACGCTTATTGAGGAAAAAATTATACAATGTTCACTCGTTCAACGCTCTCTTGGAAATTTGTCAATAAATAATATTTCCTTATATTGAATATGTTTATTGAATATTAATTAAAAACGTATTTATTGCAAAATTTGGAGGGATATAGGGATATATGTTATTGGATTAACGTAATCTTTGTTATTGACAAAATCGAAAGCTTCATTACTTTAAGCCATAGGTTACAACTTATAACATAAATTTATTTTTCTAAGTATTAATATACCTACTTATCTTATATATTTAAACGAGCAATTCTTGTATATATATATATAATCTGAATCTCGGAAACGGCTCCAACGATTTTCATGAAATTTAGTATGCAGGGGGTTTCGGGGGCGATAAATCGATCTAGCTAGGATTTATTTTTAGAAAATGTCGTTTTATCCCTTTTTTCAGGCAATTAAAAAATATCGTTAGAATACGAAGGTAAATTTCGCTATCATTGATAAGTTTATAATAGCTCTGATGTGAACCAGGCGGATTCAAAATAAGAAGATCCCAGGTTCGAATCCAGATGTCTCCAGAACTATTTTTTTTTTCTTTTTTTTTGTTTCATCTTTTGTGAGAAAAACTATTATTGGGAGCCCTTTACTAACTGTATGACCGAGCTTTGCTCGGTATTTTATTTTTTTATTTTTTGTAATTAATGTTTTTGGAAACTATATTTACATACGAATTACGAACTGATGATATATAAATAATATTTTTCGATCTTAACGAAATAATAATAAAAAAATATGAACTGGTTATTTAAAAAAAAAAACACGAGTAAAATTAAAAACTGTTAGAATATTATTAGAATACGAAGGTAAATTTCGGCATAATCTACAAGGTTATAATAACTTAGGTGGGAAATCAGTATACCTGGGTTCGAATCCCGATGCCTCAAGTCCCATTTTTTTTTTGCCTTTTTTTTTAAGTTCCCTCTTTTGTAAAAAAAATAACTTTTATTGAGAGCCCTGTACTACCTGGATGTCCGAGTTTTGTTCGGTATTTTTATTTATTTATTTATTAATCGTTCTTTTTTTGGGAATTATATTTAGATACGATAGAACTGATGAAATATGAATAATATTTTTCGATCTTATCTATATAATAATATAGTATTTTGTGTCACAAGGGGATGAACGTACTATTTTTTTGACCCTCATGTGAAATTGCCGCCCGAGACGAAGGCGAGGGTAGCAAACATACGGGAATGGATGTAGTACTTTCGTCCCATGGTACACATACTTTTTTTTCCTCCCTAGGACGAAAGTTCAGGTTTTGTCCCTGTGAAGCGGGGACAGAAAATGTTACTTTTGTCCCGCTTCACAGGGACGAAAATCGAACTTTCGGCAGAGGTAGGAAAAAAATATAAACTGGTTATTTAAATAAAAATCTCAAGAGCAATTAAAAACTGCTGGAATATCATTAGAATAAGAAATTAAGTTTCGCCACCATCTTAAATTTATAATAGCTCAGGTGGGAAATCGGGCGGTCTCGAAAACGGAAGATTTTTCCTTTTTTTCAAGTTCCTTTTTTGGTGAGAAAAAATATTACTAGGATCTCTTTTTATTTTTTTTATTTAAATAACCAGTGACTATTGTTTTATTATTATATCGGTAAGATTGAAAATATTATTTATATTTTATCAGTATGTAGTTTGTGTCTAAATATAGTTTAACCGAGCAAAGCTCGGTCATCCAGGTACTCTTTAATTACTTGCCACCTGACTGCCAGAAAACTAATATTTAAGTAAAACGTAACGTACGTAAACGTACTTTACATTTCAGGAAGATTAAAAAGAGAATAGTTTCAAAAAAAAGTTTAGAATTTCGGGTGTCTAGTTTTTTATCGTTTCCTTAATAAAATAGACTAAGGGCCGTTTTTAAATCCTACCAATCCGCAATTTTCTAGACCAGTAACAAAATTTCAGCCCAAAGTAATCACAAATTATATCAACATTTCGTAGCCGGTATCAGAAATCGTAGACAGATAATGTAGAAGTACTCGTAGTATTCCAGTGGCTCGCCCGGTCACAAGTCTAATATCTACAAAGTTATTGTTACGACTGATTATCACAACTAAGTGGAATTGTTATTTATATAGTCTTTAACCCTTCCCTAAACTTTCGTGCATAAGATTGTACATTGTAATATCGTAAATTGTTTTTGGTTAAATAATACTATTTTTTTTTGTCATTTTATATATTATTCTAATACCATTTGTTTCCAAAATAAAATAAATAAAGACAGTGTTACATATATTTTAAGGATACATAAATAACAAACATGGTATTAGAAATCTACAACTAGTTTAATAAACAAAAAAACTAGGTACAACCAATGTGTATATCGGTGTAAATATGTGTATGGTTAGCTGAAAACGGGTCAGCAGTGGAGTCGTGCGCGGAGCTGTCGTGCTACTTCGGCGCGGTGTGCACGGAGCGCACGGGCGGCGCGCTGTGCGAGTGCGCGGCCGCCGCCTGCCCCGACAGCGACTTTAACATGCTGGTGAGGATATAGCTTTATTGGGCTACTTTTTACATTATTGTGACTGATTCCGTTAGTAGAAGAGTAATTCATCTGCTGTATCAGCCTGTAACCCACCCACTGCTGAGCGAAGATCTCCATAGAGAAGAAGGGTTGGAGCTTAATCCACCACGCTGCTCTACTGAGGGTTGCTGGATAATTTCCCTAGCATGAGTAACGATCGTTGTCAGGTGTGTATAATATCAGCCGGGACCGATGGCTTTACGTTCTCTCCGAGGCACGGTGGGGAGACCCACAAGTATATACACCCAGACCGAAAACAAATATTTGTACAAATACAAATATCTGTCCCGAGCGGGAATCAAACCCCCGACCGCCGGCGCGTGGTTTGAGGCGACTACTTGCACCACTACACCAGAACGGTCGTCATTCATCTACTGAGATGTAATACGAGATATTTACTATGTTTTCGGTGGTGATTCTTCACGATATTTTAGAACCCCGTAGGTACACGGGTGTACCTACTCATGACAATGGTGTTTGCAACAGTGGCGAAGTATAACTCTGAATGAGCAACGATAAATACTGTAAATATTCCGTTTTAAGTTTAAAAAATTGGATTAGTGATGATACAATTTTAAAAAGTTGCAACCGTCGTTTATAACTTTTCTTTTTTAAAAAATTTGTCAAACATTAAAATATATGTAAAGATTATATTCCATTTTCGCAAACATTCAATAAGTTATTACAGTATCTGTAGTTAGGAGAACGTATCTACCGTTAATATTATGAACAGCTATAAAAAAAAATACTTTAATATGAAGATATTAAAAATTAGCTTTAAAAATCGATATTCGTAGACTACATTATATTAATACTTAATATCTGTTCTTCAATGCTTTAAATACTAGTTAATGTCATTAATAGTTGAAATTTCTTTACTAGGTATAGTTCAAGTTTGCTGATGAATAAATCTAAACTAATAAATCAAATAGCCTTTATTCTTGTAGTGTTTTGTAACATGTATATTATGTACACGCAGCCTTAGTTCGAAATTGTACTTGTATGAACACAAACCAAAATATGAATTTGTACTTTTTAAAGTTTTTAGAAGTGGAAACTTAATTTAAAATTTCTTGACTTAAACATTATGAAATACAAAGTGAAAAGCCGTGCGATGACTGCTAAAGAAGAAAAAGGACGACTAAGGCCATAGTTGTGCGAACAACTGAATACCAAACAGGATGGTAATGGACAGCATCGTCATCATATTTTGCCACAACACACTGCACTTGCTGCCTCGCAACCCACCTGCCAACCGTGGCGAGTATTAGCAAACCCCGTCAGAGATGATGGGGGAGGCCTGCGTTCAGGAGTGAATATCCAACGGCTGATGGGGTGGTGGTTCAAAATGCAAAGTAATAACTACCAGCAGCGACAATCTTGAACTAGTTTTGATTTACTTATTACCAGGGCTTTTTGTGTGGGGGCACGCGGGGGCACGCAGTGCCCCCAAAACGAAATTTTTAAAATATCTAACAATTGAAAATAAATGTGGTTCAAACATTTGAACAAAGAATTACTAAACCGGGTAAGTACTATGAAAAGGCTTTGGAAGCGGTGAATAAACTGTCATTTTTTGGAGTGGAGCTACACAACGAAAACTGTAGAAATATACAGCATCCAGAGACGTTTTATTCTCATTTGGCAGCTTCTATGAAAGATCATTTACTGGAATCGACCGATAAAGATATCGTTCAAGCTTGTGATGTTCTCATACCCGAAAAATGGCCAAATGAAGTTGAAAAAAACATTACGTTTGGAGAAAAAGAGATTCGTACATTGACAAACAAGATCCATTTGAATGAACGAAATATTATCCGGGCATTTCGCGATTATTTAGTAGACAAAAAGGTGCCAAAAAATTTAACTCCGCTCATCAATACTGTCCATACCATAACAGTTTCAATGAGCGAATGCGAGAGAGGATTTTCGCAGATGAACTTGATAATGATTCCACAAAGAGCTTCTCTTTTAGTGAAAACAGTTTCATCGCTATTAGTTATCAAGTTCAACGGTCCACCACTAAATATCTTTGACCCTTTAAAGTATGTAGATTCATGATTACTTAAAAATCACCATTCTGCCACGGACCAAAATAGTAAAGTTCGTAAGCGTGAACAGATTTATGATGAAAATTTGGTTAATATTTGGAGACTGCTTTAAAATTTATGTATCTACCTTAGGCTAAGTATATTGACAATGAAAGTTACTTTTTTATATTGTTACTCACTTAAATATAAGTTCACGTATTATTTCCAAAGATATTATGTTTGTAAACAATAAAAAATAATTTATTTCGATTTTTTCTTTAAAACACAGTGGCAAGGGGTGGGGAAAAGGTTTATAACATTGTTGGACTTACAACTTTCGAGAATTAGCGTGCCCCCAAAAAAGAAGTTACAAAAAAAGGCCTGCTTATTACTATTGAGGAGTTGGACCATTTAGTTATCTAATTTCATCATTATGACATACACCACTCAATTCAATCATTTAAATATCCGATTTCCCTATCGCTTCAGAAATCGTCGCTTACAAACCTGTGATTTTTTTATGTAATTAATATATTTTTAGTAAACTAAACAAAAAAAAAGTGATAATAATTACGCTAACGATTGGTTTTTCTAGATTTCCTTGAGATACTTTTACAGTGAGCTCTTTTAAACAAAAATATTTTTCAAAGTCGGTTCATAATTGACGATGATATCACTAAAAAACAAAAAAAAAATGTACCTCCGCACAGCCGAATACTCTCAATGCTAAATAATTCCCAAATGTTTTACTTTGAATTTTCCAATAAATGATCCTCCTCAACTCTTCTAAGGCTTTCTTTATTCCACCCGATTTTCCATAATGGCATTGAATAGTCCTAATTTTTATTTGTTTTGTTTTGACGTGCTCTAATTTTCTTATTGATTTGTTTACTTATTTTCGTTGTTTTGTTTTATTGCGTTCGTTTTCTAATTTTTAATGGAATTTTTCTTGATTCATATAATAATCTTGCTTTAGCAATCTATATTATATATAATATAAAAATGTAATCTTATAGAATTTATTATTAAATTTTTAATTAATTAAAATTTTCAGACACTTTTAGAAGTGCTTCTAGATTTAATTTTTCTTGTACATTTTCATTCTTGTCATAAGACAAAGTCTTATCTTTTATTGTTTTCTGCAAGTTTTCAATTGGGTCTTATTAAATTGAATTGCCTCAGAAATCATCTCTTGCAATGTCCTTCTCATTTAAACCTCATCCTGAGAAACTGCTACATCAGCGATTTTTTCTATATACATATACTATCATAGTTTTTATAATGTGTCGGTACAGTTAAAGCGCTATATTTTGTTGATACATGATCGACTTCAGTAGCACTCTTTGATAGTAATTCTCGAAAGTCGGCAGCTTCGAATTCACCCTTATGTAGCATGTAACCAACCCGGTCCTGGCATGTTCTATTCTGCAATAGTTATATTTGGTTTAAGTAGCAAGAGTGTACCATACATTGCTGCTCAGTAGGTACATAAGTAGCCGGACAGTCCCCATGGAGGAGAAGTCTGGCCTTTTCGCCGAGGCCAGCCTGTCGCTGGAGGGATCCTGTTGCCTGCAATTAAAGCGGCTGAAGGCTCCCGCAGGGGTTTAGTACGGTATTGCACTCCCAAAGTGCTGAGTCCGACATAGGTCTAGGACTGCCGACCCGGGCGTCCTGGATATCATCCGTAAATGGATTCCTCCGCGTAAAAAAAAAGTAGGTACATAAGTGTCTGAAAACAGTTTTAATTTATTAATAAGAAGAAATTAGTTCTCATCCTTCATAAATAGAATAGAGCGGTATTTGCTTGACTGTTAATAGTTATCAAAATAAGAGCAGGATCAGAAAATAAAACTAGATATTTTAATACAATAACCATAATGTTAGTTCATGTTCTATCTCAACATTATCGTCATACATTTTTTTTTAAATAAATCCACAAACTCGTTACTTTAAGGAATAAAATATATTTTTACGTTAATAAGCATAAATTATTAATGATAAAATTTTAAAAATGCAGTTTAAACATAATATTTTTTACTTAATAAGTCTTAATAAGTGTTATGAAAATGGGCATTGTGACTCAAGCCGTAGCAGCATAATGTGGTTGCACGTGAGTGCTGTATCATGTCACGACAGCGGGATTAATGTGCGATAAAAACTTAGTAGTGACTAAGATTTTCAATGATTGTAATAAATACATAGAAATATTAAGGTTGTGATGATAGGAACTGTGGTACCTACTCAGTGTTTAAATGTATGGTGTGTTGGTATTATCTTAATGATGTTATCGAGAGCAATAAACATTAGACAAAGAAGTAATTGGGAGAAAAGCCACAGTAGCACTAAATCAGGCTTTAGTGCGTACTCACTGTTATTAAGACTTAATATATTTTAATTTGTTTTCCATAGTGACGCTTGAAAAACAATTAAATGTAACAAGAAATTATCTTGGTGCGTGGACATATGTGTATTATCTAATAAATTATTATAAATGTAAAGAAGTTTATTTAAATCACCAGTTTCGACGTTTGCCAATGAAGATGGTTTATTAGTCTCTTATCGTTTAAAACTAGAGTTCATTGACAAATTAAATTCCTTCCAATTTACAGTTCAATAAAAATCAACAGGTATGCGGGAGCGACGGTAAAACTTACGAATCCGAGTGCCATCTTAAGTTGCAAGCTTGCCGTACGCAAGAGGATATCGTAGTACAGGCATTCGGACCTTGTAAATTGTCAGAGTTGGCTGGCACGGCTGGCCCACTGCGACCGTCTTCCCCCATACAATTCACACAACAAGACGACGGAGCCGCTTCTAAATCAACGAGACATTTACTCAACCCTGATAAGTACTACAACAAGTATGATTGGACGAGAAAAGAGACACCCAGTGATTTCGACAGCATTTTATCAGGACAAAAACAAAAGGGTAAGCGAATAGTAGACAATAGGCACTTATTATTTATCTTTCTTTGAGGCAATTTGATAATTACAAATTGTTTTATTAATATCTGAATTTATATTATGAATAAGTAGCTGTTCTATTTAATGAAATATTTCGCAAAAATACCATTGCTTAAATAATTTTTTTAATATATTATCATCATGAAGTTCCACACTTTAAAAATAATTAGCTATCAAATAATAATCACTTTTACACATTTCTAAAACTGTTGTTATTCAATTAATTGGAACCATTCAGTTTTCAACTTGTGTTTTGATTAAATAATTTTCACGCTATCTATGCTATTGTTTATTAATTTAATCCATTACTATTTATTATCAAATCTAATAATTTGTATTTATTCATAAAATCAGTTATAATCATCAAAAAATATTTTATAAGTAATAAAATAGATTTTGTTTATTGCTTTTTATAATATAAACTACTCATTATACTACTCATTTGACGGCCGGCTGGTCGAGTGGTCAGGCAACTGGACACTTTACGCAGCGGTCGCGGGTTCGAATCCCGCCAGGTGCAGATAATTTGTATGACGAATATAGATATCTGCACCGGGTCATGGATGTGTATTTATGTATATATGTATTTATATAAATATCTTAAATTTATTTCCGTTCCTAGTACCCGTAACACAAGTTCTTACGAACTTAGCACGGGGCTAGGTTAACGTGGTGTGATTGTTAGTTAATATTTATTTATTTATTATTATATGCCGATGTTGGTTACATATCATTTAATATTTATATATTTCTGAATTAATCAAAATGTTGCATAAAATAAATAATTGTTGTTTAGGTTAAATTGATTTTGATGAAAAAATGAATGTTCCTCAAATTTTCTGTTACTAACCACTTTTGATTTTGTACTACACGTATATAAAATCGGAAATATACCACATGACCTGATAAAGTTTTTTATTGAAACATAGCGTTTAAATAAAATAATTTATCAAAATTATTTAGTAAAATGTTCTAAAAAAAAAAAAAAAAAAACCTAAAAATCACAACGAAGCCAGTGTTGTGTTTAGTGGAAATTGTCACTGAATGGAAAGGTCTTAGGGGGTATTTTTTATGTGACATACCAGATTGTTTGATAACTATGAGAATTATCAAATTTTATTTTATTGAATGTCCTAATGTAGATTTAATCGATCGTCTTGGTACAGATTATATTCCACATTTCAGAAAAAGTGTGAACTTTCGACACTGATAAAATAAACATACTTTTTATTTTTATCTCGGAAACTAAATAATTCACTCTCACTCACCTCGGTGACATATGTAAAATTTCCCATTTTGTGTACTTAAATAATAATGTATGGTACTAATATTAATCAATGTAATTATTTAATGATTTACTTCAAACATAAAATGGCATAAAGTAAGAATTTAATTAGCAGTAATAAGTTTGAATTGTACTTAGTCGAAACTCACCAGTAACGCGATAGTCCTGAAGTTTCGCAATTTTGTATTTTGAAGATTACTTAATTAACTGTAGACTATCATCCGGCTCTCGTATTTAAGTAACAGCTCAATTCATCTTAATCACGTTAATTTTGTAGAGAGATTACAGTTCGTCTTGTTGTGAGCAGTTTCCCTTGTCACTTCTTGACACTGCTCCTCGTATACTTAACTTAGTTACCGATTTATCTTACTTATTTGTTGGACCGATGTAATGATGGAAGATTTGTTGTTGTTTCATTAATTACATTTGTATGTTGCCGAAAACTTTGTAAGTTCTTTATAACATATTATTTTGCTACTCCATTAGAAAACAGATGTATGATAGATAATACAATAGTTTTTATTAGGTATCTGACAAAAAAAGTACTCATTCCATCAATTATTCCATCCATTACACAAATATTCAAGTATCAGTGAGTATAATTTCACTATTTAGCATTGGATCTTTTTTTAAAGAGCATAAAGAACATATCACTTAATAAAAACTGGAAAAAAGCGTTACTTGCCTAATTTTGAACCACCAATCTTCTGTTCACGACTCGACACGACGAATCAATTAGAAATAATTAAGAATGTAGTTAGATAAAGTTAGCCTAGATAGCGATTTTGTTCGACAATTATGCAGGTTCCCAAACAGCGACGACGGCGACGGTGGGCGCGGTGGGCGCGCTGCTCGGCGACCTGTGCGCGGACGACGCGGACTGCGCGGCGCTGCCGGGCGCGCAGTGCGCGCGCGGCGGCTGCGAGTGCCGGCCCGGGCTCGCGGCCACCGCGCACAGGAAGGCTTGCGTGGGTGAGTTCGTCTATTTAAATTAAAATTACAACTGCGGTTGTAGCTTTTATCGTCTTAAGAAAAAAATTTGGTTGTCTGTACAGTCAGTTTACGGACGATAAATTTACGTAATAGCGTCATAAGAAAACATTGATGAAAAATTGCATACTTTTATGAATTGAATTGAATTATTGTCTCTGAATTATCACTATTTTGTAAAGAATGATTTAATTTAATTAATTAATTTTTTTTAAATAAAATTAACATTTATTTGCACTCGTTAATTCAAATTTTTTTTAAACTTAAATTATACATATTAATCATCGTTCATCGATTTACAAGAGATTATCACATCAAAAAAAATCTGTGTGTGTCAGCTCCGACGCACGACAGGTGTTTACTCCTTGAGAACGATTCTCTAAATAGGCACAAATAGTTCGTATGTCACACAGAATAACACTTAACGCCTTTTTTATAGTTTTTACTCGAAAATATGCGCGTTTTAGGTTCCTGAGGCAATAAATGTTCGTTATTAATTTGGCTTCATCATCAAAATTACGATTAATCTCCTCTCCGATAAATTCAATGTCAGACTCATCTGGACTCATTATGATTTATACATTTAATTATAAAAAAAAATATTATTAAATAAAGTCAAAAATAAATAAATGAATTAATATTTTTAGTGTTCTCACGTCAAGGTCGTCACTAGTAGTGTGAGATTGCGGGGTTTGAGGCGGCGATCGGGCGCGGCGCATACCCGTCCGCTTCCTCAACCGCCGATTCCTCGGAGTTCGCGCGCGGACTATACGTCTTAATACTCACGACTTAAACATGAAAATAGGTTGCGCACAAAAAAAGTAACGAAGTCATTAGTCTCTTTTTTTTTTATACCGGGGCCTTATATGAGAATCGATTCTTAAGGAGTAACCTCCAAAAAAGACGATGTAAAACAATTCTTATCTTGAGAAACTACAGTAGACGTTGTTTGTGAGAGTATTTTGCTTATCTCCCCGGCAATATGCCATGTATATTTCGAGTTATTTATTTCTAATAACGGAAAAGTAATTGCTGATACTGTTTTCGAAAAAAAAAGAGCGACTAAAGCCTTACAAATGTAATCTATCCCGAAGATACAACATCGCCTGGCTTCACGCCCATTGCTCACAAAAAGACTTGCGTCGGATAGTTACTTGTAAAAATTACTGTCAATAGAGTCGCAAACCCCAAAAGTTAATATCATTACGTCTCAAAAAAGCTTATTATTGTAACTGTTTTCTTCTTCTTTCAATATATCGAAAACATAGAAAGAAGATTAAGAAACTCTTTTAATGATTTCGACTCGTGATTTGTCTTGTTCGTTAAAAACCTTTTGTAAGTTGTGATTATTTACAGCTCTTGTTCTTTTAGAACTTTAAAGACAGCAAGACTATATGATTGTAATGAAAGTTTTATAAAGCCAGCTATGTATATTTTCTATATTTAGTTTATTGGTAAGTTAACCATAAGGTTTTTATTATTGAGTATAGAATTAGGCATAAGTAGGTCATTATTACATTGTTAATGACATCAGTGGATCTTAAAAATGTCAATAATGGTTACAAATGTATCAATGGACAGAGAGAGACTAAGTCGTATCTATGTTATGTATTCCTTTGCCATTGGGCTAAGCACAATTCCACTCCCAAAGTGCCGAGTCCGACATAGGTCTAGGACTGCCGACCCGGGCGTCCTGGATATCATCCGTAAATGGATTCCCCTGCGTATAAAAAAAAAAATAAAAAAAAAATAAAAAAAAAAATGGGCTAAGCACAATTTATAGTCATCCTTTACAGGATTCATTTTTTTTAACGGAAAGTCTTCATTAAATATAAATGTAAATTACCAAATAAGGGAAATAAGTTTAAACCTTACATTGTTTATTACTAAATAACGAAATATACTTTCAAATAGTATTATAATATATACAAACACTACATCGCATATTGATAAATATTTTTCTATATTTGTAAAATAATTACCGTCGATAGTCATTATGAATAAAAAAAGTGTACTTTCTTGTTAAATATTATTTCTGTATATGCAAAGTTAATTTTCTTACAGAACAAATAACACAGGAAACAACAGAGGAATATAGTGCATGTTTATCAGAACCCTGTTACAATCTTGGAACTTGCATAGACTTACCCGGTTCGACATTCACATGTATATGCACTGACTCGTTCACCGGAGTTAACTGTGAATCTCATATCAAAGACGCGCTGCCAACTACTTACATCGAAACTCCATCGTTCGACGGTTCGTCGTATATACGCCTAAAACCGTTAAAGGCTTACCATAAGTTGAACATCGATATTGAATTTAAGGCATTCTCCGAGAATGGGGTCATATTGTACAATCAGCAGAAACCCGATGGAACGGGCGATTTTGTTT
Organism: Euphydryas editha; assembly: GCA_036937285.1. Taxonomy (NCBI): domain Eukaryota; kingdom Metazoa; phylum Arthropoda; class Insecta; order Lepidoptera; family Nymphalidae; genus Euphydryas; species Euphydryas editha. The sequence goes on from JAUPFZ010000003.1 coordinate 14,125,048, forward strand.
CGCTCGCTTTGGTTAACGGATATATAGAGTTTCGGTGAGTCAGTATTCTTTTGAATATCTCAATTTACGCATGATACAGTTTCGTTCACGATATCGTAATGATATTCTACATTAAATTCTTGATTGAAATAATTTTTCAAATACATTTTGTATTTTATGTTAAAATAAAACGAAGATCATAAAAAAATATGCTGTACCTAACATTTATATCAAGGGCCGTAATTTTCTTGTTAGGTATAATCTTGGAAATGGAGTAATAATTCTTACGTCCCTCGAAAAAATAACCTTAAACGAATATCATAAAGTATCCGCAAAACGATATCATCGGGATGGAATTCTATCGGTGGACGATATGGAGGACGTGGCCGGACAGTCGAGCGGCAGTTTGAAGGCTTTAGACCTAGCCGACGACGCCTACATCGGTAGCGTTCCTACTAATTATTCCAGGTATCTATTTATTTATTTACTTAGCACACTAATAGTATAATATTTAATAAATACAATAAGTGTCGCATTCACTGATATGTATATAAGTAACAAGTGTACATAGTATTGAATATAAATCATGCAAACATAAGTCGGATTTACGCTAAATAGGATCTTATATGTATCATATTATATATCATATCATAGATATCAGGTATCGTAAACTCTTAGTCAAAATACTAGATATATGTTTTTAAGTGATTCTTTAAATATTTTTAATAATAAAACTATATTTACGAAAAATAAAGTCACATTTTTTTATCCATTATAATATTATGAATGAATAATTAAACAAAGGAATTGTAATGAAAAGCTAAATAAATAGAAAAAAATGCGTTGTTTCGTAATGAATATATGTAATCTACGAGTAAATAGATGCATTGCATGATTGCAGTTAGCGCTAGATTCATTACAAAGCATTGTTAATTGTATATTGTACTAAACTTTTCATTTCATACGAATATAATATATATATAGATAATGATTAAAACGTTTTGTTTATAATAATATATTCAAAATTACAATATAATTGTGTAATTGTTCTGATTGCAGTAACCTATTATATGCAGTATCGTTAATGTTTTCGCATAATAGACTAAATTTTATTATCAATACTTGTAACAATATTAAATTTTGTACTACCACACGTAGGAAGATACCGTTTGCGGATTATCCGCTTAATTAATCCGACTACATGTTATTATGTTTCGATTATAATTTAATATTCAACAGAATCGAATAACGTTAAGGGAACATTTGAAAGGGTAATTTGTTTGTATTCAGGGTATACGATAATATCGGGACCCGAAGCGGGTTCGTCGGCTGCGTGAAGTATTTGAGGATAATACGTCATCAAGTCACAAAGAAATTGGGTCGTCCGGACTCATTAGTCGTGTCAATAGAAAACGTTCACGAGTGCGAGTCCAGTCCGTGCGTGAGCTTGCCGTGCAGGAACGGCGGCACGTGTCGCGCGCTGGAGGGCGCCGCGGGGTTCACGTGCAGCTGTCCCGTCGGCTTTCAGGGGGCCAATTGTGACGAGAGATTGGATCCTTGCGAATCGAATCCGTGTGGGTATGATGAGGGACTATTGTGTGACGTCGGCCCGGACGGCGGACACGTCTGCCGATGTTTGTTCGGCGGGGACCCTGACTCGAACGGAAATACGTGCAATAATGGTAACTGTTTATCTGATTGTTACATCATTTTACTGGGTAATGTTAACTTTCGATAATCGTAATTTTTTTTCCAGATATCAATATCGTTCAGGAGACATGGTCGCCTCAGTTCAACGGCACGAGTTATATCGAGCTGCCGCCTCTCGAAGGGTTGGGGAAGGCGTTTCGAATCGAAATTTGGTTTTTAACGAACCGATTTTCTGGAATGCTCCTTTATACCGGCCAGTCCAATAAAGCTAGGGGGGATTTTATAGCGATTAACTTAGTTAATGGATACCTTCAGTTTAGGTACAATTTGGGGAGCGGAATCGCCAATATAACGTAAGTAAGGCTTACGGGCCGAAGAATTAATTTAACGAGTTAAGTGAACTCGGTCTCGTTTCGTGAGCAATTATTTATTGTTAGTGGATGCAAACAGAATCTCTGCCAAGTTCAGTGTTTCCGAGTAGTTGCGATGGAAATTAATAGTTTAATAGCGTGATGAGTAACGGCCAAATAATAATTACACCGAGGGAGCTATCGGGGTGCCTTTGCTCGGTAGAGTGAGGCATATTCATTATGTGCTGGATATAACCGAATAATGTTAAGACACAAACACGTATTCCCTTTATGCTAGTTAAATTGTTACTCGTAGTAATATTCGACGTTTAGCAGTTTACGTGATATAATAGCATACGAGCTACGAGATGATAATGCTTTAAATCTTGCGTTAGTTTTCATGTTATGATAAATAACATTTACCACTGAATAAACTACTTTTTGTTTGTCTTGTAACAGGAACTTACCAACTAATGACGCGTTGGCGCAGTGGTCACAGCAACTGGCTGATGCGCTGATGGTCGCGGGTTCGATCCCCGCACATGACAAATATTTGTAAAGGCCATACAGAGTGCATTTTGTGTATTTTCGGACCCCTGACACAGGATTCACATCCTACTGGGGGCCGTTGAGTGTGAGACGTTTAGTTAAATTAAAAAAAAAAAAAAAAAAACTATATACTGTGATACGTATATTAACATGCAAATTTAAATACGAATTAACCCATGTAGTAGTTTATCGATCTTACTCGGAGAAAGCGATCGGATTTTCTAAATTACTCGGGAAAACTTTACAAAAGTAAAAGGACTATACGAGTTAAGAAGGAATAAACCAAAATTCTACCTTTTAACTAAACTTTGTGGGCTTATACTCGAACTTAGGAGTTCAGTTAAAAGGTTAAAGGCTAATGTGGTAGTCGTTACATTTAACTACTACAAAGAGAGAACGCTTCATACATAAATGTGATTTTGAATTCATATATACTAAGAGCATATCTATATTAATATTACAAAGCTGAAGAATTTGTTTTTTTATTTGTTTGAACGCGCTAATCTCAGGAACTACTGGTTCGAATTGAAAAAATATTTTTGTGTTGGATAGATCCACGAAGCAATTACAAAGAGGAGGTGCCATAAGAAACTTTATTCATATAATGTAGTGTCGCAAATGCGCGGGGGTGCGAGGGGCTTCAAATAGCGGCAAGCCATCTAGCGACCAGTAGCTAAAACAAGTAATTGACTAAATTGACAGACGTTATAATTGTTCTACTATATGTCACTAGGTGTCTGCCAGGGCCGTACTCAGAATTTTTTAGTTAAGCATATATGTAATTTGAAGTTGGATGGCACACACTGCTATATAATATTATCATGATTTACTATTGTATTGATAAGCTGATTTCGCTTTGTAGGATTTTAGTACAATGAAAGGTCGTCATCCTATGCTGGAAAATTAAAGCTTGATATTATGTAGCCATGTGTAATAATGATTTGAGATTTTTCTCAAAGTCAGTACTAAAAGTCAGTTTGCTTTTGCATCTGCAATAAAGTTTTTATCATCGGAGTGATTAAAAAAAAACGGAAAGGACACCAAAATTGGTAAACCTTTTCCCAAGCCAGACGTAGTGTAAATAAAATGGAATAATGCTGCATGATATGATACATAACATGCTTTTATTTTCATAAACAACAGTTATAAATTGTAGATACTGATAGATTTCTTATTATAGCAAGAAATAATATTTTTTATTAGATCAGATTATTCAAATTCAAATATTGAATGTCAAAACCAACTACTATAGGTTCGAACCTTAGCCCAGAATATAAAATTACATAATTAGAATTTTCACTACAACAATTCGACTGAAATTGCCTCGGAAGAACACCTTATCCGCTTGAGTGTCCGGACAATGATCTTTTAGTTTACCAACTGCACAAAACCCGTGTCGAAAAAAAGTTGACATGGGCAATATAGCCATGGCGACCATTACATGACACGGGCGCTTGCAGTTATTGTGGTTAGCTTGTAAACTCTTGTCAACTAGTAGTCGAGACGGGCAGTTGACGGTTATTCGCTGAGTGAATGAGCTATCTTCAATAATTATTTTGTAATAACCTTCACCACATACGCTCATTGACAATTTTTTTAAACTTTGTTAATTAAAAGCTTTTGAACAGTATCTGGGATCGTATTGTAGAGATACATTTCAATTCTAAGTACGGCCGTGGCTAGACCAGTAGTTTTGCTACTTGCCGATAGAGGCGTGGTAATCAACGAACTTTCTAGACAAAATAAATAATATATTTAATTTAAATATTACTTACGAGTAGAAAGATATGTTTATTCCATTTGATTTTGATTTGTGCGTATAACTTCTACACGATACAACACAGCACTTCATGTTCACAACGTGCGCGGGTCGAGAATATTTTTTAAATATATAAAAAGGAGTTAGTCACGAGAGCAACTTAATTGTCCGGCAACGACAGCTGTACTGACGAAAGCGACAACTGGTGGTAAGTAGATCTACTACGGTTTGATGTGTGGACTACATTGGTGGACGCTAGACTACATTGATTACAACACCTCCTATTAGTAATTGCTTCGTGGATAGATCATTTACTGAGAAAGTCTATAGGCTATTTTAAATCACGCTACGACCAATGGGGGCTGAGCAAAAATAAGAAATGTTACAAAAACGGGAAAAAATAATCTTTTTTGAGAGCTTCCGTTGCGTCCTTTATTATTTCTCTTCTCGAGACATTTTCTAACTATCGATCCACTTTTAAAGTAAATATAACATCACTGTTTCGAAAAATAGAATTTTCGAAAAATAAAATAACTCAATAATACGTTGAACGACCCTGGAATCAAACCTGAGACCCCTCGCTGGGCGAGTAATGTTTGCGACCACTCGACCAACGACGCGGGTACCTACTCTTATTAGAGTAATTGTTTAAAAATATTTAAGTACGTTTTTCTCTCAAATTAACGCGGGTGAAACCGCGGGGTAGAGCTAGTTTAATTATAAAATGGAACTGAATATTTAGATATTCTATATAAACAACTAACATATAAATCTTTTAATTTAATATATAATAATGTATATAGCACTAGTAACAATTAAAGTAGTATATAAAATACGAGTCGGATAAAGTTGTCTTCACAAGATTTAACGTATCATTTTGCTTGGCCCTCTTTGAACTCGTTCGAACTTAGAATGACTCATGAATTGCAGACTCGCTTCTAGCAGCTCAACATAATTTTAGAGCAGTAGAATCACATTTTTTCTAATTAGATTTAGACAGAAATTAGTTGAATCAAAATAAAATAAACATAATTTATCAAAACATTAGAGTTATGTCATTGTTACATGAATTTTGTAAGACTTTTTTCGTTCTATTACAGTACATGTAAAAAGCACGAAAAGATAATGAATGGTATAAAAATTTACGTACATCTGTAAACAATCATTTATTTGTTGAAAATAATGTGTAAGGGATTGTAGTATAATACTGCTATTACTACTATTCATACTGTAATAAATTACTATTATTATATTAATTACTAATTATTCTGTATTAGCTAAAAAGCGGGTTTTAATAAAAAGTAATAATTTCCGTGGGACAAATTTATGATAGTTTTTTAGAAAAGCCGCAAAAAGCTACCGCCCTTATTACAATAACATCTGTCGCTATCATAAGTTGTTAAATAATAATTACAGACACGACGTAACAAACTCATAAACTATGTATTTCCCCGGAACAATTAATAATATCGATCTATGTCAAACGTTTATTTCATAAATAATAAAGATGATCACCTTGAAAAAGCTACACTTTGCCAATTTCTTCACTTAGAAGTGGGCCGCGATAGGAAAACATGCGCACGTCATGTTGTCCCATTTCTGCGCATGTTGAATGTATGACGTGGGCGCTGCTATCAAAATGAAGAAAATCCACTTAGAAGGAGGCTGCGAACAAACCCGTCAAAGAAAAAATCGAAATCTGGGTCTAGATTCTTGTTCGTTCAATATTTTATTTTCATACATTATATTAGATCGATTTAAAAACTTAGATACTCATAATGATATATAGGTTCTCGGGTTAGAAGCGAAACGGGTAAAATTTAGGGACCAACACATATTTTAGTGAGTTTTGGTCCTATTTCGCTAAGTGGCTCAGTAGTGAACACCGGATCGCAGGTCGCCCGTGGCCGTGACCAAGGGGCGCTGGCACCGCGTGCGCGCCACGCGCGCGGGGCGGCACGGCAGCCTGCAGCTGGACGCGCTGCCGGCCGCGCGCGGCGCCTCCGCCCCGCCCCTCACACACCTCGACCTCACCTTGCCCCTCTTCATCGGATCGCTACCGTGAGTACTGGACACGTCTCTACACTCTGAATTTGAATCAACCTCGAAACGTCTTACTGCTGGGCAAAGGCCTCTTTTCCATATAGGAGAAGGGTTGGACCATAATCCGCCACGCCGCTCCACTGCGGGCTAGTACATAATTTTCCCTATCATAAGTAATGATCGCTGTCAGGTGTTTATGACAATAACAGGTACCGACGGTTTTACGTGCTTTCCGAGGCACAGTGAGGAGACTCACAAGGGCATACACCCAGACTGAAAACAAATAAAAACTATATTTGTATAAAACAAATACAAATATCTCCTCGTCATCCACAAAAATCTAGCCCCGAGCGGGAATCGAACCCACGACCACCGGAATTGAGGCGACTACTCATCGTACGTCGTTACTATACACACTACATTATATTGTAATAATAATCTGACACGCTGCTATTCTCTCAACTTATTGACTAATAAATTTTCCCCAGAATTCCTCCTTACACATGCACCTGCATAATCTTTCTCAACGATGTTTTTCTTTGTCATGGAATACAACATGAAAAGTAAATAAATAAAACGGCTATACAAACCTTTTGTTATTAGCAGGAATTGAACACGCGATAACTAAACAGTTGATGTGACCACCTATTGTCTTAATGGTGTTTTTCCGGATGGATTGAATTGCGATTGTGATCCACTATTCACTGGGGTATCTCAATTCGACTTTTTTTTTTGTTGTTCCTCTGTGTCGAATACTTAGCGATGACTTTACTTCAAGATTTGCCAACTTTTACACTTGTGAGACACTAAGTTGGTATTCAAATGTCTAGGAAATTTTTCCCCTAAGGCAATTTTATCGACATATCTCCTTCACCGCTGTGAATAAGATGTATTGCTACGTCCCACGATTCTATTAAAACCTTCATACTGAAGTCAGAGAGCTCAAAAATTTAGTATCAGGAATGTAAGATCGAAAATAATTTTCATAAAATTTACTTAGGTATTATTTAATTATTAATTTGATTATTTATAAATTCATTCATTTAATTTATAATTATTTGTTTATTCAATATAAATTATTTCTATTTAATTAAGTTATACAAAACAATTGAACCTTGATTTAGCCTATTTTTTACTTATTGAGTATAAAATAAAAATGTATAAAGAACGGATTTAGTCGATATAACGTCCTAGTCTAACGTTATACAATAAATTTTTTACTATTTATTGGATTTATTACAGACTTGCAACGTTCATTAAATTCGAGTGTCTTGAATTCGCTTTTATATTTTATCAAATCTACTCTACCGTGCAGAAATAAAAAGAGAATGAATAGAAAACATTTTCTATTTTAAAATAAAATACTTGTACGTTTAGTTTTTATTTTTGCTCACTTATTTAGATCGATTTCATGTTTTATAAGTAGTATAGTATACGAATATCAAAAAACAGGCGAGAATACTTTATATGTAATGAGAATAGTCATAATAACTATAATAAAATATCAGAAATTCGCTTAATTTACTAATGTGTAGCTTTAGTTAATTTTTTACAACGCTGAAATAAGCAATCTTTCTTAGAGCCTACGTCCGTCCGCACAAAATGTCAGGGGTGACCAGCAGTTTCATAGGCGCAGTGCAACAGGTTTTCGTGAACGGCAGTCCGCTATCACTGTACGGCGGGGACATAGCCAAGTGTTCTGTAGTGGCCGACGAAGATAGACTGCCTTGCGCTACGAGCGGCGTGACTAAGTACATCGGACCGCCTTGCGGGGACGGTGAGTGCATCGTATGTGTTACATCTTAGGGATGTTCATCGGGAAAAAATATCGAAAAATTTTACTATCGATAATTATCATATCGTTTTATCGATAATTATCGAATGAACAGTTATCGATAATTATCGGATGAAAATTATCGAAAGTTTGCGATAGTTATCGATAATTATCGGATGAAAATTATCGATAATTATCGGATGAGTCGATAATCATCGGATGAAAATTATCCAATCACATATATCGATAATTATCGAATGAAAAAATATCAAGTAGTTATCGTTAATTATTGCACACTCCTATAACATCTACGGTCGCCACTGCTTTCATACTTGATCGCTTTCATTAAGGACGTCGATCTCGTTAATCGCTACTGGCAGATGTACATGTGTTCTACTTTACAGTGTATATAATTTATAATTATGTCTGTGTAAATAGATCTCACGCCGTGCAAAAATAATGGCACGTGCATACCTCTACTGAACGAGTACAAATGTATATGTCCGGACGGATACCAGGGGAGAAATTGCGAGGTGCAATTAAAAGTGGAGATGTTAAACGATGGAGCACCCATTAAGTTCGACGGAAATAATTATTACTCGTACAGAAGTAGGGGCGGCCGCAGGTAAGTTGGAAACGATTTAATATTCATAATGGCAATGAAATTACTTTTAATTTTTATGCTTTATCAATAATAAAAACATTAATGACAATAGCGATCATTATTGTTTGGCGTCAATTTATTTATCGAGTTAAAATTGATTTAACATTTTCATACGTTTGATTTGTTTTATCAAATTAATTGATGAGAATTAAACCGCAAAATAATAAAGTAATTGTAGCAGAAACTTTAAATCAATGTGTAATTTGATTGCTATACCGTATTAAGGTTTACACAATTTTCGCACGGTTTATTTGATCACATTGATTTTACATCGTTTATAATGATAATAATATTATTAGTTATTATGCCGTTCAGTGTATTTTGATTTTCAATTGTCTATTACGAAATAAATATTTTAAAAACAGTATGAAATAAATTTATGTCGGTTTATTTTTCGACGGTAGATTATTAATAATATTGATATCGTTTTTAGTTTATTTTGTAAATACTTTAACAATTCTTATTAATATTTCTTCTACTAAAATTAGGATTTATTTTATTTATACTAACGACTTTTATCTTTTTCTAGCTTACAAACTAATGACGGTGGAGGAAATTATGATGTAAGATAGCATTTGAAGGATATACTCAATAACTCTCTTAGATATAAGTACTAATGAATCTACCTACAATATAACATAGATTAGGTAATTAATTTGTCTATTAATTTTACTATCATTTTTAACAGTATAGATATTTTTATTCGAAGTAGCAAAAAATAATAACATTTTTTCGTACTAAATGTTATAATAACGTAAGTCTTTACATAAACTTTTTTTCACGTTTTTTTTTTTTTTGGAAAATAAATTAAAAGTCACAATATTTTTACTTTTCGGATTTATAATTTAGATAAGATTTTACCATTTCTTAAACTGTGTTCACTTGAGAAAAATTAATTATGATAAATATTTTCTTTTTAACGTTTAAATTGATTGAAATATGTACCAAAACGAATATTAAAAATCCAACATAACGAATAATATATAAAATGGTGCAAGAGATATTGTGCCACTGAAAATTATATTGTAAATTTTGTATACCTAATTTAGTTACTGACTTTGTGTTGAATTATCGAGATAGCGATTCGAAGCTTATTCCAGAAGTGAGACTTCATTAGCCTTTGTAAATTGAGTTAAATCTATCAGATCACGCCAAAGTGTTCGTACGTGACTCGGTTTAGACCGCCGGAATATGCGAAACTCGTAACGTCCTTTCAATGACATCAACTTGTGTCAAACTGTTATTCACTGAACTTAGTTGTTAAGACAGAGCTTCTCAATCTTTCATTCCTTGCTCGAGTTTTTAACTATAATACGAACGGATGACATGATTTTACCCATTTATTATTTTTCATCATCATCACCATAATCACCATATAAGCCATTGGATGTCCATTGCTGAACGTAGGGCTCCCCCATCGACCTCCAGAGCGCCGGTTTAAAGCAGCTTCCATCTAACGGTTTCCGGCGACTTTCCTCAAGTCGTCCCGTCCATCTCGCAGACGGCCGTCCGACGCTGTGCTTGCCGGTACGTGGTCTCCACTCGAGAAACTTTCTGCTCCATTGGCCGCAGTTCAATCTATCGCCAGTTCTACGAGCTACGTGCTCTGCTAGACATGTTCATATAAAAAAATATCGATTTTTTTTTAATATAATATTTCGTAGTATTCTATCGATACTTTGCGATATAACGTACAAATATATCGATTATTTCGATGTATCATAAATAATTTGATGGATTTAATTATTGTTAAAATATTAAATACTAGATAGGGTTCAGTTTAATATGAGTAAAAACAGCTAGGGTGAAGAAGTGAATAACTTTATTTATTTCTAAACACCAATATTTTTTCTCTAGACTCTCTCTAGTAGGCAATCTACCCACAGTTCGAAAAAAATCTAGGCCACGATATTTGGTATATCGAATGTATGACACACATGTAGTAATGACGCGATATATCGCGTGCATATATCGATATTTTATAAAATATCGATATATGCACGATGCCCTGCCTACGTTGAGCTATGTCGGAAACCTTCGTTCATCTGCTGATCTCATCATTTCTGATTCGATCCCGCAGAAAAATACAAAGCATTGCAATACAATAGCAAATACAAAATTACAAAGCCCTATCCATTACACGGTGTGCGACTTAGAGCTTCTTTAAAAGGCCCATTGTTAGAGACCACGTCTCAGATCCATATGTCATCACTGGTAACACACATTCGTCGAAGACTTTCGACTTCAGGCACCGAATTTATTATTTTTGTATTTGTAAAATATAAAATAATATTACTTTATTATTTCATTTTTGACTTTCTTATTAAGCATTGAGAATATCTGTATATTTCGTTCTGCGCTTAGTTAAGAGTGGTACATATTATTGACGCAGCTGTCGGAGCGTAACGTGAAACCCGTTCGGATGTTTTCATGCATTTTATATGATGCGGTCTGATCCGTCCACTGGATAATATTATAATCTGCGTGAGCATTCGCGTGAAAGAGAATTGCAATGTTGGCATTATTGCCCACCAGTGTTGCCTATAAAAACCATTTTATCGTTGCTATTACTATTTAAATAACTAGCGTTTTTATTGTTTTGTATTTGTGATGTTTATAAATTAATAAAATTTTGTCGTAAATTATTTTTATTGGTACTTATTATAAAATTTGTCTTTAATACTATAACTATGAACAGATAAAAGTGTACTCACTTGTACGTGAATGTGAAATATCTTATTATCATTTACTTGAATAATATATATTAGCATTACATTACGGAGGCGGGTATACTTAACGAGTCTTGTTAAGTATTCCCGCCTCCGCTACCGACTGTTGAAATCGCAGCGGGCGTCATAATAAAAGTTGAACCCGTGTTCGTTTGCATAAAAGCACGACCTAGACAAGTATGCTTATTAGACGAGTTGGTTTTGAACGGCATTGTGCATGTCACACAGATGCTTTGTAATAAAAATCATGGGGAACGACAAACTCGATTTGACTTATTATTTATGAAAAATATTATGTAATCAATAATATTTTTTGTTATACAACACGAAACATAAAACTCTGCATAATAATATTTATCTAACATTAAACACTAACGTTATTATATATTTGGATAAATATTGTATATATTGAAACGGTAAATTTAGTTAAACAAAGCGTAAATAGACATAACCGCGATGTAAAACATTTTAGGAACCGCAGCCTGCGCGGCATAAGATACGAGATAAAATTTCGTACTCACAACGACTCCGGCCTCTTGATGTGGAGACGTAAAATCGGTATACGACCGCGCGACTTCATCGGACTCGGAATCAGTCACGGGAAACTGCAGCTGATATACACGGACACGGAATCGAACTCCGCGACCGAGTGGTTCCAAAGCATAGAGTCGCAGGAGAGGGTGGACGACGGGCGCTGGCACACCGCCGTCGTGCGGCGCCGCAAGCGCCTCGCGCTGCTGCAGCTGGACGACCGGCCGCCCGCGCGCGGCTACTCGCAGGCGCCGCTCGTGCCCTCCAGGGCGAACCCCAAGCTGTGGATCGGTAAGTAATTATAATAATAACCACCAACACCATCTGAGATAACTGAGTTTCCATGACGGTTCGCTCGCAGCCAGGATGCAGAAGGCGGTATTGCTCGACTCGACTAGGATTGTCCGCCGATTTCTCAGCCTACATCCGAGGCGTAATCCTCCACACGCTTATATTTATCGATAAATCGACGTCGCGGGCAGCAGCTAGTAATATATATATATATATATATATATATATATATATATATATATATATATATTTATATATATATATATATCTATATATGTATATTACTGAACGGGTGGAGCTAACTAATTAGATAATAATAATAATAAACATCTCACACTCAACGACCCCCAGTAGGATGTTTATCTTGGGTCGGGGTTCCGGACACCACACACAACACAGAAGCACAAACGCCCAGACCACGACAAATATCCGTATGGCCTATACAAATATTTGTCATGAGCGAGGATCGAACCAGCGACAACTAGCGCATAAGCCAGTTGCTGTGACCACTGCTCCAACGCATCTTCGAAACTAGCTAGAAGTAATATTTTAACGGCCTTATTCATAAACCTACTATAAGATCGATATAGTTAAAATATGTTTTGTCTCTTTCATTCTGTAGTATTTTTACATATATTTGATAGATCGAGGTTTTTATAGTTCAAAACATATTTGAACTATATCGGGCTTATAGTACGTTTACGAATAAGGCCCTAAGTCTTCTTATGTGCTAATAAATGAAGCCGTGCGGTGACCGGCAGAAAAGAATAGTCCCGACCTCTTTCTTGCCGAGGTGTCGTAGAAGGCGACTAAGGCAATAGTGGAGCGAACAACTGTACACCGACCGGGATGGTGATGTGCAGCAGCCTCACCATATCCTGCCAAGCGTGGCGAGTATTGGCGAATATCCCCAGAGATGATCTGTGATGTCTAGGCGTTTGTGCATGTGTTGTATGATTTTCTGGAATCCCGAAAGAATTTTATCCTTCTCAGGGCTGTTGAGTGTGAGACGTTTATTTATTTAATTTTAATTTCATGTTAATTATAAACATTCATTCTTCTATCCATTCATCCTTACAAACTGTTACATTTTAATATATAAACGAATATAATGATTGTTTAACTCGTTATTCGATGTATGAATGGGTCAAAGCATTCACGTGATTATTATTTTTTCTCTCTACAAACGCTAAATTATTTCGTATCCAGCCGCTACGCTTTTCTTGTTTTCGTTCAGTATTACCAAGCGAAACGGAACGAGTGGATTTAGTTCCAGAAAACGTATAAAGTTTTCTGTAAATGTTTCGTCTAGCAGCAAAAGTCTTGTAATATAAAAAGGTTTTCTAAACTGACTACATCACCTTAGGAATATGAAAATTGAAAATTATGTATATTTAAAGTTTCTGAAACTATATCTAGGTTTCTCCCAAATCGGAGTACTTAAATAATTTTTCACTTGATTACATTCTTGAATTTATAACGAATTCAACGAAATCGCTTTCAAGGGTCTTTTAAAGGCTTTCAAATTTGTATAATCGATTTAATTGTGCGTGGAAAAAAATACAGCGTAGTCTACGAGTACAACAAAGGAAAAACAAACACGAAATACGTCGTTTGCCTTACTTAAGCTCGAAATAGTCCTATTATATTGGACATTTTCCTGTTTCGTCCTACCATTTTGTTTACTGTACTGTACTGTATCAGCCTGTAAACAACCTACTGCTGAGTGAAGGCCTCTTCACCATATAGAAGAAGGGTTGGAGCTTAATCCACCACGCTGCTCCGTGGCTTAATCCGCCACATTGCGGGTTGACGGATAAACGAACGGAATTCCCTACCATGGGTACGATCCTTATCAGGTGTCTATGATAACAACCGGGACCGATGGCTTTACGTGCTCTCCGAGGCACGATGGGGAGACCCATAAGGACATTCACCCAGACCAGAAACAAATATTTGCACAAATACAAATATCTGTCCCAAGCGGGAATCCAACCCACGACCTCCGGCGCGTGGCTTTGAAGCAACTACTCGCACCACTACACCAGAACCGGTGGTAAATCATTGTGTTTCATGAAGTGAATTAATTTAACATTACGATAGGAGGAGCGCCGTCGCTACCGCTCGGGCTGCCGGCGGCGCTGTACAGCGGCTTTCGTGGCTGCGTCGCCGGCGTCAAGTCCGGTGGCCGGCACGTCGACGTCACGGCGCCCATACGGCCCATCACAACGGTACGGTATTGCGACTAACCACTTCCTGGGATAAATCTGATCGTCCACTGGATACGCTATGCGATACGATTAAAAGCGATCAAACTCGATGCGTTCGCTTTCGATCTGTTGCTTGAGCTTGTTGTGAGCTTAGTCAGTTTCCTCAGAGGTGTTAATTGTAGTGAAACGGTCTCGATGGCGGTCAGCCGGTCCTTGAATAATATTGGTTAATAAAACACATTGTCATATCTAAACCATATCTTTAAAATAGTGAAATATAAAAGTATTATTTTTTGTGTTTATTTTGCATTAGTGTATTTTCGAGGCGAATTGTACGTCTGTGTGTAGCGACATGCATTGTTCCTAGCTTGCTATTAATGTTGTAATTATTATTTTAAAATTAAAAATAAAACTTAAATGGATGCTTAAATTATTACACATATTTTAAGCATTTTTAAAACTATGAAAGTGATCATAATCAAATCACTTTGTACAAAAATGGTTGAGTTATAGTTTAGAACGTAACTAAGTAATACTACAGTATATTACTGATCTTATTGCTTTTAAACGTCCCGTATCGCGTGCAAGAGTTTTGTATTGGAGAGTAATTATTCTCTTGCCGTATCGAAAACAGACTGTTACTGCGGTGACTAAGACATATCTATTGGAAAGCGAGCTTTATTGAAATATTAATTGTTACCTGAAATATACATATGTCGCTACGACGGATATCGCTACCATGAAGAATGTACCTACCGATACATATCTGTTCCCCGTTTGATTCGTTATATAACTGGTGTAGTAGACGATGTAGATCATGTATTCACATTTATAACCAAAAGATAATGTTGCCATAATAATTTATATTCATAGTTTAAGATATGTAGTTTTAAATAAATTGAAACTTCTTAAGTCGGTGCTCGGTTTTCACATCAGAGGTTTATTAAAAATTTGAACAAAATGTACGTTAGTACTAAAGATATTATAATGTGTTGTTAGGAGATTACGAGTATATGTAATTAGTGTTACTCGGGCGAGTTTTCTTAGTAGTTTCGTCTGGGAATGCGAGAGCTGAAAATTAATCATGAATATTAGAAAGGGTATTTCAAAGTAAGAAATAATGTTAAACAGGCTTTAATAATAACATTCCGTATTATAAATGTAACGCTTTTAATATTTATTTATATCAAAAGCGCCGATATTAAATAGAGGCCGCTAAGTAAGTAAACTGCTATTCCAAGTTATACGGTGAGAATTTTAAGAGAACCGTTCCAAACTACCCTCATGTTTATAATTTAGCAATTCCATTGTTATCATTCCATTCTTAATAAGATATATAATTAAATAATATTTTAAACAGTGCCATAGTTGTACAGTAGACGATTTTATTAGATTTTAGATCTAGCATAATATTATATGATGCTTCTTAATTATATTTTTATTGTATAATTTAATTTACATTCTACTTCGTTTTACGTAATTCTGCTTTTATAACTTTTGGACCGGACTAACGGTTAGTTAAAAATTCATTTCATTTTTCGTAAAAAATTGCTTTGAATACGTTTTAAAGTTTTTTTAATGGGTTATATCAGTATACATTCATATGTGCTTGCATTATACATAATTATGAATATTAAGAATGTTGTAAACAATTTTAATAGCCAAATAACGATTTTTTGATTAAATAAATGTTTTCTTTACGTATTAATAAACGGACTACACTACACGTGGAAATATTTTGTAAAAAAAATATGTAAACTGTATCATTTGTTCCTAAAACTATTTGTTTAATACTTGGAAAAGTCGGATGTATCTAGACAAACCACAAAACACTTCCCCACGACGTTCGAATGTAGATTAGTAACGTTTACAGTCACGCAAACCTGCAGACCGTGCGATGGAAATCACCTTACGTTTTAGTACTTTTTAATAGCTATTTCGATTCATGAAGCGAATGCACGTGACAATACCTCACCCGCTAAAGTGTATAAAAATTATATATACAATACTATCATGACATTTTAATTTAATTATGAAGTCACTCTTGTAGTGTACTTTAATCTATATATACTCCTGGGTTAAATCATAAGGTAAAATATTGATTAACTTGGGTCGTGTAACATAAAATAATATTAATTTTATTGTTTGATTTTTGTGTCTATTTCTAAATTGTTAAAAAATTATATACCTGATTATATTTGTCTTTCGTTAATAAAACGGTTTTATTATGAAATGGTATTGTTAATCGTTAAAACTGTACTTTTTCTTAAGAAAAAATAAATAAATAAAAATTAGGAGAAAATTAATCTCAGCGCAAAGTTTTGTTATGCTTCTTATGTACCGGTTATCGTGTTAATTTATAACCGACTTTTGAGATTTTATGTAAAGGATTATTGTTAGTAAAATTGAAATGAAAGTCATTACATACTTGTATACGTTTGTAGACAATTACTATACTACATAACAAGAGCTCCAAATACAAGCCTTGAATTTGTGTCTACTATTTCAAATGTTCGTTCTATTTATTTATGTAATTCGTGACTTAAATCCTATGTCAATTTGTGTATATGATATCTCATAAAACACTTTTTTTTCTGGTACTTAAAATGATTTGTAATATATGTAAATAGTTATAGACTAGATTTTTTTACAAGAAGCTTTATATTTACTTATCACATGTCCATAATTTATGTGAAAACTTATGATTTTATAAACTGCTATAGAGAATATTTGATGGGGTAATTTGGAGTCTGATAAATTTATTCGAATGCAATATTCCGATCACGTATCTATAATGAATATTGTATTGGGTTCGTAAATATATTTGAATTATTACGGTTATATTGCGTAAAATAATTAAATGATATATAACAAGGACGTTTTGTACTGAATTTTATTTAAATTGCTTATTAATAATATAATGTCTTTTCTACTCTAGCTGTATACATGTAAAATATAATACGTAAATGCTAATTTAATGTAAACAATGACAATATTAAAATATCTACACATCGTTTAGTATTACTTTTATAAAGTGTTAGTGTGTCATGGTGAGACGAAACATAACCATTTCTAAACTAGATCTAGGTTAGGCTTCCTGATGTTGATTCGAGAAATATTTCGGACGATTTGGAAATCAATTCGTCGATATTTTCCTACTCTCTGTACTGAGAGTATTCATCCGTTAAGCCTGTTTCTAACCGACTGCAGAATCTTATAATTTGCTAAATTTCTTTATATTAATTTTAAAAATAGTTAATTTTATATCTAAATATAAGAGATATAACTATCTATAGAGACGATTGTCGTCTACCGAATTGTTTTTAGTATGAACGGTTGGAAATAGGTTCAGCGGAGTATTTCGTCCGAATATGCGGTTGAAGTGCAGCAATAACAACCTATAGTAGTACTTTGTGTCACTGGTTCTTAACATATCTTCCGATCTAATTTGTTACGCATGTGTGTTTCGATGTATCTATATTAGTTAAATACAAATGATAAATTAAATGAGACTGCAGATATATTTTTTGTTTTATTTTTTTGTAACCTTTCTAATTTTTCAGGAAATTTTCGGTGATTCTGAAAGTACTCTCTTATATCTAAAAATTATAAATTAAGTAAACTATCTCGCTTATGAAAATATAAAATAAAACTCTTTAAATTTACTTTATATAAATAGATAATGCAATGCAAAGCTTAAAGACAAAAGAATTCGAGCAGTGCGTCCTACTTGTGTTGACATATTATGTCTTGCTTAATTCGAGATATTGAACAAAATTGTAGATAAAATAACCTGAGCAGGAATAAGTTATTAATCGTATTAGATTTAAACGCCCGAGACGAACGACACAGTAAGTGAATTATATTGCCTTTCAACGACAAATACTTAATTAATAAAAAAAGAAAAGAAAACTTTTCCTACTTTCGACTTTTTAAAAGCTTGTCTTCTTATTTAATACTTTTTGATTCTTTGTTAAAGTAGGAAAATTATTTCAAGATTACATTTTTTAATCGCGATCGGGTTTTTTTTTTAAAAGCTTTTTTAATATTTTTTTTGCAGTTTTGTATCATTAATAAATTGTGTCCTTTATTCGAGTTTTATTCTAAACTCTCCAACTAACTCTTCTAAAGAGTCGAAAAATAATTTTAGTTCGTTTTGTCATAAAATTTGTATGGATTTTATCAATGTATTATTTTTTATTTTTACCCGACTGCGACAGAAGGAGGGTTATGTTTTTCGAGTGTATGTATGTATGTATGTATGTATGTATGTATGTATGTATGTATGTCCATTTCTTTGGCACGCCCTACATCCCAAACGGCTGGACGGTTTTTGACATATGAGGTGTCGTTGGATTTGTCTAAATTGTAGTAGTGACATAGGTTATATAAATTTTCAAAATGGCGCCCGCAAATGGCGGAATAAGGAGGGGGAGTTGAATTTTTTTTCTTACTGTAGCAATATGGGTATCAAATGAAAGCTAGTAAATTGTTTTATTCTTTTTAGTTTATAATAAGAGTATTTTACGCAGTCGGGTTTTTTGATGTTTTTAATTAAGCATACTTGTTGATAATTTACTCGATTGGCTTAGAAAGATGAAGATTTATGAGTCTCGTATAAATATAAGTTAAAATCAAATCTTAACCATTACGGCTTCACCATAGAAACAGGAAATAACAGAAAGTATCAAATAATCAATAAGGTTCTCAAATATAATGAACAATTTATTTATAACCGTGAACCAATTTTCACGTTGATCGATTGTGGCTTTTAGACATGTAAACAGGGTAAACAAACTTTCTAATGTTAGTATTGATTACGATATAAGTAGGAACATTATAGTATAAATAGTTCATCTAATATATTAAACGTGTCCCTCAATATTAGATTTTTTTTTAAATTTGGTTTTGGTTTTAATTCATCACATAGCAAAAAACAAATGAAACTAAATAATAATACATAAGTAACGAATTTATTGTCGTATATCCGAGGTGCGTAGGAGGCGCTCTTTAATGCGCCTCCAGTAACGCCCCTGTGCCCGTGTCGGGGCGGGATGGGAACCCGGTCCTGCTAGACAAGGCGTCATCGAGAGTATTCTGAGGTGAGCCGGACAGTCCCCATGGAGGAGAAGCTTGGCCTTTTCACCGAGGCCACTCTGTCGCTGGAGGGATCCTGTTCCCTGCAGACCCGGGACCCTCCAATTAAAGCGGCTGAAGACTCCCGCAGGGGTTTAATACGGTATTGCAACCCCAAGTGCTGAGTCCGACATACGGTCTAGGACTGCCTACCTGGGTGTCCTGGATATCACCCGTGAATGGTTTTTTTTAAACTGTGAAGTGCTTACGCGAGTACGTACGTGCGTACGATAGTACGTAATCTTTATTTAAACTGAGTTATTGATGTACTTTCATTTTTATACGATATTTATTTAAACTATTCTTATACATAATGTCAAGCTGAAACAACTGGGTATATAGGTAACGTATATAGGTAAATCTTTATAAAGACTAAGTCGCCTTCAGTCGAGGCAATAGATGACGCAACAGAATATATTGTAGCTTTGAAAAGGGTTATCGAGATTCAATTTATTTGATGGAATTGTCGAATAGCGAATTCAACGAGTATTAAAAAACTAATCATTATTTTTGTAAAAATATTAAATTAAATGTTAATTTATTAGGTTAGGAAAATATTTTATCAGGTGGATAGTATTAAAATTTTAGGATAAATATTTCCTTCATTTATACCTATTGTATAATTGTGATTTAGTGAAAAAGTTCTTTCTGCTTTGTCTTTGCTAAGCGTTCTCTTAAAATTTTAACAATTACAAAATAATATATTTATGAAGTTTATAATTTATGGAACAGTGAAAATTATCTGTTTAAGTCTAATTTAATTTTATATTATCTATAATATGATATTCATGACACATAAATTATATAATAATATATTAAGTCGGCCAAAGTTACTTTCGTATGTTATATTAAAATTGATTACCGTTTTCTATTAAATTCATTTTTAATACTTACAGAACTTTAAAAAAAAAGAATCGTGTTGAATTTCAATAAAAGTAACAAAAAAGCCCTCTGAAATTAAACATTTGACGGAACGGGTGAACAATGTCACATCCGCATCAAATAAACGAGGGCGCAGAAGAAAAACTATTCACACATAAAATAGATTGATATATCATCCTTTACATGGTCGGCCTCTAATCTCAACCAGGCTGAATTATGGTGTAGAAAATATCCACTCATTCTTTGCATAAGTCATAAATCACACGAACCACCCAAATCCCTCGAGGCATTATGAAGGGGAAAAATAAGCAATAGATATTAAGCAAATAATGTGCTATCAAAGAATAAATATTCTTAAATGTACACTATTTGTTTACTATAATATAAAGTTTTAAAATATAAAACCATTATAAGTTTAAAGTAAACCAAGTAGCCTATATATATGTTTGCTACTTATAAATATATATACTTAGAATATTAATTTATTAAAAAATTTAAACGATGATAGGCGATACACTGCATAATATCATTGATCCGGATCATATAGGATTTCGCAGTGGTAAGAAATTGACAAGAGAGGTTATTACTGAAAGGATCAAGAGCTTTCTTATATAAAAATATTTTTGTACAATTTATGATCAGTTCGCTTATCTGTTATTTTCGAACTATTTATGGTTTGTTTGACACATAAATATATCATAACATACTATTATATCGATTAATTTAGTTACTAAACTAATTTATTTATTTAAATTATACTAGATATTTATTAAGTATATAAATTTTTTTCAAACTACATAATTTTAAAATTAAATTATATTAACTGGTTCTAAAAATTTGCAAATTTATTTTCATTTAAAAAAAATTGACTTATTTTAATTATATTTATCCCTACCATTTTTATAACTATTTAAATATTTTTTACATCGATGAGCGATTATAGTGACCACAACTGCGAGTATATAGTCTCAATACATTGTCACATACTTAAGAAAAATACCCCCAACTAAACGAAAACTGTTGTTAAGGCAGCTGTTTACACCTAAATATTTATTTATAGGGGCGCACCATTAATATGGTACCAACATTATTAAAGATAATTCGTAGAAAATCTATAAGATATAACTTCCATTTTTATTTATTTACAATATTTTAAAAAGAATTGTATATTTATAAGAATGTAATGCCTAATCATAATGTGGAAAAAGGCTAGAAAAATGTTTAAAAGAACTACAAGAAATTATAAAGAGTATCGCGTGTTTGGTGCAAGCGTTTTATCACTTTATTAAAAGCTGATATTATGAAAGCAGAGTGCTCGTAGTGCTCGCAGCGCTTCGTGTAAAAATATTTTTCATTCGTTACCTTTAGAGCAGTTCGTAGTTCCTATAACATTCCGCATAACTTCTCTTTTTATCAAGGAATCTTTTTATGATTTTAAACGTTTTGCAACGACGTCTCTCTGTAAAGTTAACCTTAAATGCTGCAACTATGTGACGCTGTTTACTTTAAAGAAACATCTCCGTCAATTTGTATTCACATTCATGGTTACACAATCATTTTTTGTTGAGACTGTAGCGACATCTATCTCGCCATATACGAACTAGAAGAAACAGACGTATCCAACATCGCGCTATCGAAGTTTTCAAAGCAATTGAGTATATATACAAGAACTCGACAATAAGCGTTAAGTGGCGCGTAGCCCACCAGACGCAACTCCAGTCTGGTCGAAGGATCCTTCCTTTTCAATGGCACAGCCCCACTACGCCAAACTGGTGACCCCGAGCATGAACGTCAGCGCAGCCTTCGCAAGTCTACGTCATCGTAACGTCATCATCACTTCCTCAAGCTTTCGAGCAGCGAGTCATACAGCCAGCCAGCATCCATGGCTACTACGGGTATCCTGACCACAAGCAAGCAGCAGACGCGCATTCCTGGTCATCACCAACAACCTTTGCAGCGACCTTAGCACAGCACACTGCACTTCGGCCGGTCAGCAAGCAGAGACGCACTTCTCTCCTGGTCGACGTAGCAGCCAGCCACTACGCAGCATTGCACCACCCCGATTTACTGGGGCATCACCGCAAACAGTTCCGACTCACCGTGAACTATGCGGCATTTCGTTCCGACTCACTGGAACATTCCACTGGCCCGGCAAGCATCACAAGATGTATGGACTACTCAACCTGCTATCGACCTCCGGTCTCGGAGGGGGAGTGATGTAGCGACATCTATCTCGCCATATACGAACTAGAAGAAACAGACGTATCCAACATCGCGCTATCGAAGTTTTCAAAGCAA
The DNA here is from genome assembly GCA_036937285.1 of Euphydryas editha. Lineage (NCBI taxonomy): Eukaryota > Metazoa > Arthropoda > Insecta > Lepidoptera > Nymphalidae > Euphydryas > Euphydryas editha. The sequence continues at coordinate 14,147,893 of JAUPFZ010000003.1, forward strand.
TTGAGTATATATACAAGAACTCGACAATAAGCGTTAAGTGGCGCGTAGCCCACCAGACGCAACACCGTCTGGTCGAAGGATCCTTACTTTTCAATTGCAGCCACTCACTACGCTAAAAGACTATATAGAAATTTTCAGGCTGCAGAAGCAGTTACTTTTGCCACGCCACCTCATACTTGAGAGAAAATACTTTTATGAAAATACGTTTATTATTAAAAAGAGATTAATTTTATATAAAAATGACAGACGATTTTAATATACATATTCATAATAAATATAACATATTTTTTTACTTTCTTTCAAAGTGCAATTAATTTTACCGGTACGGTTAGAGAATTTTTTACTTTGACTTACTCGACTGAGTAAAAAATCTGTACAAAAAGTCTATAGACATAAGAGAATTAAATAAATTTTGTCAGTCATGTCCAAGAACATTCTAATTTTAGAATTTAAAATTGGTCTTTTAATTTAGACGACAACCGGCTAAAAGGAGTTCCAATAACTATTGGATGACGGATGCTGCCGTCATTTTTATTAGGGGCGCATAATGCATTTTTAAACCTTACTGGTAGAGATCTAGCTAGGAATATCCTCTCCTCTAGAGACTCGTTTAACGAGCGACATAGTTTACTGAAATTCACTTTTCAAATGGAATTAAATTAACGTTACTAGTTATGGTTGAAGAAACATTTGACTGAATAGCTATTAAATGTACTAAAATTGCTGTAACAACGGGTAATGCGAATTTTTCAGCCTTTGCAGCCTCTAAACGACTTTTTATTAGTACTTAGAGTTTCGATATGATAGTTAGATAGATTTTTATTTATTTACTATATCAGATAAGCTCTATAGTAATTTGTTTTCTTTTTTTTTTCATTTATTTTGTTTCAATTTTTATATTTTTAATGTTCTTGGATTGATTGGAGTAATACACTGCAGAGTTTATGAGTTATAATTTTATTAAATTGGTGATCTTTTTTAATATTAAAAGTGTAACTGTTACACATATACACATTACACAATCACAGAACATATGTTCTGTTGTTATGTCATTGTTATGTTTTATTTTCACTTAAATAGTTTTTTAACGATCCCTTGGGAACCCTTTTACTTTATGAAATAAGAAACGTCCAATACACTCGATAGGAACATAATATCACGATATTTTATATTATTACGGTTGTCCGGAAGTTTTCGCGCGATGTGTGTGTAGAGATCCATGATTCCGAAATTATATTTGTGTCCTTTTCATAAGTAAAATTGCTTTCAGATATTAATTTCTCGTAAATTTATTAGTATATTAAGTTATTAAAATAAAAAAAAAATACAAAATTGTCATTCTCCAAAATTTACCAAGAAACTGAAATGTAATAATTACAAAGAAATTCGTAAAAGATTGTTTGATTTTTATTTACTTATAATAAAATTTTAAGTCTTCTTCTTTAAAATCATACACACACGCGCACACACAAAAAAAAAACACACACACACACGTCATTACTTACCTAATTGGAAATCTCCTTGCTAAAATATTTTGTTGAAAAAATTGTTAATGGCTCCATTTTTTTTTTATATTCTTAATAGTAAGTGGGTGATATTATAACTGAGCTTTGTGGTAATAATCCTAAATAAATACAGGTGACCTAAATAACCCATATCGTATAAGAAGTTTATCTCATTATGTTGTCATTTCTACTTCTAGGCTTAAAATGTTGTTTGAGAACTATTTTACAACATTGCGCTCTCCATTTTTATGTAAGAAGTATTTTAAACAAATAAAGTTTATTATTTTCGTATCTGTAGCTTTGATAGCAAAGCTTCAAATACTTAATATATTATAATATAACATTGAATTATTATAATTTTATATTAAATCCGACCTAGTACGATGCAGGTGAAGTAATAAGGCAATTCATTTAGAAGTCATGGACCCCATTTTATATTATATTTATCCGTAATATTAAAATGAAATAATTGAAGTTGATTTGATGTGTAAAAACTCATAACATGTCTAGCAAAAAGTATCGAAGTATGATATAAACATGATACGCGATCGTACACATATTTTTCATTCAATAGCGTATAAATAAGGCTAAGATGAACATGAACGTGTACGTTGCGAACAGATTCCTTGCATCCCCAAGGATTTGTATTTCGTCTCACCGCACGGAAAGACGTGTTTTGAATAACCGTTTCTATCTAAAGAAATTCGTACACAATATCTAGAAAAGTCTATTTGAGTATTCGTTATCTAAAAATAAAATAGCTTGGAATTATCAATAAATATAATATTTATTAATACTGAAACGAGAACGACCTCCAAAAGTATTCAAATAATGATAATATTGTGGCGTCTTGTAGGAACGCATGAGAGAATAGAGAATGCGAGGTTATGAGAGGTTACCAAAGAAAATAAATTGGGGTTGATATACTGTCCCTGTGGAGTTTCACACGAAATGAGGCACATTGAAATATGATTGCAGAAAGCTTCTAAATCCATGGTAAGATAAATAATTTTCACGAGTAAATATGAACGTATAAGTAACTCTAACATTAAGGAAAGGATTTTAACATAATATAGTGTTTATTCATAAAATATTATTAAAATTAATATTATGATTTCGTTTCAGATTTATCAGAGAACGGTTTTGATTGATACATTATGAAGGTAGAGTATTAATGCTTAACGTATATTTGAACAGAAAGACTTTCATTTTAATAGTGAACGATAGTTGATACGTGGTGAATGCGTAGTCAAACAAATAGTAGCCTTATTGCTATTATGCGATTGTGAATTAAAACGCTGCTCTTAAAAGAAGCTGTTGCCAAAAATACGTTGTCTCGCATTATTTTTTATTACTTCTTAACAAAGATGAAAATATTCTATCATTTAAGCATCATTGTTACCCATAAAACCTTGAGTATTGGCTAAGTTAATAATTTAATCTTAATCAGCGAATGTGACCCTTAGTAATGAGTCATACTGAGTAAGCACTAGGCCGATAGTCGGCTGACAAATTAGTTGAAGGAAAATTATGTATTTAGTTTATCAAACTTATTTATCGGTCAGTACCGCAATAATTTGTGTACATCTTGTAGAGGAAACGAGTCTCGAATCTTCGTGAAAAATCAACATTAATCACATACACTTATGTACACAAATATTATTTAAAAAATGAAATATTTGTATATACTAAGAATTAAAAATTCATTTCTAAGAGATTTAAATAGCTTATTCAAGCTAACATAAGGTACAAAACGTCACACTAAGACACGGTAGTGGGGTAGTATCCATAAATATCAACGTGGATGAAATCGCGAGGGACATGCGCGTGTGACATAATGGTAGAACAGTTTTAATTTAATTATGCCTGTGAGGATCTATGTTTTAAAATGTATACCTTTTGTAGCACGGATTTTAATTTCACTGCTTGATCTTAAGTGCGATATTTGATAACTAATAATTTAATAACTATATTTAATAACTAGCGGCCCGCCCCGGCTTCGCACGGGTATTTAACTAAAATTTCAAAAATTAGAAATTTATATTTTTTTACACCTACACCTGCGTCGATACTCGAAAATATTTAATTTTAGACGGATTGAGATAAAAATTATGTGTGTTTAGAATGAGCCATATAACAAGAATACTGCGATTTGAGACAGGGATCCCTGAAAATCGGAGTCCGTGACGATAAATCGTTTAATTCCACCCCGGTGACTCGACCGATTGCGAGGGGTCAGGCCACCAATACAATTTACTGCGATCCATTCTGAATACGTACCTGCTGTGACAACAATTGTGTAGTTCGGAACGCCATCCGTTGGACATCCGATCAGTGATAAGTATGTAGAGCGTCTTCAAATACGTGTATTGATCTTACTCGAACAACTTTAACATCGTTTGAGTGAATTTATAACAGAGCAGGTAGGGATATACAGGGTGACTGGTGAATTACCATCGACATTCGGGGAGAGCGCTCGGCGCACGGTTCCCACTCGAATCATGTAAAAAAAATAGGTAAATATTAATAAACTTTTAAGTAAAGTTACTCAACAATTATCCAATTATTTACGCATCGTCTGGACACCCTAGCAGCTAGCTGCACTTTCGACACAAAACAGGTAGTTTATCTACGTCCAAACGCCGCCACGTGTAAACAGGGTAGCAGGATAAACAAGCATGATCCAGTCCCCCTTAATACTTTAATCCTGGCTTAGGAAAGGCAAAAATACTAAGATATTTTACTCGTTTAAGCAACAAATTTGTTGACTAGGTAAATTATGTGACTTTGGCAATTTTTAGGTGTGAACAAGCGACACATTACAACACCTGTGCATGTGCCGCCGGCGTGACTGGAAAAGTGTCATCGCTTCATTTATTTGAATTGAAATTTATGAAAATTTGGTCAAAAATTAAGTACCTATTTTTATTGCATGACCCGAATGGGAACCGCGCGCCGAGCGTTCTCCCCAAATATCGATGGTAATTCACCAGTCACCCTGTATATTGTTTTAATAATATCGTCATCACATAATACTATTATTATTGTATATAATTATGTTAAGTGCGTAATACAAATAATAAATAAGTTTACTTACCTTGTTTTTAAAAGGTTTATAAGGTGAAACTTTATATTAAAAAAAATAACTTGAAGCGGAAAATATTATTTTCTTCCGTTATTTGTTCACGCTTGCCAACCAAATTCAGGTTCTATTATTAGCAATTTAAATATATGTAAATAGAGTTTCCATCTATACCTGTTAAGGGCCTCGAAGGAAAGATTATTTTGCTTGAGTTATTATGCGCAGAACTCTGAAAATCCTCTGAATGAAAGAATTATTATTATTATTATTATAGCGCTATTGAATGTAAAATTTCGGAAATGTAATTCTTAATGAATTAATTAAGCGATTAAAGAGAGCATTTTTCATTAAAAAAAATAAATTCTAAAATAATTTTTAAGAAATTCATATATTATAATACTTATAATGTAAAATTTGATACATTTTTTTGTACAAATAAAATTAAAGTTTTTTTTTTTGTTTGAGTTTACTGCTCGTTCCTCGTAGGTGATAGCGTGATCGCGGGTGTGCGCATCTCTGGGCTGGACGACTCCGTCTCCTGCGAGATGGTGGCCGCAGCGGCGGCGAAGGTGGGCCGGTGCGATGCCGGCTCCATCAAGACCGGCGCAATCACAGTCGGACCGGGTGGGTTAGGGTGCACAGTCGTGCGATGCCCGATCCCAGCCGCCAAGGCCCTGGCCGAGGCTGGCAGGCTCTTAGTCGGCTGGACCTCGGCCAGAGTGCAGGTCTTAGAGCAGCGCCCTATGCGCTGCTTTAAATGCTTGGGAATCGGGCACACTCGCCCGACCTGTCCGGCTGCGGTTGACCGCAGCGGCGCGTGCTTCCGGTGTGGCCTCGAGGGGCACATCGCCCGCAATTGCACCGGGGCACTGCACTGCGCCGTTTGTGCTGCCGCCGGAAAACCGGCGTCGCATCTGATGGGGGGACGGGACTGCCGCTCTCCCAAATCGAGAGGTAGAGCGGCCACAAAGACCCCGGCCGCTCCCCAAAGCCCAATTCTCCAGGTCACGGAGGAGACTGCGGCTATGTCGTCATGACCTGCCGCAGTCTTTCCCGTTCGCCGGTCCCTGGAGCAGCGGAGATAGAGCGCTCACGGTGCCCGCGAGTGCTCTATGACCGAAGGCGGCCCGCGTAGGCGAGCCAACCGTCGGGGCGTCACGGTGACATGGGCCAGCGATCCCGTGGCGTCCTTGTACGACGACGAGGGCACCGCTGTGTTTTAGTGGGTATTCTGACTTCGCAGTCAGCGAGTCCCACATACCCGTCACCTGCGGGCGGCGGGATGCGTAAACGCATTTCACAGCGTCAAAAAAAAAAAAAGGTGATAGCGTGATAATATGTATAATATTATTATTATATGTATAATGTTGACCCGACTTCTTAATAATATTCGTGCCAAATTTGAAGTAAATCCATGCAGTACTTTATGAGTTTATCCCGGATTATTATTCTTTTAAGAAAATAAATTAAAAAAAGAATCAATGTACAGTTTTGACTTTTCTTCCATTTTATTATATGTATATAGATTAAATTATTAGAAACAAGAGCTTAAATTTTTGATAAATTAGTATGCAGTTTCCATAATTATTAAAGAAAAGAGAACTTCGATACTGATTAAGATAAGTGGCAGCTTAAAAATAAATATTGTAGAGATGTGTTAGTGTATTTATCATCAATGAGTTAAAATACCTATTTCAATAAAGGTAAACAATAAATCAAGTCAAGTCGGAACGTCCAACTTAATATAGAATTGATATAAACATTTAAATTAGTACTTATAAATACAATGTTTCCATTTACAGCCAAAATTGGCGTCTTAGTTTAGTTTGCAATGTGACAAGAACTTTGCCTAAGTCGTATTTAACTTGTGTGAACGCAGCTTGTGTTGTGACCGCATTCCAAGAAATTTTGACAGTGTATATACCTCAATTCAAGAACTGACAGCGCGGTATAAACAAGGTCGAGTCTTAAAATTGGTTAAATAAAAATAAACGATATTTCAGAGTTAAGGCACAGCTACTGTTACGAGTATAATATAAAACATTAGGCTTCTTTCTGAACCATTACTGAACCTAATAATATTTTATTTCATAAAATTTAAATCAAAAGTTGATAACTTTTATAGGATACTAGCTGACCCGGCAAACGTTGTTTTGCCATATAAATAATCTTTAAGTAATAAAAAAATAGGGGTTGGTGATAAAAAAGTAAAAATTTAGGGTTGTATGTATTTTTTAATGCCACATTATAAAAAAATAAAAACAAAAAATTTCGTCCAAAAATTAAAAAAAAATTTTAAGGGTGAACAACCCTTATTACTTAGGGGTATGAAAAATAGATGTTGGCCGATTCTCAGACCTACTCAATATGCTCACAAAATTTCATGAGAATCGGTCGAGCCGATTCGGAGGAGTTCAAGTTCGAACCCCGTGACACGAGAATTTTATATATAGGATTTAGAAACTATTTATAGATATAGCATATTAGGTTTTTGTATCTAGACGTGTTTTTTTTTGTATTATATTTATGCAATTTTTATTAAAATTAAGTACGTGAATATAGTTAATCAAATTTTTACAATGTGTATTTAAGTAAAAATTAAAACAAACTTTAAGGAATTAAATTAATCAAAGTTAACTCTGAACAACGAGCTGTCTCTAAGTAACCTTGTCAGTCCACACTTAAATACCTCTTGGACAAAAATTTGTAGGAAAATAGTGGTAGATATTATTTACATTATTTTTAAACCATAAGTTAATTTTTTGTCTTTTATTTGTATATTTATTGTTTTTTTTTTACCTTTCAAAATTAAACCTTCAGTTTTGTTTTAATTTAAAAATATAACATAGATTAATTTCTTTTCATCTTTCATTCTGAACTTAATAAATTGCCTAAAGTCCTCTTATAATATAGAAATTTAATATATTTTTAAAACAAAAAAAAAAAAATTATATTTATTCACTAAATGTCACGCGAATACTTCGCGCGTCACATGGCCCGCCTAACGACATAGTAAGTCAGTGTTCAAGTATAGTATGTTGACTTACTTGAAGACATCACAGAATGTTACATCACGTTACCACATCATTAATAATCTTTTTTTATTTTTATATTTAAAATGGATTTATATAAATGATAAATACGTATTTTTATTGCACTTCATTGATCATGGCATAATTGGGCTTAAAATATTGCTATTGCTTTGCTGAGCCTCCAGTGTAACTTTACACAAAAAGTAGTAAACATACTCACATGATAAATAAATGAATAAATGCTAATCGTGCGAGTGTAAGCTTTCAGAATGTTATTTCATTTTCTCACTAGTAGAATCAATTTTTTAATGTAGGACATATTAATTTAAACGTTTTGTCAAACATTTTAGTTAATAACATTAAAAAAAAAAAACTTTTCATTAAATGACAATAATACAACGATTTTTATTTACTACTACTAGTACTACGGAAAAACGTGCAACTTAAATTACTTGGTATATTTTTTAAAGAACATACTATGATCATTTAACTATTATTATCACTGACGAATTCCAAATATTATAATGCATCGATGCTCCTTGGGACTGTTGGTCACCCTCCCAATAGTAGAAAAGGTTACCAAATTACAGGGATATCGTATCGGAAGGCAATGGTCTCCTTCTGCGAGACAGTAATGTCCCAGAAGGAGGCCGACGAGCGGGTGAGAGAGGAGGCCGCCGACGTATCCGCCATCCGCGGGTGACGAATAGGGGTACGTAGGAGGCGCTACTTAATGCGCCTCCAGTAACGCCTCTGTGCCTGTGTCGGGCCGGAATGGGAACCCGGTCCTGCTAGACACGACGTCGTCGGGACTGTTCAAAGGTTGAGCCGGACAGTCCCCATGTCAAAGTCAAAGTCAAAGTCTGTTTTTAAATAGCATACGACGTATTATCAAAAAAATAAAGCAGAAATAAAAATTTAAACATAAATAAAAATAAAAATTTATACATTAAAAAAAAGTATACTGTATGTACAAAACAAAGAAATTCTTACGATAGTATTAAAAAAATCAATTCTTAAGAGAGCAAATTTCAAAGCATACGAACACGTCAAATAATTTCACGGCTATTGAATGTGCTTCAGAATCATCTCGATAGCACATTTTACGAGACGCTGTACATTAATCACCACTAGTTGGAATTGAACTATTTTTATTTCTGCAGTAGTATTAATTAATCTATTCAACAAAAAAGGTAAATAAATACAAAATACTATACACGCGTGCGAGATTAGTTGAGAAATAATCAAAGCATATTAATTATAATTATTTATTTTCTTAATGTTAAAGAAATAGAATAAAGTAATAATAATAATAAATATTCTTTATTGTACACCAAAGAAAAATACAATATATTTAAATTAGACTTGGCTTTGTACAATAGGCGTAATAAAGTAGTTATCTATTCTTAAATAACATAATAAAATTTTAAAAAGTTACTATTAAATTATTGTTAAACTACAATTTTAATTTGCCCAATTCACAAATATTCAAAAACAAATATTTAACACCTACCTTACCTAATAACAATTAATAAAATGGACCTTTACCTAAATAGATCATAACAGTTTGGGGGGCTGACCTGAACTGTTGTAATACTCTCTAACGAATATTTATTCTTGCTTTGTTTTTTTTGCAATTGCTTTCTTTCTGCTTATTTTTCGAAATTGTTGGCCAGTATTTTTCTTGACAAAGACTAAGTAGTTCATCCAAGTTCATTTGGAAAATATACTGTTAATAGAATAATTCCATTCCAAATTTAAGTTCGATTTCGAGAAAGAGATAAGCCGGTGAATACAGCTCGACTGGTTCGGGAAACTTCGTGATATCTTATCGTTCTGAAGAAAGAAAGAAAGAAAGAAACAAATTTTATTGGCCTTATACACAATAAAAAAAAATAACATCAAAATAAAAAATATAATAAAAAAAACAGAAAAAAAATGATAAAAATTATATTACAAGAAAAGGTTTGTACCTTTGTTTTTGTAATTGTTTACATATAACATATATGACGAAAGAAAGGCCAACTAGGTACTTGCCTCAGCATTGTTTCCGATAGCAAAATAAAAAAATAATTGCTGCCAAAAACGCTGTTATTATGGCAGAACCTGTAGTGGGTAAGACTAAAAAATTTACATAGTGCGGGTTTTCAGCGATAAAATACGGTTCGGAAACATGGTTGCTAACAATAGATTTTATAATATTTAATCATAAGAAAGTTTAACTCGTGGTTACTTAGCAGGTGGTGGAGATATCAGGCGTATTGGTATTCTATGTGACGTATTTCTACGCAATTAAGTCATAAATGAGGAATTTCGTACAAGAACAAAAGTAACGATTTTACGACTAGACTAACTCATAGGTCAACGTGTCACGAATCTAAAGTGGCAATGAGCGGGGCACATTATTGCAAGAAACTATTGTACAATAATTATTGTTCCATCTGACTGACTAAAAAATTTACGCTATATATTCTTTCTGTTTTAAGTCGTTATAATTATGGTTCAGGAAAAGTAAAATACATAATAATAATGGCTTATTATTAGCTTCGCTTCATCCTGTGTTTAACTTTAACCGTCTTACTTATAAAAATCACGTTAAGTAATATTTAGCCACCGTTTAGTTAATCCACTCATAAGCTATAAATCAAGGATTAACTTTTGTTTACTTATAAACATTGACTAGCTGTTACTTAGTTAAGAAACGAACAAAGAACGATACATAGATGGTTGGCACAGATTATAGCCAAAATAATCGATTAGATAGAGAAATTGAATGAACGAAATTGTTAAAAATAATATTCAAGCGACATCTATTAACATTATAGAGAAAACTCTCAAAGCTCGATATTGTAGTGAGTCACTACTAGTGACCTCTATTGACAGGAACTTGGATCAATATTCTAATTTCTAATCATTTTTATTTTGATGGGTAGTAGTCGGATCCTCAATTACAAAATTCAACAAAGCTTATTAAATATTAAATTAATAAATTTACTTCAGATATAACCTAATTTAAATTATGTTATTATAATTAAAATTAGGTACCTCTAAATATCTGTATTAAACAGACAGATAACGCTAATTTAGTATATATTAATTTTTATATAGAGGAAATTTCATTCTAAATCTCTTCTTACTAACAAACAAACGCAAGTAAGTAGATCAGACGTCGTCATAGAACAGCTGATTTATGTGAAATCCGCCATCTTGCCGCTCAACGAGGGTTAAACTATGTCTCGGCAGGGTTTAATTTTGACAGCGATTTACGCATTACTTAACGACTTCTTAACGCTAAATAGTGTTTATGAGTGAGGTTTTTGCTGATCAGTTGTTAAGCAATGGATTAAATATTAAGAAACGTTTATGAGTAAGACCGTAAGTGTATAAAAATGAATGAGTTACAAAAGTTTCTTTTTTCAAAAAGCATTTTGAAAAGCGAAATGTTTAGTTAAAGTATTGAATTGATTTACTTCAATGGTAGCGAAAAACTCCTTATATTCTTTAATCTAATTGTAATTGTCTAGAAGAAAGTTTAAAGCTATTGAGTTGAAACTACAGCTTCGTTGAATTTGTTTTATTTAATACGTGAACACAATAGCTGATTTCAAACACTTTAAAGTTATTTTTTGTTTGAAATCCAAACAATTTTTATTTTTATTTCAGTCGTGTATAGGAGAAAATAAATTAAATACGAATAATCTGAATTTTTCCTTCTTCCCTTCTATATGGAGAAAATTTACCCAGCAGTGGGACGCTTACAGCCTGATTGAATCTGAAATTATTTTATTAATCCAATAGTATATATAAAATTTAACTTGAACATTAGATAAACTCAAATGGAAAATAAATTTTAATTAAAAACGTTGTACTCGTACATATAAAAACTCATAAAAAGTTGTTAGTAGTTAAAGTTTTTCAAAATTATAAATTCGATTATAACCAGGTAAAAGTATTTTAATTCAATTAAGCAAATAATGCTTTCAAGATAAGTTTAGTTAATTTAGGAGTTTGTAAGCCTCACATATTTACAATTGAACAAGGAGTAAGTAGGAGTGTGTCGGGTCGGCGCGACGGATGTTCGGCAGAGCTCGTTTAGACAGAATCGGTTCAAGTTAGCGCGAGGTATCACACGCTCCATCGCGTGTAACGTTTCGTGGTATATTTATATCCTTACAGAGCACCCCAACGAATTTGAAATAGCGCAACAGTCATTGATTCGCTTCTAAGTGGAAAATACTTTTGAGATTTTAACAATGAAACTTATAATAATATCTATCAATTCGACTTACAATTGTTTGTAATCTGTTTAATAAATTAAAACACAATTAAAAAAGGTCAATGACTTTTCAGGACAAAAGCATTGAATATAAATATTGCAATACTTTCAGATTCTACATTTCACACCTTTTTGAATAGAGTATGTTTCGACAAACTGTGCTGTGATCGATAATATTAAAGCATTGGAATGGCAAGCTGAGTGCACGCGAGACTCAACGTGAGTGCATTTTGTCGTCGAGAAAATCGGTGAAGCGTGCCCGCTGCATAAACACAAGCTTGGAATTGAACAACTAAGCTTTTCCCTATCAAATTTTATTTTACTCGTAAACAAAATGGGGGTAACGATAGGATTTTATACTTATAGTTAAATTTAAAAAATATAATCAACGGGATTATTGTAAAATATGAATGACGGTGTGACCAATCATTAATTTACTTTTACTTCACATTATGCAGGTATATAAAACGGTATTTAAAATATAAAGGAAAACTTTTAGTTATCTACACTTAACACAACAAAAACTAAATAATTGAAATCGAAAGTTTTTTAGAATTAACGCCAGCTTATTCTTATGTTGTGGAAGAAGTTATTAAATGACATTAAATTCGCAGTTCGATATTTAATATCCCTTTCTAGATACGAAAAGCTATAGATTCCTGCGAACAAGAGCATGTCGTCAAGCGTATATGGATATTTAGTACCAAATACGATATCGTATGGTTAATTGAGTATCGATTTTGTGATTGCCTTCATCTTTAACTGTGTAGATAAGTAAATATCGTACACGAGCCGAATTCGATTCTGTGATGACAAGATGCTTTTCTTATTCCTCGGAAACATGTAGATTTATTAACGTAGAATATATTACAATATTCGATAAGCTGTGACTACACATAGATTAAAAAAAAAACTATTATGACGCGATTAGTAATAATTGATTTAAGAGTATTATTCTTCTTAATTTTTGAGTGATAGAACGTAGTAATAAAATATACTGGTATGTATTCCAAATCTATATATTAATACGTGAAGCAAAAACTTTTTACCCCTTTGGGCGTAGAGAGAGGCTGCCATTGAAAAGGAAGGATCCTTCGACAAGACGGTGTAGCGTCTGGTGGGCTACGCGCCACTTAACGTTTGCTGTCGGTTCTTGTATATATACTCAATCGCTTTGAAAACTTCGATAGCGCGATGTAGGATGCGTCAGTTCGTATGTGGCAAGATAGTTGTCGCTACCAGTGGCGTGCATAAAGTTTTAAGACAGGGTAGGCAGTCAAAAAAAAATATGAACCTAAAGAACATCACATCATTCCAATTTAAGTAATTATGCTATACCTACATTTAAATCAAAAAAGATTAAACATTTTTAATTCACAGAAAAAAAAGTATAAAAATACATACAATTTTTAAATTGTTAAATTTTTTTGTTTCTCTGAAATATGATCTATACATATAATAAAATGGTAGGAAAGTCAAAACTATACATTGGATATTTTTTTTAAAAGACTACTTGGGGTGTGATCTACAATCAATACCGAACCTAAAAATATAGTTTTTAGAATTTTTGCTTGCAGCTAGTTATTTAATATTATTGTTTTTTTTTTTTGTATTTGAAATTCTTTTATTGTTTAGAAAAAAATTTTAATGTTATCATCTATTTCCAAAATAATAAAAGTTGTCTGTATAGTTAAATATATATTTGTATTTTGTTGATACAAAATACAAATATATATTTAAAGTATAATATTCAAAACCTAATTTTTAAAAATATACAATTATATTAATCTCTTTATTCAAATAAGATTGATGATACAAATAATTCCAAACTCAATAAATTTTAAACAAATGATTGCTTTTAATATTTGTACTGAATTTAATTACTTTATGTCATGTTATATCATACTGCAATAAATAAATAACTTTGAAAAAATTAATCAAATTATTATTACCATATTTAAAATTATATATACTTATAATATCTCAAAAACTTTGATATAAAGCAAAAACTGATGGAAAGAAATGATGATTTCAATTTATTTATTCTATATAGAATAATTTACCAGCAAAGTTAGTCGGAAAAAAAAGTTAGTCGAAGTAGTTTTTAGCTTTATAAGTGCAAAAATAAAAATGTATTATTATGGACTAGAAAGTTATTATACATATCTTGTTTATGGTGTTTGATATGTGTTTTTAAGTAATCAATCTGATTTTGAGAGTTACAAATGTACAATTTGTAAATTTTCTAAATCGACACAGAATTATCGACATTTTTGTTATATTATAAATGGTTGTTCTAATATTTTATATTCATATATAGTAGTTTATTTCTTTAACTTTTTTTTTAATCTTTAATCTTACATATTTTTCCTAATATTTCAATTTTATTGGGAATAGAGGCTTTTAGATAATTTCAAGAACAGACAAGTAAATTATTAGACACTGTGTAAGTTCATTTATACTAATAACGCAGGCATACACATACAGCAGGACAAAATACATTTAACTATACATACCATGCTTATTGATTGATCCGGCTTTTCTCGGCATGTGATACAAGTCGTGCCAAATCTTTTATAAGCATGAGCCACTTATATATACAGCAACCAAGTACCAACTGATACTTATCAAACAAATCAGTTACTGGTTAGACATAGTGGCCACATAAGGCCGGCACTCTGATAATTTCGTTTGGTCAAACATACGAAATCATTGATAACACTATCAAGGAATTTCTATTAATTAGTTACGAAATTGTATGCTTAATTAAAGTACTTGTTTATTTATTAATAAATGAAAAATTATAACATCATTGTTATTTATAATATGTTAAATCGATACGCCTATCTTTTTTTAAATACGTAATAATCTGTAAAATCGAACGTGTTGAATTTGGATGCACTATTTACTTTATTTACTTTCATCAAACACACATCTCCGTTACATATTTCACAAGTAAACTAGTCCATCACTAATATAATAAATATATTAATATTTTCGTATACCACAAACTAAAAATTCAAAGTGTTGAATGAATTGCAATAACATCTGTCATGGAATGATTCGGAGTTCGGATTGGACGGCGGATGCGATTATGCGACCGTGTCAAAAATCATAATTATTGGTACAAACGGTATCGAATTCAAGACAATTTGATTTGACAGGTTATTTAGGCACTGCCTGCTGGATTGTTAAACCGACCAATGTTAAAAACACAATACTTTGTTCGTATTCCAGATGACGCGCGACATTATAAAATTGTAGGATTATAATAATGTCGTTCTGTCAATGCTAACATTTTGTATGCGATTTAAGGCAAAGTTTTATAAAAGGCCCGTCGCGGTCGTCGATTCGCGCGAAGCGCTGATATCGCATATATGATGGCGGGTTTTTTGAAGCGGATTTAAATTGAATTATGGTTTATGTCTTTTTCAAAAATATGTAATGTTCATGTTTTATATATAATTTTTAGTAACATGCCAGGGTAGGCAGTGCCTTTCTGCCTATATGAAATGCACGCTACTGGTCGCTACATCACTCCCCCTCCGAGACCGGAGGTCGAATAGCAGGTTGAGTCGTCCATACACATCTTGTGATGCTTGCCGGGCCAGTGGAATGTTCCAGTGAGTCGGAACCAGATGCCACATAGTTCACGGTTCATAGTCGGAACTGTCTGCGGTGATGCCCCAGTGAGTCGAGGTGGTGCAGTGCTGCGTAGTGGCTGGCTGCTGCGTCGACCAGGAGAGAAGTGCGTCTCTGCTTGATGACCGGCCGAAGTGCAGTGCGCTGTGCCAAGGTTGCTGAGAAAGCTGAGGGTGATGACCAGGAATGCGCGTCCGCTGCATGATGGTGGTCAGGATACCCGTAGTAGCCGTGGATGCTGGCTGGCTGTGTGACTCGCTGCTCGAAAGCTTGAGGAAGTGATGATGACGTTACGATTGACGTAGATTTGCGAAGGCTGCGCTGACGTTTATCACGTCGGGATCACCAGTTTAGGGGTAGAGAGACTGCCATTGAAAAGGAAGGATCCTTCGACCAGATGGTGTTGTGTCTGGTGGGCTACACGCCACTTAACGTTTGTTGTCGGGTCTTGTATATATACTCAATCGCTTTGAAAACTTCAATAGCGCGATGTAGGATGCGTCAGTTCGTATGTGGCGAGATAGTTGTCGCTACACCCCTTTTTACGAACATTACGCGGACGGAGAAGTATGAAATTTAGCACAGCTAAAGTTTATATGGCGAAGAAGTGCAGAATGTTAATATTTTTTATAATAATGCTCAAAAAATACTTTAAATTAATTAAAAACACTACACACACTACGGTACACACACACATATGTTCAATGATATATGTATATACACTTTTCTTTATTGTCAAAGTTAGTTGTCAAAACGGTCTTAAATACGGGTCTTTCAACGAAGTTTTTTAAATACAGGTCTTGCAACGAATTTTTTATCGAAATTTTTATGACTGCTGCATATGCTCACCATATTATGCGCAATTATATTTTTATGATGTTGACAATGCTGTCAATTATAGATTAGGTCGAATAGGGTACTTTCGGTAGTGAAAAATAAATTATAAAATTTGATAAAAATTAAAATTTATGTAGACTTAAATATTCTGATTTTGAGTCATAAAAGCACATGATTGTTTTACTATATAAAAAAAAAAAAGAAAAAAGTTGTCAAAGCGAACAGACGTGTGTCAACGTTTAAAATTTTTATTTTATCGAATTAATATATCATTTAGAAAAAAAAATCCTCTAAATTATAGTGTTTGTTAATTTTTTTTGTGATTTTAAACTATTCCGACTACTTATAAATATTTACTTCCAAATATGAGCGTAAGGCAAATTCAATCAAAAAAATGCTCGGGTCCTAGACGCGCCGGCTCACGATCTGATCACACGGATTACAATTCTGCAACCTCTGAATCTCGAATTACTAAAAGGAAACATAAACAATCTGAAAATGAGTATGTTCGGATGGCTGACTTTAAAGATTTTAGGAAGGAAATATTATCATATCTTGAAAATATAAAGAAGTCTAATGATGAATTTATACACATTATAAAATCTGAAATTAATGAAATTAAAACTCAAGTAAGTACTGTAATAAAAACTATTGATATCTTATCAGAGAAACAACTTCTATTAAAAAATGACCTTGCTGACCTTTCTAAATCACTGGACTTTCATACCAAATCATTCGACGATCTCAAAATTAAAACAAATGCTATATCTAAAGAAATAACTCAAATTAAAAAACTAGAACAAGAAGTTGAGACATACAAATGCCATCTATTAAATGTTGAACGAGAGTTCAATATTCAACAGCAACGTGACCGCCTATATAATATCGAAATATCTGGATTACCTGAGAAAAAAAATGAAGACCTTCCTCATATACTTTTATCCATATGCACGGTTTTAGATATTCAGGCGACTAAACAAGATATTTTGAGTATACACCGCGTATCACAACAAAATATGAACTCGAAATTACCTAAAAATATTGTAACCAAATTGGAGAGTCAAATACTGAAAGATAAAATAATATCAGCTATCAGGAGGAAAAAAGGGCTCACCACTGCAGAACTGGGACTTATGTCATCCAAAGAACCGAAAAAATTTATATCAACGAGCACTTAACTCCATTTTACAAAAAACTACTTAAAAAAACACGTGAAGCTGCAGCCAGTGCCGCCTTCCAACATGTTTGGGTCCGCAACGGAAAAATTTTTATACGAAAAAACGATACATCACCTTCTTTAAACATCATGGATACAAAGGATTTAGAAAAGATAAAATGACTGTTTTTGTTATAATTCTTTTTTCAGAACATACAATAGCAATACGCAAGGGAAGTACTAAATTATATATCTACTTATATATCTCATATGTATTTAAACATTATCTGCTATTAAATATTTATGTATTTTACTCTATACATAAAAATATATATTTTATATATGCATACATTGTTTACAATATCTCTCTGCTATACTTATATACAAATTTTATTATTAATCCTAAAATATCATATTATCTACAATATTATACATTATTATTATTATACATACATTCTGTGTTTAGGTGTGTGTATATTTATGTGTACGAATACTTAATAAATGAAATTATTTCTTACATTTTAAGATGGCTAATAATAATTTTTCAAGTAATATGAACCTAAATATCTACTATCAGAATGTTCGTGGCCTACGAACCAAATGCTTACAATTATATAATAATATACTAATGAATGATTATGATATTTTATCATTCACAGAAACATGGTTGCAGAGTGATATTTTAGAGACTGAATTGTGTGACAGTAGGTATATAATATTTCGTTCTGATCGAGATTGCTTAATAACAAACAAAAGTAGAGGAGGTGGTGTCATGTTATGTGTGAGACGAGAGCTAGCTCCAGCGCCTTGTGTTGAGTGGCGAGGCACCCATACCACTGAGTCACTGTGTATATCTATACCAGCACGTGCTATAAACTCAAGCCGCACACTGCGTATTATTTTAGTTTATCTGCCGCCTGACTTGAATGATTTTAATATTCGTTACGAAGAGTTTGAAAAAAGTGTAAAGCATTTAATTGATACGTTCCCTCTCGATAACTTATTATTGCTCGGTGATTTTAACTTGCCCTGTTTATCCTGGACCAACAATAATGAATATATAAACCTTTACTCGGGCTCTAAAATCGTATCCGACAGTGCTAATTCGTTTGTAGATCTAATGTACTTCCTAGGGTTGAAACAATATAACTTAGTTCAAAATGAATTTGGAAAAATATTAGATTTATGCTTCAGCAGCACTCCGTGCTTCATATCACATATAGTATCGAGACCAATCGTCGGGGAAGACAGATATCATCCAGCGTTAAATATAGATGTATTAGACTTACAGGTATCCCATTTAATCGAGAACAAAGCACAAACTCCCAACTTTTATATATGTAATTATGATGACATCAACACTTATCTCAAAAATATCGATTGGAATGTTTTGTTATCTTGCGATTCAGTTAATGACGCTGTAAACATTTTTTAAAATACAATTAGATCTTGTATTTCTTTATTAGTACCAGTTAAAATTTCTAATAAAACTTCATATCCTTCATGGTATAGTCGAGCTTTAATTAAAATTATTAAAGAAAAATTTAAAGTTTATAAGCGGTGGAAAAAATATGGTAACCCCAGAGACTATGACGAGTTCAGTATACTAAGAGAAAGACAGCACCGAGTCCAAAAAACTTGTTTCGATCTATTTACTAGCTCGTCTGAAAAACTCATTAAAACATCACCTAAATACTTTTGGAAATATATTAAAAACAAATTGGGATCTACAAGCTATCCCTCTAAATTTACACACAATAATATTGACTATACCAAGGGCGACGATATATGTAACGCATTTAACAAGTTTTTTGAAAGTGTATTTTTAAAACCTCAGAGAGCTAACTCTACAATCCCTATTTCCTTCACTCACCCTTGTAATGATTGTTTGTCTAAAATTAATGTTAACAAACAAAATCTATTGAAATATTTACGAACTCTTGACAAAAGTAAAGGTGCAGGATGTGATGGTATTCCACCATTGTTTTTTGCTTCTTGTGCTGATAGCCTCTGTTATCCTATTTCAATTTTATTTGACAGGTCACTACAAGAAGGAATTTTTCCTGATGCTTGGAAAAAAGCCCAAATTGTCCCCATCCATAAAAAGGGTTCGAAATCGTTAATCGCTAACTATCGTCCCATTTCCATACTCAATACTATCGCTAAGCTGTTTGATAAGGTGGTATATGAAGATATCTACTCAATCATTGCTAAAGGCATTCCACGAACACAACACGGATTCCTACGCGGTAGGTCCACCTTATCTAATTTAACTTTATTTTCTGATTTTATTCTAAAAGCAATGGAGAAGGGTGGACAAGTTGACGTGGTATATACGGATTTTGAAAAAGCTTTTGACCGTGTAGACCATGTCATCCTTCTTCAAAAACTACACAATCTCGGAATCCATGGTGACTTGTTACGTTGGGTGCAGTCATATCTTACTAATCGTACACAAATTGTTGTTCTTGGAGGTTATAGGTCTGACTATATCAATGTACCTTCTGGAATACCCCAGGGATCTCATCTTGGCCCCCTATTCTATAGCGCGTATATTTATGACATAGATACGGTTCTTGTAAACTCAAAACACTTACTCTATGCTGACGACAAAAAAGTGTACATTAGTGTGCGCTCAGTTGATGATTGTAAGCGGTTACAACATGATCTTAACAATCTATTTGATTATTATACAAAGAATAATATAAACGTTAGTATTCAAAAATGTCAATGTATTAGTTTCACTCGTAAAAATAATCCTATTGTGTTTAAATATAATTTTAATGGCATTGAGATCGGTAGAACACAGATGGTCCGTGATTTAGGTGTATACTTCGACAGCAAAATGTTAATGTCTTCTCATATTGACATAATTAGATCCAAAGCACTTAAAAATCTTGGTTTTGTAATACGAACATGTAGTCCATTTAAAGATCCTCTTACCATCAAAATAGTTTATTTCGCATACGTCCGAAGCATCTTAGAATATGCTGCTCCTGTTTGGTCACCACGGTACGATATTTATATAAAACGCATTGAAAATGTACAGAAGAAATTTATTAATCACATTAATTTTAAATGCAGAAAAGCTGACATATGCGATGATTATATAAATATCTGCCGAGCTTATAACCTTCTGACATTAACGGAACGCAGAGAGGTGTTAGACATGGGGTTATTGTATGATATTATTCGTGGCCGCCTAGACTCTCCGGAACTAGCTGAACATATTTTGCTGAACACCCCTTCACGGCGACTGAGACACACTCCCTTATTACATGTCCCGTACTGCCACACTAACTATGTCCAGAATTCTGTTCTAACAAGATTACCCAACACCTATAATATGAAATTTAATTGTATAGATATTTTCAATGGTTCTAAAAATATATTTAAAAATAAAATCAAACGACACATTTTAAACCAACATAATCCAAACAATAAGTAATAAAATATTTATTTATTATTTGTATACGTTCTATAAATATTTATGTATTCTTCTTTTATTCTATTTTTATTAGTTTTATATATTATGTACATTACTATTCAAATATAGAGAAAATTATTTGTACTAATATTATACTATACTTCCCAAGTGTAATAATTAGTTTAATGGGATATTAATAAGTTTTTTTTTTTTTGCACGTTTGTTTTATATAAATAATTTAATTTTAAACGGATGGATGGTCGTAATTGGCCTTCGTAATTGTAATACATTTTTTTCTTTTATAATTTTTTGTGCTGTGTACCATCCCTTATGAATAAATAAATAAATAAATATTGAAATTAAAAGTCACGTGATCTAAAACACGAGCCGCCAATGGTGTGACGTCATACAGACAATGTTTCCGATATACACTGTGAGCACTGCTCATTGCTCTCACTCGTGAAAAATTCGTTCCTTTATGGAGTACCAGTACACTGCTGCAATACCATAGATAAATATGACGTCATTAATAGCCGCCATTTTTGTACTTTAAGCACTGGCGCTTTCGAGGTAAGTCGCTCTCTTTGATCACGTGATCAAAAAGTGAGAATGATTGATATTATTATTAATTAATATTATTATTCAAAAATGTCAATAAAGGTAACAGAAAACGTATAGGTACATGATAAATATTTATTTAATTAAAAGTCTAAAAACGGATTTTATCGCGTTTATTTCAAATTTTAGTTTAACAATATTTTATTTTAAATTATTTCGCGGCGTTTCGTACCCTTTACAGCGTCCATGATCTCGGGGGACTGAGGTGGTGGGTGTCCGAATAATGAATTAATCGTTACATACCCCACTTTTTATACAATTTTAAATTATTACTATTAACCGTTCCTATTCATGCAGACTGAGCTTATTGTGTCTGGAAGTCACAGATATAAGAGAACAGATATAAGAAGATATAAGAGAACAGTACATGATAAATATTTTAAATATATACGGTTTTTGACATATGAGCTGTCGTTGGATTTGTCTAAATTGTAGTAGTGACATAGGCTATATAAATTTTCAAAATGGCGCCCGCAAATGGTGGAATGAGGGGATGGAGTTGAATTTTTTTTCTTACTGTAGCAATATGGGTATCAAATGTAAGCTAGTAAATTGTTTTATTATTTTTAGTTTATAATAAGAGTATTTTACGCAGTCGGGTTTTGTGATTTTTCTAATTATTACTAAGGTATGTCTCTATTTTTATAACTTACTACTACACGATAGTAAAACTTTATTTATGTCGACATTTAAGTTGTAACTGTTTGAAATATTAATTAATTTATTTGGTAACTTAGGTCATCAAAATACTATAAGATTTTTCAATTTCTTAACACCTTTTTTATTTTATTTATAAAAAATAAAAAAAAGTTGTTAATAATAATTAATCAATAAAAATATTCTTGGTTCTAACTTAATGATAATGTTCTCAATTTATAATCCGTGTCTCAATATTTAATAAAAAAGGATAAAATATGTGAATAAAAATTATGTCAATCAAAAATTAGAAACCATTATGGTAATGGTATATCTATTTGATAACAATAAGTAACTATCGATTCCAAACGAGAAAATTTCATGAGGTTTTTATAGAACTTTCATGCCGCAAGCAATTTCCACAACAGCGAGAAGCTTTCAATGTCTTTATTATCCCTTGTATAACATAACAGAAAATTCATAGTATAAGAGAGCGAGTTTATTAATTGTCGAAAGCACTTTAAGAACTTCCATAATAATAGCGTTTTTTTTTTGTACAAATAAAACAGTTACGTTAAGATTGCGGGTTATTTGTGCATGCAAACAAAAGAAAGGCTTCTTCTCCATATAAGAGAAGAATTTGAGCTTAGTGCATCACACTGGCTGCTCCACTACAGGTTGGCGGTGTTTATAGTAACAACGTGGGACTCCCACAAGAACAAAAACACCGAAATAAGCAAATATTACATATAAATATTTGTATGAATATAAATATTTACTTCATGTGTAAATCATCAGAATGAGTACACAACGAAATACATCAGAAAGGTTGTCGATGAAGCTTTAGAGCACGATTATTCAACTCTTACAGAAATGTTTGACTCATGTGATGATAACATCATCTTTAGTTATTCTAAGATGCATATATGTCGTCTGCTTACTATTAAAATGAACTCTAGACACTAGTTTACACTTGTCAAAGCTATTCTATTCTGATATCATTTTGACATTTCGTCATATAATGATTTTTTAAAATATACAATGACTAACGTAAAAACAGCTATTAAAAAACTATGGATAAAAAAAGTAAACTGGTGCTTCACGCTCAAATAGTTTTTCGTGTTGTATTAAGCTCAAGTTTGTTCTATTATGGAATACTACTGTCATCTTTGGGATACGTCTGCTAAATATCAAAAAGAAATCGACAAGATTGATTGCCGCGTCTGCAGAATTATTGGAAAACTAGATTTAAAAAAGGCGCTTTTTAACCTATCTATACGTTTTTCTAAAATATGTTGAGAAAAGTGCGCTCAGCGACTTGAAAAACCTATTTTTATATTGGTATCCTTATGTCGACGAGAATACGCTCAATGTATCCCGAAGAGAAAAAAGAATAGATATATTTTGTAAATTTTTAAGACTATTTTGGTTAAAAAAGTTTCAGTGTAAGTTTAGAACAACTTTTGATAAATAAATAATCTCTGTCACAAAATGCGAAATGTTTTACCTTTAAATAAATTTAATATATAGCTTTTAAATGAACGAAATGTGTTCAAAGATATATTTCATTAAAACCATAAAATTATCTGATTCTCATAATTAAATGAACCTTTGTACATATTTCTAATTTGATAATGGCAGCTACTAACCCAAATTATTTTCCAAGTTATGTTATACGAGTATATATTATACTTAGGAGTAGGATAGAGTACGTGAAATATATTAAAATATTAATAATATATATTATTATTGTTATTGTTATAACTGAATTATGAGAAAAAGTGTGGGTGTGTTGTGTGTGTGTGTGTGTGTGTCTGTGTGTGTGTCTGTGTGTGTGTGTCTGTGTGTGTGTCTGTGTGTGTGTCTGTGTGTGTCTGTGTGTGTCTGTGTGTGTGTGTGTGTGTGTGTGTGTGTGTGTGTGTGTGTGTGTGTGTGTGTGTGTTTGTAACTTTTTTTCTTCTTTTTTTTTATTTACAGACAACCAATTTTTTAAGTAACATTTACAAAATCTACGAGGGGAATCATTTCTTTGTATCTTTTGAGTAATTTATTTATTTATTTAAGGTTCACCAAAAATTGTTTACACCAATACAGACAATATATAATATACATTAATATAATTATAGTGACAGTATAACAACTACTTACAGGTAAACTCCACATGCACATTAACATAAAAACTAACAATTTTAAAAAGTCTGTGATAATAATGATACAATATTGCTTGAATTAATAATAAACCGAAAAAGGAAAGGTACAATGCTCAAACAATAATAATCGTATAATATTATTAGCTGTTTGTAATGGAGAATCGGAATTGCGATTTATTGGAGAAATGCTTCCAGTATTCTTAACACCATTCTACGCACTTATGATTTATACCAAAACTATTATATTATATTATACTAAATTTATTATTTACGTATGTATATTTGTATCATAGTTTTATTTATTGTTTAATATTATTGAATTTGTTAAACAATAATAATATCATTCTCTTTTTTATATTTGTACACTTCTTTACCGCTGCTATTATATCGTGACTCATAGTCATACCCAAAAATTGTCTGTAAGAAATCGCTCTTTTGTCGATAAAATCGCCTTTGTACATTTTTTCTGTATTTTACTGTGTATGTTTGTATCATAGTGTACAATAAAGAATGTTATTATTATTGATTAAGTATTTTAAATTTTATGAGTAAATAACTTATTTTCCCTATTTTAGGTTATTTTCTATTTAAACTGAACTATATACATGTAAAATCTTTGAGTTTTTCTTTTTTTAATCCTTCACGAACTCAAGCTAACAGTCAGAGCTCGGGACAGTAGATCGCATTCATGGCTGGTTGCTTTTCTTCTACGACAAAATGCACTCACGCCTCTACCGAGCCATGTGCACTTACGAAGCATTTACATATTGATCTCCGAATCAAAATGTCTCTTTGAATCACATATACATGCATTACATTTTGACGGTTTTTTAAAAACTATTATTTATTACTAGCGGCCCGCCCCGGCTTCGCACGGGTCTTTAACTAAAATTTTAAAAATTATACATTTATATTTTTTATCACCTACACCTGCGTCGATACTGGAAAATATTTTATAATAGACGGATTGAGTGACAGATTTATTATATCTATACCTATACATACATACATACATACATACATACATACATATATATGTATATAGATAGTACGGAAGAAACATTTGAACTGTTTTTTTTATTAAATATTTTCTCATTGATGAATACCATATTTTAATAAGTATTATTCCCGACGAAGACAAATCCAAAAACACAAAAATCATAAAAATCGTTCCACTCGTTCTCGAGTTATAAACGGTGTAACTAACACGACTTTATATATATATATATATATATATATATATATATATATATATATATATATATATATATATATATATATATATATATAGATTACAACTTAAATAGCTATAACCATCCAACTTTGTACAATCAACAAATAAATAAAACGACGAAATATTTTAAATTTTAACAACGAACAAACAATCAAGACCGTAAAGTATTTAATTATATACAAAAAAGAAAAACAGATTTTTAAATACGGGCGAGTGTCATTCTTTTGGCCGAAGTTTTGGTCAGCGCGATTCAGAAAATCATCTGCGCCATCTATCGTATAATTGTAGAAAATCGTTTTTATATTTAGTGACATTTAACATAATTAATATTTAACATAATAGTATATTAATTGAAAATGATGTTTATCTAAAATATTAAAACCATTTCTATTCCTATCCGACATATTTAGTAAACTTTTAAGTTTAACAAAATAATAACTCAAATATAAGTTTTGTGGGTTTTAAAGATTCCTTAGACCAGATGGCGTTGGCGGCGTAGGTACCTATTTCTATTTTCTTAAATATTTATTTTTAAATTTAATTACAATGAAACAAAAACTAAATTATACTTTGAGTTATTTCTAATTTTTATGTATTAAAGTTATTAACATTGGTTTTGTACTTTTTACGTGATACGTGATCAGAGAAAAATACGATAAGAGATGGCGCTGATACAAAAAAATACGCGCTATTGAAATTTATTCTTGATGATATATAGTGTATTAATAAAACGGAGGTTTTAACAGATTTATTATTTGTATAGATTAGTATTACATAGTAAGAGCGAACATCCATCATTTTTTTATTGGTTTACTTCACTTTTTGCGTTACTATAATATATTATAAAATATAAGATGTCAATAAATAGTAGTGCTTGAATTAATTTTTAAAATAATAATAATATATAAATTAATATCAATTTAATTTGTCATCTTTGAACGGTGACATTGTTTGCGTGCTTTGGATCACGTCACACACCATCTTCTGTATTGTTTACTATGGATACAGTTATTATTTAAGGTTATCAGGAAAAAAAAATAACATTTTATTGATATTGCCTAGTACCACTGTGCGAAAGTACTATTAAAAGTAGACGAAAGTTTTTTTTGGGTGTACTTCCGAAAAGCAGAAACCGAATTTTCTCATGAAATTTGGCACGAACATTCCATTTGACTAGATAGTCAGCATCCCCTTAAAAGGATTTTTGGCGGATCGCAATATTTTTCGAAATATTGAATTTTTTGAGTACGCTGTTTAGTACGCTCTATATAAGAAAGCGAAAAATAGATACCGAATTTTCTCATGAAATTTGGCACAGACATTACATTTGACTAGATAGTCAGCATCCCCTTAAAAGGATTTTTGGCGGATCGCAATATTTTTCGAAATATTGAATTTTTTGAGTATGCTGCTTAGCACGCTTATAATATATCTATAAATTTATCGCCACGTTACACACACACACACACACACTACAGGCGTTATTTATACACACATATATAATCAATCCACTTTTTTATTTTCCCGGATACAAACTTTTTATATTTTGTAATAATTCATTGAACGGATTTTGTTAAATTTTTTAACGCGACGACGCACTGTGGAATATTTGGGTCCTTTGCGGATCATAAATCAGTTTTACCAATGACAGAAATAAGCTTTTTTATTATTTTTATTTAATAGTTCCATAGTCAGACTTTAATATTATGTAAGAATTAATTATGTTTTTGGCGCAAATAAATTGTTTTACATGAAGTAATGTTAACCGTTTTTACTAATGAGAAAATTCAACTTCTTTGTTTACAGTTTTCAAAAAGGTATAGTAAAAAATCTTAAAGTGTAAAGTGTTGAGTATTATACATTTTTGAAAAGCTCATTTTTAGAAGATTCGTAAAAAATATTTATATATATATATTTTTGATGGATTATATATGTATTTATGATGAAACAACACATGGAGGAAAAACAGAATTATCTGAATTTCGTCGAAGCTTTTAACACTTACCGACGTTTCCCGATGCTTTGAAATTAAGGTTTGTTTATAGTTTAGATACTCTTAAAAAACATATCAAAAAATTAGCTGCGACTTTTTGCGAATAACGAAGATATATGAAAAAATGTAATACGAGTTGGGAACGGAAATCGATATCAATTGCGGTTTCCTTTTTATATTTTGATCAGTACGTTGTGGTATACTTATCAACTAATTGTTTTTACTTTTATAACTTTACTTATAAAACATTTTATTATTCTTGTCATTATCTGTGGGAAAATAGATATTACAAAAAATCCCACGTTTTAAAACAGTATAAAATGCGCTGTCAAAATATATTTCTCCAATACAAATTCAGTTGTTGCTTCGTCAAGTAGGTACCTAACGACAATTTTGTTATTTAAAATGTCTACTTTTAATTGTTCTAAACGTGAACTAATAGTGTCATACATAGAAGGTGGAAAAACAACCACGGCACTAGCAACATTTTTAAAAGACAAACAAGTTTCTGAAGACAACCTATGTTTTATTATCGGTAATATTCAAAGAAATATCATATCTTCCTTTAATAAACGCTGGAAAGAAGCAGGGCGCAACAAGGATGTTTTTTTAATAAATAATGCCAATTGGTTGGATTCCGAATATTCCGTGACCATACCGACATCAGAAAACGTGCCAACCGACCCTACACCGTCTTCTTCTACTGGAAAACGAGGAAGGCCGTGTGTGTTATATCAAGACTCTTCAGAATCAAGCAAAAGAAGGAAAAATACTATTTTGCTAAATGAATATGGCATAGATCATATTCTGGATGCATATTTGCAAGGATTACGTTCGATAGGAGAGGATTTGGAGGTAAAACTAGTCGAAGAATTAAGGTTGTCTGATGCCGAAAAAAAAACTGTTTTGATGAAACAGTTCCGTAATGAAAATATAATAAAAAAGCTAACAGATGAAGAAGCGTTAAGTGTTTTCATCGACTTAGATCTGACTAAAGCACAATATATCTATCTCAAGAATGTTACAGATGAAAGAAACTGTTTTATCTTTCCACCGTAGTACGAAATACAAGATATGAAAAATACATGCTATCCACCTTCTTCGACCATCGAAATCGCGAATACATATGCAAAAATTTTGAGAGTCCAAGATCTATTAGATCATACTGCAGCTAGAATTTTATCAATAGATTCAGTTTACAAGAATGGACTGCAACATTTACTTTTATATAGTAAATGGGGTTGTGATGGATCATCTGGGCAAAGCCAGTACCGTCAAAAACTACCAGAGGAATCTGAACTTATTTCCGATGCAAATTTGTTTATTACGTCTTTTGTGCCCATCAGATTAATTGATGAAGAATCAGGTGCCATTATTTGGCAAAATCCAGTGCCTTCATCTGTTAGATTTTGTAGGCCTATTTCAATAGAATTTTGTAAAGAAACTCCAGAAAAAATTAAATCTGTTGTTGATAAAATAAAAACGCAAATACTTAGTTTAGTTCCTTCAATAATCAATAAAGAAGGCGTAGGAGTTCAAGTTAAGCATGAACTTTTCTTAACAATGATAGATGGAAAAGTGGCACAAGTTTTAACAGATACGCCTTCTAGTTCCACATGTACCATATGCGGAGCTACTCCCAGACAAATGAATGATTTGACTAAAGTATCAGAGAGGCCTGAAAACGAAAATGCTTATCAATACGGACTGTCAACATTACATGCCTGGATTCGTTGTATGGAAATGATATTGCATATATCATATAACCTTTCATATCAAACGTGGTCTGCTACAAGCGAAGAAAAACAAAGGCTCAAGCAAGAAAAGAAGGTCCAAGTACAAAAGCGATTTCGCGAGGAGTTAGGATTAAACATAGATAAACCACGACAAGGGACAGGGAATAGTAATGATGGAAATACAGCAAGAAGGTTTTTTTACAATGCGGCCTGTACTGCTCAAATTACAGGAGTTGACATTGATTTAATTAAACGATTATACATAATTCTGCAAGCTTTGTCTTCGGGTGTAATGATAGATAGCAAAAAATTTGGTATCTATGCTTTGGAAACTGCGAGATTATTTGTGAACAAATATAATTGGTATTACATGCCATCATCTGTTCACAAAATTTTAATTCACGGAGAGAGTGTTATAAACCATTTCGCAGTGCTACCAATTCTACAGCTTTCAGAAGATGCTCAGGAGTCCCGTAATAAGGATTATAAAAAGTTTCGCCTGCATCATGCCCGAAAATGCTCTCGAACAGCTACAAACGAAGATGTGTTTCATACATTACCTTACACATCTGATCCTTATATAACGAGCATAAGAAAACCATATGCAAAAATTGTTAAGGAGCTAGACGAAGAAACTTTAAATCTGCTCAATGTTAATGAACTTATTTCAGATCCTGAAGCTCCTTAGATGTAAATAATGTAATCATAAGCTGCAATCACAAATTGCATTATATAAAATTTTAACTAAATATTGAAAAAGATATTGATATATTTTTTATTTTTAACGTAATATATGCATACTGCACCATTCATAATAATTTATTCAATATTAGTCATCTTTATTGTATAACTGCTTTTAAGAAATATTATACGAAATTTATCAAAATAAAAACACATTTAAAGAAATATATACCATTTTCACAGATTGTGACTTTTATTTATTAAAAAAAAAATAACGCGTGAACTCAGAATAACGAAACTTAATTGATGTGAATCTATATATATTACTTTATTTTAAAACAAAATTTGACAGTTCTATCTATAATATTTACGAAGTTATAGATTTTTGATCCGCAAAGGACCTAAATATTCCACAGTGCGACGCCATAAAAACGCATCTAAGATGATCGGCGATTGTTTCACTACGTACTCTGCCACTTTTTTTTTTTTGAAGGCTGAGTAATTCATTACGCAGTTAGAGTTTTTTTTAAAGGTTAAGTTAGATTAAGATTTTTTTTAAATCGTTACCTTAGATTAGGTTGTTAGGTCTTTTTTTTTAAATAGTTAGGGTTTTTTTTAAAGGTTAGGTTAGATTAAGAATTTTTTTAAATCGTTAGGTTAGGTTAGGTTGTTAGGTCTTTTTTTAATAGTTAGGATTTTTTTTAAGGTTAGGTTAGATTAAGATTTTTTTTAAATCGTTAGGTTAGGTTGTTCGGTCTTTTTTTCAATAGTTAGGGTTTTTTTAAAGGTTAGGTTAGATTACGATTTTTTTTTAAATCGTTAGGTTAGGTTAGGTTGTTAGGTCTTTTATTTTAATCGCTGTGAAATGCATTTACGCATTCTAGGATAGGTTAGGTTAGGTTTTTTTTCCTTCTTCATTTGATCGACTCGCTTTCTTATATAGAGTATGCTAAGCAGCGTACTTAAAAAATTCAATATTTCGAAAAATATTGCGTGCCGCCAAAAATACCTTTAAAGGAACTCATAGATAGTCAAATAGAATGTCCGTGCCAAATTTCATGACGAAATTCGGTATCTGCTTTTCGGAAGTTTATCCTTTTTTTTTTCTATTCTTAAAAATGCAAAATAACGTAAACAACGGTGCAAGGTTATGAGAAGAGATAACATATCTTCAATTTCGAGTTTATATTCTTATGAAGTGTTCATTTTAATGTAAGTATATTTCGACATTTAAAATGGTGGGAATTGCTCAGAATTAAATTTTGTGGGCATAAAAGGCGAAAGGTAGTTGTTGATTTATATATTCCTAAACTATTAAAAAGAACTTTCTTTTATATTTCATAATATAATTATATTACTATAGCTACTTATTATTCCTGCCTCTATTCCGAGGTTTACTAAGTGTTGAAATTCATACTCACAAAATTCACTTAAATTTGTTAGTTTAATGTGAACAACATTTAAGATTATGTTTAGTTATTAGTAAGTGTAAGTGTGTGTGTCTTTCACTTTGTATGTATGCAAGAAAACTAATTCAGTAGATACAAAAATTAAATACCACTTTTGTCATTGTTTTTGATAATTCCTAATATCACTTTACAACAAAACCGCACATGTCAATGGAAAACACAACAGGAATATAAAGAAAATAATTTTTTTCTCAAACAGTACTAGCACAATATGAATATCGGCGCCGATATATTCCACGACGTACATTGTGTTGTCATCTTTTTTGTTGAAAAATCATAATTTTTTTTTAAATGTTAGTTGGATAGGCAAACTGGCAGACGTTCCACCTGATGGTAAGTGGTTGACGTCGCCCATGTCGAAATAAAACAGTTTACCTGGAACTAGACCAGGCAACCCATTTATGTGTTGCGTATCAAGAGACATAAGGTCCAATGCCTGATCAATGCTGGAACATTTCATTCCTGCCTGATCAATGCTGGAACATTTCACGAAATTCAATTAAATACAAACGAAATAAGAAAATAATGGTTTATGTATAATGAAAGGACCGTAAAGTATCGGAAAAAAAGACAAGTAAAAAAAATTTTAACCGATGAATCTGGGATTTTGTAAACTAGTAATGTAGAGTTTAACCTAGACGTCTTTCTAAGATTTAGTGAAAAAAATATTCTTAATGTCTGCTAATCGGCCCATATTAGCCTGACTTACCATAATTATGACGAGTTTTAGCCGATTCCGTCAACAAATGAACAAGTAACATTATTATAACCTGTGTCCAAGAGTTAGAGTTTTGGCAACTATACTGATAACACAAAGGAAAAAATATACTTAGTTTTATACACAACCGAAAAAAATATACATATATCTCGTTTTTGCTAACAAATGCCATGCAAAATATGGAACTGAAAGTGGATTGGAAAATTTGAAAATAAAAAATGAAAAATGATTAAAAAACTTTTTTAACTCTTTTTTAAACTTTTTTAATTTGAATAGTATTTATATCTTTAATAATTCTCTATTTAACAATATTTTGAGTCAAATGAAATGGGTTTATTTGTCTTTATTTTTTTGCCTTTTGTGCGAAGCTTAATCCTCTTTTTTGGAAAACATTTACTTTAATTCTTTTGTTCGGAAATATGGAGTGAGTGTTTTTTTTTTTTCTTTTATTAAAAGACAAACCAGACATAGATTGGCAAAAATAAATGTAAATGAATATGTTGTACAAAAACAATAATATTTCGTATATGAAATTGGTATATGCGAAGTAGTTCATTTCCTAAAATTTGATATTCGTAAGATTCTTGCCTCATCAACCCTTTTATACCGCTAATTGCGTTCACATTTGATGTCAATGACCTTTCATTACATTTATTCATTACATATTAAGGATAATTATAATAAAAGTGTTGTTTGTTTTAAGTAACAGTATTAATATTCTTTATCTGATAAGGTATATGGTGGATCGTCGTCATCTCTCTGACGTAAAAAGTTTAAAAATTTACTTCGAAACTTTGCTAAGAGCTCGTGGATGACATGCGAAACTTTATAAGTTCTCCTATAAATCATACGAACGTACCGTAATGTGAAATATTAGGTATACTGAGGAAATCTTAATCCACTTTTCCTGTAAAAACGCGGCGAGTTCTAACTTTGTAATCTTGAAAGAGTTTTAGACATACGAGTTGGAAATAAATCTGCCATGTTGTCTAGATGTAAGATAAATGCACTTTTCTTTCAAACATTTAGCATTTAAAAGTAAAAATTTCCCTTAGGAGGCAATTAAATATTCATAGAAAAAAAGATAAACGAAGAAAGATGAAAAAAATTCAAAGTTATTTTAATCGATTATAGAAATATGAATATTGTAAATTTTTCTCCGAAATAAACCTATTGTTTCTTAAATTTTATGTTTTCAGCCTTACACTGTTCATCATTTCTTATCAAATTGAAATTATGTGTCAGCTTTTTCCGAAGCTCTATAGTCGAGGAAAAGAATAGTGAAATTGTCTTTGAGAGTTGGAGCATCTCTAGTGCTGAGTGAACGAAACGTGTCTGAACAATCCCAAGGGATATCCAAGAGCATTTAACTGGCTACATTCCATTCAGTTTTCTTTAAGAACTTGTCGTGTGTTTATTTGCTGACAAGACTGAAAATAAATCAATTTATAATAGCAAACTGTTTTTGGGATTATTCAATAGCTTTGAAAAATATGCTTATTATTTAGCAATGCTTATTTTAGTATCATTTAATTTTTTTTAATGATTTTTTTATTAATACCCTACATCCTCAATTTTAATTTCAATAGCAGGTAGAATGTCGTTGTATACAAATAAGTATTTATTGTTAAAAAGGGGGGGGGGGAAATAGCTATTTAAAAATTAAATGATAGCTTCCACTACCAGAGACAAATGCTTTTAGGTTTTTTTTTTTTTTGTTTTAATTGCAGCATTAGGGAAATACAATGAGCTATTGTGGAGTTGTGCCGGTCGCCGCTGCCTCGCTTCGGTCGGATCTGTTTTATTTCAAACATTTCCGGAGCACAATGATGGGCTTCGAGCCCGTGAAGGTTAACTTTTTTTGGGAAATACAATGTTGCAATTAGTTTTAAAATATAAAAAAAAAATACATATAATAAATAGTTATATTCTTTTACTTATAATCAATTTGTTTTAATAGCATTAAAACAAATCGACATATTACTACTCATTATGTATAGGTACTCATTATGTAGTTGTATGTTATAGAGTCTAAAACTAATAATTTTAAACGCCTTTAGTACTCGCCAAAAAAAAAAAATAGAAATAGGTTAATGTTCGCCGGATGAGATTCTCAATTTTTTTTCTCCTTGAGATCAGTAAGTTTCTGTAAAGGGGTCAGACGGATCGAATAGAAAAAAAAGGATCTCAATTAAATGTATATTATTTTGCTTTACATAGAACAATATACTGCACCGTAACACTATGTAATTTGTTGTTATATTTTATCGTCACTTAAAGTTTTCTTTGTTCAGGTCAAAAGCCACTTTTATTAATAGAAAATATTTGAACTTAGTCCACCTCTCTGATTTACTGCTGCTGATTAGATAAAAGATAAGGATAAAATAACCCTAAGCCGATTTTGGTAAAAATCGATATGTTTTATCCAATGTCTAGATTTATTTTATCTATGTGTTAGCACGTAGCGGTTGGATTCCCGACTCGAGGCTGATGTTTTTATTTGTACAAATATTTGTTTTTTGGTCTGTGTGTATGTCTTTGTGTGGTCCCGGTTGTTATCACAGTGATGGTTACTCGTGGTATGTAAAAACATCCGCCAACTCGCAGTGGAGCAGCGTGGTGGATTAGGTTCCAACCCTTCTCCAATATAGACAGGAGGCCTTTGCTTAGTAGTGGGACGCTTACAGGCTGATTTACTTTATACTAAGAGGTCTGACTTATGTGTATAATCATAAAAAAGTATTTAATTATTTTTTTATTCAGGCACTCTAGAAGTCATTATTTTTTTTTTGGGCAAACTAAACTGTTTTCAAAAACAATCATCAAATAATTATATATATATACTTCTATAGGCAATGTATTTTTGAAGATTTATTCAAAATTTCAAGTGAATCCTTTAAAAATGTTTGAGTTATATTTCCGACCAATTTGACAAACATAGTTTTGAGATAAACGCGTTTGAAGTTTCGAATAGTAGAAAATCATGATTAATTTGCCTTTGATGCCATGATTTCCTCCTCTCATTCATCTCTTCATTCCCTCTTTCATCTCTTTTTCCCGTTTCAGACAGCGATCTCATTGTAAGCTGAATGCACTGTTTGTCGATCTGCAGATATATTTAACAGATGTTCGGGTCAATCTCTAATTCCATTGCCTTCATTATGTGCAAAATTGAAGAAACGCCGTCATTGTACATACAAACTGCAATATCCGTAGCTGCATCCAAGACTTTCGAAATGGATTTTGGGGCCTATACCCACACAATTGAGTTGAAGCTGCTACTGTTTTTTGTGTAACCGCCTTATCGAGTTAGAAGATTTTTATTGGTCAGTTCTAAATAGATTGGTTTAATGACACAAAAAAAAAAATTACTGGCTGTAATCTTTTGAGATATCATTTTTGAGGTCCTAAGGAAACATTTGAAAGAAAGAAAGAAAAAACGAAAACACAATTTTTCGAAAATTATTGATTGGCCTAAGGATTATAGTAATGTATGTCATCCAAGAAGTTTGTTTAGAAATCGAAATCATGAGAGATGTGCAATATAAGAGGGAGCCGAAGTGGCTAATAAACTCATTTGGGACGCATTAATTAAGACTTACGCATTTCATTATTCATGCAATGATAATATAACATTAAAAAAATTTGGTTGTCTGTAAAGTCGGTTTACGGACGATATTTTTTACGTGATAACGTCATAAGAAAACATGAATGGAATTGAATTATTATCACTGAATTATCATTATTTTGTATAATATATGTATATTTATATAATTATATATCTATGTATATAAGCTACAGGTAATTAATTGTATTTAATATATAAAGCAAAATAAAGTTAAATACTTTGATATGTAATACAAGAAATAATCAAGTTTAATAAAGAAGGTAAGTATAATAACTTAAAGTTAGCAAAATAAATTAGATTATCATTAACCATTTATGAAAATTGTAAAAATATACTAAATAAAACCAGTTTACTTACTTACGATCGTAATTATATGAGTCCTAATAACTTTTTAGTCAAAATTGTAATATAACCTATTATTAGGTATACAGTATACTGCACTCGCCCACCGATGCTACTTATTTTATAATCAAAGAACAAATATATGAGATTATATCGCTAATGGAATTCTTAAAATGCAAGAATTAATTACCTTTTTTGCTGCAATTGTTGTTGTAATAAACTATGGTAACCATTTTAACGTCATTTACTTTTCACTATTTCACATTATTTCAATATTGACAAAACAGAAATTGCGTGCGTTTGCTGCCATTTGCCGCTGTCAATTCTACTCGGGCGCGACAGTGAGCCGAACGCTTAGGCCGAGCCGATCATGCTTCTCTAACGCTTGTTCCGCGCTCTCGCTCACTAATTGTGACAATGATTTCATGTTTTTTGTACATGCACCCAGTAGCTTAAATCAATTTACTAGACGTTATCACGTCAAAATAATTTACAAATACATATACCCATGTTAAGTTCGTAATTGTTTTTAATGTGTATTTCATTAATTTATTTGTTGAATTTAATTAAAAATCGGAAAATTGTCTTATTATTAATAAAATAATTTAATTTATACAGACGTAGAAGGAGTAATGTTTTATTATTCTTTCGATCGCTTTAACGAAATAACGTGCATGAGTAAATACGTGCATTTGTTCTTTGTAAGTGTGGCCAAGTCCAAGGCCAAGTTGAAATCTTTTTTGTAAATATTCTATATTAATAATGACAAATTTCCTGAATCATCGTTTGCTAATTTCACAAACGGTTGGTTGTTGTGAATTTAGATTGGCTTAAAGATCGTTTTCGTAAGCAGTGGTTAGCGACAAATTTAGAATTCACGCAAGTTTGTAGTGCTATGTCGTGTAGAGGTTCTATTTTAGACAGAATTGGTTTAACTTAGCTCATGTTAAATCCATACCATAGACCCTTTCTAATTTGGAATAAGTGATTACGTAGAGAATTCAAAGAGTGTGTTCTAATCTAGATAAAACTCGAATCAAAATATATTTTTGGCCTCTTACTCGTATGTCACTTAATATCAAAATATAAATTCAATTTCAATAGACATCCAACATCTTTGGCCTTAATCTGTTTATAACGGTTGACGTTTACAGTAACAGTTCTGCTTTTATAAGTACTGAGAATGTTTTTAGTCATAGATGTGTTAGTAAAAATCCTCAGGAAATATTATTTCTAAAACACAAAAAATATTTTCGGATTGGTATCTTCCGAAATCAGCGCGTTTAAACAAATTAACTAACAGACCCTTAAGCTGTATATTTATTTAATTAATTATCTTCTGGTTACATATTAAATACATACTTCTACTTTTTATTGCAAATAACAATTCTACAAAAAATGAACTAAAACTAAAGAGTGGATTGTGGAAAAACGAGAGCCTTATATAATAAGCTGTAAATAATGGCAATAATGGAATAGTTATAAATAAATAAATAAATAATAAATAAATATTAACCAACAATCACACCACGTTAACCTAGCCCCGTGATAAGTTTGTAAGAACTTGTGTTACAGGTACTAGGAACGGAAATAAATTTAAGATATAAATACATATATACATAAATACACATTCATGACCCGGTGCAGACATCTATATTCGTCATACAGATTATCTGCACCTGGCGGGATTCGAACCCGCGACCGCTGCGTAAAGTGTCCAGTTGCCTGACCACTAGACCAGCCGGCCGTCATTTAAATAGTTAGTCAGTTAAATAGTTTAATACGTATATACGAGTATAATATAGAGTTATAGACATTTATTAAATTAGGAGCTTTCAAATATGATAACTGAAAAAGTATTCACATTTTAATCCATTTTCAACCCTTCACAAAAGCTCTAAGTATATTTATTGTGTAATAGGTCGAAAAAGATTAATTACAGACAAGGTAAACATGTCAAATGTGTGTTAGCTCTGATTGGGGTCCGAATTCGGTCAAATTCGGTCCGTCTCCCGGTAGTTAACAAAAGCATTGGTTGTAAATTAATGCAAAACAATAGTTTCAAAGATATATCGCACCCCCCAAAATGAGTTAAATACGTAATAATTATCCTAAAACACCCTTTTACTTGGTGGTAATTATTTCTTTAAAAGTAAATTAAAAGTGGACGTTGTAATATTATATGCTATTCATATTGTCTGAATCTTGAAATATTATTATTTTTTGAGACGTCAAAGTTTTTTTTTTTTTTTTTTTTTAATATTAACCAACAATCACACCACGTTAACCTAGCCCCGTGGTAAGTTCGTAAGAACTTGTGTTACGGGTACTAGGAACGGAAATAAATTTAAGATATAAATACATATATACATAAATACACATCCATGACCCGGTGCAGACATCTATATTCGTCATACAAATTATCTGCACCTGGCGGGATTCGAACCCGCGACCGCTGCGTAAAGTGTCCAGTTGCCTGACCACTCGACCAGCCGGCCGTCTTCTTCGATAAAATTGCATTTTTGCAAAAGTGACGGTGTCGCACTGGGGGTGCGATATATCTACCGACAGAGAAAATTATCATCCGGTCAATCGAGTATCGATCTTATAAAAAGTTTAATTTAACATTTATCTTTAAGCTATTCCAACGGATTATTTTAAAAATTTGTGCGATTGGAATAACAAATCTTCACTAAAATTAAAAGAATATAGGAACCTATTTCTCAACTCTTGTTAGCCATTGATGCTTCGCTGTAATACTAGTAGGTCTCCTGTGTGGATCGCAAAAAATTTCTATCTTCCATAGCTAGATCTAGGTGCTCCTTATGATTATTTTTAGGTCGCTTGTGTATCTGGGTTGGGGGTTCTGTTTACACTGCGTTTTCAGTTGCATTGTCAGAATTTTACCATTTTTTTTATTAGGATAGATATATACTTAAATAAAAGACATTATCAAATAAAACCCAAACGAAAATTGGAAAATATAAAATTCCAATTTTTAAGTCAACATAAAAACTTGTTCTGTGATTTCAGTGGTTTATCCAGTTTTTCCCATATTTCCTTGGATGGTGTATCCCTACCAGTCTGCTCCAACTTCAGGTACCTTGGGTCATTAATCCAAAATGACGGCAATGTAGACCGTGACGTGATAAATAGAATAAATGCGGGGTGGATGAAATGGCGACAGGTCTCTGGAACAGCTTGTGATCCACGAATGCCCCTTAAACTTAAGGGACAAAATCTACAAAACGATAATAAGACCTGTCGTAATATATGAATCAGAATGTTGGGCAACGAAAGTGATGGATGAAAGAAGAGTGCACGCAGCCGAGATGAGAATGCTGAGATGGATGTGTGGAGTGACGAGGAAAGATCGGATTAGAAATGAGTTTATAAGGGGAAGTTTGAAAGTAGCACCAGTGACGGAAAAAATGAGAAGCAATAGGTTAGCGTGGTATGGGCATGTAATGAGGAGGGATGAACGCTATATTGGTAAAAGAATGTTAGGGATGAATGTCGAAGGACAAAGAGCAATCGGCAGGCCAAAAAAGCGATAGATGGATTGTGTGAGAGAGGACATGAGAAAGAAAGGAGTAAGCGCTGAAGTGACGAATAATAGGGAGGAATGGAAGAAGAAAACATGTTGTGCCGACCCTACATAAGTGGGATAAGGGCAAGGAGATGATGATGATAAAAACATATTCGCGAACTAATTTTTTTCGCAATTATTTTATATTTAAAGTACATAATATACAGTATGATATTACCGTTGCTGGTAAAAATCTCTTTTGCTTCGACTTGCTCTTAAGCGTTTCCTTATAATAGACAATTTTAAAACACAATTTTCATTAATTGCGTTGCGCTATACACAACTAATTGTTTCAAGATTAGCCATCTACGATTATATTAAAAACAAACAATGAAATCACTTTAGCACACGTCAAAAAAAAAAAAAAAAAAACAACTAGACACCGTGAAGTGAAAGTTTTATGTCAATTTTTAGCCTGTATCCGACTATAAAAACTCCAAGATATATATATATATATATATTTTAATTTCAAAGTAGGTATTAAAGGTAATAAGTAGGTAACATATCCTTAATAATATTTAGAAAAATATCTCGTAAAATGCGGAACGGTTCATTTCTTAAAATGATAACAAGGAGAATATGTTAAGAGAGAATATTTAAATTGGGCTACGACTTATCTTTTACCGTAACAAATGTCGAATGTGGCACCTCAGGGGTTCCTAAATAAATCTCAGTGCTACGAAAAATTTCATTTATGTTTCCTTTTTTTTTTTTCAAAATCTCTTTTACTTTGCTTGAACATCAAAACAAATGAACAAATTTACAAAAGCTCTTCTTGTAATTACTATTAAAGTACGAAGAAATTGTAACTTAATCATTTTTAGTAGCTGTAAACAGTTGTAAAATAAATTATATTTGAGAGCTTGAAAAAGAAAGTTATTTTTATTTCAGTGATTTTTATTACTTAAATAAAGAGCTAGGTAAAGTGGGATAATTTTTTTTTTTTTGATGACAATTCCGTTGTAACGTACAGTTTAATCCATAACTGAAACACTCTTAAATTATGTCGGTTTTTAATAATTATTATTATTATGTTGTTCATGAACATTTAATTAAAATTCTAATTTTTTTTTTCTTTACTGGCGCCTTCTCTGTACATGGAAACTTATTTAACTAGATTTATTTGTGTGAAAAACTCTTAAGTACTGACAGGATTTTCCGAGTCGGTTCTCCGCTGGAGCTCTAAATAAATAGAGTTAAAGAAAATTTCATTTCACAAATACTAAAAGATAAAACAGTATAAAATATAGACATTGCTTAATGAAATCTCGAAGTCTTATGCAAATTAAAAATTCTCCGTGACTTATTTGCTTTAATAAATAATGAAAGCGGTGGAAAGGATGCGAAAAAGACAACCATTATTAACCTATTTCAGAGTGCTGAGAAAAGAGACAGCTAGGATGATTAATTAACAGTGAGCCAGCCTCAAGCAAAACTCGTCTACTAAGGAAAACTTAATTACTTTTCTCGGTTGAATCATAACGCTGAATAATAAGTACACTAGCGCGAACAGTCTTGAGTGTGTGCCGTCTCAAGACATTCCTTAGCTTTCACCAATTCATTATTTATTTATCTAAAGCTGAATAATAATAATTTAAAAATGGAACTTAAATATTACAACATACGATAAAATAACACGCTTATATATATATCTGTTTTTTATCTTTATTTAAAAAGTATTTTTTACCTTTAAACTGTTACTTTGTTTTGTTGCCAAATCTACTTGAGTTTCGAAAGAGGTACCCATTGATCGACATGACTGTCACAGAACACAGATAATTTAAACCTCATAATCATTACTGTAACAGCCTACAAATATACGTATTTCTGGAAAATGTACTCTTCTCCTCTGTGTAGAAGAAAAAATCACTATCATAGCCAATTTACTTACGTTGCTGCTCCACAACGGGTTGACCATCTATAAACGTCTCGAAATTTCTTCTGTTTGCAGATCTTATCGTCAGTATAAAATACGACTTTTTTACCACTTGAAAATATTTACACATGAGTCACCAATATACATAGTACTTAAAGTCAATACAATCGTAGTAATGTGCTACAAAACCTACTTCTAACATATTCAATTAAGGATATCCCAAGGGAATGTTCAGTCGTTTCATTCTCTCAAACAAGATACTTAAATTTTCAAATAGAATATCGCTGTTCTTACCTCGAGTATAGTTTTTTCGATATACATGACATATTATTTCAAATTGATACGAAATGTTGAACATTGCAAGCGAGAACCTTTCGAGATATGTGAAAACATTGTAAAGCTAGACATATTATTATTATTATATATTCTTTATTGTACACCACACATAAAATAAAATAGTACAAAAAATATAATACATATGTCTAATCTATATAGATTCTGCAACTTACTTTATCGACTACTCTTATGCTACTAAATTATATATTAGTTATCAGTTATTCAATATTCTTTCGTGAAGGCTAATCCTTAATAAGTAGTAATGTTTTTCATGGGTCTATTAGATTCTGAAATTAGATTTAAATAAACAAAACCAAACGAACTTCGGTTGTATATAATAAAACTGAAGCGATATATAAAGTATAAATAATTTAAAAAAAAATATATAAAGTATATAA
This sequence comes from Euphydryas editha, assembly GCA_036937285.1. NCBI lineage: Eukaryota > Metazoa > Arthropoda > Insecta > Lepidoptera > Nymphalidae > Euphydryas > Euphydryas editha. Next base: position 14,190,254 of record JAUPFZ010000003.1, read on the forward strand.
ATAATATGTATTATGCCAAGAAAACTTAATATTTGCTTTACTTTTTCTAAGGGATAAATATTAGATTCAAAACTCCTGTCGAAATCTTATTTGTAAACAAATTTTGAGCCTAGTCTCGTATTGGGATAATGATTGGTTATATATATATATATATATATATATATATATATATATATATATATATATATATATTTAGAAATGAATTATTTCATTGTTTATTATGTATTATTGGCGACAGATAATAAGAATGAGAGACTATCTAAATGTTAAAAATGTTAGTTATTAGTAAAGAAAAAACAAAAACAAAAAAAAATCGTTTCAGAATGAAAAATATAATTATAACCCATCATTATCCCATTATGAGTCTAGGCTCAAAATTCGTGTATTAGGGATTAGCAATTTTGAAAAATTTAAAGAAAAATCGAAGGACAATCTTAAAATAGTTGTTTTAAGTTAAAAAAAAAAATCAATCAAATTCGTAAGGAATAATTTTTTTGCATACAGTTTTTAGAGAGTTCATCAAAAAACACTAATTTAAAAAACCCAAATCGGACGATTTTTCACTAAGATATTGCGATTTAAAAAAAAAAGACCCGAAATCTTAAAAAAAATATCTCCCAATTGGCTGGATGAAAAAATTTTAAAAACTTCATTTCAAAACTTTAAGCTTTTAAGTTAAATAAATAATTTTTTAATTTTAATTTTTAGAATAATTATTTTTTATGATACAATGTATTATCGATTACTTAAATGTGTTTATTTTTCGTAATATCGTATCTGTCACATTTCCATAACAATAATAAAATCATAAAATCCACCAAGGAAATGAAGAAATTTTTTCATGTGCTAAAATGATATTACATGAAATGAGAGAGACTGCTCGGTGTTACAGTTTTTGTCCTCATGGGAACGTTTTAACTCCACGGGATGGAAATTACCATTTATATAGATCAAGCTATCACTATAACTCTGTTGAGTCTCATTACTACTCTTCCATTCGTAGAAGATAGGAATGCAGATGATGTTTTGAGAAATTATATATTATGTTTTAACATCTCATGCAAGCTTGGTTTGAACTGGAATAGTAGTTTTTATGAGTATTTTTCGTCCGCTTATAAAAATAAATATCCATTCATAATTTTAATGGCTTCCAAAGCTTTAATGGCTTACATTTCATATTAAATTGTTTTTGTGAGGCTAGCATGAGATGACAAAAAAAAAATCATTTTATCTGATGATAATGTATATTCTCTTTATTAGATAAATAATAATTATTATAATAATCTCTATATAACATTAATATTAGACGAAACCCACTCGGTTTAAGCCGCATTAATATTTACCGTTGTTATGGTAATAGTTGCTATGATAATACTCGTACTTGTAGTGTGTGCGTGGAGAACAATCTTTAAGTGTTGATATTGAAAAAATCCATTATTATGAAATCCGTTCTTAGCGTCTACATAGCGATAGGTGTAACAACTTTTGAAGAATTCTGACGTGTATCATTGACTTGTATGAAAAATTTATAGAGAGTGGTAATTCGTTTATATATAGAAGCTATTTATTCAGACATATTTCAGGCACTTTTAGATTTATTTCCAAAGACAGATTTCTTGTGAACCTTGGCCTAAAAGGACATGAACGAAAGTTAAGGGTGGACTGAACTCGTATAAAAGTTCCGTAACATCGTGCAAGTATTTAAATCCAAAGTTTTTTTTAAGATTAGCTAAAATGCTGAACAATCATATTCCTTGGGTGATTCGGACTTCTTTTTTAATCCTTATTCTATTATTATTTATAGTGGTAACATCTAAAGCTCTCTTACATATGCTGGAAAAATTCTAGTCTCTAGCATTACGGTTCCATAAATAGAGACATGGCACGTGACATGGACAAATGGACATTATACTTTTGGGTATAGCGTTGAAGGTAGCTTATTCTACTTACAAAACCCAATAATTATGGTTTGATCTCAAGCCAACTTTCATACATGCTGTAATTGACTTACAGAAGATACTCGTAAGAATAAAAAAAAAGTTTCATTAAATTGTACTCAGAACTCTTCGATATTTTAGTTTGTTGTCGAAAAGCAGTTTGCACCCTGACGAGGGAAAAGTAATGGTATTTGTCCGTTAGTGGTGATTAATGTTGACCGTCTCGCGGATTGTTCGAGCAAGATGAGTTCTAAAGCGCACCCAGTGTCCGTGAAATTAACTTATGTTTTTAACGTCTTTCAGTTTGCTTCAGAGATTTTGTTTTGATATACTAAAGTACTAAGAAAAGTTACTATGCACGGTTGATTGTTATTGATGATGATTAGTTACTTATAGGATTAAATAAAATAGGTAATATGATTAAGAAGCAATATATTTTTGAAATTATAACATCTTAAATAAAATTGTAGATGAAAACTATTTCAGGGATTTTCAGGGAAGTGGACATCAGGTGCCAATCAAAATACCAATTGTAAATTATGTGATGTTTTAATCTTATATTAGAACGTCATCAGGCATCTACAAATTTGTTCTAATATTAATGAAAGGTAGCACAAATAAATCTCAATATATAAAGAAAAATAACAAGATTTATTTTATTTATAACAAATGGACGCAATGACAAATAATGACTTAATCTTTTCTTTCTTAATTTTTATATATCTCTATCGATTTTGGAAGAATTTAAAATGGGTTAGTGCTTACTAAGCTATTAAATTATGCAACAGTTAATGTATGTTATTATGATACATGTAACTTAATATATATTGTAAATGTTTGGTGGCCCACGGGATATCTAACCACTAATGGATGGGCAGTATGCATCATGACGCTCCGTCAATAACGCCACAGCTTTTAGTGGTGCCTTTGTTGAAGTAGGCCAATTACTATTGGCGATAGCAATTACAATTGCATTGATGCAATGGCTTTTGTGAGCATTGATGTGAATTTTATTATTTCGCTTTAAATTTACTCGAGTAATTTATGTAATGGTGAATGAATTGTTGGAAATTTTAATTACATTTACCTAAAGTAAATATTTTTTAATATAATTTTATAAAAGTAAAAAAAGATTTTGAAAGTTATAAACAGCTAAGGTTCAAAACATTATGTAGATTATTAAAATACTAACAAAATATTATTTATTTGGTTTGCACTAACTAATACCTAATCACGGCGGGCTCAGATAAAGCAATGTACAGATTAATTATTACGTTTTTATTGTCTTTGTATAAAAATGACTTAAGTTTACCGATCGATTAGTTATAATCCAATATTTTAAAACATTATTATTACACGTATTTTTATTAATTACTAAATGGTTCTACCGTGTTGTTTTTGTCGTGAGTGGGTGTCGCAAGTAGGAAAATGAAATTTCACGGATAATGACTTGCAAAAGCCGCAGACGTTTAGAATAGCGGTTATTAGGCGATTTGCTTGTTTGTTCAAATAATAGATAATTTTGGACTTTTATTTCATACAAATATTTACGTGTACGAAAAAAAAAAAAAAAAAAAAAAAAAAAAAAAAAAAAAAAAAAAAAAAAAAAAAAAAAACTCTCACCATTACTTTTATTTATTTATATTTTTATTAGTTACGGATGTATTATTTGACGTTTATTTGCTATAGAAATGAATTCGTTATTCCATTACGACAGAAGAATACAAGTTCTTAATTGCTATTTATTTTAAACTTCTTAAATCAAAATGTTATAGATAAGTATTACAAACATACATTTTACATTTTAGGTAAAGTAAACCCGCTCGGGACAGATATTTGTATTTGTACAAATATTTGTTTCCGATCTGGCTGTATGCCCATGTGGGTCTCCCCACCGTGCCTCGGAGAGCACGTAAAGCCATCGGTTCCGTTTGTTCTCATAGCCACCTGATGACGATAGTTACTCATGTCTTACGCAGTTATATAAAAGTGTCTTTTTTAAAACATACATAATAAAGTACAAAGAGCTATTTAATTCTAACAGCCTTCTTAAAAATGTATTATCGTAATATCATCGCGGAAAGTATTCAAACGTTTTCTGAATTTCAAACCTTTTTTATTATAGCAACTCAAGTTTTCGGACACGATATTTGGAGAGATAAAGACGTTGGAAGTTCTTTACTTTTGTTGTAATCGTTTTCACTGAGGGACTCCATAAAATCGTAAGCATCCACTTCATTAAAATATTTTTTTATGTTTTGATTATTTTTTTAAAATCGAATTATGTTTTTATAACAGTTATATGACAAATTTTATATTTGGAACATATTTGGAACTAAAAATGAACAAGATACATATTAAAATTACCCTACTTAAGCCCATTAGGAGAACAAATTTTCAGATCTGCGATCGCGGTTCTGCGTAGAGGGTGTCTATGGATGTCGCCTACACTTACCACCAGGTGAACCAACTGTCCGTTTGCCCCCTCTTACATAAAAAAAAGATCTTTTCATAAACAATAAACTAAGTTTTTCATAAAACTACATTATAACATTTAACGGTACTCCGGTGTAAGTACATCCACCAATTCCGAATAAAATTAAGCCCATCGACCACCCAACTAGTATATGCGTTATCTCTCATTCAATAATTTTTATTTTATAAAAATTGTTAGTTCAAGAAATAATTACTTAATAAAAATATATATAATTATAAATTGACCCTCTAAATTAAATTAGAACAATTCGTTATAAAAGATAATATCAATCCTTAGATCAATATTTCATTAGTCAGATGGTCGTGTTTCATACAGGCGTATTCCCCAGTCATTACTCACGATTACCTTGGTTGTTTTTTTTTTACTGAAACACCTGATATACGAGTATATCTCTCATAGCACAATTGTGAGTGTAAATAAGTGCAATGGTGCTTATTAAGTTCTTTTGTGTTTTTTCAAATTCATAATTCCCACCAAATCTTTCTGTCTCCACACGACCCAAATAAAGTAAGGTATATTATTATAGCCGAATATGAAAAGGTTTTTACAGGATAATCAAAAACATATTACAAACGTCGTTGGAAAATTCATTCTTGGTAGTCAACAATACTATAGTAGTAGATGCACTAGAATTATGTATGTACATTTAAAGGGTATTATAGAACTGTTTTATTTATTACAAAAAGTTTGTTAAAGCGAACTCAATTATTACCAGCTTAGTTCGAAAATATAAAACAAAAAAATCAGTGTTGTGTCAGTCAGGTTATAAAGCATGACGTTACGATTTATAGATGAAACAACCATAAGTGTCACGCAATCCGATAAGTGTCAAATTTCAATATGGTTGAAACTGCAAGAAAGATCTAGTGTATAGCATATCTAACTAAAATAAACTAGTGGTCGCTCAGTGGTTGAAATTCGACCTGACCTATAATTGACAGCATTGTCAACATCATGAAAATATGATTGAGCATAACATGGTGAGCACATGCAGCAGTCATTGGACCTGATCTGTGATAGTAAATTTCGATAAAAATATTCGTTGCAAGACCTGTATTTAAGACCGTGTTAACAATAGATTTTGACAATAAACAAGTGTATATGTGTCATTGTACATATGTGTGGGTGCCGTAGTGTGCTTAGAGTTTTTTTTTCTTTTTTTTTATAAATATAATGTACTTTTGAGCATTATTATAAAAAATATTAGTATTCTGCACTTCTTCTCCATATAAACTTTAACTGTGCCAAATTTCATACTTTTCCGTCCACGTTATTTTCGTAAAAAGGGGTAAAAGTTTTTGCTTAACGTATTAATATATAGATTAATAATTAAAAAAACGCGATTTTTCAAAAAAATTAATATCGTTAATGTTGAAACCTTAGTAGCTCACTTCTAGGTCTGTGCTTACACAGAGGGTAGCTATGCTTCACTTGTTTTCTCGATGACAAAATGTACTCACATTTAGACTCGCGTGCATTCATCTTGCCATACATCTTGCCATTCCGATGTTGTATTATTGATCATAGCGTCTTTCGTCGCGACGTGCACGATTTGAAGTTTCAAAGTTATATTTTATCAAAATAGTACATTTAGTATATAGTATATGTATATTAGTATATATTATAGGTTTTAGAAAACTTATTGCTGCCAATACTGTAAAAACTTAGATTTTCGTCTAAAATCAATCTAAAAAAGAATTCTCATCGAAAATGAAATTATAGCATACATAGATACCCATAACTTAAATAATATTACGTGATGACTCATACAAATGTATCAGTCACCGTTAATATGGGTAAAACCAGTTAAAAAGTTTGGCTAGTACGCAGATCTGTCGATAAATTTTGAGATGCTCGTAATTTAAAAATGGAACGCATCTATATTATATAAATTTATTTAAAAATAGAACGATTTATTTGAAAATAGAAAGATTTGATTATTATAATTTTTTTTTTCGTAATATATTGTATTTTACAAATTAAACCCTTTTATTTGATAGCCATATAGGGTGGGTTGTACAAAATATGAAATGCGTCCATGTTATCAAAAGGAGTTTGGATTATTCTGCAAATAGGCGTGTCAGGCGCGCATTAATGTTGTTAAAAAGTATACGGGATCTTTTTTTATTTCGTTTATATTTTAAACAAAAAAAAAAAGGAAAGAGAGAGAGGAGAGAAAAGTTTCCGGTTTTATGAAATTATGTCTACTAATCCCAGTGGGGTTACTTAATGTTAAGGTATCTAAAACAAAATAGAAACAAAATATATTCGAAAATTTGTACTTAAAAACAATGGGCTCCCCTGGCTCCTGATATTAATAAACATGAACCTAGCCTAAAAGGATGACACACTTTATATTGGAAAGAAAAAAAAGAGAGAGAGAGAGAGAAAAGAAAGAAAAATATCTCGTTACTCTTGTAAAATAATACTGTTCCTAAAGGTGACCCAGAGACTATCACAGACTATAATTACACAATGACCTACTCCACCTACCCCGAACGATTGATATAATATGACACTAATTACGGGTTTTCCGTTTATAATTTTGTCACACGGTAACAAGACACGGATTTCTATTAAAAAAATATTCAAGATATTTACTTAAAAGGGAAAAGTTTTATTCAAAAATTAATGTAAGAAAGTCAGGTTTTTTTTTGTTGTATAACTGTAAGAATTCAGATAATACTTACATTATTGAAAATAGAAAAAAAAAACTTTGTGCTTCTTGTCTCTATTTTTATAGATATATAATGTCAACACCTTCTTATTTGTAGATAATTAGTGTAGTAATAATCACTAATCTTGTTAATAAAAATATTAATAAATAAAGATTCTACACCGAAACCTGCTTTAAAGTTACTAGGTTCTCCTCTAAAATTTTTGAGTCGTTGATAAAATTACTAACACTTCACACAGAAGGAATTCTTACCTCTCAGTTCTTTCACCAATAAAAAACATGTCTAGCTAAAAGCGCTTTAATACGTAATAGTGTATCTATTGGGTTAGTTTACTCTTAGAAGGCCGTAACAATATAGTTTTAGTGGTAGCACAATTGTCGCTTTATAAAAATATTTCTTATATTTCTTTCTCCTCTCTGAAATAATTCTGATGGTTTAAAATAATGTATGTGTAGCGACCAGTTTCTTAGCCGTTAGGTCGTACTTCACAAGTTTATAACTTTCAGTTTCTTGCATATTATTATTGCATATATTCAACATTTTCCATATATTTATATATTATATCCAAGTAACTTCAAAACTTGACAATACTTAATTCGATCTATGGAAGCTGTCAAACTGATACAGAAGAAAAAGCATTTCGATATTCTTAGTTGGTTAAAAATTTCAGAAAAAATTACTGTATAATGTACTTTATGTACATTATACAGTAATTTTTTGATTGATGATGAGAAAAAATTAATAATAGTACGTAAAATGAGAAAAAATCAATATTATCTTCCCAAAAACAATTTCGAATATTACAATTTAATCTAATTTAATTTTTTTTTAATATATATAATACTTATATTAACAAATATATTGATCTTTTTTGTGAAAGCGATATCGACATTAATTGCTAAAATGACCGATTTATGCAGGGCATGTTTTTTTCCCTTCATACAATATAATGATGATGATAGTCTGCAGTACACATATATTTGTACATTATAGCTAAAGCCGAGCCTGAAAAGTGGGAGAAAAAGAAATCTAGGTATGGAATATCAAAAGTTAGAGAACTGATTCAGTTTAAATGACTTTTCAAAATAATGGAACTGCTAATAATTAAATAAATGATATGCTTAATTTTTTATTTTATCAAATTCCAATGATGACATTAGTGTTTGATTAATCTGGCTTGGCTGATTAAACTATTTTTGTTATTCACAGACGAAAGGCAATTTTTTACACTACAAATGTAACAAAATGTAAAAAAAGCCTTTCTAAGAAAGTTATAATTTTTTGGCTGACCTCTTTATATTAATATATGAATGAGAATGGTATTTTTATGTAGAACATTTAACTAAATTTAATATTATTGTCGTTGTTTATAGACAAATTTTAAGAGGGTAACTCTCATAGTTCTGAACATCTCTATTTTTAATCTCTTCTTAGCAGAATATACACAAGTGCGCTAATTTTAACAAACAAAAAACAATTACAACCCACAGACTAGTTAGTAATGTAACATCTATCGCGAACCCTTAACAAACATCACTAATGAATCGCAAGGTCAAACCGTTTCGAAGATAAATGAGAACACATGCTTTTACATGAAAATTATAAAATAAATAAGTATGCATGTAAGAATCTTTGTCAAAAGACCACAAACTCTGTACAAAAAGTTATCTCTTAATTGGTTATATATTTTCAAGATAAATAGCCACATTCGTTTTCACCCAAAAATCCTCTTACCCTAAACGGAAATATTACTTTAAATATTGTATTTGAAGGGCTTGAAATTGTACATTTTTAAAATGAAGTTTTGACTGAAATCCACGTTACATTTTCATAACATAAATTTACAGTATTTCATTACACGTTCCATTTTTTAAAATTCTTTTCATTAAAGTCGTTAATGGAACCCTATTTCTAAGACTCATTTCTCAGATGTGTATAAAAAAGATATAATTCAATGTTCCTCTAAACGCACACAACATAATGTACATGCACATATGCTTATTGATACATCAAAGTGATTATAGTTCGTAAAAACGATTCGTGCTACTAAGTACCACGTCACGTACTAGATATTTTTATAACCAAAGAATTAATTAAAAAAAAAAAAACCTAAGAAACATCAATTTTATCAATTTTATGTATCTCTATTTTTACAAGAGAACAATTAAAATATGTGTGCTAGGTTAAAAGTTGTGTGTTTATCTGTGAAAACTTATGTATGTTACCGGGTTTTCTTCGATTTGTTAAATGTAGTAGTGGTCTTTCATAAAAAAAAAAACATTGTAATCACAAAGTTTATTTATACCCGTCATGGATTTTTGGAACTATAAGTATATTTATTTTTATATTTCTATTAAACTACAGATGATAATAATGATAAATAAAAAAAGAAATGAGTCTGTGTAACTTTTCCGTGCAGTTGAAATAAAACTTCTTTGACATTTAACATGTGAAAAAAAAAAGTTTTTGCCGTAACGCGTTTTCGTTTCATTGTCGTCGTCCAAAGCATTCAGTTAGCTCTTAGTCGCGCCCAAAAAAGTTGTACATCAACAAATTGTATATTGTTAATCAATACATGAAACCGTTTGTGCTTTAACTGATTACAACGTTGCATCTGCTATTTGTTTATATCGTGTACAATCAGCCTTTAAAAGCTAACAGTCGGCTATTCTGTTTTCCGGCAACGTTTAAAATAAAACCAAATGACAAAGTGCCGCGCGATGGAGCGCAAAGCGATGAGGCAATGTATAGCGCAGATCCACAATAGCTCATTCAACTACCCTAATGGTCTAATTAGAACAAGAAGTACTAATGAAAGGATTTGTCTTCGTTAATGAACGTAACAGCTAATTGTTTTAGTATTTTCTTTTATATCCTTATCTTTTTAATAATAGATATAATTTACTTCTCCCTGAATTAATGTAACTTAATTTATTTTATATGAATTGTACCCGCGAAGACGATCATTTTGAATGTAAAGAGTCGTCTTATCATAACAGTCCTAAATATTTATGTAAGTTGTTGCTATATTAATATTATCGATTTCATTCATCTAGATGTTTATATTTAGAAGAATTCGTGATTAGCAGTTATAAATTATGTTTCTTAATAGGTCAAAATCAAAATATCAAATTAATACTAGCTGCTGCCCGCGACGTCGTCTGCGTGAACGCTATTATATTACACGTTGTTACAGAATGCGTTAAAGAAATAAAGGAAAAAAAGGTGCTCGTTCCCCGTAGGTGATAGCGTGATAATATATAGCCTATATGTTGACCCGACTTCTTATTAATATTCGTGCCAAATTTGAAGTAAATCCATGCAAAACTTTTTGAGTTTATCCCGGACATACATACAGACAAACAGACAAACAGACAAACAGAAAAAAATTATAAAAACTATATTTTTGGCTTCGGTATCAATTCCAGATCACACCCCAAGTATTCTTTAAAAAAAATATTCAATGTAAAGTTTTGACTTTCCTACCATTTTATTATATGTATAGATATAAGATGTAAAGTCTATAAAGACCTTATTATAATGACGATTTTTAGGATGACGAAGTCCATAACATTATTGAAACAATGTAAACCTAAGTCAGCGTTTATTAGATTAAGTTCATTTCATTAGACTATTAAAGCCATAAAATTGTGCTATGCAGCGCTTGTGTCATGATAATCTTTGCTACCAAACCGTACGTAAGCATGGATCAGCAAATTGCCAGTTTAGTACATAGACCCTACGGCCTACTATAACCTTTGATGGCTGCATTGTTCCTTGTTGATTCGCATTAATTACCTTAATTTGGTTGATTGAATACTAGCGCACTTGTTAATTAATAGGGCTTAACTTTTATAAAATAAGTACAAAATATTGATGTGGATATCCCAAATACTTGTGATTATTAAATAAAATAATAATTATAATATATCTTAAGTAGAAAAAAATATCATTAGTGAAATAAAAACAGGTATCTATCTCACATTGTCCTAGTATTAAAGTGATGAAGTAGTTACAAATTAAACAGGGATACTCTCGTGTAGAATGGACATCACAAGACAGGTCACGCGCTGACCCAATCTAATTTAACGTCCCCGAAAAGTCTTACTTGAATTCCAATGATCGTAACTATTTCGCAGTAGATACTATTTTTAGCAGATGCGTAGTTCTTGAAAACATGGCCTTTTGTACATTTTTTATATTCATATACATGAGAAATATTTGATACTATATGTGCCCGCGGCGTAGTCCGCACATAAGTTTTACTACACTCAGACACTCTAATTATCTAAATATTCTCCTTCCATTATTTTTTAATTGTATTACCTTTTTAGGGATAGTATTTTAATGCATTAATCTTCACTGCTGTTCTTTTGTAGATATCACACGCCATCATTCAAATCACAATAAATTTCGAAATAATGAAGCGATTACAATGAAATATATACATTTTTTTTTATTAATTCATTAGATGATAAGTCTACTAAAAACATTTAAATAAACACTATCATACTACGGATAGTGTCTTAGACAGACTGTTGTATGAAAATAATGTTATCATTCAAAATACAAAATTCAAATCACTCTTGATAGAGCGAAGCATTTTTGATTAAATAAATGCTAAATTTTACGTTAGGATATGATTTATGATTTAATGCTGATTTTAATGTATAATTAGTACTTTTGCAGTGACGCGTATACAAAGAAGTAGACAAAAAGACAGACAGTCAAATATTTCTAAAAATAATAGAAATGTATATAATTACTGAATTTAAAATTAAATAATTATTTTCATTGAACTAGACTACTGCACACTGTTTTACATGCAACTTTGATTACTACAAGGATCCTAGCAGTCGTAACGCAGTCTTATAGCTTTCCTTAGTAATAAGATTTTCTAATATAAAGATTTATTATTTATAAAAGAAGACCCATACTAGCTATAAGCGCGTTCAAATAATAATACAAAAACCTTTTAGCTTTATTATACATATTGGTCTATAAATATAGATTATATTTCTTTTCATTTCAATTCCTTGATAGATGTTTTTTTTTTTTAATTCTAACTTGCCTGAGTTTTATTGATTGATGAACTTATTGGCTTATTTTATTAGCACTTACTTTAATAACTAGATATTTCAGTTTAATTCTTTGCTTGTTTCGCGTGAATTATACGACTACAATTTTATTATAAGATTTAAATCAAGTATTATACGATTATAATACCTGATTTCACTCTTACAATATCGTATTAAAGGAGAGTTTCATGCGAAATTCGAACGCTCTCCTATGTATTTGAATTTTCTATGCGTAAGCTTTGGGTAACGACGCTCCACAACGCACACAAATAAGACTTTAAATGATCCTAAGGGATCTTAAGGGATTTTCCTAAAATGACAAAATGGGAAATGGCACTGCTGTTAATTGAATAAACATTTAAAAACAAAAATGTTTCTTAATATAAGATCATTTTTTACGGTTAATTTATCAAATAATGATTCTAGTTAATTTGATATATTCTACATATTCAACACAAAATGGCATTCGTGCGTCAGATTTTCTTCTTTCATATGCTGCTTGTTATTTTTCCAAGAAATTACTGTAAACGTTAGTTTCAAATAATTATATCATAAAGCTAACAATAAATTTAATATTATATATGAAATAATTAATAAAAGTTTAATAATTTAAATAACATGTAATATTACATCAAGTTAGTCCTAATAAATTTTTTATTTAAAATTTTTACAATATGATACATATTTGTAATGCAAAAGTTAAAAAATATTTATTTACAGACAATTTTGTAGCTAGCTATAAATAATTTCTTATAACAGAAAAATTGTAGTCATGCGATTAATATATTTATGTAAAAAGAAATAATAAGAATTAGACACTAATATCATAAAATATTCAATATTTACTAAACTATAAATACGTATTTTATTACTTAAATCTCTACATCGGCAACGTTATTTTCACATGATTTCGAGATATCGAGACATAACATTATTTCTTCTCGATCTATTTATTTATTCGTTACTATACAGTGTCAAGCATCATTATTAATTCATCATTTAACTGAAAACAAAATTAATAAATTTTAGTTTTTCAAAATTATTACTCTTAATTAGTGAATATGATCATCTCTTAGTATTAGTTTAAAAATCAACTGGGTACCCAACCGTTTTTGGCGAAATCTATACGCTCTCTCAATGCTCTAATTTAGATTAATTTGGCTTATATATTATATTATTATTAAATTATTATTTGCGACACACTGTAAATATGTATTGAATTCGTTCCTTACTTACGTCGAGTATTTTAAATTCTATCACAGAATAGAAATTTTTACAATATATCCTGAATCATCAAAGTTTTCACCCAGATTTTCGTCAAGAAGGCGATATCGCAACAATGATAATTTTTTTTCAAATTATCTTAAGGGTGTTAATTATTTGAATACCTTTAAGGTAACTTTTAACCGTACCTTAAAATTATAAGCATAAAAACAGTATATTATTTTATCTGGCAGATAGGTGGTGTGGCAAATTAAAGCTTGTATTAGCCACTGTGAGTCGCTTGGTAGTACTATAATAATGTAAGACTAACAAACTAAGTGTTTTTTTTCTCCTATCTTTTTTTAAATTTTTATAGCATCTTTGAATACAATTGTGATAGTGTCCTGGGCCTGGTCGAGTATTACTCGATAATGTTCCGCGACGCCCTTATTTTAAAGATAAGAATATTAAATTTAAAAAAGAATAATAAAAACATAACACGTAAAAATTATTGGAGTATGCAAAATACTCCAATTTTACTGCGAAATAAAAAGGATATTTATTCTTAGTTATTAATAATTGTAATTTTTATTATTAACATAAAAATAAATTTCATTTATGGAGGTTGTCCGTCGATTTATTCGTCTTTAATTTAGATTAACACTTAACATAAGTGCTTATAAGGGTGTCGTGTCTTTGACTGATATGTCACTTACTAGTCCGTCAGACTACGTCAGACTACGTACGCAAGAAGTTACATATTGGCAAAATATTTGTATCTTTAGTCAGAGATAATGACCAGGTTGCTCCATGAAACATTTGAACAATATTTATATTGCTAGAAAACGAATATGTAGTTCATTGTGTTTTGTGCTTAAGAGCAGACCTAATTACTACGTAGAAGAAGATCACATCTGAGGCAGTCCCCCCCTTTTTAAGTTTAACTTCATAAATCTTCATTTAAAATATTATATAACAAGAAATCTCTACTGCAGTAGACTGTACTTGTACCGGTGATTTAGCAACTATTTTCCAATGGAGTAAATCCTTTGGTCTTAAGGTCAATCTTCCTTCCCCCCACACATATGGCAGCACGCACTACCCCAGAAAGGTACCGGTCGCAAAAGTACCGGAGAATCCCTGTCTAGATTTTCGGGCTCAGGACCTCCACCTCAGCCTGGAAGCCTGGGCAGCCCCACGATTCTGCGGGGAGGCGAAAAAGCCGACGAAGCCGGCCTTGCTCTTTTTGACTGAGACACAGATATCCTCTTCAGTCGATACCTCTTATCTCTCCTATCCGGGGTACAAATTAGAATACTTTTTTGTACCGCGGGCTGGAATTTGCGCGTACGCCAGGGAGGATGTCTGCTCTTATCACCTTGGCAGTCTTGAAGGAAGGGACATCTCCATCCTCTGGTTACGCATAGACAGCGACGACCATCCCCGCATCTATGCCTGCCTAGGTCCCTACAACGGTAAAGACGAAACTGACCGACTCATATAGTAGATCCAAATGGCTACAGATTTCGTGCTATAACAGATGCCATCCGCAGTGATCGTGATACTTGGTGATTTCAACGCCCATCACACCGAGTGGCTTGGGTCGCGTACAACCGATCATTCGGGAAGATCTGTTTACGACTTTGTCTCAGTATATGATCTGATACAATTGGTAATATCACCCACGCGTATCCCTGATGCGGAATATCATATGCCTTCTCTGTTGGACCTTCTGATGACCTCTCATCCGGACAGTTATGTGGTTTCCGTAGATGCTCCACTTGGCTCTTCGGACTACTATCTCGTCCGGAGTTTTATACCAATTACACGCTCATCGTGGTCTCGCTTGGCAGGCAGCCGCTGCGTTTGGCACTATAAGTCAGCTGATTGGGATGGAATGCGGTCCTTCCTTGCATCCTACCCATGGGGGCCAATTTGCTTCTCGCTACATGATCCAGACATCGTTGCTGGTTATGTTGCCGAAGTAGTGCTGAAAGCCATGGAACTTTTCATTCCATGCTGTGTGGTACCTATAGGTGGTAAATCCATACCCTGGTTCGGTCGACCCTACGTAATGGCTGCACGCCATAAGCGGGAAAGCTACCGAGCTTGGGCCAATGCATTAATGTCCTAGGATCCTTCAAAAGAGTTTTTGCTGAGACAAAGGCGGAGTTCGTGAGCAGAATAGGCGACAGATTGGTTCGACTTCCTTCGGGAACTCGTGTATTCAAGTCACATTCCAAGGCTGCTCAAGGGAGGTTTTCGTAAGCCATCCCTACATTCATTGCATATGAGCGACGACTTGTTGGCCCACACCGCGTAGGAGAAGGCCTATCTTCTAGGCTCTCTTTTTACCTCCAACTCGACTTTATATAACTGGGGAAAAATACCATAATCGATCTCTCAGTGTAATACATTAATGCCGGAAATAATTTCCCGACAGAGCTCCGTAAAAAAAGCCCTTTTTTTCGTTGGACCTCCAGAGGTCGAGTGGGCCTGATGGAATCTCTTCGTTAGTGCTACGAACTTGTGCTTCCATCCTTACACGTCTTTTCCGACACTCTTACTCATCAGGCCTTGTCCCACGCTCGTGTAAGACAGCTTTAGTGCACCCGATTCCTAAGAAAGGGGATCGCTCAGACCAGTCCAATTATAGACCAATAGCTACAACTTCTTAACTCTCTAAGATTATGGAATCCATAATCTACTGCCAGCTCCGGCAGTATTTGGATGAGCACCAGCTGATTAGCGATCGCCAATATGGCTTTCAACGGAATAGCTCGACTGGTGATCTTCTAATCTCACTCCACTAACCGCCCCGGCCAATATTGGAATACTTGGCGTCGACATATCAAGCATTGTTCAATTTTTTTGGTCATTTGGAAGAAAAGGCTAGACTAGCCTCTAAGAAACTTGGTGTGCTGAATAAGGCCAAGCAGTATTTCATGCCTTCCCATCGCCTACAATTATTCAAGGTGCAGATCCTTCCCCATATGGAATACTGCTCTAACTGTGGGCTGGAGCGCCCCAATATCAGCCCCTTCCATTTGAAACGGCCGCGGCGGCTCGAATTGTGGACGACAAGGTTCTCTGCAATCGGCTTGATTCTTTGGCGCTGCGTAGAGATGTCATCTCTCTGCATCTTCTACCGCATCTACTTCTCCTATTAAAGAGAAATATAAGTAAAATTTATTTATAAGTTTTTTTTTTTTTTTGTATTCAGACAAGGCGTAGATACTAATGTATAATTAATACAACATTATATAGGTATACGTACATTCATAGCTTCGCTTAAGTTCAAATGTGGCGTGAATTATATTTTACTTAGTACAATTTACATACTTTACCAAAACATTTAATTAAACATAACAAATAAATATGTTCTTAGACTGGCAAATATTTAGAATTTAAATTAAGCAATCGCAGACAGTAATTCAATTTGCTCTGCAAATATACGCCATTACGGCATCGTCTCTTATAGGTGTAATTGTTTGTTTATTTGGAGTAAGAGGAATTGAAGATACTCTAGTTCCTTCGGCACGACGTAATTTTCTTAGAAATTTTCTAAAGTTTTGTTCTTTTAGCCTTTAATTGTGGACGTTAGGTCTTACAGATATCTCGTGTTGTTTTATATTTTCATATTCTACAGTTTTGTATTCATGACCTCTAAGATGCAATGATAATAATGGCGAAAGAATCGTGACACAGAAGGTTGTATCACCTGTTGCATAATGAGCAAGTGAATTTATTTTAGTACTGATCTGGACCTTTGAAGATATGATGAGAACAAGATGTTTCTCATACAAAGCAAATTTTCTTGATGTGAATCAATATATATGCATACGATACGTATATATGATTCAAATAAAATGAAAAACTAGATATTGAATGATACAAAATCATCCTTTTCAGAAAATCTACTCTTTATAAATAGCATGCAGACACACACACCACAAATTTTAATGGAAATGCTATCTCCACTTGTAAGATTATACATGCAATAATTTTACCTCTATATGGAACCACTGTCAGAACTTTTTGTTTCAGTTTATGTCTTTTTTATGTTTGATTTTATTTTAATTTATAAACAATTTGTTAAACTACATTTTTAATAGTTGAAGTTAAATAAAGCTATTATATATCGTAAAAATATATGGTTTTTTTTTTAATAAGATACCACGAGGAGCAACTTAGTTACTACAAATACTAGTAAAACCGAACGATTTGTCAAGTTTGTTCAGTAATTTTTAAATGATAAATATAATCCAATGCGATGCGATGAGTAGAAAAGAAATTTGAAATTGATACACACTAGATATTGTACAGATCACATCAAACTGAAATTCATATAAAATTCTGCAGAACCTTTGAAGTATGCAAACTTAAACACGCTTGCCAGGAAGCACTTGAACATGTTCTTGACTTGAATTTACCTTGAATGTTGAGACCAGAAACGTTCTCCCGACTCTCAAACTTTAATACAATTTATGTACAGGTATTATTGACATACAAATAAAATTTTACCAAATGTAAACAGGAAAAAAATATGCACGCACGAACGCAAATTTATATACTCACTTGTACTCGTATGATCGATGTATTGTATAATCCACGCCGAAATTACTAAATTAGTATAATATGTAAATATTCGTATAAATGAATAATGTGGTCTAATATACGTAAGTATGTAAAAATATAATGACTGTATCTAAACACTGTTTAAGTATGCTTAGGGTAAGATGGGGGAATGGCAGTCAGTGGGCAATGCCGGTCACGTCAAAATCTAAAACTTCCAAAAACACTATGCAATCGCTACTATTGTCGCCATTTAGTATGCGGCCGGGTAAACTTATTTACCAACCGGCGTCATTTTTCTTCGCGCGCAGTGAGTTTAACAGCTGTAAACAGGTTCGGACGTTTTTTGTTCTAATAAAATCGAAAATTCGGTAAAAGGTAAGCTTAAAGTGATTTATACCAATCAATATCTTTCTTAAAGTTAATTAATATACATTTACAAGTATATCCAATGTGCTTGTTGGATTTTATGAAAGTTAATTACGTTTTTCGTGACTAACCAAAGAAACCGTTTTCGTATTTTGGGGTAATGGCAATCATTCTAAGCGGGCAATACCGGTCAGTGACCAGTATTACCCCGTATGGAATTATAAGACAATATAATATTATTTCTTTGTTTGTTAATATAATATGTGAGATATATTACACTTATTTTCATAGTTAAATAGATGCCGCGACTCAGGGAAAGAACCACGACGAAAGGAAAATAGACCAAAGAAGAGTTAGTAAAGGCTGTTGAAGCTGTTAGTGCTGGGAATTCTTTATGGTTAACTGCCAAGGAGTTCAGCATACCCTTCAGCACGCTACAAGATTGCATCAAGAAGAATGTTACAATTACAGGATTTTCTCTAGGAAGACATTCTACTTTTTCATCAGAAGTAGAGAAGGGTATGGCTGAGAATTTATAACGTCTACCCAAACTTTTTTACGGCCTAAGTCCACTACAAGCTTGTAATGCAGCTTTCATTTATGCCAAGAAACATAACATAAAGCATAATTTCAACAGGGAGAGGAAGCTAGTAGGAAAAGATTGACTATATGGTTTTAAAGAGAAATCCTTCAATAACCTTCGCCAACCAGAGGCATGTGAATCGTGACAGCATTTAACATACATGGAAGATAACTTATTTTTCCAATATCTGGAAGATGTTGTGCATAAACACCAGTTTATGGGATTTAAAGTGGTCAACATGGTTGTGACTGATGTGACCACCGTGCAAGACCCTGGTACAATTATTGCCAAAAAGGGACAGAAGAGAGAAGGGTCAGTGACCAACTGGGAAAGGAGGAAAAACAGTTCCTATGAGTCTCAATCTGTGATTTTCAAAGTATCAATA
Source organism: Euphydryas editha (assembly GCA_036937285.1). NCBI lineage: Eukaryota > Metazoa > Arthropoda > Insecta > Lepidoptera > Nymphalidae > Euphydryas > Euphydryas editha. The sequence continues at coordinate 14,209,559 of JAUPFZ010000003.1, forward strand.
TAAATAATTATTAATTTTTTTATATATATAAAAAAGAATTATTTTTGGTGAAAATATAAAAAAAATTTTGATCATTTTGTTTAAAATATAAATAATAAAGATAATTATTAATAAAATATTAATTTATTTCGTTTCGGTACATTTTAGAAGCAATCCTGTGTTAATTTTGAATGACCGGTAATACCCCAACAGTAGACCGCTATTACCCGCATCTGCGGGTAATCGCGGTCAACGAAGGGTTTTACAAAATGATTAAAAAAATAAGAAAACCGTAATAGATTGATAATGTGCCTCATATATATCTATAGCCCACTAAATAAGCTATGTTAAAAGTCAGTTACCTATAACGTAAATCCCAGATATAAAATAAAAAATGAATTACTGCTTAAGTGACCGCCATTCCCCCATCTTCCCCTACATCTAGAGAGTAAAACAATAAACGTTACATTTACTTAAAAATTTACTATAAAAAGTGCTAGATATGCTGTTTACATACATTTACATGGTTACAAATCGTTTACGTTACATTGTACAATGTAACGCTTTGGCTTCCTAGGATAGCGGTGCCGTCATATAGCACTAGCAGCCGTAATATTACGGACGCAAAAATATGGTAAACGTATCCGGTAAATAAAATGGACGACCTTGATTTAGCTTTAATAATTTACTCGGAGGATGAACCATCATCAAAATAGAAAGAAGCGGAAAATAGTCGTATAGCGGAAGACAATTTATTCAAATCTCGTGGTATAGTAGGAAATCGTAACGTAAGACGTCGTAATCGTATCGTAACGCAACATCACCGCTGTATTACGGCCGCTATATGACGACACCGCTATCCTAGGAAACTAGAGCTTTACATACTATAATACGGTCAGTATCAAAGCGTACGCATAATTATGTGCTACACGGTCGGCCCCAGTTAATGATTACCTCGCAATGTGTAATCAAGGATCGTACCTAAACATCGGTTGATGAATACAACGGACAATGTGTTGTTCGATTGAACTGAACATGCATCCGAATAACTACGAGAACAAAGAGTACGGTTATGGAAAGAAAATATTATTGTTTGGAGGAAAAAATTGTCTTTGTACATGAAAAATGAATGTTATTTTTATTATGATTGATTAAAAAGGATCACATCTATCGAAGAAGGATTTCAGGTAATTAAAAATAATAACATCAATGTTTTGATAAAATTATAAATTAAATAGAGAAAAGTGAAAAAAAAAAATGTTATGTGTACGGAGTACACATGTCAGAAGTGAAAAAAAAAATGTCGTGTGTACAGAGTACACATGTCAGAAGTGGCATCTTTAGAAAACTCAATTAAAAATTTATTAATATTAATAGTTAAAAATTCTATTACTTATTTACGCGTTGATAGGATACGCGTTGCTAGGATAGGCGACATCATACTATCACATTCTCTCCCACTTACACATTTTTGTATTTGTGTCTCTTACCTGTCGTTTTTTCCGTCGCATTTCGTTTCAAATCACAACGATTCTAAAGAAGTTTCACTTCAAAAAGTTTAAAATGATGAAAAGAATTACCAGATTTATGAGTTCTAATTAAATTGATTGCACAGCTTTTGTAAAATTTGTTAATTACACTATTAAATTTGTTAAATTTATAAATTTCAGTAAAACGTACCTCATTAAAGTAATCTTCTGTTTAATAATGAGGAGATTTCGAGTTAGCCTTTCTAAGACATCAATTTAAAGTTATCCTTTAAAGTGTCAGGTTTTCGCATTAAGTCCAATTAAAAGTACTTCCTCGTTGTGCGCAGGAAAGTGACAAGAAAGTTTATTGGTTTCGAAAAGATATAATTTGACTCAGTGACACTATCTTAAAATTGTAGTTTTGCCTTTAGATTTAAATATACATGAAATTTATCGACTTATGGAATCGGTTATAACATTTTGTTTGTAGTAAATATTAACTCTTAAAAAATAAAAAATAAAAGTCTTATTTATATATCTCTCTTTAAAAAGAAACTATTAGTAAGGTTAAAGGTGCTTTTAACACAATCAAAGAGTAAGCAATTAGTTAAAGAATATTTTAAAACAGTAGCAATATGATAAAAGTATTTTTTTACTGCCATTTCATAAAATATTATATTATTTCATCCTTTTTTTCTTTGCTTTATTTAATGATAATTATATTCAAATACCTACGTTAAATTTAGTAATTTTTTAATTTTTGCTGATGATCTCAAAATGTATAGACAAATTCCAAAATCACCATCTAATATTGTAGTCTAGGTATTAGGTATATATTATTAGGTAGATTTTTTTTCTTCATTGGAGCAATTCTTGAAAGGTGTCAGAATAAATCCCCGTTGGAAAAATTTAAAAAAAAATATTATTTTTCAGTTTTTTAATAATGTTCAAATTTTTTTTTTAAATCAAAAAACTTCAATTAATCATCGATTTTTTTTTGATATATTGGCAAAAAAACTAAACCCCTTTTCATTTCTTAAGTTATTTGTAAATAACTTTTGCAATTTTTGCAAGCAGAACTTCATTTTTTCCAAAAATCATCTAAATGCAATTCCGAAACAATGACATTTTCGGAGACTGCTAAAAAAAGTTGACTAAAATGGCACATGTTGCCTAGACTATTAACCTTCTTCAAGCAGATATAGACGCTTCTTGGTGCGTAGCGCACATAATAGAATTTAATACGAGTATAAGTAAATGCCTTTACCTATATAAAATTCACAAGAAGTAGAAACCCAATTTTCTCAAAGTATTATATACTAGCGGCCCGGCTTCGCACGGGTATTTACCTAAAATTTTAAAAATTATAAATTTATATTTTTTATCACCTACATGTGCCATCTATCGTATAATAGTAGAATATCGTTTTTATATTTAGTGATATTTAACATAATAGTACCTATATTAATTGAAAATGATGTTTATCTAAAATATTAAAACGATTTCAATTCCTATCCGACATGTTTAGTAAACTTTTAAGTTTAACAAAATAATAACTCAAAAATAAGTTTTGTGAGTTTTTAAGATTCCTTAGACCAGATGGCGTTGGCAGCGTAGGTACCTATTTCTATTTTCTTAAATATTTATTTTTAAATTTAATTACAATGAAACAAAAACTAAATTATACTGTGAGTTATGTTTAATTTTTATGTATTAAAGTTATTTACATTGGTTTTGTACTTTTTACGTGATACGTGAACAGAGAAAAACACGATAAGAGATGGCGCTGATAAAAAAAAAAAACGCGCTATTGAAATTTATTCTTGATGATATATAGTGTATTAATAAAACGGAGGTTTTAACAGATTTATTATTTGTATAGATATGTGTGTAACGTATTTTTATCTGAGCGATTTATGTTAACGCTCCCCGAACTAATGCCAAGAATCTTCTTGATGTCCGAGTAAGTAATTCGTGGGTCTTCTCGCACCATCATTTCAGTAGTTCACGTATTTTCTGCAGTTACTGCCATTTGTGGATGACCACTTCTACGATCATCTTCGAAGTTTGTTTTACCCGTTTTAAATTAACTGAACCATCTAAAAACTGTTTTTCGAGATGGGATAGACTCCCCTAATTCTGATTGTAATCGTTGAAGGTCAAGTTTTTCAGTTAAACCAAATTTAAAATCAAATATAAAATGCAAATGTTCTCAGTTAAGCTCCATAGTTGCAAAGAAAAACGCGGGAACCGTCGTAGTTAAATAACTAGAACATCATTTTTTTTTCAAACCAGCAACCTGGCTACTTGCGTTCTATTTTATTTAAATATATAAGCCAGATATCCATCCATTCCATTTTTTAATTACGAGCATCTAAAAATTGATCGAGGTAGCTTTGTAATATTAAACAGTAACTTTAACAAGCATTTCTACTTTATAATATCGAAAACATGGAAAATATTAGATTTTGTTAAACGTACACGCAAAAAATTTAAATGCTCTTGTGCGATCAAATCTTGGACATGCTTCTCTAATTTAGAACACTTTTTACAAAATTCATGTTGACAGATTAGAACAAGGGAACGTGCAGGAACTATAGGTGGCAGCACTAAATCGACAAAAGAGACACTATGCGGACAGAAAAGGAAACTTATCAGACCTTCTTCGTGTTTTCAATTATGTAAACAAAATTATTTCTTCAATTACAGTATTTTTAATATGATAAAAATTATAAAATATGGGTTTCAGTCCATTATAATAATAATGACCGTTAGCGTGGCTAAAATATGTGAAAACGTGAAAAGCTCTTCGAGGCTGGCCATGTATGGTTGAAGTGATAATATGTGAAAAAAAATGAGGCTGTGATAACTGGCGAAATTACCGCACAAACTAATATATCCAATGTTTCCGACGTGTAAATAATGATAAATAATTTTCTGAATCTGGAGGCACGGCAGTGCCTCCGCCAAGTCGAGCAAAAAAAAAAAGTGGCACGGCCGTACTATCTTTTCTCGAAGCAACTCAGGCCATTTTCGACCCCCTATAACTTCGTTGTGAATAAAACTAGAAGTCTGAATTTTCAATACCCAAGCAGGCATTGTATAAACACGGTATATTTCAAATTTCATTCAATTTGAACCAGTAGTTTAAGAATTATAATTAGTCAAAGTTTCGAATTTTGTCACTCACTGACTGACCGATCATCAAAACTCTAAGGCACTTCTAGCAGACATAAAAGCTTCAAATTTAGAATACCATTAGTGTTTCGTATATAAACCAAGGAAAAATTCAAATATTTTGCAATTTCGGTCCAGTTTTCTAGATACACCAACTGCATAAATAACTTTGTAATCCCATATAAATATATAGGATTACAAAGTTACACTTGCAGTGAATGAATCAATGTACCCGTACAAGTATAACATAGTGGAATAATAGGTGTAGATAGGTACCTAGATATAATTATCTTCAAAGGTAACCTGTAAAATGGTCAACGGAATGAAAAAGCAAGAATGGGACATGTCTTATGTAGCTGTACCAAAATCACGCAAAGTATTAAAGAACACTAATAAATCATAACCGCGACTGGCTGAGGTGATTTGCCCGCTCCACGGCTTTCACGCTTCCCGTACGTAAGTTATTTTATTTTATTCAGTTTGCAGCTATATTAAATCTATCCCTCTAATCGGTTTCTACACTGCATTGTAGCAAAACGCTCAATCGCTTGGCGGCACGTCTTTGCCGATAGGGTGGTAACTAGCCACTACCAAAGACTCCCACCAAAGCAGATCAGAGAAAGAAAATTTACTCTGCCGGGGATTGAACCCGGGATCTCCCGCTTAATATACAACAGCGCGCACCATTTCGCCAGCGTGATCATCATTTTTGAGTTCATGTAATTATGTCATTATTAGAATGCACCTGATTGATTAAGTGTGTCATAACAGCAATAACTGTTAATTAATGTATATTAACATTAAATAAATAAAAATAAATATAGAAAATAAGGACTCAAAATAACTTTTGTATTTTAAAGCTATAACTTCTTGATGAGAGTAAATTTTTATACGATGCGCGTGTACTCTGTGACAAAAAACCGACAACCTAAAGCTAAGTAGTAGGCGCCGCGCAATTGCGCTAACTTACTTCATTGCGCTGGATGTGTCAACTCACTTTTTACAAGCTTTTATTTTGTTTCACCTGTCTCGATATTTGTCATCAAATCTTGCAAATTAAATTTGATCCAAAATAATAGTAAATCATGTGACAATGCAATATTATGATTACATGGTGCTGATTTGATGGAGGAGCTAGAAGGTAGCCAAAGGAAGGATTTTGGACCCGTTCGAGTCCTCTAGACGAGTAAGTTTGTCTTTCAATGGTAACCAAGGTCCGGTGATGAAGTTGGAATGTGGTCATAGGAACTCAGTAATGAAACGACGCAATCCCATCGAGTTTTGGCTCGTTTGGTTCGTCTTAACGAATACTTTGTTTTGAAATGTTTACCAGGGTCTGATCTGATAATAGAGCTGGAAGGTGGCTATAGGAACTTCGCAATGAAACGACACAAACTCATCGAGTTCGGGCTCGTTTGGATCGTCTTGATTAGTTTGTCTTTCAATGGTAACCAGGGTCTGGTGATGGAGCTGGAATGTCGTAATAGGAACACCCTAATGAAAACTACGCAACCCCATCGAGTTTCAGCTCGTTTTATTCGCCTTGATTAGTACTTTTTTTTAGATGGTTACCAGGGTTTGATCGGATTATGGAGCTGTAAGGTGGCCATAGGAACTTCGCAATGAAACTAAACAACCTCATCGAGTTCGAGCTCGTTTCAATCCTCTTGACCAGTAGTTTATCTTTCAATGGTAACCAGGGTCTGATGAAGTAGCTAAAAGGTGGTCAAAGGAAGTCAGTAATGAAACGATGCAACCCCATCGAGTTTCAGCTCGTTTAATTCGGCTTGACAAGTATTTTGTTTCAAGACGGTTACCAGGGTCTGATCTGATGATAGAGCTGAGAGGTGGCAATAGGAACTTTGCAATAAATCGTTTGAATCGTCTTGACGAGTAATTTATCTTCCAATGCTAACCAGGGTCTGATGATGGAGCTGGAAGGTGGTCATAGGAACTCTATAATGAAACGACGCAACCACAACGAATTTAGGCTCGTTGATTCGTCTTGATGAGTACTTAATTTTTAGATGGCTACCGGGGTCTGATCTGTTGATGGAGCTAGAAGGCAGGCAGGAGGTACTTCGCAATGAAACGACAAAACATCATCGAGTTCGGGCTCGTTTGGATCATCTTGACGAGTAGTTTGTCTTTCATGGTAACCAGGGTCTGGTGATGGAGCTGAAAGGTGCTCATAGGAACTCTGTAATGAAACGACGGCAACCTCATCGAGTTCGGGCTCGATTGAATTGTCTTGACGAGTAGTTTGTCTTTCAAAGGTAACCAGGGTCTGATGATGGAGCTGGAAGGTGATCATAGGAACTCTGTAATAAAACGTCGCAACCCCATCGAGTTTTGGCTCGTTTGATTTGTCTTGACGTGTACTTTGTTTTTAGATAGTTACCAGGGTCTAATCTGATAATGGAGTTGGAACGCAGTCATAAGAACTTCGCAATGAAACGACACAGCCTCATCGAGTTCGGGCTCGTTTGAATCCTCTAGACGAGTAGTTTGTCTTTCAATGGTAACCAGGGTTTGATGATGTAGCTAGAAGGTGGTCATAGGAACTCTGTAATAAAACGACGCACCCCAATCGAGTTTCGGCTCCTTTGATTCGTCTTGACGAGTACTTTGTTTTAGTGGGTTTTCAGGGTCTGTTTACAGATGGCGCGCACCAACCATTAACTCGGCGCATCGTCTTATTATAAGTATAACTTTTTACGTACGTACATAAGTATACATTCACTTTTTTAAATATTTTTTAAAAGTTTATTTTTATGGAAGTTTAGGTGTAAAAAATCGACAGCAATCTGACAACACTGTTTCCGGCTAAACATACTTCATTCATCTCTCTTGTCAAGTATTTCAAGTTGTCAACTTGAGATCACAATATATATGACATGACAATCAAATTATATATCTGTATCGTATCGGAAAAGAAAAAGAGGAAGAATATCTACAAAAATAAGAAAAGCTCATTAGACCTAGCGAAGGCTTTAAGAAAATACGTTGTTGATATTAAAGAAGTAGAAGACACCGGAAAGGAAAATAAGTAGGACTGTCTACAAAAAGAAATGAGATGCCATCAAAAACATAACTTGTAAAAAGAAACCAAGTCTCGCAACTCACTTCTTCTTCCGTAAAAAGTTGTGAGATCCATGTAATACCAAGTCGGCTAATTTATTCAAACCCTACTTAAGGGTTCTTCTGTTTTAAGTTATTACGTTAGTAGCTAACCTAACAACATCGTATAGTGATCATATCAATATTAAAAATCTTTGATGTTTTAAATAAATATATTGACTTGGCAATCGCATAAAAACAATGTATCTAAGAAGTAACACATAGGAATATTATATTAAATTAGATTGTTTAGTGCGATTGCCAAGTCAGTCTATTTATTTAAAACATCAAAGATTTTTAATATTGATATGATCACTATACGATGTTGTTAGGTTAGCTACTAACGTAATAACTTAAAACAGAAGAACCCTTAAGTAGGGTTTGAATAAATTAGCCGACTTGGTATTATATGGATCTCACAACTTTTTACGGAAGAAGAAGTGAGTTGCGAGACTTGGTTTCTTTTTACAAGTTATGTTTTTGATGGCATTACCTTTTCATTTATGTATTAATTTTTTAAAGTACCTATACAGTTAATTATTAATGTTTTTAATTTTTCATTGATTGATTAAAAGATAATGTTTAACTGACCTTATTAATTACAAAACTTAGTTATTTTTTTTACTAATATAATTGATTATTTGTAAATGCTCAAAACTCATACTTACGTATGATTCTTTACTGCGTTTATCATTTTTTTTTTTTGTGTTTTTCACATAACCATGGCATGACAGTATTATTCTTTGGAAAGTAATAAAATTTTATGCTATTTGATTTATTTTCATTTTTTATGCAGATATTGGTACATCTTGAAATGCAACAATACATTATGATTAGCTTCACTAATAAAAAATGTGTTTACTTGTAATAAATGGTAATGTCAACTATTAGTAAAGTACAAGATTCGAATTAGCGACGCCAGTTGGCAGCACCTTCATTGTACAGGTTTCCTATACAACGGAATTTTACTCATTTTTTAGATTGTAAAGATACTGGTAGTTCCTATGGCTAACTATAGTACAAGGCTTAAACACTTTAAAATGAAGTCGCTTGAAAGTCACCGTAAAATCAATGATATATTGACCTTACACAAACTAATCCTTGGAGCATTATAAGCATTAGATTTACTTTAACATATTAACGTAGTAATTCCTCGATCGGTTCCCAAACATCCATTAAAAAAATCTTTTTGGACTCCAATTTCAAAAACAAACTTAGGTAAATAGTCTCATGACGTTTAACGAATTATCATCAATCAGCGATATTGACATCTTTTATCATAATATAAAACAAGTTAACTTCTTCATAGAGCTCATTGTACCGTACTCGTAGAATGATAATTTCTAATTTATGTATTATTAATTACTTATAATATTAATTTGTGTCCTTTTTATAATTAAATCTTTATTGTTGTTTCTTTTGCACTATTTGGACATTTAAATATTTTTTTAAGTATTATTAGCTTAGTTTCCCTTTATAATCAATGTTGTTTACACCGTTAAAGACTTATATCACTTCGAACAATACCTATGTTAGTTTAATCTTTTATTAATGTTAAGTGATAAGTTGATGGTGTAACTATATAAATAAATAAAAAAATATTGATGATTTTTATTGAAATATTCAAAAAAATTATAAAATGTCACAAAAATAGCCATTCTGGTATAATTAAAGAAATATAGAGATAATCTTATTGATCTAGGTATATAGGCCGTATATAGATATAAAGATGAGTCATCCTTGTCGAAGATTGGACAAATTTACTTCATATTTTTATCTTATATTTATATAATATTATCATATCTTGGCTTCATAAATTTGTCTTTCCTAATGAGTAGTTTGCCTTTTACTATTTCGGTCACTGTATTCAATATTTTAGTGGTTGTATTCAATTTAATAAAAAAATACGGATTTGTTATTAAAATATTTTTAATAAGAATCTTATTAGCTCTAAATGGATCTTATACAACTTGTAAATATCTAACTGATGGGCAAAGGTCTCTTATTATTATTATTTATTATTTATACTTTATTGTACACCACAAATACATTTTTAAAAATAGATCAATATAAAAATAGCTTAAAGATAGAGTTTGTGTAGTAAAACGGTCTCTTCTAGTATATACGTGAGGACTAGAGCGTAATTCATCAAGCTGTTCCACTGCGGATCGAGGTTCGCTACCAAAAAAAAACTATCATTATCAGGTGCATATGATAACAACCAGAGCACTGAGTGCTCTTTGAGGTTCAGTTGGGAAACCGACAAGAACGTAGTACGTTATTGTTATACACAAATATTTTTAAAAAAATAATCTCTCTCTTTGATCACCAATCAAACCCATAATCGTCGAAATTACTGGAATTTTCGTCACCACTACACCAGAATAATTATCTTTTAAACTCCAAAATCATTAGAATTACAAATAACTATATTCAAAGATTAATACATTTTTAACATCTGAAGCTCATAGTACCAAAAGAAAGATATGGTACTGAAATTAGTTGAAATTTACTCATAATTATATTTCAGTTAGTTGACGAACTTTTTTATACACTGTAGCATCTTCTAGCATCAAAACTAAATTGTTTTAAGTCAATATGGAATCAGCGGTAAAGCATTGTTGGCACAGTCGTAATTCACATTATTCATCAAGTAACAATACCAAATGGCTTTGCGGTGACCGGCACAGAAGAATAGTCCCGACCTCTTTCATTCCGAGATGTCGTAAAAGACGACTAAGGCCATAGTGGTGCGAACAACTGTACACCAACCATAATAGTTATGGGCAGCGCCGTCATAATATCCTGCCAAAGCACACTACGCTCGTCAACGTTCCTGCCAAGCGTGGGGAGTATTGGCAAACACCCCCTGGAAAAAATCGAGGAGGCCAACGTTCAGGAGTGGACATCGAACGACTGATGTTGTGGTAGATTTTTCCATTTTACCTTAAAACATCTAAATACATTTATATCAGCAGGCTGAATCAATCAATCAATCAACAATGCCACATAAGATATTAAACTGTATTTTGTCTGTTTATCAAACCGAAACCAGCTGTAATAAGGGTTAAATGATAAAATATATTTTTTAAGGTAATACGGTTTCGAAGATAACTAGATAACACACAAGCATAATATACGCCCCCTGCTCGTAATATCAGTGGATAAAGATTTAGTAGACATAACTAATGTGATATTTTTGTTATATTTTTTTACGCCGCAAGATTTTAGGGGTTGTTACGTAAATTATGCGAGAGCCGCTAGGTAATAGAGGTATTGGCACATGAGACATAAAATAAGTCCCAGGTGTAGTTAATAGCTTTTATTCACTAAAAGTAATAAAATATTCGCATTGTTTACACTCTCTTTTTATCGTTTATTTAATAATTGATTCAAAAAAACAACGAACAAGTAAGATGATTTTAAAATTTATGTGATTATGTGTTTTAGAAAGTTAATTATGACATATTTTATGTTAAATAAAGTAAAACTTTGATCACGCATTTAATATTCTACCTATATTTATGTTATTAAACAATTTTTATTCACATAATAACTCGTTATAGTATTTCCAAATAGAACGGTCAATATTTACATGCCGAAAAATAAAATTTATAATATATTGATTTTGTTTTTCGTTTACATTTACTTTTACCCATATTATGTAAATAATTGCGAAGAAATATACTGCTAGAACTACAACCGTTCTGGTGTAGTGGTGCGAAAAGATGCCTCAATACCGGCGGTTGCGAATTCGATTTGGGCTCAATATTTGTAATTATACGAATATTTATTTTTAGTCTGGGTGTATGTCCTTGTGGGTCTCCCCAATGTACCTAGGAGAGCTCGTAAAGCCGTCGGTCCCAGACACTGTCTTGATAACTGAAATTAACCACTAACTGGCATTCGATCAGTATGGTGGATTAAGCTCCTATATGGAAAAATGTCCTTTTCCCAGCAATCGGACGTTTACATGCTGACTCAGTTCAGACGGTTAGAATACTAAAACTATAGTTTGATTTAGTTTTCATTTTAATGACGAATACAATCCATTAAAAAGTAGATAGAAAACTTCAATTATCAGCAAAAACGGAATAAAGAATGGAGAATGTAAAAAATTAGTCTTTAGATACTAATATTTTTTTCAATAGTCGAAGTTGTTGTGAAAGCTTCTTGCTTAAACAAGTCAAACACTTTTTTTTTTATTGAACCGTGAAATTAATATATATAAATTAATTTCAATAATACGTCGAATTAAATAACAATAATGTTCCTTTATATACGTGTATGTAAATTTAATCATACTACAACACTTTTGCCTATTTAAAAGCTTAGATTTAAATCTGAGCCCGCATCTGACGTTCTCTTTATAAGCGCATCTGTAGACGTATAACGATACGAAGTAGTTTGCTAAGTAAATAGAATAGAAAATAGCCGCACGGATTCGTGGACAGCCCAAAGTATAAAGCATATGGTAGAGTAAACATGTTTTTGAAAATTCTAGAGACATTTTAATGTTCAATACTGTTTAATACTGGTTTCATAATTTGATTATTTAACTACTTTAAAATATGTAATTTTTACATCTACATTATCTCATACATTCATTACATATTGTAAAATTTGTCTGATCAGTGTCATAAGAAACTAGATTTTTTTTCGTTTGTTCTTTAGAGTTTTCTAATAATAAAACACATCAAAGAGAAAAATGTCTTAGTAATCTTTTAAATAGGTCACGAACTCACATCGATTTAATTTGGCGTTTACAGAAAGCCCGTCTATTCTAGACGGGCTTTCTGTCATCGACGACGAGTATATTTGTATCATTGGATAAAACCTGTATCATTTGTATATATATTCATTGTATCATTGGATATATATGTCTATTTTCTTTTTCCGAAATGTGTATAACACCTATAATTAAGGCAACAATTATACTTAATATTTTTTTATAAATATGTACTTTTTGATTTTCTCAGTGTATGTCTTGTTGGTGTTAATATGAAATAAATAAATAAATTATGTGAAGTAAAATATTGTTATACCTAATAGATAGCTTTATGTTACGAGACAAATGAAAGTCAAACTCTAATCATCTAATGTAAATAGATGGCGTTATTTTTTCAAAACGTGATGTTATGATTTGCACTTACTGTATGAGATGATGTTTCGAATTTTGTTACATTGTGTATGCGTATGTTTACAAAAAAATTTAATGCGTTCGATATAATATTATGTTGTTTATGATAACGATGTTGTGTATTTTCTATCATTTTAATTTTCAATTATATAATTTTCCTGTTTTAATAATAATCGCGAAACTGTCTCATATTTTTTTTTTTTCGTTTTAGAAAGTTATTGAATTTCACAGAAATATTTTCTTTAGAAAAGAATACATTTTATTAACGACAGCTAAACGATGGTTGCAAAAACAGTTACTTCATGCAAATTAACGATGTATTATTAACATATTTCACGCATATTAATGAGTTTATGTAATGTCATTTGTATCTTTGGTTTGTTCGGATAACGTAGCGTGTTTTTTTAAAATTAACATTACCAGATGCTCTTCATAGTTTCTCCTTAAGTCATGATGTCTAATACGTTAACTTTTACAATTTTTTAATGTAAATCGCACATTATACATAGATGGTGGGTACATCGGAAAATCAATTTTTTTCTTGATTATTCTAAGTTCGCTAGGTTGCTGTTATCAGCATTAGAAGATTGTAGGTATCAGTTCTTTTTCTTATTTATTTAACTCATAATAAACAATTAGTGAACGAGTCTTCGATTTGAAGATTCCGCAATTCCGAAAGACGAAGAAAGAAGAAAGAAAGAAGAAGAAAAGTCTTTGAGCAGTGCGTCCTACCTGTGTTGACATATGGCGTCGAAACGTGGAGACTGACGACGGGATTACAGTACACAAATTTAAAGTCACTCAACGTGCTATGGAACGGGATATGCTTGGATTCTCTCTCAACGAATAAATCAGAAATTAGATTTTCCGCGAGAGAACCAAAGTAACCGACATAGCCCATAGAATAAGCAAGTTGAAGTGGCAGAGGGCTGGTCACATATGTCGCAAGATCGATGGCTGCTGGAGCAGATGTGTCCTGGATTGGAGACCGCGTATCGGCAAACGCAGAGTAGGGGGTCCTCGGGTACTGGACCGACGACTTACACAAGGTCGCTGGCGCAAGCAAGATGAGGATTGCGGAAAACCGGGATATTTGGCGCGAGCTTGGGGAGGCCTATGTCTAGCAGTAGACAGCAATAGGCTGTTGCAATGCGATGCGATGTGAATGTCAGAGATATCTTGACTATCTTCGGACTCAACAATTTCACTATCAGAGTCATGGCAACTATTCACAGCGGTTTCATTTACTGATTCGTCTTTCAAAGCAGAACTAGCAAAATCTTGCTCAATTTCGGACACCTTTTCAGAAAATGCAATAATTATCTGCTATTCTTAGCCATTTCGAAAACCAATAAACTAAACGATTCAGTTGAGTCAGAATTTGATGGGGTTACGTCATTTCATTACAGAGTTCCTAAGACTACCTTCCAGCTCCATCATCAGACCATAGCTACCATTGAAAGACAAACTACTCGTCAAGACGATTCAATCGAGCCCGAACTCGATGAGGTTGTGTCGTTTCATTGCGAAGTTCCGATGATTACCTTCCAGCTTCATCATCAGATCAAACCCTGGTAATCATTTAAAAACAAAGTACTCGTCAAGACGAATTAAATGAACTGAAACTCGATGGGGTTGCGTCGTTTAATTACTTATATAGTACGGAGTCCCGAAATACAGTACAATACCATATATGGTCCAAAAATTTGACGATCGTAGTGTGACGATTTTTGATTTTAGCATCTATAAGATTTCTCCCATACGTTAATATAAACATTTCACTTTAAAAAAAGGAATAATCTATGTAAATAACATCAACCGTCATTCTTCACGGGGTCATACAAATGTTTGTAGAGTTCTAGGCGTTTGTGCTTGTGTATTGTGTGTTTTTCCAGAACCTGATGCAGAATTCACATCCTACTGGGGGCCATTGAGTGTGAGACGTTTAATGAATTTTATCTCTGTATGTGTTGTACGTATGTAAATGGATTGTGATATAAAATGCAAGGAATTTCTATGTTAAAATTAATCCCTCCCCCATGGCCCTCACTTATCCCTTTGAGATTACGGTTTAAGTCAGGCTACTGGTATTAAATATTAAACTTCTTTCAGACAATATTTAATATTTAGGTTTAAAAATGTATACGCAATTTTGTAATACGGTCTACAATCCAACAACATCATTTAGTAATCTTATTTATTAAAATCATCTGTCTATCTCGTCGTCATGTCATTTTTAAGTTTAATCTTTTGTAGTTAAAATAGTCCCCCAACTTTGGTACATCCAATGTCACTTCAGTTTTATGGCGCGTTGAGCCATATTAGTTAAATCGCTTCTTCTGCAGGTCTCCCTATTGCTAATTCGATCTCATAAGAGATGCTCTAAGCACTGTCTGTATCGTCCACTAATCAACCCTGAACTTCTGAGACGACCATGTTACGGGAGCATAGTCACAAATATTAACAGGCAGATCAAAGACTTTGATCTTCAGGCACTGATGACTCGTGGACTGTTCCATCATGGTGGAACCCGTGATGCGGTGGTGGTAAAAAAAAGATATAGCAATACATATGTAAAGTATATAGTAACAGCGTATTTCATTTACGTAATATGAAGACGTAGGTCATCTTTTTAGGGTTAAGTATTGATAAATATTATAATTATAGACTAATTTATTGTACATCTGCATCTCAGCTTTGATTAATTTTAGAAGTATAAATATATTGCTGTATAATAATATCATATCATAACATTAAACTATATTTCTACATTTTATCCAAATAAATGCCTAATCTTCTATTGGTTAAATGATAAATTTGTACTAAAATAAAATAATATTATACTACTTATTTTCTTAATATTTATTTCCTCAAATTCTTCAAAATAAAAACACAAAAAAATATATAGTAGTTTGTAATGATTTTTGACTTTCATACTTGTCCCTTGTATATGTGTAAATACTCCCTATATTCATAAAATTAAATTTAATAAAGTTATACGAACATACTCGTTTACCATATTAATATATATTGGCACACGAGGCATAAAATAAGACTCAGGTGTAGTTGATAGCTTTTATCCGCCAAAACTGATAAAATACGCTCCTCGCCTCGACCCTCATATAATGTTTAGTTTATCTTTAAGTTATAATAGGTATTGGTAAATTTTATGATAATTTTAATTTTTTATTAAACTAAAGTTTAATGATTTAAAATATAAAATGAGCGCTAATTATTTTAATTAAAAAAATTTACGTGCTTAATGATATGGTATTAAGTTAAATAAATTGGCAAAATTTCAAATGAAAATTTCGAGCTAGGATTAATTTGATAAACTAATATTATGTACGATGAGGCACCATTTGTATTAATTTTGGTTTCTCAACAGCATAAAAAACGGAATGTGATGTAAATGTGTTTTTACACAAGAATGTACTCCGGCGTCTAAATGATGTCTAAATTTGCTCGTTTTATTTAGATTTTTTTTTTTTTCGATCAGACTATTGCTGTTGGCCTTATGGGCCTTTACAGCATTCCCGAGCGAGGGGGTCGCACACTGGGGTCCAGCCTAGAAACGGAGAGTCCCCTTTAGGGACGTCTTCGTCGTCGTTTAAGGACGGTCTTCCTAAGGGTATCTCCTAGTGAGAACGCGCCTCGGCTTACGACGACTGCGTGTTTCCCTTTGAAAAGTAGTATCATGTTTTGTTGCTTATAAATATATTTTGCTTCATCAATCAAATCAATAACCTTTTAAATGTTATAAAGTACACTTTTAATACTTTTATAGAAAAATATGTTATTGAAGCTAGACTCGTAAGATTTGGCAAGTAGAACTTTTTTACAATTTTTGGAAATTCCACCCCCAATAGAGTAAATTTTCAGGAAGGAAAACACGACTTATTTTTATATTGTAGATAATCATTAAATAAGGAGCTGTACTCGCAATATCGTTCACAATTGTCATTCCCTTCATTAAGTCTGTAAGATAACGGTTGAACGTCGGCTTATGATGAACCGTACTTTCACAGCTTTCGGTACAATCAATTTATTTAGACCAATGTATAATACATCGATAGACCAATTAATTTATTTTGGACTTCAATTTATTTAGACCGAATACTGAGGGTTATGATGTCTGTAATTTCTGAACTAATTTACCAAAAAAGCTTGAAATATTTATAACACATTCCTTAAAATATGTCCTTTCTAACAAGAAAAAGTATAGGGAAATTGAACTATGCGTTAATAAATTACATCTAAGTACACATTTTGATTTTTATCTATTATCCCAAGTGGATCGTGCCGAATTTTGGAATAAAAAGTACCGAGTGTGTTAGCTCTTAGAGCAAACTTAGGTGTGAAGTCAATTTATGCTAAGTTTCATTTTAATAAACTTAGTAGTTTTGGTATGACATGCGTCTAAGATACAGATAGACAGACAAAAAAAAAATTACATTTTTGGCTTCAGTATCGATTATGGTCGCTCCAAATTTTTCAAAATGTCTTTAATTTACAGAAATTAATCTGTTACAGGTTTATTGTAATATAAAAATAAGTATATTAACAATTTTGATGTGATAACGTCTTGTTAGTCGATGAATGCCGGCTGCATGCACGAAGAAGTGTCACGTGTCGCGAGTGGGACCGCGGAACAAGCGATAGACAGGCACGATCGGCCTAAGCGTTCGGCTTGCATATGAAAAAAAATAACGCAGATTGGAGAATCTTAAATATCACACATGTATATAAGTTGTAAATAAATTGTTAATAGCACATTGTTACTTGTAATTAATCTGTATAATTTAAATAAATGGTATTTGAATTAACGAGTGCAAATAAATATCAATTTATCGAAATAAATTGTAATTAATTGAATTAACTCATTCTTTGTATTATACAAAATTATGATAACTCAGTGATAACAGTTTAATTCAATTTATAAAAGTAGGCAATTTTTTTCCAATGTTTTCTTATGACGTTATCACGTAAAATTATCGTCCGTATATCGACTTTACAGACAACCATTTTTTTTTAATTCTCGATTATCTTGCCGATTCTTTACAGCGGAACCGATCTAAAACAGTAGTTTTTGTATTATGCCTATTATTTATAAAAAAAAAAATATAAGATTCGTTTTTAAAAATATATATAAATTGCACTGCCAGTAATAACCCTGTCGCCGACATTCGGTGCGCTTTCATTATTAAGATACGTGATCGGGTTGCGACATCGATACGCGGAACGACGGACAGAAAGGATTTGATTTAGAACCTTATAATTAAGGTTTATTTTAGACTATTTTCATCTATTTCTACAATATAACAGACAATTTACTGTTTAAATAATAACTATTAAAATACTATTTTTTTCTGGCGAGTCTTGTATATTTTAGGTGCAGAATTTATCACTTCGTGGTGTTTATCTTTTTTTTATTTATATACAAAGAATATGTTTAAAAGGTTTCCGGCTCCTGCGAAATGAACCAGGTTATGTGGGATTTGCCTACTAAAATCTCTGCGATAGCAGTCCTCGAGACATATTAGAGATCGCTTGCGCATGCGCATCCTTGCCTTGCTCCGTTCGTGGCCAACGGAGATAGGACAAAAGGGTATGAAGTCTAACCATAACATTTTGTTCTAAACATTTATGACATGATCGAACACATCATCAATCAAATAATCAAGTCTTGAATGTCTCATACAGATAAATATATGTGTATATTTTCTTCAGTTATATATTTATACATATTTAAATTAAGCTGTCGTAGTTTGTCCGAAAAAAATGTAAATTGATGTACCAATCTATAAAATTATAAAAGTTTATTTTTTATTTATTAACAACTGCAATAAACTACATCAAACTTGAAACGGATACAAATATTTTTTTGACAAAATAACATTTTGTGAAAACAGAATAAATAATCTGCAAGGAATATCCCATAGGATTACGACGTTCTTAATTAATCACTCACCTTGCTGGTCGGGTTTCAGTTACTGACAAGCGCTAAAAAAATATTGACAAAAATACTGGAGCATTATTTTGCTTAATATTAAACATTTTAAAAAGCTTAAATTAAATACAAAAAGAGAAATAGTATGGTATTTGAATATAATATATATACGATAACTTAAAGGTTCGATTTCGAGCTGGTTTCGCTGAGTTTTCAATTGCTCATTTTTTCTTTAAAATATATCTATCTCGTTCACGACGGTGAAGGAAGACATCGTGAAGAAACATTACATGTTTCATAAGAAATAATTACCGACTATAATTTTCAAAAAGAATTTTATTAAATATCAATATAAAATGTTAATTGAAGGCAATAAAATATTTAGAGAAACACGGCTGTTATTGGCATCTGCTGGTTTAGTTTCAAATGGATGCGTGAGTTGAATTTCAATAACGAGATTAAAACATAATCTCTGGCGACCAAAGTTGGGAAGATCCTTAGCGAAAACCATTTAAGTAACAATCAAAGCATTTAAACAACAAGAATGGAATCTGACGTATTTTTATAATGTTTATTACATTACATCAATTTTAAAATGGCTATTGGCAAAAGTAATACGAGATGGGAGACGCAAAGTTACTTTGAAATATTACCTACTATGAATGAAAAAACTGAAATCAAAAGTAACTTTTTGAAATTTCACTTCACTGAATAGAATAAGAATAAACAATATAAGAAGCGATATGTCAATTAAAAAATAATCTTATGAGAATAACGAAGAAAGATTTACGTATTTGTTTATTGTTAATATTTAATATAATAAACAGATTTAAATCTTTCAAGATTAGAAACCTTCAAAATTAACAGGCTATAAAACAGTAAGTACCACTGTGTAAATAAATAGGGGATCAATTACCCAAAATGTCAACGTGGGTGAAATAGCGATGGGCGTCTAGTATTATGTAAGCAATTGAAAACACATTTATGTTCAAACAATGTTTGACAACTGTTGACATCTAGTACAATTAAATGTAAAGGTTAATGTTTGTACTTTATTTATGTTGCATGCGATGGAAACATTCGACATAAAGTATATTAGATGGGACGGTAAACATAAGCTTAGGCACATTTCTATATTTTTAATTGTGAACTACTTCTTATAGTAACAACGTTCTATAATTAAATTGAATGCCTCTGAGAGCACGACTGTACGTCGATCCTGGTTGTTATTATTTACCAGATAGCGATATGTTAGGATGGCACTCCGTGGATCCTGTTTAAAAAAACACTTTTATTACTGCTGTAAATTAATTTTATTAAATTGTTCTTTACAAAAGACCGGACTCGAACTAGAACTTATACTAACTGTCTCGACTGATTGTCTCAAACTGATGGACTCGAAAATAACAACTGACTAAATAAAATACATTTTGCCTTTTTTTAAGTTCAGTATAAATGTGGAAGCGAGGGGGTTATCGCTTACTAAACATTTGTAACAAATGTATGTAAGTTTCCGTTTGCTTTTGTTGCATTTTAACAATATAATAATTATTCATAACAGATAGTTACTCATTGTCTGGAAATTATCTGTCAACCCGCAGTGGAGCAGTGGGTAAATTAACTCAAACCCTTCTTCTATATGGAAAAGAGACCTTTTCCCAGCAGTAGGACTTTTAAAGGCTGATTTATTCATACATAAATTCAAGTTGTTTGGTTATTTTGATGTCAATAATTTTTGCTCTAACAAAGCCAATCTTTAATTAAATAAATATTTACTGAAGAATATTTGAAATATCGACTTACTAGAAAACAAAAGAATCAATTAATTGAATCAAGCGTTAATAAATTACAACTATAAACACATTTTGACTTTCGTCCTCTCTTGCAAAAAAAAAACGGCTTCGACTTTCGAAATAAAAAATACCTATTCAGTTTTTTACCTCGTAGAATGAACTCAAATCCATTTATTAGTTTTAGAGTGATATACGGCCAAGATACATATAAGAAGACAAACAGACAAAAATTTTAAAAATATATTTATAGCTTCAGTATTGTACATAAAGTACTATTTTAAAAATTAAAATTAAAATCTTCAATTTACAGAAAAGGACCTGTTACAGTTTTATTATAAGTAATATAAGTATAGATTTAGTAGGTACACTTGACCAATATCTTCCAAAATTCAATTAGTACTGGCAGCACTTTTTCTTCTGACGTTATTGAACATCGATTTCAGTATTCTTATACTATTGTATTATATATTATATAGTATTCTTATACGTCGGTATCAGATGTTAAAATAATAACAAGCGACTGCAGTGGTTGCAGCGCTTGAATTCAAGTATCGAGACCCGATTCGGATTCCAAACTAAAACGAATACTACCGACATCGCCTGATCATCTACAACACTGAACTGAACTGGATCAGCCTGTAAACAGCCCACTGTTGGGCAAAGGCCTCTTCTCCATGTAAAAGAAGGGTTGGAGCTTAATCCACCACGCTGTTCCACTGCAGATTGGCGGATAATTTCCCTACTATGAGTAGCAATCGTTACCAGGTATCTGTGATAACAACCGGAAATAACGGCTTTACGTGCTCTTCGAGGCACGGTGGGGAAACCCACAAGGACTTATACCGATATCGGACACAAATATTTGCATAAGTATAAATATCTACCCCGAACGTGAATCGAACCCGTGACCGCAGGCGTTGAGGCGACTACTCGCACCACTACACCAAAATGGTCATCAAATACAACACGGTACACACGCAACAGAAAAAAAAAAAAAGCTATGAATTTAATTTCAAACTACTTAATACATTAAATTTTATTGTGTTCCATGGTAAATATAAAACATGTTAAATGGTAAATATCCTGTTTTACATATAAATCATAGAGACAATGGAAGTTTAAAAATTTATACATTACATTTATTTACATTACTAGAAATGACATTATAAGTTGAAATCAAGTAATTTTTATCATAACTGGAATGCTCATTTAATAAAATTGTATATTCAAATATGCACCTTAAAGTAACTTACATAAGGTTAACATATGTTTCCAACATGTAAAGTGAAAGTCGTTCCGAGCATTTCGTTGACAACTAGTATTTTGTCGCTTTCTTACGAGTTGTCTTGAATCCATGGTAGAAAGAGATGCAATCCCTCTCTTAGGAACGTTTTTTGAGTCCACGTGCACATTCCAGTTTGTATATAAATTCCTCGGTTGAAAGTCATTAATGATTTTCGATCATATTTTTGATAGCTTGGTAATAGTTTCTAATAAAATTTATATCTTTATATACAGGTTGAATGGTGAGTTACTATTAATATTTAAGGAGAATACTCGGTACATGATTCTCATTCGAATTACGTAAAAAAAAAAAAAAAAAAAAAAAAAAAAAAGTTAAATATTAATAAACTTTTAAGTAAAGTACAACACCTGTGCACGTGCCGCCGGCATGACTGGAAAAGTGTCAACGCTTCATTTATAATTTATTTCATTTTTTTTTCTTAATTTGGTAAAAAATTAAGTACCTATTTTTTTACATAATTCGAATGAGAATCATGTACCGAGTATTCTCCTTAAATATTGATAGTGACTCATCAGTCATTCTGTATATAATTCTTCTGTGCGTGTGTAATATGACTGAATTCCTAAACTGTTGGACCGATTTTGATGTTTTTTTTTTTTTTCCGGTGTGTGTTTTCCAGTGATTTGATTTAGATTCACCATTCGGTCAACTAGAAAATGTTTTTTCTAATAATTTAATTTTTTTATTTTTAAGTTATTGTTGATAGGAATAGGAACAAAAAGGAATAGAAATAGGAATGTTTTTCATTGGATCCGACAGACAGTTGATAATCAACTTAGTTCGTGTTATAAGCACACATGCAATCGATATGTTGCATTGTGGTAACTGTACACATCGCCTCTTTACAAGAACAACGTGATATCTTATAAACCACAACTTTACAGGAGAGTAATTTTAAACATTTAAGCGTTGATAATTTCTAAAATATTGATAATCTTACTGTAGGAAAACAATTAAAATATCGCGGTAATTAATGTGCTTTCTGAAAATAAGCAAAAAAAGAACTCAGTTCAATATGAAATAATAAAAAAACTGATTTAAAAAAACACAGAAACACATGTCACGTTTTCAATGAAAATACGTCAGAAAATGCTTGTAACATATTGATATATCACATCGAAGATGTTAAATTTAGGTGTAAGGCTGTGTGATAAGTTAAATAAAACACACTGTCAAAATAAAAATATTCTATTTAAAAAAATATAAATTTACGAAAACAATGCTTTACTTACACCATGAAATTGTTTTAAGGCACAATAATCAACAAGAGATCAATCAATCACATAGTACTAAGTAATCACTTTAATTAAAATTATAAGGTAATTAAAAATTTACTTTCACATAAATGAAAAAATCAAAAAGTTAAGTGTACTTAAAGTTATCTAATAGTAGTTAACGTTTTATGATACAATTATGGCACCGAGTTTTATAGTACATACTAGAAATTCAAAATAGGAACATTGCTACCACCCTTCATAAACATAGAATCACAAATTCTCTTAATACTAATAAAAACACTATCATTTGAAATGTAGCAATTAAATATTTTTAAAAAATACAATTGCTTCGTAAAATGGCTTGTGGTATCTAGGAATGAGGTTTTTATTGACTAAATCCATGAGATCAGTTTTTCTCTCTACTTTCGGTTTTTGTCCAGGTTTTTGAAGATAGGCTTTTTGCAGATCTAAATTAATGCTTTGGCTATTATGATTTCTCTTTTTTTTCACCACAATAGCTTTCTTAAATAATTCGCCAGCGTATGATTCTTTAAAAATGTGGCATCTGGATCGGAGCTTTGAACTTTTGTCATCTTCAGTCCAGCCAGTTACACAGTGTTATTGTCTTCATCTTTCATTATTGCACAGTTCATTTGAGTGCATATACTTTTCCAATCAAAAACAATCATCGAAGCACATTTCATTAAAATGAAATGGCTCGCTTTTTTCCGTACTGCCTTTATAGCCCCGATAAATGTGTCAGGTGTATACATTGGTCCTGATCTCAGTTGCCTTTTAACTTCTCTCTCTATTTGAGAGTGTGCTGAATCGCCCTTGTTCTGCGTATGACCTTAACCTAGGTATTAGTGTGTAATTGATTTGAGATTTGGCAGAGTTTTGACTGCGTAAGTGTACATTGAGACCATAAACATATTTTTTCGCTGTCCGGCACAATTGTCTGAATAATTTTCAGCCGTTGCGGAAATTTTCTCCAGGTATGTGTAAACACAGGTAACAATTTCGTTGACACCTATATTGGCGTTAGACTCATCCTATACATAACTCTCAACTGAATTATTTTGTAAGTTATAAATTGTTAAATTTAGTACATTTAGTTTGGACGTGTAGTAAAAAACTGAGACGTCTCCTTTGGGGCATTGGAACACTCCTTGAAGATCATAGACTGCTAAAATATTTTTGTTGTTCTTATCTTTTTCTGTTTCAATGATGTAATTCATAATCGTGTTTCTTAGATTCTTTCTCTTCATCTGTGATGTTTTTACTTTTTATAGGCTTCGCATATATCGCATAAATCCTTTTTAGGAGTGAAAAACGAAATGTTAAAATCTTGTTTGAAAATACGATAAAAATAAGATAATGTAGGTTCCATAGGGGACATTTTGGGATTTGCATTATTCCACATAATCTCTATGAAGTTTTGTGATCTGTGACAGTTTTGCTACCATCAATATAATTTAGTTTTGAGTTAGCCCGGATGTAATGTGACTCAATCTTCGTTATAGACTCAATAAACAATTTGATGCCATTTTTAATGCTTTCGTCAACTGCATAATTGTTTGAATGAGTACCTCGGTTATCTTTCATGGAATAAATATTAGTGTTGTTATTTTTCTTTTTCAAAGCTGTTTCTATGGGTCGTTTATGAATTCCCAAAGTATTTTTGAAGAACAATTTACAAACTCTTGTTTATTCACCCGAAATAGTCAAAAAGAAAGCGTTGTTGTTGTTTCGAATAGTTGCGATATTTCCATCCAAATCAACGTTAGCATAACGTTGTTGTGGAATGACTATGTCTACGTTATTAGCAATAAACATCCATTGTTTTTCTATTACACCTAAGCTCCAGTAGTCGTTTAAAAGGGTCTGTCTTTACTCCTCTGTAAATTTATACCTACTTTTAAATTTTTACTTTATTTATTTTTTTACTTTATTTTAGCATGTATAGTGTAACATTTTAGCATAATAATTAACCCAAACTAAAAGGTTTTCAAAAATAATGATGTAAAATAAAATAACCCATAATATTTCAAAACGATTCATCAACAACATGGGTATAATCAAAGATATCACAAAGAAAACTTGTAATTTTTTCATCAATAATGTGACAATATTAAATATCTCATTCTCAATACTCACGAGTTTTACAATAAAAACAAGTCAAGTAACTATATCACATTACTAAAGTTAAAGTAAAAAACAACAAGAAACATGTATTTGCACTAAAAACGTGGTATACTCGTGATGTCACGTTTTTTGTGAAAAGCGGGAGCACTTTACGCGTTACGCGTGCGGGACAAGCTAACGCGTCGCGTTTTCGAAATCGAGCGCAACATCGAAAGAGACAACGTGATAACGCCATTTGCCACGGCCGTGCCGCCTCTTTCAATCGTAACTCTTCGAAAATTCACTTTAAAAATTCCGCGTTTTTGTAGAAAATAAAATTCGACATCACGGTTTTGAATATCAAATAATAAAAAAAACGTTTTTGATGAGTTGTCACGTTGTTTTTGTAAAGAGGCGACATGCTGACGTAATAACTTTTTTTTTTAATAATTCATCAAAACGATCCAGACCGTTATGACATATTCAAAAAAGTTTGAAATTATCGCAATTAACACGTGTGTAACATCTGTCGGGTCCGCTAGTATATATAATACAAAGTTCTATAAAAACTTTAAACGCCTTTTCTCGTTTTTTTGTTTTAGTTTTGCACTTTAATATATTATATTACTGATATTACATGAAATGATGACATGTTTATGTTATAATAATTCTTTTATTGTCGTATAAAAGTAAAACATACAATTAACTATTATTTACAATTTCGATTGGAATATGTAATTATCATACGCTATGTTTTTTTTTTTTTTTTTAAATCCTCTAATCTGTCTTGTTAACGTCCACAATTAATTATGTGTGTTAAGTAGTTAAGTAATCACATGTAGGAAACCCTTTCTTTAATTAAGACGTGAACAGTGTAATAATGGAAGACTCGTTACATCTTACACTTGGTAATTAATCTCGTATAATTGTAACTTTGAAAAATTCTTCTATTTAGTCAGAGGTATAAGTATAAATAAATAATCATATATCCCAAAGCGTTAAAAAAATATGCATGGAATGTTTTCTGTGCGTAGGTATTACGATAAGCTTCACATTACAACCATTCTGCTGTAGTCATGAGATAAATGATCTTAATGACGACGGTCGCGGGTTCGATTCCCGCTCGGAGCAGATACTTGTGTTTGTACAAGTATTATTTTGTTTCTGGTCTGCTGTAAAGCTGTTGGTCCCGGTTGTTATCATAGACACCTGATAACGATCGTTATTCATGGTGGGGAAATTATCCGCCAACCCGCAGTGAAGCAGCGTGGTGGATGGGTAGATGGAGCAATTGAACGTTTCCAGGCTGATCCAGTTCAGTTCGGTACTAATTCACAACTTTTTTACTAGACTTGTAATTTTTTATTTACATTGCTAAAAGCGCCTAGGGAGAGATAGTCGAACTCATGGTAACGGGAAGTTGACCCAAAATCGTGATGTCCTGTGTTGATAGAATGCCTATTAGGTGCTCATATTATGTTAAAAGAGCTGCAGAATCTAACCATTTGCAACCAGGATCCTTGTAGGAGGTATATGTCCAGCAGAAGGTAATTATTGTTCATTAAATTCATAGCAAATCGAAATTATATCTAAAATAATAAAAACCGATTTAAATGGCGAGGGGTAGAGTGTGGCGCTAATATCCAATTAGTAAAGTGCTTAGCTTGGAAATATCTAAAAAGGTTATATGAATTTTAATTTTACCATTCAGTTATTTTTAATAGGGGGAGAGCTAAAATATAAAGTACTTCAGTACCTACGTAATGTTTTTAATAAGCATGACACAGGTATTATACGTATGTTGCACTATTAATGGCGTAGGGGGATTGTTAAAAACGATATTTTCCCATCGTGATGTATGGGGATCTTTCACGGGCCGTAATGAGAAATTCCGCTGTCACCGCTTTTTGTATCACAAGCGGGGAACGTTTTTGAATACAATTTGCGATAACATGCCTTGACGAGAACCGTAATTATGAATTAATTTTTACTCTCATGAAATAAGTTTTTGCGAGTCCTCGAGCATTTGTGACGCAATATTTTTAATTGATTTTGAAATATAACAAAAAAAAGTGTTAACAATTAGATAATCTTGTAAATTGTATAGTTGTTCATGTATCTGTTTGTAATTGTTTTAAAGTACATAGCTGAGTGAGAAAAATATTTATTAAGACAATATATCTACGCTACAGGTAATACCTACGTAGGTACCTACCCAAAACCCAAGTACTTCTTATTTTTAAACAAACGAATAACTTTTTGCTATTAGTAATAGTTGTTTATTTAATTAATTATCAAATTAAACACAATGTAAACAAAATTACAATTATGGGTAGCAAAAGAAAACTACTTACGTTTGTACAGTGCTACAATCTACAGTTCATATCTTATATAGGTTGTATATCAGTCACCATACAATTGATTAACGATTTATGTTTCCTCGAAAGATATTCTTGAAAGATAGAATTCATTAAGCGTATATTTAATATTACTACTATTGATGCTTTCATTATGCTTGAGTTGCTTACAATTTTGCATAACAATAATATTAGAAATAAATAAATAAAACTTAAGATTGTTATATTGATATAAAATGTTTTTAATACAATAACTAAAAATGTATGTATATATTCCGAATAACAAAGACGACTTTAAAATGTTATCCTACCGTTTTGAAATGTCCATTAAATTTTGCTGCCCATCACCACCCTGGTCGGTACACAATTATTCGCACTAATATAGCCTTAGTCGCCTTTTCCGACACCTCGCCCAGAAAGAGGTCGGGATTATTCTTCTCTACCGGTCACCGCACGGCCGAGTCGAATTTAAACCATAAAAAAAAATGTATTATTTTTAAATGGCACAAAATTTATATTGGAGAATTTAATATAGTAGAGCGGTCGCAAAGACCCCGGCCGCTCCCCAAAGCCCAACGCACCAGGTCACGGAGGAGACTGCGGCTATGTCGTCATGACCTGCCGCAGTTTCTCCCGTTCGCCGGTCCCTGGTGCAGCGGAAATAGAGCGCTCACGGTGCCCGCGAGCGCTCTATATGCGAAGGCGGCCCGCATAGGCGAGCCAACCGTCGGGGCGTCGCGGTGGCATGCGCCAGCGATCCCGTGGCGTCCT
The DNA here is from genome assembly GCA_036937285.1 of Euphydryas editha. Classification (NCBI taxonomy): domain Eukaryota; kingdom Metazoa; phylum Arthropoda; class Insecta; order Lepidoptera; family Nymphalidae; genus Euphydryas; species Euphydryas editha. The sequence goes on from JAUPFZ010000003.1 coordinate 14,237,962, forward strand.
AGTACGACGATGAGGGCACCGCTGTGTTTTAGTGGGTATTCTGACTTCGCAGTCAGCGAGTCCCACATACCCGTCGCCTGCGGGTGGCGGGATGCGTAAACGCATTTCACAGCGTCAAAAAAAAAAAGGGCAAGACAGGCAGTGTAATTACTGGCACCGAGACTTTAACACCTTATGTGTCTGGATAGGCAACACATATATGAATTGCCTGGGCTACTTCCAGGTAAACTAGTTTATGTTCATGGGCGACGTCAACAACTTTTTTTTCTTTTTGTCGCAGGGGAATCAATTTACGGATGATATCCAGGATGCCCGGGTCGGCAGTCCTAGACCTATGTCGGACTCGGCACTTTGGGAGTGCAATACCGTACTAAACCCCTGCGGGAGCCTTCAGCTGCTTTAATTGGAGGTTCCTGGATCTGCAGGCAACAGGATCCCTCCAGCGACAGGCTGGCCTCGGCGAAAAGGCCAGACTTCTCCTCCATGGGGACTGTCCGGCTAACCTCTGAACAGTCCCGACGACGCCGTATCTGGCAGGACCGGGTTCCCATCCCGGCCCGACACGGGCACAGGGGCGTTACTGGAGGCGCGTTAAGTAGCACCTCCTACGCACCCCCATTCGTCGCCCGCGGATGGAGGCCACGTCGGCGGCCTCCTCTCTCACCCGCTCGTCGGCCTCCTTCTGGGACATTACTGTGTCGCAGAAGGTCCACCGCGCCACAATCGTGATATTCAGTCCTCGGCTCCCTCTGGGCCGTCCGGCACAGGTAGTCACCAAAGCAACCGTGCCCGGTGAGAACCTGCGTCAGACGGAAGGTGAGGGGTTTGCGTTTTCGACGCATCCACCGCTCTAGGACCGGGCGAATGGCAGCCGTTACGTGTGTACCGTACGTTCTCACCAAGAGCCCTCCTACCCGAGACGTATGAGTAGGTCTCGTCAAGAACCTCCGCCACAAGCTCCCCCGGGGGGTCGCCGGCTAGAGCAGTAGCTGCAGCCGACGATACCGTACGGTACCCCCGAATCACCCTCACCGCGATTGTTCACTGCGCAGCACGAAGCGCCGCATTATTTTTCGCGGTGAGGCGATCCGCCCAAACCGGGGCACCGTACGTCGCCATACTCCGGCAGACTCCGGAGTACAGCTGCCTGCAGGCGGCGCTGGGTCCTCCGAGGTTCGGGAGGCGTCTGCCCAGCGCACTCGCCGCCTTCACGACCTTCGGTCCCACCATCGCGAAATGTGGGCCGAAGTTCCACCCTCCGTCCAGGATGAGCCCGAAATATTTCATTTGGGGGCTCATCCTGACTCTCCCCTCTCCGATCTGAAGGGTAGCCCCCGGTTGAGGTCCCTTACGGCCGGTCCCGCAAAGAGCAGGGCTTCGGTCTTGTCAACCCTGACACGAAGCCCTAAACTCTCTATGCGGCTGATCACGAGGTCGAGTCCGACCTCGGCAAGCCGCGCTGCCTCCTTGTAATTTCGTCCCCGGGAATAAACGAGGGTGTCATACGCATAGCAGATGAAACCCATCCCGGGGAGAAGACGGCCTCGCAGGACCCAGTCGTACCCGATGTCCCACAGGATCGGACCCAGAACTGATCCCTGCGGGACACCGCAGCCGACTCGCCGCCACTCCACGGACTCCGACCGGTTCTCGAGGCCTACCCTCTGATCAGAGAGGTACGCCTCCAACAGCCTCCTTAGATACGGGGACACTACGAAGTATTTTAGTGCCTCCCGTATCACCACGTGCGGGAGACTGTTGAAGGCGTTCGCGATGTCTAACGACACCGCGACCACTACCTCCCTCTCATGTTCCGCCTCACGTCAACCACTTACCATCAGGTGGAACGTCTGCCAGTTTGCCTATTCAACTAACATAAAAAAAAATCTTAAAGTCGATTACACCTGAGATACGGTAGAGGTATATTTTGTAATAAAAAGTGTCTCCGAACTATTCTTAAATAAAAATGGCATTGTTGTACCAAAGGACCGTAGTATCTGTAACGTCCACTATCGCAATTTTTTATTGCACAAACTTTACTTATTATTCAATTACCTATACCCTCCATAACCTAGGATTATGGGATAGTACTTTATAACAACGAACCCAGTGACTTGTTTTAAATGTCACTATTGTTAATACTGAACTGATTTTCAAAATTTTGTCGCAGTTAGAAGCTACGTTATCTTGAATTTACATTTAACAGGGCAGTAGTCATAAATGTCAATGCGGGCAAAACCACAAGGGATGTCTAGTTTTGTTATCAAATAAGCGCATTTGTTGTTTCAAACCCCAGACAGTAGTTTTTCTTAATATAAAATTTTCCTACGTATTGTCAAGTAAGTCTTTTTTTCAGTATCACATTTCTAAAGTAACTTTGCCAGAATTGAATCGATTCTATGCGAGGCGATAACATTTTCATGATTATGCTAAAAGGATACATTTTCTTTGTATGGAGTATATTTCGTGGCAACTCTTTTCTTGAGGGTATAAAAGTGTGTAAGATAAATAGATATTATAGACAAATTTTACTGAATGTAGACAGATTCCAAATAAATTTGAATTTGACTTTTATTTCATTTTTAATGTAAATACTTTAATAAAAAAATTAAAATTGACGATGAAACCATCGAATGGGCATTAAAATTATCTCACAAGGTAAATCAGTAATTATAATAAAACTGTGACAGGTCAAATTCTGTACCTTGAAGATACTTAAATAGATTTTTTTTTGAGTGCGCCACATTGTTTTTCTATTTATTAAGTGCTATTATATTTTTGTCTGCTTATCTGTCTGTCTTCGAACGAACTAAGAGACTAGGCTCAAATCAAAATGTATACTTAGTTGTATTTTTTTTTTTGTTATGTATAGTACCTAAATATTAGGCCATTGATTAATCAGAGACATCATAATACAGACATTATAAATTTCAGTATTATATCCAAATAATTAGAAAGATGGAATACGTAGAAACCTTTTAAATTTTGACTCATAATATTATTTACTTTTAGTTTGAATGGCTTTTTTTTTCTTTTATAGTAAGTACGAGTATACTATTAAAAATAAATTCTTTAAATACCGATATACATGTCGTGACCATATCGTAGAATTCTCCACATCAATAAATGCTCGAGAATTTCATGAAGTGGTCGCATTTCATGATATTGTGTAGTCAATTAAATTTGACCAGATCATTAAAACGTGAAATTTCATGATTTTGTTATCTACGATTGGCATTTGGCAATATCATGAAAATAGGATATATAGGATATATAGGATTTTGAATCGCTGATCCAGCTGTCAAGTTCAACGCCCGCTATTTGAACATAAGTTCGAATTTTCGTCGAAAACCCGGGGAGTATTGTTTGAAAATTCTTTTTACACTATCATAAGTACCTTATTACATTAATAGATAAATATTTGCATGTAATTTTATAGTATTGGTCTCACTTTGCTTTTGTTATAAAAAGCAAGCTGGTAGACTTGAAATAGTAGCTTAACGTAGTAGTCTTACAAAATATATATAACTTAAACAGATTCATATATAAATATTTATTTTAGACTAGAATTTCAGCAAATTCTATCTTTCTACACTTAAAATATTAAGTGAAGTAATAGATAGACATTTAAAAAAAACTACCCACTTTTTTATTTATTAATTTATTAATTTTTTTATTTATTAATTTTTAAACTGATATCAAATACTGATTTTATTAGTTTTATTACTGATATTTAGATCTATTTAAAATAACAAAATATAAATTATATATACATATATCCATACATATTGATATTTATATATATATAATCTTACTTGTATTTTATTCACCACTATTTATTTGTTTCTAGTGTATTAAGGAAAAAACAAACAATGCTGACCCGTCGCAACGCTTTAGCTCGCCAGGAGGATACCAAACTCCACCAGGCTTTGCAGGAATTAAAGCGCATAAAGGAGCAGTGTGTTCTACTGGAAAATGAAAGAGAGGACAATGAAAAAGAGCTTATTAGTGTTTGTGAGAAAAACAATAAATTAAAATCGGAACTGTCGACACTACATGTTAGGTATGATAGTCTTGTTGAGGAGCGGGACCAACTACAGTCAGTAGTAGATAGGTTTGACGAGTGCAGGGATGAGTATGAGCGGGCCTTGAGCAGGACCTCCCAGCTGGAACAGGAGCTGAGGGATGCCCATCTACACATTGACGACCTCGAGGAGTCTGCACAGAAAGTCACTGCACAATACAACAACACGCTGTTCGATCAGCTAGTTAGCAGCGCCCCGCAGTTGGTTGCTTCTGCAAATACTTCTGGTTTGGACATTACTACTATTGATCTGACAAATGATACTTTGATTGGCCAAAATAAGTCTAAACCGGAATTTTGTAGTAGAAACAAACTAAAAAAATACTTAAAAATAAACAAAATTATTAAAAAATGTAAAAAACAATTAAAAACACATAATAATATAAAAAGTAGAAGTATTATAGCTAAAAATAACCTAAAACTAAAAGAAAAATTAAAATCTTGTATTAGTGAGTCTCAAATAAACTACTGTGAGTACCAAAAGGACATAGAATGTTTAGAATATAAAATAAAAAATCTTGAAACTCAACTAGAAAGCGTATCTAGTAAATATGTACTATCCCAGAGGTCGTTGGAAGAGTATTTGGTGGCAATGGATGACATAATTAAAACATCTCAGTACAATGAGGAGCGTTTTAAATCACTGATGAATAATCAGTGTTGTACTTGCTCTAATCCTCCAGAGTCACTTAGTGGGTCTGATGCTCTGAGTCACTCCGTGACCACGGAGCCTCTGACCCATTTTGCTCCTTCATCTACCTCGTCCGTGGATACATTGTGTGTCAATTTGGTTAATCACAGGTCCTCTCCTAATAATATAGTAATGTACAGTGATTTTATCGGTAAAAGTATGGGCACAAAATTAAATGTATTGGGACATAAAATTATAAATAATTGCTATCCAAACTTAAATTATCTGGATATTATGAAGAACATATATAAATCCAAATTTGATTCAAATAGTATAATAATTCTACTAATTGCCAATAGGGGAAACATTAATAGTGAACAGTTAGTTAAACATTTAAATAAATTAAGTCATTTGCCAATTAAAAACATTGTAATGTTCACTTTTCCCTATTATAAGAATGCACCAGATGCTGAAAATAATATAATTTATAAATTAAATCAGAAATTACATTTATTAAGTAATTATAACAATAAAATAAGTATTATTGACATAAATAGTATATTTAATTCAGACTCTAACAGTAGTGTTAGTAAAAATAAATGTAATTTAAAATTGACCAAAGGAAGGACTTCCCTTCCTAGTTATTTATCAAGACGGATAGCTAAGTCGCTATCATATTTTTTACATATTACAGCTAAGAATTTAGCTAAACTATCTGCTTCTATTGAGCAGGATAAATTTAAATTTGACATTACCAATGCTTTGGAATTTGTTCCAAATCATTTAAATTAGTCAGTAAGACAACAGAGATTATTCCCTCTAGCGTTATACTGAATAGTAAAACACAATTAGCTCATAATTGCCCTATAAATATTGTTAAATCAAATAAAATAAATAATATCAACCTGGTACATCAAAATATTTGTTGTTTAACACAGGGCAAAGAATTAGAGATGGAACTATTCATGAATTCAGAACAAATTGATATTTTATGTATTACAGAGCACTGGCGTAAGGGAACTGAACTCATCTTTAGTTTCAGCAACCACCGGGTTGGTAGTTCATTCTGCAGAGTCAACACAATACATGGGGGGTCGTTAATCTTGTTAAAAAATAATATAAAATGTAAAGAACGGAAAGATATTGTGTCCCTCTCTGTAGAATGCACAATAGAGATGTCTTGTGTAGAACTTGAGCAATTCATAATAGTGTGCGTATACAGGCCTGGTTCCTCTGATTATTTTAAATTTGAGGAAGTTCTTGATCAAGCCTTAAGCAAATTGTCAAAATCTAATAAACATTTGATTGTATGTGGCGATTTCAACGTCGATATTCTTATTAATTGTTCACAGACTTACAACATCCTAAATTTATTTAAATCATATAACTTGTTTAACTTATTTTTGGAGCCAACTAGATATTGCAATACAATCTCAACATGTTTAGATAATATATACTGTAACATTAATCCTGATAGTAAGATAATATTCAATAAATTAGATTCAGACCATTGTGGTCAACTAGCAAGTTTTAGTGTAGAAAAAAAAAGGGTCAAGAAACGAAAAATAGTATGTAGGCCAATGACAGCAAGTCGCCTGAATTGTATGAGAGTTAATTTGTGTAATAAGCTTCCTTTCTTGAGTAATGACATGGACCCCAATTTAATGTATAAAATATTTTTTGAGACATTTTTAAATGAATTTAACTCCATATATAAATCCAAGGAGATTACAGTTTGTGACGCCCCAATATTTAGTGAGTGGGCTACTGTAGGTATATATAAGAGTAGACAGAGATTGTATGAGTTGTACGCAGAAAGACAGTTTAACACAACGGAAAAATTTCAAAATTATGTTAAATTATACTCAAAAACATTCAAAGTAGTCTGTCAAATTGCAAAGAAGAAATATATTAGTGATAAAATATTAAATAGTGTCGACAAAGTGAAATCTACTTGGAAAATTATAAATGCGGAAACGGGTAAATTTAAAAGTAATGAGAGTGACTATAAAATTAATATTAATGGCAAAATTATTACTGAAGACTTAGAAATTGCCAACGAATTTGAAAAATTCTTCACTCGCATACCGGTAGAATTAACTAAAACCCTGAACTCATCTACTCCCATTGCAGAATCATTGTTGAAATCTAACGTACCTATGTGTAATGTAGAATTTAAATTTAGTCATGTGAATAAGTATTGTATTTTAAAGGCTTTTAAATTGTTAAATATAAAAAGAACACCAGATATCTGGAGCATTTCTGTACATCTTATAAATTCCCTAATTGAAACAGTTGCTCCAGAACTGGCTTTAATTTTTAATAATTGTATTGATAGTGGTGTGTTTCCTGACTTGATGAAATTTAGCAAGTTAATGCCTTTATTTAAATCTGGAAGTACCGCAGATCCTTTTAACTTTCGTCCAATATCGGTACTTCCCACTTTCAGTAAAATCTTTGAAAAAATTATCCTAAATCAACTTCAAAAACATTTTGAAAGTAATGAACTCTTGCACAATAAACAATTTGGTTTTACTCGCGGCCGGTCTACTACTGATGCTGGAATTAAACTTTTAGAGACTATTTATGAGGCCTGGGATCAGTCACACGATGCTTATAGTGTATTCTGTGACCTTTCTAAGGCATTTGATTGTGTCCAGCATCAGACATTAATCAGGAAACTACATCATTATGGAATCCGGGGTACCGCTCTTGATTTTGTCACTTCTTATTTGAGTGGCAGGACCCAAAGCGTGGTGATCAACGACAAGCGGTCCCCCGGCTCTCTTGTAACAATGGGAGTACCTCAAGGTTCGATTTTAGGTCCCTTTCTATTTCTGGTTTATATTAATGACCTCCCTCATCTTGTTAGAGATGATCATGAGATAGTCTTGTTTGCAGATGATACATCTTTACTGTTTAAGGTTAAACGTGGACAAAATTCACTAGACGATGTAAACAGGGCTCTCTCTAAGATTATCCACTGGTTTAATGTAAATAATCTACTATTAAATGAATCTAAAACAAAATGTGTGAGATTCACTTTACCGAATGTTAAGTTGGCTACAACCAGTATCAGGATTAGGGATAAGGAAATAGAATTGGTCGATCAGGCTGTCTTTCTGGGTATAACCTTAGATTCAAAATTACAGTGGGGTCCTCATATTGGGAAGTTATCTGGCAGACTCAGCTCCGCAGCTTACGCAGTAAAAAAAATACGCCAGTTGACGGATATCAAAACCGCGCGATTAGTATATTTCAGCTATTTCCACAGCATCATGACTTATGGTTTACTGCTGTGGGGAAACGCTGCTGATATTCAATCTTATATCTTTAAACGAGCAATTCTTGTATATATATATATAATCGGAATCTCGGAAACGGCTCCAACGATTTTCATGAAATTTAGTATGCAGGGGGTTTCGGGGGCGATAAATCGATCTAGCTAGGATTTATTTTCAGAAAATGTTGTTTTATCCCTTTTTTTACGCAATTAAAAAATACCATTAGAATACGAAGGTAAATTTCGCTGTCATTGACAAGCTTCTATTAGCTCGGATAGGAATCGGGCGGATTCGAAACCAGAAAACCTGAGTTCGAATCCAGGATTCTACAGACCAATCTTTTTTTCATTTTTTTTTTTTTGAATTAATAGCTCTTTTTATTTTTTATTTTAATAACCAGTTCCTATTATTTTACTTTTATGTCGGTAAGATCGAAAATATTATTTATGTTTCATCAATATGTAATGTATCTAAATATAATTTAACCGAGCAAAGCTCGGTCATCCGGGTACTGTATATTTATTTTGCAAAAGAGAGCTGTCAGAGCTATCTACGGTATGGGCACCCGTGAGTCTTTACGAAATAAATTTAAGGAAATAAAAATACTAACTGTTTATTCTCAATATATTTTTGAAAATTTATTATACACACATAAAAACAAAAATAAATTTGTCAAGAACTGTGATAGACATAATATAAATTTAAGAAATAAAAATAAATTGGCAATTCCTAATTTTAGGCTCCACAAAATAAGTAACTCTTTTGTAGGTAACTGTATACGCATGTACAATACACTGCCTGGTAATGTGCAAGACTTGTCCCTAAATAAATTTAAACACTTCATTAAATCCAAATTATGTAGTAAGGCATATTATAGCATTAAAGATTTTTTAAATGACAAGGCTGCTTGGCAGTGACATGATTTGCTCGTTCTTTGTGAATAATTTTTTTATATTGTATGTACAAAATATGATATGGTAAAAAGAGTACCGAGAGTTTTTTTTCCTCCGGCTTTTTTTCTCTCGGCCTACACTAGGAACATTATTATATTATTGTAATATTTAGTAAAGCCGATGATGAAATTGTAGATGTCTACCGAGACATTTTTTTTTTTTGACGTTCGTTGAGTGTGTGTAATCAATCACCTAATAACGAATAAAAATATTTTGATTTTGATTTTGGATGTCGATGATAAATTATATAAAGTTAATAGAATATGTTAGGTTTTTTTTTTGTTGCAAATCTTCCTCATCCGCAGTTTCATAATTTGGTCATATTTGGATTGCCACTAATAGTCCATGGACTTTTTTTCGCAAGGTCACCCAACTATCCATAATTATTTGTTTTATAAGTGATATGATCAAATAATCTTGATCAATTTATGAAGTAGACCGCCTTACTTTACCGACAAACGATTTCTTATCATTAATCTGGCCAAGGCACATCATGATATGGTAAATGGATAGTGAAACATTTCATGGAATGCGACCATTTCATTAAATTTTCGAGCATTTCATGATGTGGGCACTTTTACGACATAGCTACGACATATATATTTATATATAAATTTCATTAGTCTGTGTAATCAGTGTGTCGTTAATTTAACTCGTAAATTTGAGTCAACAATCTAATTTCAAATCTGAAGAGTTTAATGTACTGAAACAAATTCGTAGGTACACTGAATACCAGATTTATTCCCCCGTTTTCTCTATGCTTGCGCATTGAAAACTGAACTTTTATTACTCATACAAATCATTTTAATCCTAGTAAATCTATGGCTGATAAAGAGAATTTTGGATTATACTATACTTCAAAGATACGCGAGACCTAGTTTCAGAAATATTAAATTTAAAAAGTATTTTTGTTGGATGAAAATATCTAATATGTATGCACATAACAATGGGTAGAACTTTTTTAAACCATACACAGAGTTTAAAACTTTTATTGAATACTAAACGAAATTTCCACTGTGGTACAGATTTAATATTCCACTTAAGCAGACTGAATAGAGTGCAGAATTAAGTTATTTAATAACCGACTAAAGTTTCAGTAATTTTATAGTTTAACTATATTCTATTAAAACGTTAGTGATAATACTTTTCAACATTTGAAAAATATTATTTAAAAATGACTGGTTCGAGTTAAAGTGTTGATGGAATAAAAACTATGAGCCAACCTATGGAATGTTTTACCATCGAACTTTTAGATCTGGCAATTTTTCAAGCCTTTGTTAAATCCACTTTAAAAATTTTTGACTATTCCATCTGTGAATAAAAATTTTAATGTTCATAAATTTTATATATAAAAAAATACCAGTACGAATTAAAAAATATATTAATTAGTTGTAATAAATGTGACAAGATTCACATAATAGTAATCCTCAGGAAAACTATATGATATTTCCGTTAGATTGTTATAATGTTAAAATTGAAGTTGTTGATGAATTAAGAAATATAATTTTGTTTAAATGTCTGATAAATATTAATTATACAATAAATCGTCATTAGACTGGTTTCATACATATTTCATATTTCAAAGTAGCGTATTATTCAAATAGAACTATAAACAAACTTTTACATTACGTAATTATATATTCAAATAACAAACTTGAATTCTCGAAAATTCAACATTACACTGTAAAATTTTGCAGACCTAATAAAACAAAGGCTTAAGTTAGAAACACCAACTTTATAGGGAAACAAAAAATAGTAGTAGTACGTTTGGAATATAATTTACTGTAATTATGTAAAAATACTTCGATGTAACTTTTATCTGGTACGTACAGCTTAATATCTCTTCTATAAATTGTATTTGCAAATAAAATTTAATGTCACACAGCAATGAGAGCAAATAAAATTTCCGTTTGCATTAATTATAAAATATAAAATTAAATTTTATTTGCCATGTGAAAGTTTTAAAAGTGATTGAGCAATTTTTGTAATTACTGTATTACATGTTTTTATATTAATTACGTATCATGACAAACGCTTTCACAGTACTCAAGTAAGAAAGGATTCAAAATATTTCTTATATTTATATATATTTCTTAATTTTTTATAAGCTTTTTTGGCGTGATAACGTCTTGTAAATCGATGAATGCCGGCTGCACGCACGAAGAAGTGTCACGTGTTGCGGGCGAGAGCGCGGAACAAGCGATAGAGAGGCACGATCGGCCTAAGCGTTCGGCTTGTAAATGAAAAACAATAACCCAGATTGGAGGATCTTAAATATCACACATGTATATAAGTTGTAAATAAATTGTTAATAGCATATTGTTACTTGTAATTAATCTGTATGATTTAAGTAATAAAATACTTGAATTAACGAGTGCAAATAAATGTTAATTTATCGCAAAAAATTGTAACTAATTGAATTAACTCATTCTTTGTAATATACAAAATATTTATTCTTGTTATTTATTTATGTTGTTAAAATGTTGATAAACCATAAAATAATGATAATTCAGTAATAATAATTCAATTCAATTCATAAAAGTATGCAATTTTTTTTTCAATGTTTTCTTATGACGTTATCACGTTACTTTACAGACAACCAATTTTTTTACCAAAAGCACAATTTAGGGATTCTATTTTTCTCCAAGTTATTCTTCTTATCCTCCTGAGTTGATTGATACCAAACTCGGGGTATCTAGAACTTCTGGTTCCCAAGATATGACCAGCGGGTATGAGGTAGACTGGTAGTGGAGGTTCTCATGGGGGATCGATTTAGGAGGGGGCCTGAAATTGAGAGGGTGGCTTGGGATATTGGTAAGGGGTAACTCCTAGTGTCTTCCCCTTTCAAAGGAGTCCCAACAGTAGGGGTCTATGGTGGCAGGTTTTTGCTGGCGGGTCTCAACCGAGACCCATGGGGGCGTCCCTACCGCGCAGCTCGTAACAGGTTGCGCGGTCAGGGCGGTGTCGGAGCTCTTTCCGCACCACCCGGGCCACGTTCCGCCCGTGATGGCGCCGTCCTCCTCCTACGAGACTGAGGCGTCCGCTCCTCCAATTACCGAGGCGGAGATGGACATGGCCCTGGATCGTCTCAGGGCCAGGAGGACGGCCCCAGGGCCGGATGGTGTTCCAACTGAGGGTGATGGTGAACAACTGAGGGCTCTCTCTGCGGAGGCGGTGGCCAGTGGAGATGTTCTCCTGGCCACCTCACTCGATATAGCGAACGCCTTCAACAGCTTGCCTGTTGAGACTATTGTGGAGGCACTAAAGTATCACAGAGTGCCCCACTATCTCCAGAGGTTGTTGGAGGCGTACCCCGGGACAGAGAGGTCCTCTGGGAGGGGGGCGATGGTCGGCTGTCCCGGCGTCGCGTCGGCTGCGGCGTTCCACAGGGCTCCGTCTTGGGACCGACCCTGTGGAACGTTGGCTACGATTGGTTACTGCGGGCGCCGTTACCGCCCGGGCTGAGCGTCATTTGTTACGCTGATGACGGCCCGGGCGAGGAGCTTCGAGGAGGCGGCTCGCCTCGCAGAAGCCGGCGCGTCGATGGCAGTCGATCGGATCGCTATGCTAGGCCTGAGGGTCTCCATATCCAAAACGGAGGCCCTCCTCTTTCACGGCCCACGCCGAGGCCCCCCCCGAGGTGCGCGATCGCCGTCCAGGGAACGGAGGTGGAGGTTCGGGCCCAGATGAGGTACCTGGGCCTGACGCTGGACGGGCGATGGAGTTTTGGTCCACATTTCGACCAGCTCGCTCCGAGGCTGCAGAACGCCGCCGCTGCGTTTGGACGACTCCTCCCTAACGTAGGCGGACCGGACTCCCCTTGCCGGCGCCTATACGCCGGTATAGTGCGGAGCATGGCGCTGTACGGTGCTCCCGTATGGGTCGACGCCCTTACTACTCGCAACAAGGCTCTGCTGAGGAGACCCCAGAGTGTCATAGCGGTAAGGGCGATACGGAGTTACCGTACGGTGTCCTGGACGGCGGCGACACTTCTCGCGGGCGATCCGCCCTGGGAACTCCAGGTGGAGGTGCTCGCGGAGGTGTACCAGTTCCGGTCCGAGCAGAGAGCGAGCGGCGAACGTTCAAGTGTGGACCAAGACGGCAGGGTCAGGGCTCTAGCTCAGAGAGCTCTAATCCATTGGTGGAAGGAGGACCTGGGGTCCCCAGCGGCGGGCTCAGCGACGGTGGACGCCATACGTCGTCGCTGGGTCAACAGGCAGCACGGGGTGCTGACGTTTCGGCTGTCGCAGGTGCTTACCGGGCACGGGTGCTTCGGTAAGTACCTGCACCAAATTGCAAGGCGGGAAGCCACCCCTGCTTGCCATGAGTGTGGCGCGCCAGTCGACTCGGCGGCCATACTCTGGAGGAATGCGCCGCTTGAGACCTCCAGCGCAGGGCCCTGGTGGCAGTAATAGGCGGAGACCTCTCGCTGTCGAGTGTGGTCCGATGCATGCTCGGCAGCGAGAGGTGCTGGTCGGCCGTGACCTCATATTGCGAAGAGGTCATGGCTCTAAAGGAGGCCGCGGAGCGAGAGTGGGAAGCAGCTGCACATGCTGACTCGCTCCGCAGAAGACGACCAGGGAGGAGGAGACGGCAATTCGCACTCCTTCACCCTCCGCAATAGAGTGGGAGAGGGCACCACATCCTCCCACTCGCCACCAGGGCAATAGAGCGCTCACGGTGCCCGCGAGCGCTCTATAAGCGAAGGCGGCCCGCAGTGGCGGGCCTACCGTCGGGGCGTCACGGTTGCATGCGAAAGCGATCCCGGGGCGCCCCAATACGACGATGAGGGCACCGCTGGGTTTTAGTGCGGTATTCTGGCACGTTCTGCCGTGCCAGCGAGTCCCACATACTCGTCGCCCTCGGGCGGCGGGATGCGTAAATGCATTTCCCAGCGTCAAAAAAAATAAAAAATAAAAGGGTGGCAGGTTTTGGAGTTAAGTCAGGATGATTTTAAGGGTAGAAAAGTGATGTAAAATAAAATAAAAGTATTTAGGGAATTTAGTATTTTAGAAAATAACAAATAACGTAAAATACAATAAATCAAACAAAAAAAAAATTCAAATTATTAAGTAAAATTCCCTTATACGTTTTTCTTACGGTTTTAGTCTCACATTTTTTTCAGTTCGGTTGCGCAGCTAAATCTCTATCTCCTCCAAGCCTGGTAAGGAACTTCGTTCAAATAAAATTCTCGTTGAAGCAAGCCAAACTGCGTGTCTAAAAATATCAAGATAACGCCTTGTAATTTAGCAGCCAAAAAGATATTTAATGTTTTAAAAACATCGTGTTTCCTTTTACTGCATGTCTTGTATAACAAATAGCATTTGAAGGATTATATTTATATAGTTTTCTTTGTTTGCTTGGCCTCATTAATTAATATAATAATAAATTCTATAAAACTATTCCAAGCTATTAAAATACGTTATATAACATATAAAACAATCTATACCTATATCCATATCTTCTATATCTATACTAATAATAAATCTGTTAAAACCTCCGTTTCATTAATACACTATATATCATCAAGAATAAATTTTAATAGCGCGCTTTTATTGAAGTGAAACTTCTTTATCGGGGTTGGAAAGATTTTTTCGTTACGCACCATCTTGCGTTACGCGCCATCTTGCGTTACGCGCCATCTTGCGTTACGCGCCATCTTGCGTTACGCGCCATCTTGTTCTTGATTATTGCGTATTTCAGTCGTTTTTCAATAAACACATGCGCAAGGAAGATTCCGAGTGGTAGTAGATGAAATCCTATATATATAAATAAATAAATAGTTAAACTAAATAAATCAAATATCAAATTTTGAATGCTACAAAATGTGGCTCTCGCAGGGTTTTGAACTTGCAGCTCTCGAGCGATATACGAAATTCAATTCGCGTTGGCAGCCACTGCGCTAGCAATCTCTAAGATTCTTGAGTGAAATTAAGTATCACTATATAGAAGTTTGCAGTTATTGTATGATGTATTCTATAGTGAGTAGGTAATTCGAATATAAATATGTCCGAACGCAAACACAGGACTCATATAATTACGATCGTATAAAAAGTAAACTGTTTTTATCATAAGTTTCACTTCTTACGAGTGTACGCTAGTACACGCAATTTAATTTTTTTTCGATCAGCGCCATCTCTTATCGTGTTTTTCTCTGTGCACGTATCACGTAAAAAGTACAAAACCAATGTAAATAACTTTAATACATAAAAATTAAACATAGCTCACAATATAATTTAGTTTTTGTTTCATTGTAATTAAATTTAAAAATAAATATTTAAGAAAATAGAAATACGCCTAGACGCGACATAGACGCCATCTGGTCTGACGAATCTTAAAAACTCACAAAACTTATTTTTGAGTTATTATTTTGTTAAACTTAAAAGTTTACTAAATATGTCGGATAGGAATAGAAATCGTTTTAATATTTTAGATAAACATCATTTTCAATTAATAGACTATTATGTTAAATATTAATTATGTTAAATTAAATGTCACTAAATATAAAAACGATATTCTACCATTATAAGATAGATGGCGCAGATAATTTTCTGAATCACGCTGACCAAAACTTCGGCCAAAAGAATGACACTCGCCCGTATTTAGAAAACTGTTTTTCTTTTTTGCATTTAATTAAATACTTTAGGGTACTACGGTCTTGGGGTGCTACAGTCGGTGACCTCCGCGTGATGCACCCTGGAAACGTAGGCAGCAGCAGCTGCACAGTTGCGATTGCGGAACTGCTGCTGCCTACGGCTAACGACCGACTCGGGGGAACGCCGGGTATGCGATTCAGCGCTCCGGGGACTTCTCTATTACGCAGAGTTACCCCGTTGAGCGGCCGCATGGCGTATTGGGGACAGTCGTCTCCACGGGGCCTCCGGTGCCACTGCGCTCGCGTGCGGTGAAGCAACGGAGGCGGACGGGTCTGATGTGCACTCACACTGCCGTAAGACAGAACGGCTATGCTTGTCTTAGTCGTTCACCGTCCTCTCGTAATCCCGCTACGTGGTGTCGTGGTCATGTCTCGCAGCTACGTGCGGGACCAAGGGTCTTGCCTTAACCGGCCAGACCGCGAGGAAGAAAACCTCTATAAAAAATTACCCCGAATCCCAAGCGGCGACGCAGCTCGAGGGGATGCATGGCTGATGGGTGGATCAGTCTCGACTGCGATCCTCGTCCGGGTACCGGCCGACACCCGCGACGAGTTACGCTAGGCTTACCCAGGTACAGGGGGCACTGCCTGGGCGGACCGTCTTTCCCCCATACTCGTGGGAACAAAAATGGAACCCTTAAAACTCAAATTTTATCGAAAGAAGGATGCGAGATATTAGTCAACGGCTGTCGACTCTGATGATTATAGCTCGGCGGCGACAGCCAGTGAAGGTGACAGGGCGGGCAAGCGGCCCCACGGAAGTCCACCGTCGACCGGCGGGGGGAGCTTGATCCTCGCCGGATGCAAAAGACGGATTCTCGAGCGGGACGAGACTTACACCGAGGCCGAGAAGGCCA
The DNA here is from genome assembly GCA_036937285.1 of Euphydryas editha. Lineage (NCBI taxonomy): Eukaryota > Metazoa > Arthropoda > Insecta > Lepidoptera > Nymphalidae > Euphydryas > Euphydryas editha. The sequence goes on from JAUPFZ010000003.1 coordinate 14,254,426, forward strand.
TACTCGAGCAAGTAAAAGCGGCCGAAGAGGGGCGCAGAGCACTGGGCGTTATAACTGGAGACCCGCGCACGGCCGATGTTCTAGTCGATCAGGTGCCACAGATGTGGACCTGATCTGTCAGGTAGCGAAGAGGTCGTCCAACCTGAAGGGGGGATTCGTGCGGACCCTGAAGGATGCGGCGGCCTCGATTAAGTCTGTGGTAGAGGCCCTCAAGGAGAGGACAGCTTCGAAGGAAGTGCGTCGGCTTCAGGCGGAGAACTCCCGCCTGAGACGCGACCTCGAGGACCTCCGTAGACAGGTGGTGGAGCTACGAGAGCAGAGCTCGTCGAATGCCGCTCCCACCTGTCTACCAAGATGAGAAGAGGGCCTCGTTGAGCAGGTGAGCGCGTCGGTTATTCGGTCGGTGGGGCGGTTGATCGATGCCCGCTTCGCCGGCCTTGAAGACCGCCTCCTGCCGGCGAAGACGCTCCGTCCACCGCTTGCGGCGGACCGAAGGAAAGGTAAGACGACCCAGAAGGCGCCGTCTTCTAGCGCCACCCCCGCTCCAGTTCGGAAAAGACGAACGCACGTGAGCGAGGAGTCGGCGACCGCAGTCCAGGCTGGCGACGGTGAATGGACTACCGTCGCCAAGCGGAAGAAGAAGAAGGCGCCTAAAAGCTACGCCGCCACCGCCGCCGCTACTCCGTCCCCGAAGGGACCGCAGCCGCAGCCGCCGACGAAAAAAAAGAAGAGGGCCAAAAAGCCTAAGCTGGCTGCTCCCCGCTCTCCGGCAGTGCTCGTCACGCTTGACGAGTACGCCGAGAGTAAGGGGCTAACGTACTGCCACCTTTTGAAGCGGGCGGCAGATACCATAGACTTGGCCGAACTAGGCATAGTCGGTGGCCTCAAGCTGCGGCGTGCCGCGACCGGGGCCAGACTTCTGGAGCTGCCGAAGGGGCAGACTCCGGAAGTGGCGGGACACCTGGCGGAGGCCATGCAAGAGGCGCTTGGCAACATGGCGAAAGTCGTCCAACCCACGAAGCTCGCAGGTGTGCGAATCCCAGGGCTGGACGACTCCGTCTCCTGCGAGATGGTGGCTGCAGCGGTGGCGACGGCTGGCAAATGCGATGCCGGCTCCATCAAGACCGGCGCAATCACAGTCGGACCGGGTGGGTTGGGGAGCACAGTCATGCGATGCCCGATTCCAGCCGTCAAGGCCCTGGCCGAGGCTGGCAGGCTCCTAGTCGGCTGGACCTCGGCCAGAGTGCAGGTCTTAGAGCAGCTAACAGTAAGTAGCTACAGTTAATATTGTATCACCTAAATGTAATTTAGTATAAGAAAATCTAGTTTATTATAAAAATAGAATTAAGTAGTAGAACAAGCCCCCTCTGTAAATGTGTGTAAGTCTTAGTAGTAAAAATTTGTTAATATATATAAGTAAGTTAATATTTATGAAGTAGTAATAAGCACTGCCTCCGATCATGTTGGAGAATAAGAAATAAAAAAAAAAAAAAAAAAAAAAAAAAAGTAGACCAAAACCCTCCAACTAATCTTACAATTAAATTCAACGAAACAAAAGGAATACACGAAAGAAGTCGTTTATATATATGTACACTAAACACAAGAACCTTAAGGACACCAGAAAGTTTAAAAGAGTTAGAGTTAGCTATTGAAAACATTAAGTGGGATATCCTGGGCATAAGTGAGATGCGGAGAACAGGTGAAGAAATAGAAGAGAGAAGCCACTATATTATGTATCACAAAGGAGAAGTCGCTGGACACAGAGGAGTAGGATTTCTGGTAAAATCAAAGCTCAAAAGCCAAATCATTGGTTTTGAAGGGATATCAGATAGGATAGCGGTGATTCATATTAAATTATTAAATTATACAAGAATTTGGACAATAATTCAAATCTACTCACCGACAGAACAAGCAACAAAAACAGACATAGATAAATTTTATGAAAAGCTTAAAGAAACTACTGAAAAATATCTGGAAAACAATATGGTACTCATGGGAGACTTCAACGCTCAAGTTGGTGCCCGAGCAGCTGGTGAAGAACATATTATAGGGAAATACGGAAGAGGCAGAAGAAGTAGGAATGGGGAAAAATTAGTAGAACTTTTACTTGAACAGAATTTATGTCTTCTTAATTCCATGTTCTACAAAAAACCAAATAACAAATGGACTTGGATATCTCCAGATGGGAAGGTTAGAAACGAAATAGATTACATAATAACCAACAAAGTTAGACTATTTAGTGATACAGGAGTAGTAAAAAGTCTAAATTTCAACACCAACCATCGTATGGTCCGCAGCTGTTTAAGCGAAACCGGTCCAGAAAAATCTAGGCCGAAAACCATTCAAATAAACTACCTACGAACAGCAACTAAAAAGAGGGAATCAAGGGACACTATAGAAAATCTAATGAAAGCCGTTAATTCAGATATGGACCTAAACGAAAAATACAAAAGAATAGAGAACAAGATAAAAGAAAATGCAAGAATACATACAGACAAGAGCAAAAAATCCTATCTAAGTGAAAAAACTTTAAAACTAATTGAAGACAGAAGGAATTTATTATCAAGTAAGGATAAGAAAGCAAACCAAAAAGAAATCTAACCTTAGCAATCAGATTCGCGAAAGTATGAGAAAAGACAGAAGAAATAGAAGAATTGATACTCTAGAGAATCACATAAATAGAACGGGAGGGACAAGAAAAGCTCTCAAAGAACTTAGAGAAAAGGGGAAAGAATGGATACCGAAGTTAAAAGACAAAGAACACCATATTTCTTCTCGCGATGGAATACAAAATATAGCAACAAACTACTACCGAATGTTGTATTCAAATCAAATTAAGACACAGTTACTCCACAGAGAACTCACACAAAAAAAAGAGATGACTGAAAATACAGAGGTTATACCAGAAATATTAATATCAGAAGTTGAAAAAGCTATAAGAAGTCAAAAGACGGAAAAAGCCCCTGGCCCAGACAGAATCACAAATGAGTTTATGAAAGGGACCATCAAAGATCTAAGCCCAATACTAACTGAGGTCTTCAATGAGATTATACGTACCGGCAACATCCCGAAACAATGGGCAGAATCACATATAATACTTCTATACAAGAAAGGTTCAAAAGATGATATAGGAAATTATAATTAGCACATAAATAGCATTAAATTCGCACATAAGTTTCATTCGATTGGGCTGGGTGACAAGGCTAGCTTCCAAAAAAAGTTAGCCTTGTCAGCAATATTTCGGTCCCGGGATGAGCAACAAATTCGCGAATAGAGCAACTAATTAGCACATAAATAGCACTAAATCCGCACATAAGTTTCATTCGATTGGGCTGGGTGACAAGGCTAGCTTCCAAAAAAAGTTAGCCTTGTCAGCAATATTTCGGTCCCGGGATGAGCAACAAATTCGCGAATAGAGCAACTAATTAGCACATAAATAGCACTAAATCCACACATAAGTTTCATTCGATTGGGCTGGGTGACAAGGCTAGCTTCACAAAAAAAAGTTAGCCTTGTCAGCAATATTTCGGTCCCGGGATGAGCAACAAATTCGCGAATAGAGCAACTAATTAGCACATAAATAGCACTAAATCCGCACATAAGTTTCATTCGATTGGGCTGGGTCGTCAAGGCTAGCTTCACGGACGTGGCGAGATGCGTAAACGCATTTCACAGCGTCAAAAAAAAAAGGTACTACGGTCTTGATTGTTTGTTTGTTGTTAAAATTTAAAATATTTGGTCGTTATTTGTTTGTTGATTGTACAACGTTGGATGGTTGTAGCTATTTAAGTTGTAATCTATATATATAAAGTCGTGTTAGTTACACCGTTTATAATTCGAGAACGAGTGGAACGATTTTTATGATTTTTGTGTTTTTGGATTTGTCTTCGTCGGGAATAATACTTATTAAAATATGGTATTCATCAATGAGAAAATAATTAATAAAAAAAAAACAGTTCAAATGTTTCATTCGTACTATATATATATATATATATATATATATATATATATATATATATAATAAATCTGTCACTCAATCCGTCTATTATAAAATATTTTCCAGTATCGACGCAGGTGTAGGTGTTAAAAATATACATTTATAATTTTTAAAATTTTAGTTAAATACCCGTTCGAAGCCGGGGCTGGCCGCTAGTAAACAAATAAAACTAAGTTTAATAAGACTTTAAAATGTTGATAAAACATTAATTTCGTGATTTGGCGAAAGATTATATATTAAACAAAAGTTAGTTCATATAAGGATTTTTTTTTATAAAAAAGAAAAAGATAATTACAATTTAAAGACATATTTTTGTAAAATAATCAAAAGTTAAACAATTTCAATTTTCACGCATACAAAGAATGTCAATTTTGACCTCGAACATATACATATATGTATGTGTTGATGAACGGTCGAAGTCGCGAAGTAAGGTAATAATTTCATCGGGGAAGCCAACCAAAAAATACGATTGTAACTTCATTTGTATTTAGAAATGTTAAGTTCTTAGCTTTTTGATTACCCATATGTACAAATATTCTAAAGTTAAATAATAATCTAATAAGCTAATTATAATTAAATATCTTTACTAGAGTTAAATCAAGTTTTTATACTTAGTTACTAGTGATTTTCAAACATATCTATAGAACGATATTACTGGTACTTACCACGATACGACGTCTCATCGCGTCGACATATCTTCATTTGGAGAAAGTATATTGTGATAGGTAACCGTATTGTTTTTATAAATATGTTACATCTGTTCTTACACATGCAGTTGAAACGTGGATATTGAGAAGTTGGGAAAAACGAATTCCAAGCCGTCAGTGAGTTATTGATAGGGCTATATTGCTAGTTTTCCAGAAGAACAAGATTATAAGATTATAGAGAATATCTATAGGATAATCAATATCACTAATGTCGCATAAACTCGACAGTATAGTTATGTAAATATTGAAGAGAGATTCTTGAGAATCTAAAAATAGTAACATGAGCCATGTATCGAGAAGCGTAATGTTAAACAATAATTGTAAAATATTAATGTTTCTACAGACACTAGCTCCGAGTTGAACTCTCTACTTTTAATTAAAAATCTACGTACTTTATAATCAAAATAGTGACTTTTTTACTCTTATAAGATTATATTTTATATCTTACCATAATTATATGTGAACTTCTTATATTCCGTTTCAGGCTTTTTCCCTCATATTTCATAAAATATATTTAGGAAATAATGCGACCAAAGCATCTACCTTAGGGTCTTAAAATCACACAGGTATAAAAGAATAGCTAAAATAAGAAGATTTAATATTATTCGCGTAAGCACTGATTCCTACTTACAATAAACGACAAAGAGCACGTTTATACATTTCTTTTCCGCGCAAAGGTACGAGAATTACCTCTCTTTGTAATGCTAATTTTAAAACCAAGGAATTCATTTTTTATTCATAAGTTTTTCTGCTTCAAAGCCTGCAGTCGGAGCATCCAACTCGTTTGTGATGAGTTTGAAGTTAAGCTTTTTTTTGTGTTAAGTATTATTCATATAAAAAGTTGCGTAGACCGGTTGCCCTAAAAGTATATATATTTATAGAATATAAGAATAATTTATTTTTGTACAAAAACTCCAATAATCTCTTGTTCAAATGTAATGATACGTTATTAATGCGTTTTTTTTTCAGTCTGTTATTTAAATAAAACAAATAAGAAACAATTCCAACGTAAATAGCCAATAAAAGAAAGTTTTCATTGCTAATAGTCAATACTGGATACGTTGCCCTGAAATACACTTTTATATTTCCTCCTTGAATTTCTCATTGACAATTCAACCCTTGCACGGTCGAACAAACTGGATTAGCCGGGACATGTTCCCTCGCTAGGGAAATAAATTGTTTTATTCTCTTGCGTTTCAAACTGGTTCCCAATAACAGGCCACAATAAAAAGTAATAAGACATGAAACTGAATGATAGACAAAATCAATGTGACAAGACAAATGTGGTGAATGTCCAGTGCACGAAAGTAACTCTGGATCACAGGAAACTCGAGATGGGAAAATTCATCTCAGGCGATCTTGAGGTCGAGATAGAACTCGTGGGCTGCCAGCTACCAAAATTGACATAGATAAATGGGGTACTCGGAAACTTCCATGAAAACGTAGAAATAATAGCTACCATGACCACCAAAGACCTTAAAGAGGAACTGGCTCTCCGCTTTTGTAAGAAAGTTAAGTCTAGGGTACGCACTATGATCTCCATCTTGATTTGGGCTTAAAGATAACGAAATAAATGTAACGAAGCCCTTACGAACCACTTTCTAGTCATAGTGATAGTGGTACGGCTATCAGAAGCAGAAGAAGTTGTTCTGATCGAAGATGTCATTCCGTTGCCTACCTACCTTCCTTGGTACTTTAGAGTGTACACCTTATCTGACATCGAACATCTTACGTTAGTTGTCTTGCACATACCGAAGCCCCATTGATGTTATACTATATATGGTCCGCTAGCATCACTTTCGTGCATCTGGCCACTACCACCACCGGGTCTCCTTTGGGTATATCAAAGTTCTGTGGCTCCTCATCTCTTCCCTCAGACTCAACCGCGCTCACGAAGCCTGCAGTGGTGTTATATGCAGTCATATATTTACCCGACATCTTGCCCTTGAGTACTTGTCTGGTTTAGCTGTTGTATATGGCTGCGTCGGCTACCTCGAGTTCCGCCTCCAGTAACCTTTGATGGTCGTACCGGTAGGTCTGCATGATCTTATTGCAGATGGCCAGGCTTACCTCACGGTTTGCCTTTGTTATGGCCAGGAACTCGATTAGGGCGTTTTCCGCGTGTTGGAGCGGTGTGAACGCAGGTCGAAGTCTTGGTGGTGACACTTGCCCCTTGTCGGCTCTGGTTCGAGTGGCCGGTGACGCCTTCTGGTGCCTCGGACTGTCGTCTTTGGTGAACCTGTTCAGCGCCTTCGCTTGCCGCTCCCCCTGTTCCGCCTTTTTGGGAAAGGGGTGATGTTGGAACTTGCCTTGTGTTGGGGAGATGGTAGCGTGGACTAATGTCGCTACTGCCATCAAGCTTGGCCTAGACTCGGGTGCGGCCCTTTTCAAAAGTTGTTCTGCTTTCTGGATCTCGACCCTGAGCTGTAGGCGCTCCGAGCCTCTAGGTGCGTGTTCATCGACAGCCGGCGATGTAGGGGGTGAAGGTGTTTTAGATCTAGATTTTAAATAACCGAGATTCTCCCTATTCCTCGTAGATAATGACCTCACTGTTCTTACCCAGCACTGAGTTGTTTACAGGCTGATTCACTTCAAGTTCTTATTATTTAGAGTACAAGATTATATAAATGACAAAGATGAGTGGGCTTAGTGGCGATTAATGCTTGACATAATATGTCTGTATTTATAATGTTTAAATTGTAATTGATAGATTTTTTAAAGTGTGACTATAGAGTTTCTTGCCGATGCTTCTCAGAAAAATCATCATTACACATCATTGGTAGCTTTAGTTATAATTAATTTACCGTATATACTTTATAAAATGACGACTCAAAAATGCTCTGAAGCCTACTTGTATAAAGATTTTTTTAGATAAAAATATATAATATGTGTGTAATACAAAAAAAAACTAAAATGAAAACAAATGTAAAAACCGTATACCTAAACCTGACCTTTATTAAAAAAAAGTAGAAACTGTAAAGAAAAAAGAAACCGAAAGAGAAAAATAATCCACATCGGACCACGTCCTAGTCTTCATTGGGCAGTCCTTATAACTGCCGATCTGTAGTCCAATGTATATATATTGCCTAAGGGTAAACATAAAAAAAAATATACATGATGTTTCAAAAAAGACACGGGAAACTAGAGCCCTTGAATGTACTGAATGTTTAGAATGTTTTATTTAAAAATAGAGTAGTATTAACATGATAATTCTAAGCCTTCAATCTTCCTTCTAATGTGAAAATAATTGTTGCAATCAAACCAATTAATTAAGAGATAAGCATATTTTAACAAACGTACAAATTAAAAGACAAATATCAAATGTTTCAATTTTACTTTATTAGTATAGCTATAGCTCTCTATATATTATTTTGTCTCTTCTTCTCTCTTGCTCTTTATATATTATTTTGTTAATTTGATGTTATAATTTTCTTATTAATTAAACAGCGTTCATTATACTTCTTGCTGTTGCTTCTTGACACGAAAACACATACTAGGTCAGAAATCAGCAAATTTTTTAAATAATATTAAATATTGATTGTAAGTAGTCCTTTGTTTTCCTCTTTTATGAATTTTCAGTTTTCCAATCGTTTAGTTTTTATCGAATTTTCATTCCACGTAAAATTTTAATATATTTCAATTACGGATTCATTAGAAGACCTAAGTTACGATATTCGATACCTCACTCGTATTTAGTTGGGACTATGGAAATCCATTCAAACTTTTTCATGTCGTTAGTCAGATGAACAAAATACGTTTTGTTTCCAAACATTGTCGTTATTTTTATTCAGACTTTATTCTAGTACTTTCGAAAAGTGACTTTTGATGTTCAAATGATTTTTTTTAATTTATTGGTATAAAAATACAAAAGTTTTATTCTGAGTAAAAACAATAAGACATCCTTTTTAATTAAAGTTTAGTCATAAATTTTTTTTTAATGTATTCTATAAATAGCTTCGTGAGCAGATTGGTTGGCTCGTCATTTCTTTAAAGCTCCGTCTAGTCGAGAGATAATATTATTTGTATTAGAAATACCAAACAAATCACTATCTAAGGAATGCTTATTTAATATCGCATACTTATTTACGAGATAAGGTAAAATTTACAACAGTTATTTGAATTTAAACATTCTTCACTTAGCTTCATCGACATATTATTATGTCGATGCTTAGCTTGATAAATATTGAGGTATAAAAAGATTCATTCGATTAATAGTTTGCAATGGTATATAAAGATAAACATGGTATATTATCTACATATCATCTATTTAGAAATAAAAGAGAGTCAGTGAACCTGGTTACTAAAATTAGCAATATAAATAAATTGAAACTTTCATTAGTTTTTCATTAGTTTATTGATGTATGTTCGATTCCTATCTTTTTATATAAACCGTTTTATGTTAATTGTCCATTAGTGATAGATCTCTTATTTCAAATATACTGCCTCTATTTTTTTTTTTTAAATAGAGCTCAAAAATTAATAGCAATGATGAGTTTCAATATTTTTCTTATATAATTATAAGTATTCTTTTTGATGTGAAACATCTATAGCCGCACGTAAAACCGATTTCTGGCGTGGCGACGCGTCGCCACGCGCAATCGAAGTCACTGATTAAACGAATTAAGTAGTCACGATTTGAAATAAATTCGTAAATTTTTGTATTTAATGAAAATAAATGTTTATTCAATAAATAGTCATCGTTATCTGGAAAAAAATTGTAATATTTTATTTTATCATTATGACATATTTAGTTCCTATCACAATATGTTCTTTTCTGCATATTACTTTTACAAAATAATGTCGATGTTTCACATCTGCCAGGCGTCCCGTGACGGCTCACATGTTTTTTATTTTATTTTATATAAAAAAATAATTTTCCTTAAAAATATGTTTCAAACGCTTCCTTTTAAAACGCTGTTTGACAACATAATTGCACAATTAATTTACACAATTACTACCGCACTAATTCAAGTAACAATAATTTAATAGTCCGGATTAATATATCCAAATCATTGCATTTAGCAAAATACTAGCTAATAAAGGATATGTATAAATATTCGAATTAATTTTGAACGTCAATATGCGTGATACTTATAATAGCCCATTAAATGATCACGCTAATTACTTTGGTTTATAGTGATATAATATGACAGCTCTTTAGTAAGCTCGAATAATCCAATGGCTCTAGATAACATAATGAATTTAATTAGTCCAATACAAGTAATTATAATCAGAATAGAAATTAAAAAAAAATGAAAAGGCTGAAATAAGTTAAGCTTCGATGTTAACATTTGTTATAATAAGATAGATAGTAAGTAAATTAGAAGTGGAAAAAGTATTTCGTGCTGCTATCTTTTTTGTAATAATATGGTTAAAATATTAAATATCGTTGCTAACGCATTTTCTGGTTTGTTATTTAACAGTTTTTGTAGATAATTGACAATACAGATACTTAAATAAACCTAATTTTAAATTAATTTTGTTATCAATAAAATTATTTCTCCACATATTATTGTAAAATTTAACGCGTACTTTAATATAATAATGATCGTTGTATACATAATACTTAACAAAGATTTCATATTAACATTATGTCTTGCAAGTCTGATACTTTTTAATAATATGTAACGTTTACGTGTTACGTTTGTAAAGCATAAAGTTAGCTTTCGAAACAATGTACTAAAATAGTAATATATTTAAACATATTTTAGTAATTCAAAAAAATAATTAGAAACTATAAATGTAAACCAAACCTTTTCTTGCAGATAATTTTATAAAGGAAAATGGATTTTATAGCAATCCTACTGGACTCTAAGATAAACCGATACTAGAGACGGAGCGGACGTGGCCTGAATGTAAAATACATTACTATCGCATTACGAATATATTCCGCCTGAAACGAATTTTATGTAAATACAATAAAATATAACATTCGCATTGGGTATTCGATTTTTATTGATATATTTGTGATATTTTATACGTTGAAATTGTAACTAGTTCGACGTTGTTACAATTGAAATTTTGGCTACATTTAAACTTTATTTAAATACCCGTATTTTGAAAAGGGTAAATCAATTTATTATGAAGCTAAAAACAAAATAAACAAATGTTTACAACAAAAGCGTTCAACTTATAATTAAAAAAGTAAAGCAACGATCATCCAGCATCGCGTTTGCTTTAGTTAATTTTTACTTCTATTAATATTTGAAAATTGTACAAACTTTATTTCTAAACATATCTAATCATATCTTGAAATATTTTAATAAACTGAATAATAAAATTTAATATGTTATCATATTTTAAATGTTATTATTTAAACTAGTTTTATATTTGGAGGTCATACCACTACTACTCTGTGTACTAAATGTACTAAATGTACTATATATATATATATATATATATATATATATATATATATATATATATATATATATATATATATATTTATATATATATATATATATAGGGGAGGCCTACGTTCAGCAATGGACATCCAATGGCTGATAATAATAATATCATTATTATATTAGGTGATGATATATTTGGGCAAATATTTATAGTAATTATTTTTATATTAAATAGAAGTTAAAAAAAAGATAGTTTTGACATCAATTGTTGTCTATATAAGTATTAAGCCTCCCAGTAACCTGAGTTCTCCGACCATGCCAATGTCAACCCCGCCCATGTAGAGCCTTATATGTTGCCTCCATAGAGTATGCGTAATATTTAAAATAGAAGGAAAAAAAAGGTTGTAAATAAATAGAATTTCCAAAATATAAGCCAGTAAAAAAAACTCTTATATTTACTTTTCATACATATAACACAAAAAATATATAATAGAAATGTACTATTTACTATTTAATTTAAATATTTATAAGGAGACACACGATAAGCGTGGACGTCAAGACGCGAGCCGGAACCAGAGAGAGCGCTTTGCCCTCTATGTCCACAGACCCGAAAAACGCCGTTTGAACGTAGATAATAAGATTAAGAGATCTAAATGGAGTAATTCATAAACAATAGATATATAGAGCAAGAAATACTGAAATTGTGACAAAAACTTGTCGGTTTACTATAATAATTATTATACAACATTATAATAATTAATTTTGTCTATCTTTTAAAATAAATTGAATCATAGTAGAGAAATTAGAAACCACAGTTAAAAAAATATCACACAGTAAAAAAAGTATTCATAATATTACCGTAACATATCACGAAAAAGTTTGGAGCATAACTTTTTATTAGCACACAAAGTATACATTACCCGGATGAATAAAAATACTGGAAAAGCAAAGGAAAACGTTTTACACGAGAAACATTTTACTGAACGAGTTTTACTACTAAAACAAATAAGCATCTCAATTATACATTCAAACAAAGAGCCGGTACACTCAGCTGAGTTTTTAATAAAACGCTTGAACCCACGGTGTCAGATATGAATGCTGTTATTATGCATGCTCCTGTAATGCCCCGCCATGCATGGCAGTTACGATGCTACGAATATACTACGGTTATAAAGTATAATGCGCCCAGTTTAAGGGCGTAGAAAACCCATTCACCTTTTCTAGTGGCTTTGTGCTTCCAGACTTGCGGGTTAAGCATTTCCTCGTAGCCGAAACAATGACGGTTTTTTTAAGCCTTTTTGTCTACAAGCAATTCGAAAATAAAATGGATTGAGTAAAGATTGTCGTTTGTTTGAATCGAGACAGTAAAAGACATAGATTCCTTTTAAGCTAAAATGTTTTTATAAAGTGTAGGTGACGAACAGACTTAAGTTAATGAAAAATTGTGTAGGTTGTATGACCATTTTCAACGGGCGAACCCTTTTTATTAAAACCAAATATAAATACACAAATATTTATTAAACAAATTGAAATTATAAATGAATCCTTGTATATTTTAATTAAAATAAACCCATATCGGATTTCATACACTGAAAGTGGTAAAATTACTGCAGAATATTATACCAATTTTTATCTTATATTAATACTATTCCTTTTAATGCGTATATAACATTATACAATTAGTAATATAAAATATGGAATGTTCCATTTTCAGAAATATAATCAGAATTTATACATTTTGTTACTCTTTTTTTAAACGTAGTAATTATAAATACTAAATGAAAATATATTCCAGTGTTAGCAAAAGCAAGCAAATTTTTAACAAGTTTTAGAGAAAGTGTAAAGTAGAATTCAGCTACAATGTGACCAACATAAAAGTTCATAACGCGAACGTCTGCTCCACTTTCCTATTAGAACGAGGTAAAATGTTGCAGTTGCGGTCACATCGCTAACCCTACACTAATCCAATATCGAAGCCAGATAACCATACAAATTTTATTAGTCATCCGATTTTCACCAGAGATTGTTGAATTTGGCAAAATAAAGATTTTTATTTCGCGGTGAGAAAAAGAATTAAGAGAGATCATGGACGCTGTAAAGGGTCCGAAACGTCGGGAAATAATTTAATTTAACTAAAAATCGTTAAACTGTAAAGTTTTAAAACAAATAAACGCGATAAAATCCGATTTAGACTTTTAATTAAAAAAGAGTTAAGATAACACTGGTCTTTATGGATTACTAGATGCTATTTTTATATTCCACACACGTTGAATTTTGATAGCTGTCAGACTGAGTGCTATACAAGGAATTTATATACAAACTGGAATACGCACGTGCACTCAAAAAACGTTCCTAAGATAGCGATTGCATCTCTTTCTACCATGGGTTCAAGGCAACTCGTAAGAAAGAGACAAAATACCAGTAGTTAACGAAATGCTCAAGATCATTTTTTCACTTTTCATTCTGAAAACAAATGTCAACCTTATATCAGTTATTTCAAGTTGCATATTTGAATACACAATTTTATTGAGTGAGCTTTCGAGTTATGATATGAATTCCTTAGTGCTATGAGTCATATCGAGATGTTTTATAGTCTGTGTAAGATCTCAGTAATATAGCTTCCTAATATCAAAAGAGAGTAATTGTATTATTATATGAATTCACTATATATATATATATATATATATATATATATATATATATATATATATATTAACACCACTAATTATATATTTATACCATATATTTATACTTCACTTTTTTGTTACGTACTAGATTTAATTAACTCTTTCGTTCCTAGTAAAGTCTTTAACCTTCCTCAACAACCAGTCTCTTAAACGCAATTTTGTTTAAAAAAATTGGCTTACAATTTATGAGATTTACGCGTTTAAACAAACAAATGAATTGTTATTATTATTATTATAGATTAATTTTATGCAAAGATAACTGGAGTATCTTTAGTGTGGTAAATATGTCGAGAATTCGCTTTATGTAATTGGAATGGAGGAGACGAAATACCAACCCTTATTAGTTTGAAGCTAAAATATGTATTTGTCACATATCTTCTATATATTCAGAATAAGTAATATAGATACCTATAAACCACATTTATCGTATTTTCGATGTTATAGATTTTTTTTTAAATCATTATTAGCATAAGAATGGATTAGTAAAATTCCATTGCAATTAAAAAAAAAAAGAATAAAAAAAGAAAAGAAAAACTATATATCTATATACTATCTTCCGACCGCGGCTTTGCCCGCGTGGGTGTAGTGACAAAAAGTAGCCTATGCCCTATCAAATTTTATCACAAGCGAAGCAGATTAGTCACGAAACATACATTAACATAAATACAAACTAAAACTACAATCCTATAATCAAATAAAAAAAAAAAAAAAAAAACATTTTAATACGACTGAAATAAAAATAAAAATTAATCTATATTTCTACTTAAAATATAATAAGTAAAGTTAAGTTAAGTAAGTAAGTAAGATAAAAATGATGCCTTTTGTACTAATTGTAAGTAATAAATCGCTTCGAGAATCGAATTAGCTATAAGAAAAAAACTTAAAATGAATACAACTATCTATGACGTCAAATAGTTCATTTGGTAACTGTATAAAGATAAAATGTCATTATAGATTTGTACTCCAAGACTGCATCGTTGTCGGAGCGTTGACTTGATATTATTAATGACATTAGAAGCATGAGCTCGCGAGACATCCTGAAAAAAAAATGTTTTGTCACGAATTCGATTCCCATTCGATCCGCGACCAATACCGCTTTTTGCATTCTGGCTGCGAGCGAACTGTTATGGATCCTGACCTGCTTTAGATGGTGAGTGAGGCTAACTGGGATCAAACCGTTGGCAGATATCACGACAGGGATGACTTCAGCGGACCCCACACCCTACGTGTCGACAATCTCTTGCACCATATCTAGATATTAACATTTTTTCTCTGTTTTGGCTTTCACGAGGTTTTCATCACGCGGAATGGTGATGTACACTAAACATACTCTCAGTCATGCTCTATCCATCACCACAATATCAAGCTTGTTCGCCAGTATCATCCTGTCCATGGCGTAAGACAGGTCCCAGTAGAGCCAGCCTCTGTCGTGTGTGAGTACTAGCACGAGTTTTAACCGATAACACAGCATCTTCTTTCAGGAGATCGTACATATAAGCAGGCTCTTAATGGAGAATATTAGCCGCCTGATTATGTCTGTACTAGTAAGCAGTGTTAGCAAGCGGTAATCAGCCTCAAAAGTACGTATATAAGCGACTCGCCAGGATGCCGACAAGCTCGACAGAGGTTGGGGGTGCCGTCCTTCAGAATGTGCTTTAGGTAGTTGTTAATCTTAATCACCTGATCCTGTACCGCACAGACAAAGCCTTCTGTTTCTCCAAAGAAGTCTCCGAATCGCAGCCACGACACGGAAACCTTATTATCAACGTGAAGTGGTTGTACCGGCTTGTAAAACATGCATCTTCTTCTCCATCCATACTTTCTCCCAGGCAGTGGTGCTAAGTATAACCAGTCTCTGCCAGTCCTCTATGGTCACACACTACAAAAGTGTTCTCCCTTCTCGTTTCAAAGCTGTTCCTGACACTGTACACCTCCTGGGTATATGGTATGGACTTAGTAATTAATAGGCGTCAAAAATCACACTTCTGTGCGATGAAAAAATCTCATAACCGACGTTTTCGTATTATACATGCAATGGTAAGTCATAATCGTGCGGATTTTTAGCCAAAGGTGTACAAGAGAGTGGACATGAGCCAGCTGTTATAAGCTCGAGACCCTGTTGGTTATATATATATATTATAGAAAAATAGCATTTAATATTAAGCTAATACTCATCGTAGAGGACACAGTAGCCGTTACTACCAATATGGTGGAATCGTGAAAGAGTTATTAAAAGAAAATTTTTTAAATTTTATTTAATATAAAAAATATTTGTCTTTATGCATATAATTTTCATTTTTCTTTGTTATAACATCATTACTTTAATGATAATTGTACAAAAAAAATTTAAGTATATCATAATCAAGGGAGCTGTAACAGTACCACGATTAGACAAAATTCATTCTCGTACGAGAACATAAGCGAAATTAAATTATTAATTCCATTTGCGAAGGAGATTATTTTACGAAATGGTCGCGTTGTTTGACTTTAATTAATTCGAAGCTTGTCAACGGCAAATGTAATTTCGAGTATGTGTCTGTTTGAGGCGTGTTACGCGTTACTGTTGTCCTTAACGCTTATTTGGTACAGAAAACATATTCATAATCCTTAAAGATTAAGGATTCAAAATATTTGACTATAAATTTAAATCATGTACCATCTACTAAAAGAAGGTTATTTATTTAGTATTGTAAACAGGTGTATTTATTTTATCCGTGTACATTTTTATTTATATTTGAATATTTAAAAAAGGATTTTTTTTGCAAGTTGTAACTTTTATATATTTCAAGGTGAAAAAGTTTTATCAGATATCTTTTGATATTTCTACATATTCTTTTAGTCTTGTAATTTATTTATATCCGTAACTAAATTATTATGATAAAAAATTAGTTTTGATTAGTTAGTATTTACCCGACTGCGACAGAAGGAGGGTTATGTTTTTCGAGTGTATGTATGTATGTATGTATGTATGTATATAAATAAATAAATAATAAATATTAACCAACAATCACACCACGTTAACCTAGCCCCGTGCTAAGTTCGTAAGAACTTGTGTTACGGGTACTAGGAACGGAAATAAATTTAAGATATAAATACATATATACATAAATACACATCCATGACCCGGTGCAGACATCTATATTCGTCATACAAATTATCTGCACCTGGCGGGATTCGAACCCGCGACCGCTGCGTAAAGTGTCCAGTTGTCTGACCACTCGACCAGCCGGCCGTCATATGTATGTATGTATGTATGTATGTATGTATGTATGTATGTATGTATGTATGTATGTATGTATGTCCATTTCTTTGGCACGCCCTACAGCCCAAACGGCTGGACGGTTTTTGACATATGAGGTGTCGTTGGATTTGTCTAAATTGTAGTAGTGACATAGGCTATATAAATTTTCAAAATGCGCCCGCAAATAGCGGAATGAGGGGGGGAGAGTATAATTTTATTCTTAATGTAGCAATATGGGTATCAAATGAAAGCTAGTAAATTGTTTTATTCTTTTTAGTTTATAATAAGAGTATTTTACGCAGACGGGATTTTCGTTTTTTTAAATTAATTTCAAGTTTTATTTCTTTTATTTCTTATTCAAATTTGTTATTTGAGATGTTTGTGAGAGAGTGTTCCAACGATGATTAGAGTTTTTTTAATGGAATTTCATTTGTTCTATAACTCTATTGTTTACGCTTGAAAAAATATTTAACTTAATATTTGAAATATTTTATTGTTACAGATTTCAGTCAAATCTACATATCTATATTTAAGCTTACTTATCCCTTCAGATATAATATGCATATTATTCGAAAAAGAAAATGAAAAAATAAAACAATGTTTTTAATATTTAAAAAGATAGAAACAATTGCTTTGTATGTTTGTATGCTTAAGTTTATGTTTAAGGTCAGGTAATCCATAGTTTTCAATGTATCCTGAGCAGAGCTGTTTGTGAGACTAAGCGTATAAATTTTCAAAGTTCCTTTTATACATGGTTGAGCATCAACAAAAGGCAGAAACATTTACACTCAGCTTGCATCATGAGTCGAGAAGAATACTTGACTTTTTGTATGTAGGAGGCAGTGAAACAGTGATATCTTTCCCGCTAGTACTCTTGAGTATAGAGACGACTTATAGTCATTTCAAACAAAGACTGAAATTGCCCCAGGAACGAGCTTCCAGGTTGTTCCGCGAGCGTTGACCGCCTTTGACGCTTCTGCGGTTGTGACATACCTCGCCAAAGTTCTGGCATGTCTTATTTTTTTACAGACGTAAATTTATAAAATTAAATGCAGCATAAGCAAAAATAAAATGAATATTCTGTGTTTTAAGTAACAAGATTCAACTACTTTTAATATTCAACTTTTAAATCTTTTTATATTTCACTAAGGCGAATAGTCGCATTTATTACACGACTTTTGATGGTCTTATATAAAAATTCTAAAAAGTTCAGTTAAAAACAACAAAGACATGTATTGCTTTTATAATAAAGAATTCAATATATCGACATCAACTTAAAACACTGAAAATAGGGAATTGTTCGAATTCATTTCTTAATAGTGTAAGAAGTTTCAACCTAACGAGACCATTCGAGTCTCAATTTGCAGCCAACATTAATCAGTATGTCAATGAAAATATATCAATCCCGTTTAAGGCGTGAGGCGCAAATTCTTAGCCAAGTTCGCGTGACAAATAGTCGACAATGTTACATTCCACTTAAACCGGTGCGACTGCAGTGACATTCATTGCTGTTCGTTCGGCACGCTTCGTCTTCATTTAATCAAATAACTCGTTTAAATTAATTCGGGAAACTTTTTAAAACTTTATTAGTACAAATAATATCAAATAAAGTATATATTTACTACGTTAATACCTGTTTATTGAGGTTTGAGATATCTTTATTCCCGTAAGAATTCACATTCACTTACATGAGAATACTATTCACTAATTGTTACAAATAAATTCGATTCATACGTTGAGTACATTGCACAGAAAATTAGTATTAATAACACATAAAAATTAAAAGGACTGAGGGTAGTGAATAAAAATGTTAATAAAAATGTTAGCTCCATACTCGTGCTCAACAAATCATTTTCATAGATCTATGACTACGCATGCCTGGAAGTGGCTCATTGTAGTGTGGTGTATGGAGTATTCATAATGTAGTTTTTCAGTCGTTTTTTAAATGTAAACATAGATTTTGACTGTTTTATATCTTGCGGTAAATTATTATATATGTTAGATCCTTCATTCATGATGCTTTTTTTTTCCATAATTCGTTCGAGGTAGGTACAATTCCAATTCTTTTTCTTTTCTTAATTTCATTTTATGATGTTTTTTATTTTTTTGCAGGATTAAGTTTGTGTGCAGATGTTTATTTAGAATTTTTCGTATAATAATGCAGTTGTAGTATTTATATGTTTGGGTAATATTCATGACCTTTGTATTTTTATATAGTGTTTCTGTTGGAAAATAATAATCATAATTAAACAAAGTTTTTAATAATTTATTTTGTGCTGTCTGTAGTAAATTTATATGTGATTTTGCAGCAGTTCCCCACACTTCTACTAGGTAGTCAATATGAGGTTTTACTAATGAATTATATATAATATAACGTACTTGCAGTGGTAAACAACGAACAATACCTCTTAGCGCTCCTGTTAGTGACACCAATTTTTTTCTTATTTTCTGAATGTGTGGAAGCCACGTAAGCTTGCTGTCTAATATTAGCCCTAAATACTTTTCTTGGTCAGTTTTTTTAATGTTTTGATTACTAATACGTAATGGAGTGTAATTTTCTATTTTTTTTATTTTTAGATGTAAATATAATATAATTAGTTTTTGTTGCGTTTATTATAAGGATATTTTGTTGAAACCATCTATTTAACAAATCTAAATCTTTTTGTGCGTCATTTATAATAGTGCCAATAGAATGACCGAAGTAAAATAAACATGTATCATCAGCGTACAATGTAACATCTCCTATGAGACCAATTTGGTGAATACCGTTTATGTACACTAAAAAAAGAAGAGGACCCAAAATTGAGCCTTGAGGTACGCCATATGTTATAATTTTACGAGTACTCTCTGCATTTCCAATTTTAACCACTTGATATCTATTTGACAAGTACGATTTAAATATTTTATGGGCATTACCCCTTAAGCCAATATTACCTAGTTTTTTTTAAAGTAGTTAAAAAAAACAACTAGCAAAATAGGCTACGTGAGGTGGACAGCTGCGCAAGTCAAATAAAGAATATAACGTGGAGATTCCCCGAGCGTAGACAAATTATGTTGCGTTTACATGAATTAATTTAGCGCAGTGATGGCGCGTTACCATGAGTTATCTATAGCGGACGAAATTCAAAATGTATCGGTGTATCGGTATTAATATCGCCGATTCCTATATATCGGAAAACTCGCAATGTCGCTGATATATCGGTATCGGTATCGGATGCATCCCTAGTAATTACTGACACGTTATATATAACATGTATGTAATATATTAGATATAATTAAAGATATGGCTGATTAAATGTACAGAATAGCTAATGCCTCTTATAATAAAAATAAATAAACATATTTTATTTTTATTTCTTTATTTACATAATGCTAATGTCTTCTGAGCAGAGGTTACTTAGTTCCAAACGGCCCATTTGCTCATCTAACTCCATAATATACTATACTATTTTCTACCTAACTAGACTGACAAGTATTGTACTGTAATTTACTGTTACATGGTAAAAGATCCACTGCAGGGTATAGGGCTTTTTCCTTTGTTAAAGTGAGATTGGATTTCACGACGCTCTTCCATTGCAAGTTATCAGGTATTCTTG